>CM022303.1:375725523-376925523 GCA_011799875.1 Thinopyrum elongatum | reverse complement strand
TTTTGGTAAGGGGGAGGGGGCGGGGAGGTAGATATTTCCGCGGAAGCCGAAAATTTTGGATCGGTGCAGCGAAAAAACTGGCACGCAAAGTGTCATCAGACACGGTCCTTATTCAGCACTATGTATGATATGTGAACATTACAAACGATTCATATAGCTTACCCCATGTGTAATGAGTTTGAACGTGCAAATTTTTGTCCGAATATCCCTGGTTATAGTGGTCATCCACGTCATTGCATAATTTGGATACACAAAGGAGCCTACAGCACACCCACACTTCTTAATCGAGCAAGTTCAGCAAATAAACAGAGCTAGCTGGCCTAAACATTACTCTAACAAATTAAAGACCCGCGCTCTAAATTTAACAAAGAGTACTACTCCGGCTGGCACTCGTCGATCTCCGCCGCCTCCTCCATGTCCAGCTCACGCCCGACGATCTCCTGGGGAAGGGGCTCCATGGCATCCATCACACCATACTCGACAAGCATCTCGCCATCCGTGTCCACCATCTCTTTGGAAAAGGCCGCCATGATCTGGGCATGGGAGGACGTGGTCTGGGCTTGGACGGGCTCCGTCATGGCAAGGTATGCTGCAAAGGAACAGACGGCTACTCGAACACTCTCGGCGATTGCCAACTCTTTGGTCGTGGGTTGCCGACCGTTGTCGGAGAAGCTTCGTTCGATTTGTATGATGACCGCCACGAGCTGGGTGTGGGCGGCCTCAAAATGATTGTGGGCGGCCTCCATCAGGGCTAAGGCCGCCGCTGCGGAATGGACAACCGTTGTGCTGCTCCGGCCAGTTGCTATTCCCGACGCAGATGGTGTTGCCGCCACCTGAGCAGCAACAGCAGCCGTTTGGGCTGCCTTGGCCGCCCGGTCGTAGATTGCGGCCGCGCTCACGTAGCTTGTTACCACGCACATGGCGGCTGCGGTCGTGCTCTCACCGGAGTGGGCTGCCGAAGTGGCCCTCACGACGCGGGTCCACGTCCCCATCTTCCACCGGCGAGGATTGAACAGTGAAATGATATTTGGGGAGCAAGCTAGTGTCTTTGAAGCGCCGGCTGTGGACTATAGCCGACACACCTTCTCGCGTAAGCCATATACGTACTACTCCAACGGTGCTCCAAGATACTTTGTACTGCATCTCACACGGTTGGTGATAATAAACTGTGTGCGATCTACTTGATTTTTCGTCTTGATTTGAAATACATAATTGGGTCATAGCGGCAAAGGAGGGTGTTTTAATTGCTAGAACTTTTGTCTGCAATGAACATGCAACTATAGTTGTGTCGTCAAAAAAATTGGAATTATGCAGGGTTCGTTTGGACATTTTTATACATTAACTTGGTTTTCTAGGCATTTTAGGTGCACAGTTCAAAATTAAACTACATGCACATGCTCCGGTGCAACAAAATGGGTTGTAAAATTATATATGTGTCCATGGGTTGATGCTTATTTCCCATGCAAGAAATGGTGATGAATTTCAAACACATCGGCACTGTGGCTCGCCAGCAAACAATGAGATACTTTGTTTTGAAATTCTAGTAAATCCAAAACTCGTCTAAAATTCATGAACCTAGGCATGCTATCATGGAATGGCATCAGCATGTTGTGGTAAAAAAAATTGTCCCATTGGGGGGCAGGTTTTGGTATAAGCTTCTCACAAGCCAGACCTTCTCACAATAGGCCTCATGGTTTCGGTAGGGAACGTGTCACCTTTGTGGACGAAACGATATTCATTGCCTCTTCTTACTTTCAAATTTTTTCTGGTGTCAACATAGAAGAACAGGAGTGTCGTGTTAAATTTTGGAATTTTTCTGGGTTCGTTTGGATATTTTGATACATTAACTGAGTTTTCTAGGCATTTATGTGCATACTTCAAATTTGAACTACATGCACATGCTCGAGTGCATAAAAATGCGTTGAAAAATCAAATGTGTGTCCTTGGTTGCATGCTTAGGTCCCATGCAAGAAATGGGAATGAATGTCAAACACCTCAGCACCGTCGCTTGGCCGTAAACATTGAGATACATGGTTTGAAAATTCTAGTAAATCCAAAATTCGTCTGAAATTCATGAAACTTGGCATTCTATCATGGAATGGCATCGACATGCTATGGTAATTTTTTTGTCCCATTTGGGGAAGGTTCTGGTATAAGCTTCTCACAAACCAGAGCTTCCCACAACAAGACTCAAGGTTCCGGTAGGGAACATGTCACCTTTGTGGACGAAATGATATTCGTTGCCTCTTCTTGCTTTCAATTTTTTTCTGGTGTCAACATAGAACAACAGGGGTGTCGTGTTAAAATTTGGAATTTTTTGGGGTCCGTTTGGACATTTTTATACATTAACTGGCTTTTCTATGCATTTATGTGCATAATTCAAATTTGAACTACAGGCACATGCTCCAGTGCATAAAAATGGGTTGAAAAATCAAATGTGTGTCCTTGGTTGCATGATTAGGTCCTGTCGTGGTTTTGTCATGGCAGATGTCCTAGTGTGAGGACTTAGACGTGAGGCCATCACAAACGGTGATTAGCTTGTCGGGGTTGAGCGGGTCGAAGGACACGAGTTTACCCAGGTTTGGCCCCTCACGGTGGAGGTAAAAGCGTACTCCTGCTTTTTCTGCTTATTGCTTGAGTATCGATTACAAGGGAGCGAATTCGCTTGACATAGCTATCGATTGATTGTCACTTGCCCTACTATGTGCTAGGAACTCACCTTTATATACCGGTCGAGGCCTCCAGCTTACAAGAGTCTGGGTCAGGTTATGATCCGTGACCGAGCCTAACTCTAAGTCGCCTTGCCTTTTATGACAAGACACCGTATGGCGGCTTACACCTCCGGGCCGCCTGCCGCCTTCTGACTTCGGGCCCTAAGCCAACCCATCTTGTGAGCCGCCCTTCTGGTCCAGGTTCTTGATCGTCTTGGCCCATCTGAGGCCTAACTCCAAGAGACGCCAACGACTTGACCCAGCCCTTGCAGGGCAGGTTATACCGTGGGGTTATATCCCCAACATTAGGCCCCAGATTGATTTGAACTTGTTCATGTCAATCTTCCATCTATTAGTCTGGCGAGTCTTCCCTCCGAGTCTCACAATCTCAGCTTGAAAAACTTCATAACCCGCCATACGAAATAATGATGTCACCTCCATAAATTTGGGGGAGTCTCTCATGACATCATAACGAATCTTGTGCAAACCCACTTCTCGAAAACCGAGGCGTCTTTTTGTTCCAAAAGTTACTGCGCCTCCTCGATTTTCACACCTACCATTTACTGTTACCTCTCCCTTATAAATACGCACGGGGGTATCTTTTTTCATTTTACCTTGTCTCCTCCGCTTCTTCTTCTTGCTCCTCTCGAAACCCTCTGCGACTGGAGCTCCGCCGCGCCCGTCGACGTTCGCCAGCCGCCTCGCTCGGGACTACAGCACCGATCAGCCTTCACCAGAGTTCAGCGGCGCATCTCCGCTCTCGGCCACTACAGCTAGGTACTTGAATCTCCCTTCCTTAGATTCACATTATCTCGTCGGAGTTCATAGAGTTCGTCGGTGTTCGTCCGTTCTTCCCCATAATATCCTGAGTAAATCTTGTATTTGATCTGAGATAGCCTTAGAAATACTGTGGTAATAGTTTTAACATCAGTCTTGCATCTGAATAGATTATGCTTCCTCTAGAATCCCTCAATAGTTCATCAGTAGCTCTGCCGCTACCATTAGGTTTAGCAATTATTTTCCTTTTTTGAAACTGCTCGTAGATCCAAAATTATAGCTGATTTAGTTGAAACTTGTTTATACCACACTTAGCAGAAAACTTTTAGTTAACTCGCCTTTGTATCTTGGGCGGCTTACCATCATATCATAATTCACCAAGTATTTAGAAATTGTCTCTGTTGCTAAGCCGGAGCCAGCTCACCGTTTACGACGACTTATCCATTATGTTGTTTTGTTCATATCACTGTAGTGTCGGGTCATTATTTCTTGAATAACCCGCCATTTATATTTCCGCAGCCTTCTGTTGTATTTAGGCGACTTAATATGTCAAAGTCTACCATTTGCAATTGGGTGCCTTCCCAAGTTTCTGAACTCATCCTCAAAGATTACCAAGATCAAGGTCTTCTCGCGGCTAAGGAAGAAATTGGCTGGCGAGCCGGCCAAGGGGACGACGTTCCCAATCCCGGCGAAGGAGAAGTTGTGGTCTTTACTGACCATATCCTTAGAGGCTTCACCCCGCCCAGCTCAAAATTCTTTCGGGATGTCTTCAACTACTTTAACCTTCATCCTCAAGACTTAGGCCCAAACTCCATATCCAACATCTGCAACTTTCAAATTTTGTTTGAAGCATACTTGCAAATGGAGCCCACTGTCTCCCTCTTCAAAGAGTTCTTCTACATGAATCACTAAACTGAATGTGAAGATGGCCCAAGCCTAGAACTTGGTGGGGTTTCAATCAAAAGACGCCAAGATGGTTGTTTCCCTTCTGGTACTCTACCAAGTCATCCTAAGGGATGGGTCAGGACTTGGTTTTACTGCAAAAACACTGCCCCAGCCAATGAGAATCCTTTGCCAGGTTATAGAGCTGATCGCCTTCCTATGGACTTGGAACTGCCAAGCAAAATTATTCCAGAAGAGCATGCTGAAGCCGTCCCTGCCTATCCAAAATTAAGAGCTTTACTCGTCAATGGCTTAACAATGGTTGATCTAACCCGGTGTTGGGTTGCATGGAGAATCCTCCCCTTAAGCCGCCGACCCGGTTCAGTTTGTGAGTATTCGGGCGAGTCAAACAACCCTCAGCGGTACAGCTCTGATAACTTTACCACTGAGGAGGTCAACAAAACTATTAAGAGTCTGCTCAGTGTGACTCAGGAAAGTTGTAACAAGACGGGTCTGTTACCGTTCTACAAGCTTAACCAGGCCCCACCTATAAGCATTCCTTTATATCCGGCTTATAAACCTTTATCTTCCTTTGTACTTTGTACTTTGTCTTCTAAACCTTCCTAATTTTGCAGCCCGGCTTTGTCTTCTAGAATAGAAAAAAGAAAACTCAAGTGGTCAAAAAGACTGGTCCAGCTCGGAAGAAGAACAAACCCACCGCTGTGACTGAACCAGCCGCCATGGGCGAGTCAGCTGATGATCAATTAGAGGTAGAACTTGATTCTCTTGGCTGACTCTTTATTGAATTAGCTGACACCTCTTACTCTCAGGATGAGGTAGCAACAAGCCGGCTGAGGACGCTGAGGTGATTTCCATCTCTTTCGGTTCAGACTCCTTGCCCCCAAAGAAGATAAGGCAGGTCATCCGAAAAGTAAGCTTTTCTCATCCAGATGCTCACTTAGACCCATACTTTATTTTGAAGAAAACTCAGCATGAGTCGAGGCGCCAAACTCAGAGTGGCGGCTCTGGAGATCCGGTGGCCGGGTTAACTCATGAACCCTCCACTCATAAGCGGCATAACGAGGTGCCACACAGTCCAATCCTTCTTTGCCCAAAGACGGCCTTATCACGCAACCACTTAACCCGTTTGATTCCAATTATCAGGAGTCGCCCCTTCTTCCGGAGACTCGTGTTCTACACAGCTGCCTGCCTTGGTCATAAATCCAGGGTAACTCCCCTTTTTATTAAACTTTGAAGTTATTATCATGTATAATTTTAACAATCTATCTTCTTTTGCAGAGCCAAAGCCAAGGCCAAGAAAAGGAAAGTGGGCGGGTCATCCACAAACCCTGACATTCCTGAGTCCGAAGAACAAGTCTTAGTGACCCCTGAGGCGGACATTGAAAAGCCCGAAGACCAGTATGATAATCAGGGTGACCCGCCCCCACAATCTGACCCACCAGGTACTGAAACCATGGGCACTGATACTAACTCAGCGGTCAACCTTAACCCGCCAAGTCCCATCCTTACCTCCAGCCCTGTTAAAGTGACTGAAGAGACTCCTCCTGAGAAGAATAATGATGATATTGCCATTATTGGGATGGGACATAAAGCGCCAGAAATCTCCAACATGCTAACTAAGCACACCGCCAAGGAGGAGACTCCCTTGCTTGAGAAGGGCAAATCAAAACTTGAACTGCCAAATTATGAGGACCTCAGTGCTGAAGAATTACATGCTGGCTATTTAAGCCGCCTGGCTACAAGCCGGGACATGGAGGCCGGCTTAGTTAGCATGATGAAGGAAAATATGAGGTACACTCCACTTTCTCCTGCTATATATCCTTATGTAACCCCCATGTTTTCATCATAGGAAAAACTTGAGGATGGTTAAAACTTAGAGAAAAATATGTAGAGTCCAAAGTTTAGCCCCCAAGGGCCGGGTTATCATGCAAATGATAAGCCAGTTCATTAAGCAACTCAATATTAAAAGAAAACATCATGCAACCCCCAAAGGCCGGCTTATCTTCATGAGATGAGCTAGGGCTTCCCATATTATGAAAATTTGAAGAAAATAAACCTGTAGCCCCCGAGAGCCGGCTCATCTTCTTGAGATGAACCGGTTCTTCTTGTATGTTTTAATATAGAAAAATGACATGCATTAGCCCCCAAGTGCCAAGTATATTGCTTGCAATCTGCTTGGGACTTGAATGAATTTATCATGCATGAGATAGCCCCCAAGTGCCGGCTTAACCTTTGTCGCCGGCTTAACCAGCGAATCTGATAATAAAATGTCTTCTTTATCTTACAGGAAGCCTTATCTTTGGCCGACTCAAACTTCGTCGGCTTGAAGAAAGATTTTGAGTCAGAACAAGCCGAGTGATCCAAAGCTGAATCAAGTTTGGAATCTGTGTTGAAAGAACTAGAAAACATCAAGGTGGACTTTGAATCAGAAAGATCCGCCTTTGAAACTGAAAAAGGCTGCTTTGTTGAAACGAGCCCAGGACGCCAAAGATCAGCTGAAACCAGTGGCTGAAGAGTTGACTGGCTTAAAACGCCATATTTCTCAGATGACCGAAGCCATCTTCGGTAAGTAAAACATTGAATCAATTGAAATAACCTGCCCGGCAACTTGAAATATTTGAATGTAACTCGCCTGGTGACTCTTGTTTTGAATGTATAGCAGGTGCTAGGAGTTCCAACCTTGGCCAAAACATGCTGATGAAGCTGAAAGCCGTTTATTCCTTGATGGAAAAACTATATGTTGGAAGTCTTCGCACTCTTGTGGCTGCATCAAATGGCAAAAAATCACCTCAGCTTATAAAAGATGTGCTAGATCAGTTATCAATAATGCCCAAACAAATTGAAGAGCTGAAGATGTCAGCCGCTTGTGCATGAGCGATAGTTTCGCTAAGCCGGGCAAAAGCTTATCAAACAGAGTTGGACCCTGAAGAGATGGCCGGTAGGTTTCCGGAATATAAAGATGACAGGTCTGAATTCACCGAAGCAGATTATGCTAAGTGTATCAGAGAAATGCGTCCATTGGCGTGTCAACTTGTGCAAGATCTTGATATGAAGAAGTACCAGCCAGCTTACGACAATGATAACACGTGAATCAAGGCGCCTTCTTTTGATGTTGTTAATTTAACTCCGCAAAGGCGTAAGCATGTTTTTGCCTCTAATATTGACCCTTCTCCTATCATCAATGATGAAGCCATTTTTGAGGCCTTAACTGGTATCAACTGGACCTCAGACAATCTCCAGATGAGAAGCGAAGAAGAGCCGGCTTAGGATGACCCGGGGACTTCTGCTACAGGACAACAACAAGATGTCAACCTGGAGAGCCACAACCCGGACGATGCCAGAGCCGGCTTACAGGAGTAGATTCATTCATGTGAAAAAAAACTTTGCTGAAATTTGGGCTCAGCTGAAGCCTTGTAATAGGCTTAGTAAACACTTTATGCTCTGACATGCCTTCATGCACCGTTATTTAACTGATAATCCAGCAGCTGTATTACCAATCCTCCTTGGATGTTTGATCTATTCTGATATGCATCCTTTCTTTGCACCACCCTTTGAATAAGGGTGCCCATCTGATATTTTGACGCATAAGTTGTAGGGGGTTATAATAATAACCCAACAATTCTCATACTGGCGACTTGTAGTCGTAATACTTAATTGCTTAGAAGCAATGGCGGGTTAATAACCCAATGACTCATTGTCATGAAAATCTTGAGGTGATAACCCAGTGGCTCATGGACACAATAAGCTCAATACTGATCAATGCTATCCTAGACTTCCTTTGACCCGGAGACTTATAGTCTGTGCATAAATATGATCAAGAGCATAAAATTCCTGCAAAGACAGAAATAGAGAATACAAACATTTATATCACAATATTTATAAGTTGGCTTTCACGGCTCAACAAAAAGACTGGCTTTTGAAGCTCGAGTCTTGCTTCAAGGAAGCTTGGCATGATAGCTTGGTTTATCCTCGCTATCAGTAAGCTGGCTCTCACATGACTTAAGCCGTCGTTTTAACCTTGACAAGTTCAGGGTCGTGAAGATTGACTTGACAAGAGTACGGCGGGTCATCTTGTTCGCAGTAGCATCAAGCATACGGGCAGGTTTAACCAATAATGTGGCATTTTTTTCGGGTCAAAAGGGTGAGTAAGCTAAACTCGGTGAGTTGGAAACCCCCAAGTGCCCTTATGATCAATTAATGAAAGACTCATGCACAATATATGAGATGAAACGACAAAGGCCCCGAATTTCAGGGATGCCAGCTTTATTATGTTGATCATAAAAATATATACATGATATGTATGTACAATGATTGGAGCCAGTGGCTCAAGTGTAGTAAGGCCGAAGATGAGCAATGTTCCAGGGCCTATTTGTCTCCTCCTCAGAGGTACGTGACTTATCATGTTCACGTATGTCGATGAGATAATATGACCCGCTGTTGAGGTTTTTGCTAACCACAAAAGGCCCTTCCCAAGGAGGTGATAGCTTATGCATGCCTGTCTGATCTTGAATCAAATGGAGCACTAAGTCGCCCTCCTGGAATGTCTGGCTTCGAACTCTGCGGCTATGATAGCAACACAGGTCTTGTTGGTAAAACGCTGATCGAGCCGCCGCGAGATCATGTTCTTCATCCAAGGCATCTAGAGCATTTTGACACGCTGTCTCATTATCTGTTTCCACGTAAGCCACCACCCTGGGCGAGTCATGACGAATATCACTTGGGAGAACCGCCTCTGCGCCATAAACCATGAAGAAGGGCGTGTAGCCTGTTGATCTGTTGGGTTGTCCTGATACTCCAAAGAATAGCAGGAAGCTCTTTAACCCAACAACCCAGTGTACGTTCCAAAGGAACCATGATCTGGGGCTTGATCCCTCGCAATATCTCCTGGTTAGCACGCTCTGCCTGACCATTGGACTGTGGATGAGCCATTGAAGATACATCAAGACAGATGTGTTCCCTTTAACAGAACTCCTTCATAGCACCTTTAGACAGATTTGTCCCATTATCAGTAATGATACTATGAGGATAACCGAAGCGGAAGATCAGCCTTTTCACAAACTGAACTGTAGTCGCTGCTTCACAATTGCTAACTAGCTCTGCTTCAACCCACTTGGTAATTTATCAACTGCCACCAAAAGGTGGGTCTTCTTGTCTTTAGACCTCTTGAACGGCCCGACCATATCAAGCCCCCAGACCGCAAACGGCCAAGTGATTGTGATCATCCTTAATTCCTGAGCCGGCACATGAGCTTGTCTTGCAAATTTCTGGCATCCATCGCACTTCCTAACAATGTCCTCTGCATCAGCATGACCCGTCAACTAGAAAAAACCATGACGAAAAGCCTTAGCCACCAAAGATCGTGACCCGGCATGATGACCACAATCACCTGCATGAATTTCTTGTAGGATTTCATGGCCTTCTTCAGGGGAAACATAGTGTTGGAACACGCCAGTCACACTACATCTGTGTAACTCGCCATTGACAATGGTCATGGACTTAGACCGCCTTGTGAACTGTCGCGCCAAACTTTCATCTTCAGGCAACCTCGAGTCAAGTAAGCCAGATAAGGCATCATCCAGTCTGGGATAGCACGAAGATCCGCCACCAACTGCCCCTCCGGGTCAGGAATAACCAAGTCTTCCTCTGATGGTAACTTGACAGAAGGGTTATGCAAGACATCAAGAAACACAATAGGAGGGACCGGCTTGCGCTGAGAACCCAACCGGGACAAAGCGTCAGCCGCCTCATTAAGATGCCAATTAATGTGATCCACTTGGTATCCTTTGAAGTGACCAGCAATGTTAGTCACAGCTTGACGATAAGCCGCCATGGGCGGGTCTTTAGAATCCCACTTTCCTGAAACTTGCTATGCCACCAAGTCTGATTCGCCCAGACATCTAACCCGGCTTAGGTTCATCTCTTTAGCCATTCGAAGCCCATGGAGCAAAGCCTCATACTCAGTGGCATTGTTAGTACAAGGAAACATGAGCCTTAAGACATAACAAAATTTGTCACCTCGTGGAGATTCTAAAATAACTCCAGCCCCGAGCCTTCCAATTGCCTGGATCCGTCAAAGTGTATCGTCCAATATGTATTGTCAGGTTTCTCCTCAGGTGTTTGCAGCTCTGTCCAATCATTGATAAAATCTACCAAGGCTTGGGACTTGATGGCCGTCTTGGGTACATATTTCAGATGATGTGGCCCAAGCTCAATGGCCCACTTGGCAACTCGGCCAGTGGCTTCTCTGTTTTGAATGATATCCCCCAAAGGGGCAGAACTGACCACAGTGATTGGATGCCCAAGGAAATAATGCTTGAGCTTGTGGCTAGCCATGAACACTCCAAACACCAGCTTCTGCCAATGTGGGTATCTCTTCTTGGACTCCATCAGAACTTCACTGACATAATAAACCGGCCGCTGAACCTGATATTCTTTGCCTGCCTCCTTACGCTCTACAACAATTGCCACACTAACAACTTTATTATTAGCCGCCACATACAAGAGCAAAGGTTCTTTGTCTATCGGAGCAGCCAAGATGGGCGGCTCAGCCAACTTCTTCTTAAGTGCCTCAAACGCTTCATTAGCAGCATCGCTCCAGACAAAGTGGTCCGTCTTTTTCATCATCTGATACAGGGGAATCGTGTTCTCACCAAGGTGGCTTATAAACCGGCTCAGGGCTGCAATATGACCAGCCAGGCGTTGAACATCATTGATACACGCCGGCTTAGAGAGATAGAGGTAATGGCCTCAATCTTCTCCCGGTTAGCCTCGATACCCCTTTCAGATACTACAAAACCTAGCAATTTGCAGGCTGGCACACCGAAAACACACTTGGCCGGGTTAAGCATCATCTTGTACAACCGGAGATTGTCAAAGGTTTCCTTCAGATCATCAAGCAAGGTTTCCTTCTTCCTTGACTTAATCACAATGCCATGCACATAAGCATGAACGTTGCGCCCAATCTGGCCATGGAAGCAATTCTGAACATAACGCTGGTAAGTCGCTTGAGCACTCTTAAGCCCAAAAGGCATAGACACATAAAAAAACCTCCAAAGGGTGTGACGAAGGTTGTATTCTCCTGATCTTCCACTGCCATCTTGATCTAATGATAACCAGAATAAGCATCCAGGAAACACAATCTCTCACAACCCGCCGTCGCATCAATGATCTGGTCAATGCGAGGGAGAGCAAACAGATCAGCAGGACATGCCTTGTTAAGATCTGTGTAATCTACACACATAAGCCAAGTGCCATTCTTCTTAAGCACAAGCACAGGGTTAGCCAACCACTGAGGGTGGAACACCTCAATTATGAACCCGACAGCTAGGATTCGGGCCACTCCTTCTCCAATAGCCTTACGCCTCTCCTCGTTAAAACGATGGAGGAACTGACGAACAGGTTTCATCTTAGGATCAACATTAAGGTGGTGCTCGGTGAATTCTCTCGGTACACCCGGCATGTCAGAAGGTTTCCATGCAAAGATGTCCCGATTCTCATGGATGAACTCGATGAGTGCGCTTTCCTATTTGGGATCCATCCCTATCCCAATGGTGAACTGCTGAGAAGAATTGCTAGGGATAAAGTCAACTTGTTGTGTATCCTTTGCCGACTTAAATTTGACTCGCGGGTCTGTCTCAGTGGTGGGCTTCTTCAGAGGGTTCATATCAGCCGGGTCAATGTTATCTTTATAAAACTTGAGCTCCTCAGTAGCGCAAGCCGACTCTGCATAAGCGGCATCTCCTTCCTCAAACTCTAGGGTGAGTTTGCGATTTCCATTAACTGTGATCGTCCCTTGCGGCCTAGGCATCTTAAGCTGCAAATATATATAACAAGGGCGAGCCATGAATTTAGCATAAGCCGGCCATCCAAATAAGGCATGATAAGGACTCTTGGTCTTGACCACCTCAAACCATAGTGTCTCTGCTATGTAATTATACTCATCACCAAAAGCCACTTCTAGAGCACTCTTTCCCACAGGGGTACACCGACTTGCCAGGCACCACTCCATGAAAAACTGTGGAAGACGGCTTAAGATCCTTATCTGTCAGACTCATCCATCGAAAGGTATTGTAGTACAATATGTTGATGCTGCTACCACCATCCATAAGTACCTTTGTGAACTTATAACTGCCCACTTGAGGGGCTACCACCAGGGCCAGATGACCTGGATCATCAACCCGAGGCGGGTGATCCGCCCGGCTCCATGTGATCGTTTGCTCTGACCACCTCAAGTACTGAGGCACTGCCGGCTCAACCGTATTGACTACTCGCTTCTGGACCTTCCAGTCCTGCTTGCAAGTGTTTATAGTGAAGACATGATACTATCCACAGTTGAGCTTCTTAGGATTACTCTAATACCCGGACTAGTTATTCTGCGGCTGATGACCTTGACCAGATTTTTGGTTATGACCACCATGGTTACCTTGACCCTGATAGCCAGTATTTGAGCCGCCACCGCCAAAACCGGATCCCTGCGGACCGGGGCCTGACCCGCCGGGCGGCCCATTATCGTTGCCATGATGTTGTTGAAACGTCTAGTTCTTGAACCCCTGCATGATATAACAATCCTTCCAGGCATGACGAGACGGCTTGTTAGGATAACTGTGCTTTGGACAAGGGCCATTGAGTATTTCCTCAAGATTCTGTGACCTTCCTTCATTGAAGGACGGCTTGCCATTACCATTACGACGTTGATTCTTAAATCCAGCGTTGGTGTTAGCCACAAAGTCTGACCCGCTGTTGGGGTATTTGCACTTTCCACCATTGCCATGGTTATTCTGATTACCATTCTGAGCCGAAGCATGTTGCTGCTGGCCCTTGCCACCGCTGTTTTTCTTGCCCTTACCAGATTTATCATCATCAAAACCTGGATCATTGGTAGTATCAGAGTCACCATACCTGGTAAGTACATCCATAAGCTTGCACATGTCTGTACACTTGCACTTAAGCCGTCCTAGCTTCTATTTAAGAGGATCAAAGTGACAGTTTTTCTCCAAAAGCAACACAGCTTGAGCCGCCCCAAAACTATCCAAAGAGTGTCTGATGGTCGCGACCCGACGAGCCCAATGATGGGTCGACTCATCTTCCCGCTGCACACAATGCTCCAAATCAACAATTGTCATTGGCTGCTTACAAGTTCCTTGAAAGTTCTTGATGAAATTGTCTTTCAATTCCGCCCAGGTATTGATAGAGTTGGGGGGCAAGTTCTTTAACCATGTACGAGCCGGCCCCTCCAACATCATAGTAAAATACTTGGCACATACCGCATCACTGACTTCCAACATGTCCATGGCTAACTCATAGCTCTCAATCCAAGCTGCGGGCTCAAGATCCGGCGTGTAGTTGGGCACCTTCTGAGGGCCCTTAAAATCCTTGGGCATGTGCTCGTTGCGTAAAGCCGGCATTAGGCACGGCACTCCAATAGTCCTTGAATTTGACCTTGCTCCTACCAAGGCTGAAGGAATCTCAGGGGGCGGCTGATAAGCCCCCTGGTTTGCAGCCTCTGCCCCTCGATAGACTCTTGCATAATCCACAATTGCTCGAGCATCAGTCCTTGGATTAAGGGGTGGGTTAACCTGGGGCGGATTACGATGTCTTTCACTACTTAAAGCCGTCGGCGACTCAATGTGCCGGCTGTAGCTGCGACTCGGCAACGATGTCGAGTGCACACGGTGCTGACTATACGAGTAGTTAGCCCGTTGAGTGATTGCTGTCTGCAAAAACTCATTGGTGTTCCAGGTGTAAGTGCATCTAGTGCCCCTTAGTGATTTTGGTGTATTGAAGACTTATAGGTTAAGGG
This sequence comes from Thinopyrum elongatum, assembly GCA_011799875.1. Classification (NCBI taxonomy): domain Eukaryota; kingdom Viridiplantae; phylum Streptophyta; class Magnoliopsida; order Poales; family Poaceae; genus Thinopyrum; species Thinopyrum elongatum. The sequence continues at coordinate 376,911,333 of CM022303.1, read as the reverse complement.
TCTAATGTGTTTGTGAGTGTACACAGGTCTATAAGTCTATGAGGAGTTTGTTAATTACGATGAATGTCGACCCCTAAAAATGAATGTCTTCAACTGAAGACTTTGGTTTTCTTGAAGACTTTGAAAGTGAAGAAATTGGTGTGACCCTGAAGACTTGATATTCATGCGAGGATTATGAAGCGTGAAGACTTTTGTTTTCGTAGTTTCATTTTCTTCTTCTTGAGTCATAGGAAACACCGTACTGTTAAAGGGGGTCGAGGTAAAACTAAGGAAAAATTTCCAAGTGATGCTCAACTCAAAATCCTACACCTACCCAATCCTTTCGAGTGAAGCCATTGGAAATCTCATACAGTTTAGTCAAGTTCTTCCGTGACAGAGACGAAGTTCTTCTGTTCTCTGAGGAATTTGTTCTGACTGAGGAGTTAGGAATTCGCCAGTGCAGATTGCCTACAAGTGAGGTACATGATAGCCCTGAGGAATTTCATACTCAAATTTCCGACCGTTGCTGTGCTACGCGCCAGCTGTCCAAATATCCTACCCACCTAACCGTCATATCATTGAAGGGCATTTATGTCTTATCATGTCGGGCTGCTCCCTAGGCTATAAATAGCCGCCCCCTTCAACCACTAGTTGGTTGGCTGCTCCAAGAAATAGATTGACACTTGTCATTTAGAGCATCCCATCCTCCGAGGACTTTGAGCGAAAATCATCAAGTGAGGAAAAACCCAAAAACCCAAACACCTACAAACCCAAAGTGATTGAGCATCACTGAAGAGATTGTTCCTGTGTGGAACCGACGCTTGTTACCTTTGAGGACTGTGCATCCTCCAGACGGTTAGGTCTCATGGTCTAGAGCATCCAAGAGGAAATTGTGGATTGCCGAGTGACCGAGTATGTGAAGGTTTGGAAGTCACCTGAAGACTTACCACGAGTGGTTGGGCGAGGTCTGTGTGACCTTAGCTCAAGGAGAATACGGTGAGGACTAGGTGTCCTGGACTGTGTGTTCAGGACTGGGTGTCCGGGACTGTGTGTCCTCAGGTTTAAATACCTAGCCGCTCCAACCAGACGTACAACTGTCACAGCAGTTGGAACTGGTCTACCAAATCAGTGTCTTCACCGAGCTACTGGTTCTATTTCCTCAACCCTTTCATTTCCTCGCATACTTGCTATGTATTTGATCATTACTGTTTGAAGACTTTGTCTGAAGACTTTCTCAATTTCCTCAGTTCAAATTCTTCAGTCAGTTTGTCTTCAGCCTGCTTATCCTGTGTTTACGCTACTCGTACTCTGTGCTTGTTTTCATATCATCATGATGACTGTGCTACTGCTTTGTTATGCTTGCATCTGAGTACTCATTCTGCTGCTAAGTAGTTCATCGCTTAGGAATTTCCTCACCTTGAAATTCCTCAGTGACGAATTTGTAAAAATCGCCTATTCACCCCCCCTCTAGTCGATATAACGCACTTTCAATTGGTATCAGAGCAAGGTACTCCCTTGTTCTGTGTGATTTTGGTTTAACCACCTGGAGTTTTAGTTATGTCGACTACAGGCATGATCAAGGTCTCAGCTGGGTGTCCTACCTTCGATGGGACGGACTACCCCTACTGGAAGAACAAGATGCACATGCATCTTGAGGCAATTGACAACGACCTCTGGTATGTTGTGGAAAAGGGTGTTCCCTCTGTCACTCCTTCCGTAAACGCTGCTGATGTGAAGAGATTCAAGCAACTCGACTCTCAAGCGAAGAATATCATATGTGGCCATCTGAGCAAAGGGCAGTATGGTAGAGTGAGTGATTTGGAGACAGCTAAGCTTATCTGGGATAGGCTGTCCAAGGTCAACGAAGGAGTCTCAACTCAACGTGACTCTCGAGTTAACGTTCTTCGCAATCTCTTCAACCGCTTCAAAAGACTCGACAACGAAAATGTTCAGCAAACCTTTGATCGCCTCACTGACATTTCAAACGAGCTTCAAGCACTGGGTGCCACTGACATCACCGACCATGAGGTGGTGAAGAAATTGCTGAGGTCACTCGATTCTTCATTCGATACACTGGCACTGATGATTCAAGAACGTGGTGACTACAAGTCACTTGATCCTGCTGATATCCTCGAGAGGCTAAATACTCATGAATTCCAACTAGCTGAGAAGAGAGATCTCTACGGACCGAGCTATGGTAGATCTCGTGCACTGAAAGCCAAGGTAGTCTCTGAATCTGAAGATGAAGATTCTGGTAGCAGCCTTGGTGATCCTGAAGAACTGAGTCAGGAGCTAGCAATGCTCGTGAGGAAATTCCAGAAGTTCTCTAGACGTGGCCGATTTGGAAAATCCTCAAGAGGTGATGACATGAAATCAGATTCCTCATCCCGTGATTACAAGAAGAGAACTTGCCATAAATGCAAGAAACCTGGTCACTACATTACTGATTGTCCTCGGTCGGAGAAGGAATCAAAGAAGAAGAAATACAAGGATGATAGTTCAGATGACTCTAAGAGGAAGAAGAAATCTTCAAAGTCCTCATCGTCAAGATCTTCAAAGTCTTCATCTCACAAGAAGAGCAGCTCCAAGAAAGCTCAGGCATTCATTGGCAAGGAAATGGACTCTGAAGCTGAATCTGAGGAACATGAGGAAGAGGAGGCATCTGAGGAGTCAGACTCTGGTGTGGCGAGCCTAGCCCTTGCTACTGCTTACGTTAGCAAGTCCATCTTCAACACTGAGGAAAATGGCTTCCCCAACACTGCTGATGACGGCAACGATGACTATGCTCCCACCTATTGCTTCATGGCAAAAGGTGCCAAGGTACTCAAATATCCCTCCTCTGAATCAAGTGAGGATGAATCTGATGATAACCTCAAACCCAGCTATTCCAAACTTGCTAATATTGCTGTTAAACAACAAAAGGCTTTGGAAAAGGTTCAAAATATGCTAGACAAAAGCGATGATCTGTTAGGTGAGGAAATGGATCGAACTCAAACACTGACTGATAATCTTCAGCAACTACAGTCTAAGTTTGACAACCTTCAAGGTCGTCATGAAACTCTCCTAGCCGATCATGAGAAGCTTTCTTATGAATTTCATCAAAGAAAGCAAGATCTTGAGAAGCTAAGGGTGAGTCATGAAGATCTTCAGAAGGAAAATGATTCTTTGCTTGCTCAACAGATCAGTTCCGCTCAGGAAGAATTTATTCCACCATGCTTGAAATGCATTGAACGTGAAACTGCTAATTCTTCACCTGAATGTTCAAATGCTTCCATTGCTGCAAATTCTTCAACTATCTCTGTGGTCACAAATTCCTCATCTGAGGATACCACTAGTATCACTGACGAAAATGCAGGGTTGAAGGAATTGTATGTGACAGGCATGTACAAAAGCCTCAAAGGGCATCAGACTCTTTGTGATGTGCTCAAAAAGCAGATCTTGAACAGGAACCCTAGGAAAGAGGGTATTGCCTTTGAGAGGAAACTCAATGCTGATGGAACCTACTGGAAACCGGAGCAGTATCCCAAAACCTCATGGGTTGCTGCGAAGGGACCTCCCGTAGATCCATCCAGTTTATCTGGCTTTACTTGTGAATCCTCATATTCATCTGATGAGTCATTTGACTCCAACTATAAACTGTTCAAAAATCAGAATGGTGAGGTATTTGCTAGATATGTTGGATCTAACTGCAGGAATGGTCCCCCTATGAAGAAAATCTGGGTTCCCAAAAAGTGCCTTGAAAGTCTTCAGGTGAATGTCCTCATGACACCACCTGTGAAGAATAAGAACCCCAGATCAAATTCTTCATATGAATCAAATTCCTCACATGGATCAAAGTCCTCACATGAACATCATCGTGCTAACACTTCTGTTTCGCAGGGAAAGCCTAAGGGCTATGAATATATGCATTATTCTTCAAATCATTATGTTCATAAGTCCTCGAAGAATTTCTCTGCTTATTCATATGCTTACCCTAACCCCTCTTATGTGAAACGAAGTGGTCTGGCGTCTATGCCACCTTTCTCTTATGGAGCTCGCAGAATGATGAACTCTTTGCCACCCCTCCAGATGTGGGTGGTGAAGAAAAGGAACTAATCTCTTATGCAGGGTCAGGTCTCCAGACGAACTAAATCGTCTGAAGAATTTGCTGGAGACCTGAAATGCTTGAAAGGACGCAAGCTAATCATGAAGAAATGATTTATTCATTTCTCACGTCCTCACATTGCTATATATACATATCATTGCTTAGTGCTCATGGAATCTGACAATTCCAAAGTCTTCGAAGGCTTTAGGAGAGGAGACTTGTATATTGTTGATTTCTCTACAGGACCACAGCCTGCCACTTGTCTACTTGCTAAAGCTTCAGAAGGCTGGCTATGGCATCGACAACTGGGTCATGCTGGCATGAGGAACTTACACACGCTCGTGAAGAAAAAGCACGTCATTGGCATCGAGGGTGTCAAATTCCTCAAAGATCATCTTTGTGGGGCTTGTGAGGCTGGAAAGATGACCAGAGCCAAGCACCCCTCGAAGACTATCATGACTACTTCTCGTCCTTTTGAATTGCTTCATATGGATCTGTTTGGCCCTACTCATTATGCCACACTAACAAATGCAGCATCTCTATATGGCTTTGTCATTGTTGATGACTATTCTCGTTACACATGGGTGCATGTCATTACTTACAAGACTGAAGTGCAGGAAGTCTTCAGACGATTTTCCTCAAGGGCTTCGATGAATTTCGGCGTGAAGATCAAGCATATACGTAGTGACAATGGGACTGAGTTCAAGAATACTGGTCTTCATGACTATCTCGATAAACTTGGTATTACTCATGAGCTATCTGCCCCATACACTCCTCAGCAGAATGGCGTTGTGGAGCGCAAGAACAGGACTCTTGTTGAGATGGCTCGCACCATGCTTGATGAATACAAGACACCTCGTCACTTCTGGCCTGAGGTAATTGATACTGCATGCCACATCATCAACAGGGTATATCTTCACAAATTCTTCAAGAAGACCTCATATGAACTCCTCACTGACAAGAAACGCAATGTGAGTTATTTCAAAGTCTTCGGTGCTAAATGCTGGATTAGAGATCCACATCACAATTCTAAATTTGCACCGAAAGCACATGAAGGTTTTATGCTTGGTTACGGAAAGGACTCGCACACCTACAGGGTCTTCAATGCCTATCACAACAAGGTTGTTGAAACTGTAGATGTGCGGTTCGATGAAACTAACGGCTCGCAAAGAGAGCACCTACCTCCTGTGCTAGATGAAAAGACGCCTGAGGAAACCATCAAGTTCAAAGCTACTGAGGATGTCATTCCTACCGAAGAATCTGCTGAAGAAATCATTCCAGAACATGAAGAACAGCATGCTGGCGCATCTGAAGAAAATGGCTCTGAAGAAAATGCTGAGCCAAATCAAAGTCGTCAACCTGCTCATCCCCGCGTTGCAAATGAAGTACAGATTGAGAGAATCATCAACGACATCAATGCACCAGGTCCTCTGACTCGCTCAAAAGCTTCACATTTATCTAACTTTTGTGGGCATTTTGCTTTCGTCTCTATCACAGAGCCCACCAAAGTTGATGAGGCATTTTTGGAGCCTGAATGGATTCAAGCAATGCAAGAGGAATTACATTAATTCAAGCTGAACAATGTGTGGGAGCTTGTCAAGCGACCGAACCCATGCAAGCACAATATCATCGGTACCAAATGGATCTACCGCAACAAGCAAGATGAAAATGGCCTAGTGGTGAGGAACAAGGCTCGTCTTGTAGCTCAAGGCTACACACAGGTTGAAGGAATTGATTTCGATGAGACTTTTGCACCTGTTGCTAGACTTGAGGCTATTCGCATATTGCTTGCTTATGCTAACCATCATAATATCATCTTATATCAAATGGATGTGAAAAGTGCATTCCTCAATGGTAAGCTTGAGGAAGAAGTATATGTTGCTCAACCCCCAGGTTTTGAAGATCCTAAACATCCTGACAAAGTCTTCAGACTCAATAAGGCCCTCTATGGCCTCAAGCAGGCCCCTCGGGCGTGGTATGATACTCTGAAGGAATTCCTCATGAAGAAAGGCTTCAAACCCGGTTCACTCGACCCAACTCTTTTCACCAAAACCTATGATGTTGAATTATTCGTGTGCCAAATATATGTTGATGATATTATCTTTGGCTGTACTAACCAACATTACAGTGATGAATTTGCTTACATGATGAGTGAGGAATATCAAATGTCCATGATGGGAGAATTGAAATTCTTCTTAGGTCTTCAAATTCGTCAACAACGTAATGGCATCTTCATTTCTCAAGAGAAGTACCTCAAGGACGTTCTGAGAAAATTCGGTATGCAAGAATGCAAAGGCGTCAAAATCCCTATGCCCACAAATGGCCATCTATGCACTGATGAAAATGGAATAGACTTCGATCAAAAGGTATACCGCTCCATGATTGGTTCTTTATTGTACCTATGTGCATCTAGGCCGGATATTATGCTTAGTGTTTGCATGTGTGCCCGTTTTCAAGCTACACCGAAGGAATCACACTATAAGGCTGTGAAACATATTCTTCGATATCTAGCTCACACTCCAACACTTGGATTATGGTATCCCAAGGGCTCGGTTTTTGATCTCATTGGATATTCTGACTCTGACTATGCCGGTGATCGTGTGGACCGCAAGTCAACTTCAGGCACATGCCATTTCCTCGGACGATCCTTAGTATGTTGGTCCTCGAAGAAGCAGAACTGCGTATCACTCTCTACTGCTGAAGCTGAGTATATTGCTGTTGGTTCTTGCTGTGCTCAATTGCTATGGATGAAGCAAACCCTCAAGGACTACGGCATCAATGTGAAGAATGTGCCACTCTACTGCGTAGTGCCATCAAAATTGCTCATAACCCAGTTCAGCACTCGAAGACAAAGCACATCGAGATTCGTCATCATTTTCTTCGAGATCATGTGTTGAAGGGTGACATCTCTATTGATCCCGTGAAGTCTGAAGAACAGCTAGCGGATATCTTCACAAAGCCCTTGGATGAGAAGAGATTTAGCAAGTTGCGGTGTGAGCTAAATATCTTAGAATCTTCGAATGTCCTTTGAAAAGGACACACATCCTAACACTTATGCAAATTGATGACTTAGATGTGCAACACACGAAGAAACGTTTTTCTTCAATCAATGAAGACTAACCCTCTAAGTGTGAAGAAATTAATGAAGAATTTGATTCTCAGAGCCCTACGACAATTGTACGCGGTGTCTGAAATCATCATTCTTACACGGTGGGTCACGCCACCACAAAAAGTTGAAAATCTTCAAAATTTGAGTTTTTCATCATTGTGCAAATTCTTCAAATTTTCAAATTCTTCAACTTTGCAAAATCTTCACTCTTTCCGTCTATGTTCTTCATTGACTATATATAAATATTTGAGTTTTCTGTCCTCTACAGCATTCACTTATTGCTAATTCTTCAAGTTGTGTTTCTTCTAAGTGAATGTGATCGGACCCGTTCCCCCTCAATGCTAAACTCAATCCAGTCCGTTCACAAATTCTTCATGTGCGTTCTATTTGAAACCCGTTCAAAGTCTTCACTATGTCCTTGACAGCTGAAGAATTTGCGAACGAAACATTAAGATATTCTTATCTGAATTTTCGGCTTTTGCCGTTCAAACCGTTCCTTATCCCTCGATAAGATTTATCTATTCACACTCGATCTAACACGATCTCCACTTCACAGTTCGTGGGTGACACATGTCGCTAGGATGAGAAGGGTCAGGGGCATGTTTGTCCATTTTCTTTGAACGAGCGGTTTTTCACCTCTGCTATAAATACCCCTCACCCTCCTCAGAGCTCATTTACCCCGCTCGATCTTACTCCCTCGCTCGAGATCTCAGACCTAGCGCCGCCGCTACACTCCATCGTCGCCGGTGAGGAAGAGCTTCACTGCCTCGACCTCGTCGCCGTCGTACTCACGCCGGCCGCGGAAATCCTCACTCCGCCGCCGCCGTAGCTGTTTTCCATCGCCAAGTTAGGGCGTGGAAGATCTGAACGGACGAACATCTCCACTGCCACTCTCAGTTCGTCGTGTTCTTCGTCAAGGGTAAATAAAATTTATTTTTACTGCCCTTGTTGATTCTGATGATTTCCACAAAATCTTCAAAAGGTGTTTATTCTTCAACTTTCATGTTCTTAAACACCAACTTGCTTCTGTCCTTGATCAGTTTCTCTAAGCAACGTTTTTCGTCAAGATTCCTCAATTGTGTGGATTTTCAATCTACACAACTCTGGAACCTAAGTCAAAAATGCTTAGTGAAATTCCTCAAGACACCCCTGGTCATCTTCCTCAAACTTGATACTTTTGAAAATCTTCTGAGAACGCATATGACCTCTCCAAAACTCTTCGCACCTATATTCTGTTCACAGGTACACATGTCCGCTGCTGAATCTCTAGGTTCTCATCAACTTAACTCACTTGCAGCGTTCCTTGAAGAAAAATTGCACACCTCTTCAGAAAATTCGATTGTTCAAAACCCTCAAGTGAAGAAAATGGCTGATGGTAAAAGACCTCAGAAGGGAGGAAAGAGGCCAGAAACAAATACTGCTTTTGAGATCCCTGATGACATCTATGATGAATATTGTACTCCTGATGAAGCAACTCATGGCAAGGAGAACAAAAATCAGCGCAAAGTGCGCATTCAGAAGATTGAGAGGAGATGGGCAAGAGAATGGAGGGAATATCGCTATGTCACTCCCAAGTACATGAAGAAATTTGCTGTTAACCCTCCATGTCCAAGACCTCCATTGGCTCCTGGCCAAGAAGCTGATCCCACTAGCATCAGAAGAGGTGAGGAATTTCCTCAGGAGTGGGCTAAGCGTCAAGCCAAGCTGGCCAAAGTGGCTAAAGAGGCAGTAAAGAAATTCAATGAAGATTCTGTTGCTGCCGCCGTTGAGGCCTCTGCTATCAAGCCTAAGAAGGCTATGCTGAAGAAATCAGCTGTTAAGACAAGTTCCTCAGCTGCAATGCCCTCATGGCATGTTCCTCAAGCAAATTCCTCAAAAGCAGCTCCAACTCCCTCGGTTGCAAAATCCTCAGCTGCTCCTGCAAAGTCCTCAGCACCTGTGCATCTTGCCACATGCCAAAGGACTACTGGAATCTCAATTGCTTCAGGAGTCTCTGCAAGTTCTTCAGCTCCACCTCAGTCTTCAACAACTCCGACCTTGCTGAAGAAAAAGGCCACTGCTGGACGAGGCACAAGGCCAAGTCCTCACAAGAAGCAAGTTGCCTTTCAAGTTCCGTCAAGCGAAGATGAAGCTGATGATGAAGAATTAGCTGAGCTCATCAGAGATCGACAACAAAGGGCCGCTAGAGCCAAAGGCAATGCTGTGCCCCTCATGCTGGATCCAAGGAAGATCCTTGATTTTATTGATCTATGGCACAAGAACCCTAACACACCTTTGCCTGAATTAAACCTCACTCCTGGTCAAAGTCACATGTTGACGGCCTTCATAATGAAGAAAAATGGAAATTTGAAAAGGCCAGGCAGGTGAAGAAGGCTCAGTACAAGAAGGAGCGTTTTCTGAAGAACAATGTTGTGAAAATGTCTCCTGAAGAACTTGTGACTATGCAGGCTGAGATCAAAGCACTCAGTGATGAATTTCATGCATTCCATGCAGATTGGCTAGGTGCCAAAGTCAGATTCGTCAGAATGGCAAAAGGATTTACTCCAAGTGTTGCAGCTTCATCGCAACCCAAATTTCCTCACACTGGAACATCTGTTCAGTCTGCTGAAGAAAATGAAAGCGCCAGAGCTGATGAAGAAATTCCAGTCTCTGAAGAAAATGCTAGGGCAACCTCCAATATTGCGCCTGAAGAGCAATCCAGGCCAGTTGAAGCATCTGCTACTGTGCCTGAGGAATCTGAACAAGCCAGGGCAACTGCATCAGTTGTGCCTGAAGAAATTCAACCAATTTCCTCTGCTCCTCCTGCACCGATGACAAGCATCAACCTTCCTTCTGCATCAGAAGCGAAGAAAACCAAGGCTGCGGAGCGAGCAGCTGTGAAGAAAAGGAAAGCATCTGCATCTTCAGAGTCTTCAGCCCCCAAGAAATTGAAGACTTTGAGGAGTTCATCTGAAAACCCAATTGATGCTATTCCAATATCAAGCATGCCATCAAAGGAGATCATTCCCTTTGGTGAGGAATATGAAATTCCAAGTAAATCTGATGAAGAAATTCCTTCTGCTGCTTCGACAGAGCAGATGGATGAAGAAATTGAAGTGGATACTTTCCCTTCAACCCCACTGGTATCATCGCCCATGCCTCAGTTCACAGCTGAAGAGGCAGGCGTCGAAGGAACTGAAGAAGATGAGGATGTGGATATTGGGTCTACAACACCTATTCTGAATGATGACTTTTGGGAAAGTCATCACCCCAATTCACCTCTGACAACCCCTCTACATCATGTTCCTCAGTCTCGTGTGCAAACTGAAGAAATTCATACGGGCTCTGATGAACGTCAAGCTTCACTTCACTCTATACCTGAAGAAGTTCCAGTCACTAGCGCTGATGTACATATGTCTGAAGAAATGAAGGCCAAGGCTGCTGCTGAAACTCCTCAGCCAGTGGCTCCAGTGGCTACACCTCAAGAGGCTGTAAATTCTTCAACTGTTAATCTTCAGCCCAAGCCACAGAACCCTCACTCCAAGAAGCAGAAGTTTAATGCTGAGGATTTCTTCAACGAGCACATATTCTTCACTGACTACAATCCCTATGACTCTGCTCGTCTTCGTCGCAAGCGTTTCTGGACTGCAAGCCAGATGAACTTCTACTCCTCATTGTTGGTTGATAAGGATAAGATCTTTGAACATGAGCAAATTCCTCATGTAGATATGGAATCGCTGCCCTGCTTCACACCAGTCCTTAGTGTTCTTCATGACGCTGGGTTACTCCATTTCTGCACCGACATCTGCGATTGGAATGAAGAACTCATTCTTCAATTCTTCGCCACGCTGCACATTACTGGAAATGTTGATGATGTCAATTCATGGGTATTGGACTGGATGACCGATAATACTCATTTCAAAGCACCGGCCTCTGAATTGCTTCATGCCGTCCCAGTCAGTCCTCCCACTAAAGGTGCTAGGCTTCTCTATGTTGAACCTGAACTGTCTGATCATCTGATGCAAGTGCTGATGAAGCCTTTGAAGCCAGGCCAAGCTCCAAGGACCAAATTCCTCGTCAAGGAATTGCTCTATGTGCAAAGGACAGTCTATCGCATATTGACCAAAACCCTCAGTCCAATCAAGGGCCACAACTCTGATGATGAAGAAGTTGTTGGCATTATGAAGAATCTGCTGTTCAATATCATTCACGCTATTCCTATCAACTACCACGATTTCTTCATGAGGACTTTGGCCAATGCTGCACTGTCGCCTTTTGAGTTGAAGCCTTATGCTCCCTGGATCATGAGATTCATCAGATCAAGCTGACGAGAAGGGCAAGGCTGCTGTTATTGATGAAGGTACTCGTCCATTGGATGGACAGTTTCGCAAAGCTACTTCCTATTCCACCAATGATGACTCTGCAACTCAAGATTCTGCCGCCAAAGCTTCAGAACATCATCCTCAAGCCACAGCTCCGCGTGTGATGACTGATCGTGAACTTCTCCTTAGTCTTCATCAGAAAGTTGATCGAAATCACAAGTGGGTCAAGCGTCAGTTTGGTGTAATTCTTCAGAACATGACAGTCACTCAAAATACTGTGAAGAAGAATCACTACTACTTGCATGAAGTCTTTGACCGCACTTGGGCGATTCTGTCTAATCTTCATAGTGCTGAAGAACTCAAGGAGATGGGCTTCCAACAGGACTTTGACTGGTCCCAGCCACCTTCGAAGAAATTCAAGAAAGTCAAAGTTCCTCAGCTTGTTGCCAGTTCATATTCTTCATCGCGCGAGACGGATGAAGCTGAAGACTTGAACGACACTGCGGCAGGCCCTACCTCAACAGTCGACCCCAACAATGCTGGCGCTCCTCCATCGACATGATGATGATATTCTTCAGGGGCGTTAGTCCTCATTTTTCGTCCCTTTTGGTCATTCGATGACAAAGGGGGAGAAATTTGAGTTTAGTCTTCAAGCGGGTCTTATATATGGGCTATATTTCTGTTAAGTTTCAACTCTTGCTCTTCTGAGGTGTTTGCTCTTTATATATGGGCTATATTTCTGTTAAGTTTCAACTCTTGCTCTTCTGAGGTGTTTGCTCTGATGAGTTGTAAACTTAAGTCCTATGGTGGTCTGATACTTTTGAACTGCTTTCTGCATGCTTATTTCCTCAAGTACCTTAATGCACGCATGCTGAATTCTGTCAGACACCATATTTCATCATGCATTTCAAATTCTTCATATCATATGATAAATGCGTGTATGAATTTCAAGATATAGGAGGAGATCTCCATGATATTACTCAACAATGTGCATTTGCTATTTCAAAGCAAATTCTTCAAATATGCACATCTTCAGGGGGAGTTCCTCTATATCTTGCAATCAAATTCCTCAATATTAGTATTTACACTTCATATGTTTATCCCCGTTGAAAACTTAACCTATATTGTCATCAATCACCAAAAAGGGGGAGATTGTAAGTGCATCTAGTGCCCCTTAGTGATTTTGGTGTATTGAAGACTTATAGGTTAAGGGTCTAATGTGTTTGTGAGTGTACACAGGTCTATAAGTCTATGAGGATTTTGTTAATTACGATGAATGTCGACCCCTAAAATGAATGTCTTCAACTGAAGACTTTGGTTTTCTTGAAGACTTTGAAAGTGAAGAAATTGGTGTGACCCTGAAGACTTGATATTCATGCGAGGATTATGAAGCGTGAAGACTTTTGTTTTCGTAGTTTCATTTTCTTCTTCTTGAGTCATAGGAAACACCGTACTGTTAAAGGGGGTCGAGGTAAAACTAAGGAAAAATTTCCATGTGATGCTCAACTCAAAATCCTACACCTACCCAATCCTTTCGAGTGAAGCCATTGGAAATCTCATACAGTTTAGTCAAGTTCTTCCGTGACAGAGACGAAGTTCTTCTGTTCTCTGAGGAATTTGTTCTGACTGAGGAGTTAGGAATTCGCCAGTGCGGATTGCCTACAAGTGAGGTACATGATAGCCCTGAGGAATTTGATACTCAAATTTCCGACCGTTGCTGTGCTACGCGCCAGCTGTCCAAATATCCTACCCACCTAACCGTCATATCATTGAAGGGCATTTATGTCTTATCATGTCGGGCTGCTCCCTAGGCTATAAATAGCCGCCCCCTTCAACCACTAGTTGGTTGGCTGCTCCAAGAAATAGATTGACACTTGTCATTTAGAGCATCCCATCCTCCGAGGACTTTGAGCGAAAATCATCAAGTGAGGAAAAACCCAAAAACCCAAACACCTACAAACCCAAAGTGATTGAGCATCACTGAAGAGATTGTTCCTGTGTGGAACCGACGCTTGTTACCTTTGAGGACTGTGCATCCTCCAGACGGTTAGGCCTCATGGTCTAGAGCATCCAAGAGGAAATTGTGGATTGCCGAGTGACCGAGTATGTGAAGGTTTGGAAGTCACCTGAAGACTTACCACGAGTGGTTGGGCGAGGTCTGTGTGACCTTAGCTCAAGGAGAATACGGTGAGGACTAGGTGTCCTGGACTGTGTGTTCAGGACTGGGTGTCCGGGACTGTGTGTCCTCAGGTTTAAATACCTAGCCGCTCCAACCAGACGTACAACTGTCACAGCAGTTGGAACTGGTCTACCAAATCAGTGTCTTCACCGAGCTACTGGTTCTATTTCCTCAACCCTTTCATTTCCTCGCATACTTGCTATGTATTTTGATCATTACTATTTGAAGACTTTGTCTGAAGACTTTCTCAATTTCCTCAGTTCAAATTCTTCAGTCAGTTTGTCTTCAGCTTGCTTATCCTGTGTTTACGCTACTCGTACTATGTGCTTGTTTTCATTTCATCATGATGACTGTGCTACTGCTCTGTTATGCTTGCATCTGAGTACTCATTCCGCTGCTAAGTAGTTCGTCGCTTAGGAATTTCCTCACCTTGAAATTCCTCAGTGACGAATTTGTAAAAATCGCCTATTCACCCCCCCTCTAGTCGATATAACGCACTTTCACCGGGTCTCTACTGCAACTGGCGACTCGCCGTTGATGTGGATCACGGTGACCCGGGTCGCCGCTGCTACCATGTTATCCACCGGGTTAGAGAAATGACCCGGTGGTGTCGGAAAGTGATGCGGCGGTGTCCGACCGGGGGTGGGTTAGGTCCCGGCTCTTCCCTCCAGACCGGCTCGGGCTGGTGAGGCTGGGTTCTTACTCTATTCCCAGGCGCGTCCATGGTTAATTGGGGTATAACCGGTGCTCCTGGCATACTTGGGCCTACTCCTGGCGTGTTGAACAACCGTGCGGGCACATAACTCGAAGGCAGACGGCTCCGGCACCTCTGCTGGTAGACCATGTTAGATGCATGTTGCTCAAGGTTCAACTGCCAAGCCTCTGTTTTCAGATGTTCTTTCTCCGCGTTAACCTGGGCCTGCAACTCGGCTACCTGGGCGTTCTCAGTGTTGATATCCTCCTGGGCCTTGGTCATCTGCTCCCTAAGGTTTGTGATCTCTGTGTTATGCTGTGGCACCCCGGCTCAAAGATCTGGTTTACCAGTGTTTCCAACCCAGAGATCATGTCTTCTGGAAACACTCAACAACTTGGAACAGAACAAAACTGAACTTTATTGATAATCTTGGGGTACAAGCTCATATTTTACATCGAAAGCGAGGCCGAAGGCACACTCGGTGCTATGACAGTATGTACATTCTTTATGAAACATAACAGGGCCTCGGTACTACTGGATACTTCTATGGCGTAGCGGAACATAGCGGAACTCCAACCACGGGGACACTGCCGTGGACACTGCCTAGTTAGCGTAGCCTGAGCCATCGGGACCTCCGTCCTTGGCTTCTCCTGCATCTGGCATGATACGCCAGGTGAGTACTTTGAATGTCCTCTCAAGCTCACGACAACCAAATAATGCAGCAAACAATAGCATGGCAAGTAACATGTTAAGTTCTTAGGTGATTCACTTACTGTCTCTGGTTATCAACTTACTCTCTTTCGGGTTGTCCCACAACCCTCGGAATACTCATATGTCACCAAGTACTTCCGATCATAAGATGAGTTCTTCCATCATTATTATCACTGTTACGGTTGACCACCTAGTGAGGTCTGGACGGGCTGTCCAATACCATTGACGCGGCTATTTGAATAGATTTGACACTCTGTAGAGGTTGTACACTTTACCCACACCATGGAGCACCTGACCTCGTGATCCCATTTGGGTGGACCAGCGTTGCTCCAACGAAACCCGCCTGACCCGTGACCCTCCCATCGTACCACCGGCAATCATCCTCCCCTGGAGTCAAGCCCTGGGTTGCCCTCGTGTCACCTCGTGACACCTGCCACCGTCGTGGCCAAACTAAACTGTCCCAAACAGGGACGCTGGCACAATAACCAACTGGGCTCACAGGGTTATTGCCGTCTACCTGATCAGGGCAGCACGCACGCATAACCCTCCCTAGATGGAGGTACCGGTGAAAGAGCACGGAGCCAGGCCAAGTCAAGGCCGTCCCATACCAGAAAATGTGGTTGCACGAATAAGCCCGGACAGGTGACTCAAGATCAACTGACTAAGTTCATTTAGCAGGCATAGTGGTTCATCACAATAACTTGAGTTGGCATCCACTAAGCATTTTAAATCATTTCACCATGAATTGTTATATAGCAAGTAAATGAAAATAATTACTTTAAATATGCAATGCTATTGAAATGCTCATGAAATGGATGACATGGCTTGCCTTGCTCTGTTGGGTTACCCAAGAACTCCTGGTCTTCAAAGTTGCCAAAGTTTCTTTCTGAAAATATTTTGAAATAGCATTTGAAAATGTCACATAACACTGTTTTAATCACCAGAAATTCTGTGAGTGTGAGAAAAATACCAAATTTTACCAGATGATAAAGGAGTTCAAGACAAACCAGATGCTAAAAGAATCAAGTGATTTGGACTTAAGATTAAAAAGTTATTGGCAGTCAAAGATTCTGGTCAACTCTGGAAATAAACAGAAAATAGAAAAAACCTGACAGGGCCACGTCGAAGACGTAAAGTGGAAGTGCACCTCCACTTACCCCTTCGCGCGCGCACGGCTGAGCCGCTGACGTGTGGGGTCCGCTTAGTTTAAAACAGAGAGAGGAGAGAGAGAATAGAGGGAGGCAGGGCTCCGGCGACGCTCACCGGCGATAGGGACAACGGCGGCGTCGGGCGACTGCGGGGATGGGTCGGTCGTGCGACGGCGATCCTTCCTGTACCAGTGGCTCCTCCGGAGATGGCCTGACAGTGGCGCCCCCTTCTTCTCTGGTGGGTGTTACCTACGGGTATCGCCGGCGGCGGCGATTCCGACAGCGATTTGGCTGGGCGAGGGGTCGGGGCGGACCAGGAGACCTTACTGAGGTCGAGGGCATGACCGGGCAGAGCTGGAGGTGGCTGAAGTGGGCTGACGTCAAGAGGGGATCAGGCGGCGGAGCCTTCACCGGAGCTGAGGGAGACGAGCTCCCGGCTCTTGCTGGGGCGCTCTGGGTCGACTGTGTGGTGGTGTGGAGAGGTGGTGAGGAGAGGAGGAGCTGGGCATGGCCTTTTATAGGCCAGAGGCAAGCTCAGGCAATTTCTCCCAAAGCGGCGACATGCGGGACACGTCGCCGGCGCCAGGATGCCTTGCTGGCTGGCCGGAAGCTGCGACGAGACGGGAGAGGCAGGCGCAGTTATGGCGGTCGGTGGCGGCTTGCGGAGGAAGGCGACAAGAGCCAGAGCCACTGTGGCTGCACGGGTGCCATAGTGCCTGAGTGCGTGGTGGCCGTCGGGGCGGTTTCCGGCGAGGGGAAGCTGTGGGAGAGGGTGAGGTGGACGGCATCGGCGATGTCGGCATGTTAGGACATCGTCTGGCAGCGCGAGGCCTCGGGAACGACCTCGACAGACGCCGGTGAGATACAGAGCACGCGAACTGGCATGCCAGTGCCGCGCTCACCATGGTACCCGGCACGTGGAGGCCGACCCAGGCCAGCGCAGCATGTCTGGGGGCTTCTCCTTTGGTCATTTAGTCCACCTACACTCTTGGTTTGGCTAGATACAAGCTGACTCGAAGGGTAGCATCAACTGAAGTTTCTGACAGAGATGTTGAGAGGGATCTAGAGAAACAATGAGTGGTGCTTGGAGCCAATGGAGATGTCTAGGGTGATCTAGGATGGAGGGACTACAAACTGACCAAATTTGAGGGAGTTTGGATCATTTTTTAATATAGTTCATGTGTAAACTGCCATACTGGTCCAGAAACTTGAATAGCTTGGTTCACTCACATGGTTGATCTGATGAAGCTAGATTTTGGTGTGTGGGAGTCATTTGGTGTGAAGAAGATGCCATAAAAATTTCAGCTCATGGGGAAACCTCTAGGTGGTACTTCCTTCACAGAGGTTCAGAATGAGCAGAAACTTGGCAGAATTTTGCTGCTAAAAAGTTGTATTGGCCAAGATGATGTTTTTGGATATTGTGGCTAGATAGGTCCCCTAGTATCTCAGGGTATTCATTTGGGGAGTTTCTGAGTTAGGAAAGTAGAGGTTGCTTCACAAATGAACAATTCTGACCAGAGAGAAAATAATTATTCTGGCCAAAATTTTATATTGGACAATGGAATGTTTTTGAAGATTATGAGGTTATATGATGGTGAGAAGGTGTGGCACAAATTTGGGACCTTTCTGATCATCAAAACTATAGGTTGCTTCACAACCCATAGTGATGTCATAGTTTCCCAAAGGAGAAAATAAATTATTTGAAAAAATTAAATATTGAGGTTTGATCCAAGAGAGATGTGGCAAGGTTTTAGCAAGGTGATGAGGGTTTTGGGTCAAGAGGTTCAAGGATTCATAAGTCCAAAGTCACTTGAAGAGGTTCAAAAACCATCCAAAATTCAAATAAAGCCAAGAAGATTTTGAAAAGAAAAAGTGATCAAAACCAGGGTGTCACATATGCTCTGCTTGGTTTTCCGCCGTCACCTCAATCCCCATTAATGTTGTCAAAGCATCCATCAACTCAAATAAGACTTGAGCCGACGGCCTGACTGAGCCGGACCCTGAGGGGCCAGTTGCTACTGTTGCTCCGGCCGTCGTGTTGTTGAGAGACAGCACCGTGCCTGCCATGAAGATGGCGGCTCGACACGGCGGCTCATAGGGGTCCGGAATACTATCCCCATCGGAACAGCCCCCAAGCCCGCCATCTTGAAGCTGGTAGATTGGATCCGTCTCTCTGGTCGAGGACTCATCACCTGAGTAGATGAGAGTCTCTCCTCCAGATGCGGAATTTTCTACAAGTTCCACACCTTGCGTGAAGCCCAGAAAGACGTGTTTCTGACTGGCTTGGATCTGAGCGGCTTGCGTGCACCGAGCCGACTCGATGATGTCGGTGCAAATGTCCAGCTCAGGTTCAGATTCGACGATCTTGCCAATGAAGACGTGGATTCCGCCAAAGGGGACCCTGTACCCGTACTCGATTGAGTCGGCCTTGGGGCGCCAGCCAGCATCGTCGATGTAGAGCTTGCCGCGGTGACCCTTGGTCATCCTGCCAACGGCGTATCCCTCAATCCCTGGGAAAGAGCCCTTCAAGAACTCGAAACCACCGTGCGCTGGCCCCACGGTGGGCGCCAACTGTCGTGGTTTTGTTACGGCAGATGTCCTAGTTTGAGGATTTAGATGTGAGGCCATCGCAAATGGTGATTAACTTGTCGGGGTTGAGCGGGTCGAAGGACACGAGTTTACCCAGGTTCAGCCTCTCACGGTGGAGGTAAAAGCCTACTCCTCCTTTTTCTGCTTATTGCTTGAGTATCGATTACAAGGGAGCGAATTCGCTTGACCTAGCTATCGATTGATTGTCACTTGCCCTATTCTGTGCCGGGGACTCGCCTTTATATACAGGTCGAGGCCTCTGGCTTACAAGAGTCCAGGTCAGGTTATGATCTGTGAACGAGCCTAACTCTAAGTCGCCTTGCCTTTTATGACAAGACACCGTATGGCGGCTTACACCTCCGGGCCGCCTGCCGCCTTCTGGCTTCGGGCCCTAAGCCGGCCCATCTTGTGAGCCGCCCTTCTGGTCCTGCATCTTGATTGTCTGGGCCCTTCTGAGGCCTAACTCCAAGAGTCGCCAACGACTTGACCGGCCCTTTTAGGGCGGGTTATACCGTGGGGTTATATCCCCAACAGGTCCCATGCAACAAATGGGAATGAATGTCAAACACCTCGGCACCGTCGCATGGCCGCAAGCATTGAGATACATGGTTTTAAAATTCTACTAAATCCAAAACTCGTCTGAAATTCATGAAACTTGGCATGCTATCATGGAACAGCATCAACATGCGGTGGCAAAAAAATTGTCCCATTTGGGGCAGGTTTTGGTATAAGCTTCTCACAAACCAGAGCTTCTCACAACAAGCCTCATGGTTCCGGTAGGGAACGCGTTACCTTTGTGGACGAAATGATATTCGTTGCCTCTTCTTGCTTTCAAAATTTTTCTAGTGTCAACATAGAACAACGGGAGTGTTGTGTTAAATTTTGGATTTTTTCGGGGTTTGTTTGGACATTTTTATACATTAACTGAGTTTTCTATGCATTTATGTGCATAATTCAAATTTGAACTACAGGCACATGCTCTAGTGCATATAAATGGGTTGAAAAATCAAATGTGTGTCATTGGTTCAATGCTTAGGTCCCATGCAAGAAATGGGAATGAATGTCAAAGACCTCGGCACCATCGCTTGGCTGCAAACATTGAGATACATGGTTTTAAAATTCTAGTAAATCCAAAACTCGCCTAAAATTCA
Source organism: Thinopyrum elongatum (assembly GCA_011799875.1). Taxonomy (NCBI): domain Eukaryota; kingdom Viridiplantae; phylum Streptophyta; class Magnoliopsida; order Poales; family Poaceae; genus Thinopyrum; species Thinopyrum elongatum. The sequence goes on along the minus strand of CM022303.1, from coordinate 376,891,388 downwards.
TGAAACTTGGCATGCTATCATGGAACGACATCAACATGCTGTGGTAAAAACACCGTCCCATTTGGGGCAGGTTTGGGTATAAGCTTCTCACAAACCAGAGCTTCTCACAACAAGCCTCATGGTTCCGGTAGGGAATGTACCTCCTTCATGGATGAAACGATATTTGTTGCCTCTTCTTTCTTTCATAATTTGTCCTTGTGGCAACATAGAGCAACAGAAGTGTTGTGTTAAATTTTGGAATTTTTTGGGGTTCGTTTGGACATTTTTATACATTAACTGAGTTTTCTAGTCATTTTATTTGCATAATTCAAATTTGAACTACAGGCACATGCTCCAGTGCAGAAAAATGGGTTCAAAAATCAAATGTGTGTCCTTGAGTGCATGCTTAGGTCCCATGCAAGAAATGGGAATGAATATCAAACACTAGGGCACCGTTGCTTGCCGGCAAAATGTTGAGATACTTTGTTTTTAAATTCTAGTAAATTCAAAACTTGTCTGAATTTCATGAAACTTGGCATGCTATCATGGAATGGCACCCGACATGATGTGAAATTTTTCGTGTCCAATTTGAGAGAAGGCGCACTCGAATCAACAGCCAACAAAGGCATTTTGAATAAAATAGCTTCCACCTTATCATCTCACGTTTGTATAATTTAAATCATGGGTGTTCTGTTAACCATTCACATGACGCCATGCGTCACACTTTTAATGGCTAGGAGGTGCCGTGCGGACAGTTGCTTGAGTAGACGGGAGGCGTGTGAGCGCAGTGCGCTGCGCAGGCTGACCGGGAGGCGTGCAAGCTGTCCTCCAATGCACAAGCTCACGAGGAAACATGCAAGCTGTACGCTATGCATGCTCACTGGGAAGCGAGCCCTTTGACTTCCATGGCCGCTCGCCTTGCTCGCACATTCTCCATTAATTACGCCCGAGCCACTATTTAATATGGGCGACCTTACTGTTCGCCTCCCATTCCCCTCCCGCAGACCTCCACCAACGCCATGGCGCAGAAGGATCATCTGCCACTAGTCTTCCAGTTTGGTGAAGTCGACTCTGAGCCGGATGAGATAGAAAATAAGGAGGAATGGGGCCTCATGGACATGGCCCTGAAGCAGCTGGCCGTGGCGCTTGCTGCCCCCCGCGCCCGTCCTAGCTCCCATCCCCGTGCCCACGCCAGCGACCATCCCTGTAGCATTGATGGGCTAGTCACCGAGCACTATTGCAGAGCTGGAAGCCGCGGGCGTCAGCGAGGTCCCCGCAGACACACGCGAGCTCATGTACATGCGAGCGCCAGCGCCCGTCCCCGTGCGCGCCCCTGCACCCACCGCGGCGCCGGTCCCCATGCATTTGTCTGGACCCGCTGCACTCGTGCCCGTGCGCGTGCCCCCCTCAGCGTCATGGGATGCCCCCGTCGACCGCTACCTCGCAGCGCCGCGAGTTGCCGTCCTCCCGCGCCCCATCCGTCGATCGCGCGACGACAGGATGTTTGATTTCCAAGTGAAGAACATTCTGTGCGGCCTTGAAGACTTTAACAACGGCGTCCCGAAGGACAACAACGCTGGCGCGACACGCCGCCTCCGCCACCGGAATTAGTTTTTTTGGGTTTAATATTGTGTCTCTATTGTATGAATATAAAGTCGCAGTGTGACTGAATGAAACATACGGTTTGAGCAAACTTGCGTTGTTCCCTCTGAATGTACAAACTTATCAAATGATTTTTTTTAAATCATCAATGGTTTTTAAATTTAAAAATACTCATCGCAAACGTTTAAGATAGAACACCCATATGCAAATTGACAGCTTCCCCGGTAAGCCAAGGGAAAATGTGCCGAGCAGGATTTGTGGAGCTCTTCATCGCAAACATTTTAGATAGAACACCCGCATGCAAAGCGAGAGCTACGGTCTTCCCCAGTAAGCTAAGGAAAAATTTTGCCATGCGGGGTTTGTGCATCCCTTCATCGCAAACAGTTCAGATTGTATATGGTATGCAAAGCGAGAGCTATGGTTCCTTCGCTGCTAAGCCAAGAGAAAATCTAGCACGCATGATTTGTACATCCCTTCAACGCAAACGATTTTTTCGGATGACCCGTGTGCAACCACATACAGACAATTTGGTAAGATTTGCATCTGCGATATTGGGTATATTGCCATTTGTCAAACTGGAAAGATTGACATTTGTTGATCTAGTAACATTGCCCTTTGTCAACCTTGTAACACTGCCATTTGTCAAAATTTGCAGCTAAAAATCACTAGCACTATCTAATTTTTGCAACTAAAATTCAGTAAGCATAGATTTCATTTATAGATTAAGCAGTCGTTCTTTATACAAACAGTTCAACTCGACAGCTGAACCAACCAAACTTATCCCCAATTGTTGCCAACCACATACTGAAATAGCTAGTTCAACTATATATACTAGCTAATTTTAAGTATGTTGTAGAGTTCAACCACATCTATAGTCAGATGAACTGAACAAAATAGCCCCTAAACACTACTACTATCGAGGGGCTTTAATTTGTACTACTTCCAGCAGCCTCTCCTCTGCTGAGCACACTCAGTACGAGGCAGAGGAGGAGAAGCCTACCGACGAGCTGGACAACTGCAATCCGGTGCCTACCACTGTTGCACCTTCAGCGACGCTCACCCCGAACGCCCTCTGCCGCTCTAGACGACCCCTCTCGAAGCGGCGGGACTCCTTGTAGAGCTCCTCATTCCTCGCCTCTGCGGTGGCGTGTGCTGTGACCATGGATGTGGTAAGACTCTTTACGTGCTCGACGAGGCACTCCACTCCTCCTGCATGAACTCGATGTAGCGTGCAAGGTCGCTGACGCACGTGTGGGCCTCCAGCTCCAGCCTTCGGGTGGCGGTGGCGGAGTGGGTGATGACGCCGGCGATCGACGGTGGGCTGGCGGCCACGACCGCCACCTCCCGCCTTCGGACCGCGGGGGCGGAGCGAGTGATGGCCATGGTGGCTGACAGTGGGGTGGCGGCCACGAAGGCCACCTCCCGCCTTCGGGCCGCGGTGGTGGAGCGGGCGATGGCCCGAGCTTTCGATGGTGGTGTGGCGGCCACGATGGCAGACGGTGGGGTGGCGGCCGGCAACAGCTGCCAACGGGCAGCAGCGACGGAGCATGTGGTAGGTGTTGCGTGCACACCCAACAGGGGCGCCACGCGCACTACACTACCTGGGGACTGCGCCGCCGCCACGGTGTAGCCTCCCAGCTGGAGCTATCCTCTGATGACAGCGGAGTGGCTGAGCAACAACGACGGACCAGTGCCATTGGCGATTGTGGGAGAAGCAGACGAGATAAGCTACATGGAGGGAGGGGAAAATGCGACGCATGACTCGCCGGCCGTGAGGGTTTATATAGCAGGCTAGTAAGCATTGGGATTTTGGTGGAATTCGCCGAGTCGGGCAGGAAGCTTGCGCGGCTATGCGCGGGAACCTGCACGGTTGCGCGGGAACGGGCTCACCGACAATTCATTGGCGCCACTTTGAGCCACCGTTTGTCCAAAAGAACGCCCCCGCGCGCTGCTCAAGCTTGCGCTCGAAGCCATCTGCGGCAGCGGGGTGACAAGACGTGCGAGAGGAGGACAAAATGACACATACACATACGGTTAATAAAAAATGTTTGCGATTTAATCACCTACTACCCCTGTCTTGGTTTATAAGTCCTCTTTGTATTTTTGTGCCAAATTTTGACTAGAGATTTAACTAATAAAATATGAATGCATGTCGCCAAAGATTATATCATTGGATTCGTATTTGAACAAGTTTCCAATTATATAATTTTTAAAACATTCATTAACATTTTGTTAGTTAAATGTAAGGTCAAAATATGGCATAGAATATAAAGGGGACTAATAGACCAAGACGGAGGTAGTAGCAGCACACGACCGCTCTCTATGTAGTGTCGCAACTGCCGGCCGGATTGTAGACGACCATTCCCTGCGTGTTCAACTACTCTATGCGTGTGGTTGCTCGCGGTTGAGGTGGCGGCAGCGCGCTCTTCTCTCATCCCGCCGCGCGTGCTCTGCTCTGGCATCCCTCCACGCACGCTGCCAGTGTTTGGGGCCGGCGCACGATCACGTACGTTCGTGCTCCCATTATGCGTACGGTTGCGCCGGGCGCGGCGCCACGATGCAGTTACCTGCTGCAAAAACTGCTATGCGGACGTGCCAAGAATCCAGGCCGCCCGGCCCCCATTTATTCTCATGGCCATTTACATTCATCTCTCGTGCCAGACGACACAATAAGCACACCCACGATGAAACATACAGAGAGGACATCCAGCGGTTCCAATGGCACTCCCAGCGGCCAACAACGACAACGGGGACAGTTCACCACGCATCACGTAGTGGACACCCACGTGAGGGAGAAGGACCTCTCGGTGGTCTACACGAATGAGCCGGTCTCGGTGGAGAGCTCCATACAAACTATGGAGCAGTTGCTTGCTGAGGACAAGTACCAAGTGGTCGGCTTCGACCTCGAGTTCACCAGCGGTCGTGCCGGGCAAGATCAGAAGGTTGCGCCGCCCAGTTGTGCATGTGACATGATGTCCTCGTCTACCACTACGACCTGACCACAAGGCCTTGTGAGCGTTTCTCCAGGTTTATCAACAGCTCCAACTACAGTTTTGCTACGATAGACACCACCAACGATCTAGAAGTGCTCGAGGTTTCGGGCTTGACCTGCCAGAATCTTGTCAACATCCGTGACCACTACAAGGTCTAGGGCAGCACCAAGAACAAATAGAACTCCCTGGTTGACCTCGCCTTAGCCATCATCGACTCCTACTACATGAAGATGAAGGATGAGAGCAAGAAGGACAAGGACTCCTGGCACAGTGCCTGGCATCAGAGACTGGAGGAAGAACACATCAAGTATGCGGTCAAGGACGCGTACACAAGCTATGAGATGTACATGCGGATCGTTGACATGAGGAAGTGTCTTCGTCCTGCCCCAAATGAGGGATCGAGTCACAGAGCAGTGGCAGGAGCGTCACAAGAAGTAGATGACTAGACGATCGTTTCTCCTAGTTTAGAATGTTGTTTCTATTGTCTTGGCTCATCGCAAACAGTTCATCCGTGTGAACTGTATGCCCTCCATCGCACACACCTTGATCTGGCTCACAGTTTCTATCGTGTTGCCTAATCACACACAGTTCATCCTAGTGAACTGTATGCCGTATATCTCACACACCCTCATCTGGCGGACCGTTTCTGTTGTTCTTGATCATCACAAACAGTTCGTATGTATTAACCATATGCCACGACACGCACACACAACTCTGATCTTAATCGTGTTTGATGTTTGCGCAATCGCAAATAATTCGTCTCAGTTTTGACGGTTTTCTTACACCATCGTTTGCGATTAATGCATCGCACATAGTTTCATCGAAGTTTCTCTGATTGGATTGTCATGTTTGGACCATCCTGTAGTAGTGAATGGAGAAGAACTTAAAATGATTAGTGTGCACCCCAACTTCATTGATTTGATAAAAGAACCCATTATTGAAAACAAATTTCTTAACTTTGCCCCTAGGAGTGTGATTATTAAAAATATGTATGCTAAACCTCCTAGGAAGCATGGATGTGTAATTGAGGAGTTGGATGTGAATGATGATAATACTTGAGACTATGCATTACGCCTAGCTAAGGGCATAAAACAATAGCACTTGTTGGGAGGCAACCCAATAGTTATCTTATTTTTCTTGTTTTCTTTTCTATTTTTGTGTCTTCACACAATTATGCTACTGTTATGGTCGTGTTTGTATGTTTTAAATTAGTGTTTGTGGCAAGTAAAGCCTTTGGGATGATTTGATTGATAGTTGATTTGATTCTGTGAGAAAATAGAAACTTTTGCGCCCAGTTCTGGAATTTTCATAATTCACTGGAACGTGATAAAAATTCTGAACATTTTTACACGTTATTGATATACAAATTGCTCACGTTGTCCTAATTTCCTATAATTTTTGAACTTATAGAAGTATTGCGTTCGTTCAGATCATTACAGACTGTTCTGTTTTTGACAGATTCTGTTTTTGTTGCATAGTTTGCCTGTTTTAATGATGTTATTGTTTATATCGGGGGGTATAAGTCATGGAGAAGTTAGAATACAATAGGTATAATGCAATAATAAAATATGAATGGTTTCATAACAGGACCTAAAGTTTATGATTTGCTTGTTATACTAACGGATCTCACGAGGTTTCTGTTGAGTTTTGTGTGGTGAAGTTTTCATGTTTTGGGTGAGATCATGATGGATAAAGGAATAAGGAGCGGCAAGACCGTAACCTTGGGGATGCCCAAGGCACCCCAAGGTAATATTCAAGGAGACCCAAGAATCTAAGCTTGGGGATGCCCCGGATGGCATCCCCTCTTTCGTCTACAATACATCGGTATATTACTTGGAGCTATATTTTTATTCATCACATGATAGTTTTGCTTGGAGCGTCTTGTATTATAGTAGTCTTTGCTTTGTTTGCTATTTAGTTTTCCACAATCATTGTTTGCTGGACACCTCCTCGGTGGCATAGCGAGCGAGGTTCCCAAACTCTCTACTATAAGCATCAACATCCATCTTGCCCTGGGTGAAATTACAGAACTCTTTCCTCTTGTGGTCAATGAGACCCTGAGCAATATGGTGCTCATGAAAAACCTCTGTGAAATCTCTCCAGGTAGGAATCTGGCCAGCTGGAAGCATAGCCTCATAGTTCTCCCACCATAGACTCGCAGGACCCTCCAGGTGATATGTAGCATAGGTGACCTTGTCACTTTAGCCACGTTCACGGAATGCAGCTTATGAGTGATGCTACGGAGCCAACCATCTGCATCGAGTGGCTCAATGGAATGATGGAAGGTGGGTGGGTGCAAGCTGATGAAGTCATGAATGGTCACTGACCCATTGGGCTGAAAGGCTGTGTTCTAATCAATACGTGCCACCAAACGGTTAGTCTCATGCTTGGTCCTCTCAACCTCTAACATGAACACTGCCAACGAAGGCTGGTCCAGAGGATCCTCCTCATACCTACCACCTCTGGGGTTCTAGCTACAAGAAACAGAACCTCAGGTAACTGGCGACATCCTGAGGAACAAAACCATGGGAAATCAAGGATGAAATCAGCATCAACATAAAGATGCATAATGTAATGCAAAAACATTGGAAGCTCTCAAATTCCTTGGAGAATTTGGGTAGCATAATGGCAGTAAAATGCTCAAAATGAGACATCCTGCAAAATATGGGGTAGTACCACACTCGACATCATCACTAAAGGTTCTGTGACAGTAATAATCAATTACACAGGAAGTACTCAAACACTGGAATACGACTCTGATCAACCATTCCTATAAGTCTACGGAATAGTAACTCATGGTCCTGATAGATAGATGAGAACGCCTAGTTCCTTAACCCCGTAGAAAAGAAGAGGGCGACTCAAAATCAAAGGGACAAATGATAAGGAGTAAAAAAGAACCTTACGTTCCCTTCCACAATTAATTCCCCTATATAACTAAAGCATTTCTAGACTCAACTTCGACTAGTTTGGCTTGGTAATCCTACAATCAGTCAGGCTCTGATGCCAAAGCTGTCAGGACCCCGATCCTAACTCACACCAATCTAGCATAAGACACATCATATCACTTTGTGGCCTCACGCACGGTAACCCATGGCTGCCACCTTTACCTTGGTTGGGACCGTTTGCGTCTCTTGGCTCACTTATATGATTGTGATGCTAGCATCCATATGATAGAGAACCCGGGTCGACCTGACTAGTCATAAACCAAGGTGGCACAAACATACAGGGACATGCATAGGTAACCCAGCAATGCACGTGTTGGTCATCGACGTATGAACCCAAGTCGTAGCAAGCTACAAGGACTTAAATGAACAACGCGTGAACTTTCCCCGTAGGGATAGAAATAGGAGCAAGGAAGGATACATGCCGGTCAATCCATGTGTTCTGGAGCAATAGCGAACTACCAAGGCTCAGTGGAAGCACTAGGAGGCATTTCCCTGTAGGAAACGCTACCAAAGGCAGATAACTAGGTGTCGAATCCCACACATACCAATGCATTTCAAAACATACACACAATATGCACGATATGTGTAGATACAACATGGCATCACAACATAACTCTAAGACTCAAAGTATTTATTTAAGAGGCTCCAAAGAGCCATACATAATATGATATTGCAAACATGGGTCACATGACCCATCATACAAAGCATAAAAGCAATGGAAGCATAACATGTCCAAGTATAGACAACTACAAATTAAAAAAGCTGAGAAGCCTGACTATCTACAAGACCCTCCCAAGGGTACAAGATCGTAGCTGGGATACAAGCTACTTGTCGAAGTCCACGTGGAACTACTAGTGAGACCGAAGTCTCCTCTGCAAAAACATAAATTAAGTAAACGTGAGTACAAATGTACTCGGCAAGACTTACATCAGAACTATCTACATATGCATCAGGTGTCAATAAAGGGGGTGGTGGAGTTTAACTACAGCAAACCAGCTCTGATTGTGGCTATCTTGAACTATGACTAGTGGTAGTTCGGAGAGGAATGAGTTCACCTTAGTTTTGATACCCCTTGCTCGAGCTCTTGTCATAGGTCCATGTGGTGTTGTAGGAGACGAAGGTAGGTCCATGGGGATGACCGTAGGATGCTCCGCATACCAAGCATAGTTCCATCTAGCGAGTTGGGCTTGGGAACCCTGCACACATCATTTGGGGCTGTAAAGGTAACTTCGGCTGGACTACCCTTGTGGGTTGATCCTCAGATACGCGATAAACCTGGACTATAGTCTTGCATTGTTAGTCAGGTTGTGGCCGACACCCTCGCCAGGCTTCCGCTTGAAGGTTGCCGAGATACATGATGTGTATATGGTGGTAAGTGGTGAGAGCATGTGTGAAGAAGTACACCCCTTAGGGTTAATGATCTATTCGAATAGTCGCGTCCGCGAATACAGGCAACTTGGAGTCTTATATGGTTCATAGATAACTTGAAGTGGATACCCTAAAATGTGCATGATAAGCGTGAGTGTTATGGATGGCCTTCTCATAGGAGACGGAAGAGAATCCATAGTGGTCTATTGTGGTGGTGATTAGTGGACTCGTGTGCGCTCTCTTACCTCAAAGAATTACTGATATCTACATGTGAGACATGGCTACTACCTCAAGTGGGAACCCTATGTGTGATCAGGTACTTAGAGGGAAGCCACGGAGCCACTACATCCAACGGACGAGCTAGCGAGGACGCCAACTACAAGGACCAAGAGGCAAAGCTGCCAGAAACCTACAGCCACCGGACGACCGGCCTGGACCAGACATCTGATGCCTGGAGTCTACACCAGCCCGAAGAGCCAGCCAGAGACTACTACAGCGGCCGGACGACCGACAAGGACTGGACGTCCGACAACTCCCCCAGGCCCGGATGACCAAGACCCCCGGAAATCCGGTGCCACACCACAGAAGGAAATTACCGGAAGTACGAGCTCCCCGGACGACCGACGACCGGATGACCGACCGCCTCCGGATGTCCGACGTCACCTGATCCAAGCCAAAATGCCAGAAGTCCGGACTCTACCAGACGACTGGACCCTCATGAGCCATCGGACGTCCGGTAGCTATCGGACGAGTGACGCCTGTCTGCGCACAGTGACTAGGGCCGAGGCCCATGTACACATTCGCCCACCTAGACTATATATACTCCTCCTCCTCCCTCTTATTAGGTTTAGCATTGGTTTATCTCATTTTAGAGATAGAGCTTTGCTCATCCGCTTGATACATACTCCATTGGAGACCGAGACCTCGGCGGAGAAGATCCCAAGTGGATTAAAGACCCCGTAGGAAAGATCCCCTCACGGATTCAAGACCCCATCTCATCACGGATTGGGAAGAACTACAGACCTTTGTATTGTCCCTTGTTGTGTTTGGATCTTGTATCCCTCTTTATGTTAATGGATCTAGCACATGTGTGATCGCTTCCCGTTGATTTGAGTGTTTTCTCTCGTTTCCCCTCTCGTGTGTTCTTCGTGGGATCCCCTTAAAATCGTGAAAGATTGGCCTTAGGGTTCCATCCTACATCATCTTGGTATCGTGAGCCAAGGTTGATCACGAATTTGGATCCCCTACCCCTTGTTTTCTAGACTAATTTTGTTGATTTTGTCCCAATTTCAAAAATCCCCACAAAAATAGCCCCAATTTTTTTTTGTGATTTGTTGGATTTGATCCATGAATTTACTTTGCCACAAGTGGACGTAGCTTTCCCCCATCTTTTTTCCGCAATTCCATCCACCAAATTTGTCCAATTTTGTCCAAATTTTACCTCTCCACCATGAACCCTAGAAGTTCATCCCATGCCCGAAATCGCCCAGGCACCGGATGACTGGCAAGTACCGGACGTCCGACGACCACCGGTCGTACGAGCCATACCGGACGTCCGACGTTTCCAGACGAAACTAAATTTTTCTCCGGAACATTTTCAGCCACCACTACTTCTTCCGCACCACCACTTCATAACCCCCCATTGCATTGCCGCATACCGCCACCACTTTCCGCAACCACCATCGCTTACCAGCTACAACCTCCGAGAACTTTGACACATTTTGGTCATTGAGAATTTGAGTTGCGGTTTCCCTTTCCTAACGTGTTTCGGATACTTAGGGACGGTTTGACAATGACATCACCATCCCTCATCTTCGCCACGGACTCGTCATCGACAACAACCACTTCACCATTTTGACACCATATACCGTAAGCAAGGAACGGTAACCCCGATGACAGTCTCGTACATTACCCTGGCCATTGCATTGATAACCCCATAGCCCATTTTGCGTCACTTTCCTATCGAGACTAGCCATTGAGTATTGCCGGCAATGTTACTTGTGCACATTAGTGATCACCGTCTCATTGCATATATCACATCATCTTGGTATCCATATCTTGGTATCATCTCTTGTGTCACAAGGTTGTCATCGCATATACGCAATTGCTATCTTGGTTCGTAAAGTTTTGCATAGGAGTCCAAAGAAAGAGCTCAAAGAGAAAGAGCCAACAAGCTTTTAAGCAAAAGAGAAAGATAAGCAAAGAGCTTTTAAGAAAGAACCATAGCATCATACTACATTAAAATTGTCATACTCGATCATCTTGGATCATATCACCGGAACACCATACATATAGCATACTTGGGATAGAAGTCGTTACATTTTTGCTTTGTAGGTTGTGCACAAGTCTCGTATCCACCTATTGTGCAATCGTGCTAGCGTCTCTCTTGCATTGTGCAACAAGAGCATTTTCCGTGGTTTCCACATTTTGAGCTCATTCCTTGGTTGCACGACCCCACTTATCTATCCATGTGTGTGTTTCCGTGTGCCACATTTTTCTATTGATCTACTTGTTGCATTTGCAAATTTGTGAATCTTTTCCAACATTATTGAATCTTTCTAACAATTGCATAAATTTTGAGCCACCTTCCTCACCAAGCTACTCCAAAAGCTTTACTTGTGTAGGTGTGAGAATCGACAAGATTCGGTACCAATTGTGCTATTTCCTTGCTACATTATTGAGTGATCATTGATCCATTCTCCACATTGGCTAAGTTACATTTGGTATAGTTCTTTCCTTTATTCCACTCACATATTTGCTTGAGATGATGGACAGGCCAACTACTTCTTCGAACCCACTCTTCATCGAGCAAGATGAAGACATGGACAACTATGTCACCAAGAACCACCTCTTCGGTGCGCAAAGAGCTTTGCATCAAGAGAATGAAGCATTGAGCGAACGCCTCGACCTACTCACTGCCGACTTGCGACAATCCGACCAACATACAAGAGACTACTTCGACAACAAGCTTGACGCACAAAAAGAGGAGAGCAATGCAAGAATGGACGAAATCCATGCCTTGTTGGTCAACCGCTCTTCTACATCTTTGTCCTATTCAAGACGGAGCCACTCAAGTCGACATTCTTTGAAATCTTCTTCGGATGCAAGTCCTCGCTGAGCACGTTTGTATCGTCACCAAGACCATGAAGTTCATCAAGCTCCACAAAATCCATTCCATGGCAATGGTTTACAAGGCCGTCTCCGTGAACATGAATGCCAACGGCAACAAGCTAATGAGCCTCCGGTCCAAGAGCAAGCTCCAATACGCCAAGATCGACAAGCACAACAAGATGGTGATGCCCTTCAACAAGAGAAACAACTTCATGAGGAACAAGCCCTTGAAGCCCAACAAGCTCTATGAGAATCAACTCAAGTCGTCAATGAGTGAAACCGCCAACTACGTCTACAAGAAGAGGTCCTTCACGGTGAGCGCCAAGAAGAAGCTGCCCGTCTTGAAGAGCTTCAAGAGATGAGGAACCGTGCAAGGATTCCATGCCCTCAACGTCAAGCTAATCAAGCAGAGCACGAGGAGCAAGTGGCTCAAGACCCTCCTCCACGGCAAGAGCGTCCTCATCATCACCATCGACCCCCACACAATGAAGAGCAACGCTATGGCAAGCTCAAGTTCACCATGCCTAAGTTCTCCGGAAGCAACGATCCCGAAGACTACCTTTCATGGGCATTGAAAGTTGACAAGATCTTCTATTTGCACAACTATGAAGAAGAAAAAAATATCACCATGGCATCGCTTGAGTTCCAAGACTATGTCATCATTTGGTGGGAACAAGTCATTGAGAGGAGAGAAGCAAAAGGTGACCCACCAATCACAACATGGGCTCAAATGAAGGATGTCATGAGAGCGCACTTTGTACCTACGTACTATTGTCGCGACCTCTACAAGAAGTTACAACTCCTCAAGCAAGGCACAAAGTCGGTTGAAGAGTACTACAAGGAAATAGAGATAGCCATGATTCGAGAAAATGTCAATGAAGATGAGGAGCAAACCATGGAGTGATTCTTGAATGGACTCAACCATCCTATCAAGAAGGTTGCGGATTTACAACCATACACAAACTCCTCGAGCTAGTGCACCAAGCTACCAAGGCAGAGCGACAAGTGCAAGATGCTTACAAGTATGCCAAATACTCTTCCAAGACATATGGCTCATACAATCAAGCTTCAACGACTACACCGCCTTCTACCTCAACCAACAAGCAATGGCGACAAGTCAAGTTACAAGAAAACTTCAACACCTTTAGGTCATCCTCCTTCTACGAGCAACTTCAAGCCGATAGCTTCATCATCTACAACTACAACGGATGAGACCATCAAGACAAGTTCCATCAAATGCTTCACATGTCAAGGCCGAGGCCACAAGACAATCGAGTGCCCCACTCGGCGCACTATGATCGCCAACGATGACGGCACCTATGACCTGATGAGTGAGAAAGAAATGGAAGCCCTTGAGCATGTGGCCATGCACCGACGCGTGAATGAAGATGAAGATGACCAAGTCTTTTGTGACAATGATTCGAGCCCCGCTCTCGATGTCTGCAAGGTCTTGACACTTCAACATCAACAAGACGAAGACCAACGATGCCATATCTTCCACACCAAGGCGGGCATCAATGGAAGATCCGTGAAGGTCATCATCGATGGAGGAAGTTGCCACAATTTGGCAAGTGAAGAGCTATGTTCCAAGCTACAATTGTTCAAGATGAAGCATCCTCGCCCCTACAAGGTCCAATGGCTTAGCGACTCCGACACCATCCAAGTGGAGCACACGGTTCAAGTCTCCTTCAAGATTGCAGCATACGAAGATACCTTGGAGTGTGATGTGGTTCCCATGTCCGTTTGCCATCTCCTACTTGGATGACCATGGCAATTCGACTGCGACGTAATCCACAATGGGCAAACCAGTCACTTTAGCTTCAAGATGAAGGGAAAGGAGTACATGCTACGACCTATGTCACCAAACCAAGTGATCGCCGACAAGAAAGCAACCACCCATCATGGAGAGAATAGTGAGAGAGTGAACCACCAAAAAGAGAGTGAGCGCCACAAGCCCAAATTGAGTGCCTCCATGATGAGCGACAAGAAAAATTTAGTTCTATTTGCTACCAAAAGTGAGATAATTATTGACACCCTGTTGCTACCATGAATATTTTATGCTTGTTAAATATTATTATGGTTATGCATAATATTGAGGACTAACCCGTTTCTCTTATTTTGAATTTTCCTGAGTGTCTCAGGGGCTGGCTAGACTACCCCGGGCACTCAATTTTATTTTCAAGACCCCTCGTGGCGTCTCTCGAGTTAACAGGCGGTTTATCCCGCCACTACTCTTGTGGACACCCGATTGGCATTTCTCTTCAAGTCTGACCATGGCGTCACTTGACACCCGACTGGCATTTCTCTTCAAGTCCGACCGTGGCGTCACTTGACACCTGACTGGCATTTCTTTTCAAGACCTCTCGTGGCATCGCCTGAGTTCTCGGATGGTCCTGTCTCGTCCGATTTCTCTTTTAGATACCCGTTTGGCATTTCTCTTCAAGACCTACCGTGGTGTCATTTTAGACATTCGTCCGGTATTTCCTTTATTTTATTTTCCTTTAACTTTCCTGGTTTATCACTAATATTTTTATATATCCAGTTATTTGCACATGCTAATATGTTATCATGCCCTGAGTTAATTCCTGACAGCATGCCTTTAAGTCCATCATGAGCATACGCATATAGTTTTTAATTCAACTTGATCACATAATATCTGCTGCATTTGGTATATCATCTGTTCATGATGTTTGCGAGTACATTCAAACGTACTCACAGGCTTGTCCCTGGCTATTTACTTGACCAGGTCAGGATTTCTTCGAGGAGTACCACCGCGACGTCCGTGCGGAGCCTAGGATTAGCAGCCACGCGGATAGGAGTTATCCGGCTCAGCTGTTCCTGTGGGAATGGAGCCCCATCGACGTTGGAGAACCACGAGTCATTTCCATCATCCACCACTAGAATCACTATTGTGTCATTAGACCTTTATGGTCTTATATCCAATTCTTGTAATAGCTTGGTAATCTGTAACAAGGACGTGTCCACCAGTAACAGTAATCCTGGGCTGGTGGTAACACGAGGGGTTAAATTTTTGGGATATGTTGTGTCCCCGAAATCCGGCCCCGACATAACTTCTCTTGCAGGGAAAGGTCTCCAGCCGAAAATCATTGACTTCTGAAGACAATGCTGGGGACCTAAAACATCTTGTGGGATGCAAGATAAAGTGCCAAAATGGTCTTACCATATATTTCGTCCCAGGGTTTCTTGATGAACATCCTATCTTACCATCCAAGAATCTTAACTTTGATAGTATGCTTGTACGTCAAATGTTTATGCTTCACAATACTCTTGGTGAAGCCTATCCCGCTAACTGCACTGTAGGGTACAACTCCGAAAGCTACTGAATGGATTATGGATAGTGGATGCACTAACCATATGACTGGTGATCGAAGTCTTCTCATGGATTCAACCCTACGACCATCTACAAAAAGCCACATCACATTCGCTGACACTGGTAAAAGCAAGGTATTGGGTCTAGGTAGAGTTGCTATCTCAAAGGATCAACACATGGATAAAGTGATGCTGGTTGAATCCCTTGGATACAACTTAATGTCAGTCTCAATGCTTTGTGATCTAAACATGATTGTGATATTTGGAAAATATCATTGCCTTGTGCTTATGGAAACTGACAAATCTCTAGTCTTCGAAGGTTATCGAAGAGGTGATCTGTATATGGTAGATTTCTCCGCAGGACCACAACTTGTCGTATGTCTTCTAGCAAAAGCTTCAGAGTGTTGGCTTTGGCATCGAAGGCTAGGATATGCGGGCATGAGGAACTTGCACACTCTTGTGAAGAAGAAGCATATCATTGGCATAGAGGGCATCAAGTTAAAGAAGGATCATCTGTGTGGTGCTTGTGAAGCCGGGAAGATGACTAGGGCAAAACATCCCTCGAAGACAATCATGACGACTTCACGTCCCTTCGAGCTGCTACACATGGACTTATTTGGCCCTACTCACTACTCTACCCTTACTACCACTGCACATATTTATGGCTTCGTTATTGTTGATGATTATTCTAGATATACCTGGGTGCACATAATTCTCTATAAGACCGAAGTGCAGGATGTCTTCAGACGCTTCGCCAACCGTGCCATGACCAACTATGGCATCAAGATCAAGCACATCAGGAGTGACAATGGCACAGAATTCAAGAACACTGGCCTCGACACTTATCTTGATACATTGGGCATCACTCATGAGCTATCTGCTCCATACACACCTCAGCGGAATGGCGTCATGGAGCGCAAGAATAGGACCCTTATTGAGATGGCTCGTACGATTCTTGATGAGTACAAGACTCCAAGAAAGTTCTGTCCTGAAGCCATTGACACTGCATGCCACATCATCAACAGAGTTTATCTTCACAAATTCTTATGAACTACTCACTGGTAAGAAGCCAAACGTAAGCTATTTCAAAGTCTTCGGTGCTAGGTGCTGGATCAAGGATCCACATCACACTTCAAAATTTGCATCGAAAGCACATGAAGGTTTTATGCTTGGTTACGGAAAGGATTCGCACACCTACAGAGTCTTCAACCTCTTTCACTATAAAGTGGTTGAAACTGTAGATGTGCGGTTCGATGAGACTAACGGCTCGCAAAGAGAGCACCTGCCAAATGTGCTAGATGAAGCTTCCCCTAGTGAATCTATCAAGCTGATGGGTACTGGAGAAATCATACCCACCGAGGAACAGGCAGAAGAGGAAATTGTCGTTCCAGCACCTACTCCACGTGAAGACAATGCTCAGCCTGAAGATAATGCTGAAGATGAAGATAGCAATCAGCAAGAGCAAAATCTTCACCCTGTTCATCCTCGTGTGGCCAATGAAGTTCAGATTGAGAAGATAATTGATAGTATCAATGCACCTGGTCCACTCACTCGATCAAGAGCTATGCAATTAGCCAATTTATGTGGGCACTTTGCTTTCATTTCCATCTCCGAACCCAAGAAAGTTGATGAAGCCTTCATGGAACCTGAATGGATTCAAGCTATGCAAGAAGAGCTTCAGCAGTTTGAATTGAACAATGTTTGGGAACTTGTCAAGCGTCCTAATCCTCGCAAGCACAACATTATTGGCACCAAATGGATCTATCACAACAAACAAGATGAACATGGTCAAGTTGTCAGAAACAAAGCTCGTCTCGTTGCTTAAGGTTACACACAAGTGGAAGGAATTGACTTTGATGAAACCTTTGCTCCTGTGACTAGGCTTGAAGCCATTCGCATACTCCTAGCCTATGCTAATCACAACAACATCGTTCTGTATCAAATGGATGTGAAGAGTGCCTTCCTCAACGGCAAAATTGAAGAAGAAGTGTATGTAGCTCAACCACCTGGTTTTGAAGATCCAAAGCATCCTGATATGGTCTACAAACTCAACAAGGCACTGTATGGCCTCAAACAAGCACCTCGCGCTTGGTATGACACACAAAGACTTCCTGAAGAGCAAAGGCTTAAAACCTGGTACTCTTGTTCCCACTCTCTTCACGAAGACATATGATGGAGAATTGTTTGTATGCCAAATCTATATGGATGACATTATCTTCGGCTGCACTGATAAGAGATACAGTGATGAGTTTGGGCATATGATGCAAGAGCAATATCAGATGTCCATGATGGGAGAGCTAAAATTCTTTCTTGGTCTTCAAATCCGTCAACAGAGAAATGGCATCTTCATATCACAAGAAAAATACCTCAAAGATTGCCTGAAGAAGTTTGGAATGCAAGACTGCAAAGGTTACACGACACCAATGCCTACCAAAGGTCAACTGGGCCCCGACGACAATGCTAAAGAGTTCGATCAAAAGATATACCGCTCCATGATTGGTTCTTTATTGTACTTATGTGCATCTAGGCTAGATATAATGCTTAGTGTTTGCATGTGTGCCCGATTCCAAGCGGCACCAAAGGAATCGCATCACCTCGCGGTGAAGCGAATACTTTGATATTTGGCTCACACCCCGACGCTAGGATTATGGTATCCAAAGGGCTCAGAGTTTGATCTAGTTGGATTCTCAGATGCTGATTATGCTGGTGAGAAGGTTGATCGCAAGTCCACATCAGGCACATGTCACTTTCTTGGACGATCTCTTGTCTGTTGGTCTTCGAAGAAGCTGAACTGTGTGTCACTCTCCACTGCTGAATCTGAATACATTGATGCTGGCTTGCTGTACTCAGCTTCTCTGGATGAAGCAAACCCTCAAGGACTATGGCATTAACATGAAGAATGTGCCCCTCTACTGCGATAATGAAAGCGCCATCAAGATTGCTCACAATCCAGTTCAGCACTCGAAGACAAAGCACATTTAGATCCGTCATCACTTTCTCAGAGATCATGTGTTGAAGGAAGACATTGACATTATTCACGTCAACACTGAAGAGCAATTGGCAGATATCTTCACGAAGCCCTTGGATGAGAAAAGGTTTTGCAAGCTGCCGTGTGAGCTAAATATCTTAGAATCCTCACATGTCCAGTGAATGGACACACATCCTAACGCTATTGCATATTGATGACTTAGGTGTGCAACACATAAAGTAACCTATGTCTTCAATTCATGAAGACCTACCCTCCGAGTGTGTATACATTAATGTGGAATTTGACTTCGGAGCGCCATGATAATTGTGCGCCGTGTCCGGGTCTAATACTTCCTATACAGTGAGCAATGCCACCACCAACCTTTCTTGAAGATTTTTGTTTGGCGTCATGTTGCATTATCTTCAAAGTTGGTTTGTCTTCAACATTGCCTTGTCTTCATGTTTTATCTTCGCAATGTTCGATTTGGTCTTCATGAATATATATATATATATATGTTTTGTCCTCTCCAGCATTCACTTATAGCTACGTCTTCAAGTTGCCATTTTCTGCACTAAGTGAATGTGATCGGACCCTAACCCCTTCCGTGCTTATCTCTCCAACTCTCTCTGTCTCTTCATATGCATTCTATTGACACGTGTCGATTATCTTCACTGAGTCCTTGTCAGATGAAGATAAAGAGACAAACATTTAATCTGCTTTTACTATCTCTATCCTTTTTGCCTGAATACCGGAGAAGCCAGAACGACCACCCAACAAACCAGGTGCGCGTGGGGTCGTGGCGCAACTTTCAATCTGTTACATGCTTGCCATGTGTCCTTCAGATGTGAACCGCCAGGGGCACCTGAGTAATTACACTGCGTTGTCCCTCTTCCTTATAAATACTCCACCCCTGTGGTCATTATTTCTTCTCCCCTCGCTATCTCGCTCAAACCCTAGCACCACCGCTAGCATCAGTTGCCGCCGGAGATGAAGCACTTCGCTGCCGCGACTTCTCCGACGTCGTCTTCACGTCGGCCGCAGACATCTTCCTCCTGCCGCCACCGTAGGTGTCTTCTGCTGCCAAGTTAGGGCACGGGAGATTGAACTGCTCGGCCTCCATCCCGCCTCGTCTAGCAGTTCTTCGTCTACTCGTCTGCGGTAATTAAAAGTCTATTTTTACCACTCGTTTGATCTGTTAAAACTTTCTATATCTTTAGAAAGCTGTTTCTTCACTTCCAAATCTGGATCTTTCATATTCTATATCTCATAACTTGCAAGTACCTTCACTTATGCTTCACTACTAGTTAGATTCCTCACTTGTACCTATTCATGGATTCGTACAAATCTGGAACCAACTTACATCTATAAGTGAATGTCTTCGCGCTATGAGGTCAATGTCTTCAAACTGATTTATCTTCAAAATCTTCTGAGAATGCATATGACCTCTTCCCCTTCCCTCACATCTCTAATGCTGTCACAGGTACATGTCCGTGGGAGAATGCCTTGGTTCTCATAGTCTTCATTCATTTGCAGAGTTCTTACAGCATTACATTGACTCACCTGAAGCCAGCTCCTGTCTGACTAGCCGACTGAAGCCAAACACGGTTGTGAAGCCTTTCAGTTTGAATCCAATGGAGGCGGGCAAATCTGCAAAGAAGGGTGGGAGGCAGCGCCGTGACAACACTGCATTGGATCTGCCCCCAGATCTATATGAGATGTACAAATCTGACCCTGAAGAAACCTATGGTGAGCGCAAGTCCAGAGTCCAATGGATTCGCAGACATTGGGCAGAGGAATGGTTTTAGTATCATTTTGTCACACCAGAGTATGCAAAGAAGAATGCTGTGAGGCCACCATGGGCTGATATTGTGTACAAAAAGCTCATTCCCAAAACCAAGGCTGAAGCTATTGCAAAAGGCTTCTATCCTTGCATGGTCAGAGGCCCAATGCCTGAAAATGCCGACCTATCAAGTATTCGATGGTGTTGAGAGGATGATCTGTTTGAAGCCAATCTCCAGTTTGCTAGGGTTTCAGCAGTTCAAAACAAGGACCTTGGGATTAACTTCAACCCAGGTCCAGCTGCTCCAAGGCCCGATGGCAGTCGCGATGCTGAGCCAAATATCATTGGCCCCTTTGAGGATTTTGACTCATATCTGGCACATTGTGCCGCTCAAAGGGCCAGCGTGGAAGATGCTACTGCTGATGAGGAACATGCTGAGGTTCTAGAGCCCCCGAAGCCAGTGAAGAAAGAAAAGGCTTCAAAATCTTCTGCTGCACCAAATGCTTCAAGAGTGAAGCCATTGAAATATGCACCTCTTGAATCCAGTGTGCAGTCTGAAGACTTGTCTCGCACCTCCAAGAAGCCCAAGAAGATCTCAGGGCAAGCCCTTACACCTGCAAACATCTTTTGCAATGCTGAAGATATTGTTGATTTTTCTAGCGATGAACACATAGATGATGATGCCCTTGAGATGCTGATCAAGAGAAAACAGGAGGCCGAAATCTTCAATGATCTGCCTCTGTTTGACACTAATATTCTCAACAACTTCATTGATGAGTGGTTTGAAGATACCTCTCTTACTCTCGATGATCTGCAGCTTCCGATTGGCATCAGCGTGACATTTCAGGGCTATATTGCCAAAGAGTTGGCCATTTTTCAAAAGGTCATTGAGCAGAAGAACAAGATCAACCTTGAAAAGGCCTTTAAGAAGCACATGGCCAAGCTCAGTGTCACTGAAGTGCAAAACTTCAAGCAGATGATGACTGATCTCAAGGCTGAGTTTGCCAAGCACCGTGATGAAGCTAAAGGATCAAGAGAGCGCCTCAAGCGCTACACTGAAAAATGCGTTCAGGCTCATAATGAAGCCTTGGAGAGCAAAACACTTGGGCATCTAGGCATAGACCCCAAGTTGGCTGCCAAGAAGAAGGAGCCAGCCGCAGCTGAAACTGAAGCCCCAGGGCAGGAAAGACTAAGCATTGTCTTCCCTGCCAGTATGATTAGCTCGAAGCCAAAGGTCCCATCAGCTGCTTCTGAGAAGAAGAAGACAAAGCAGGCTGAGGCAGAGGCCAAGAAGCGAAAGCATCATGAAGCCTCTGATGCTACTCCCTCCAAGAAGAAGCTGAAGTCTAAGCCTTCAAAGTCTTCAAGAAAGGACCAAGCTGAACCACCAGAGCTGCTATTTGTTGAACCCATCTCTGTTGCCTTGCCTGCCTCCTCCAACCGCGAGCACTGCCTAGTAGTTCATGAGCCTGCTACCACAGAGGCTCATGAGTCTAAAGATATTCCAGCTGCCGACACCAACACAGCTAAAGACATTGGTCGTGAAGACAATGTAGTTCATGATGAAGTCCTTCCTCAGTTCCCCCAGATCATGCCCAAGCCGGTATCATCGCCTGCTCCCATGAGTAGTGAACAGATTAGCATTGGCAGTCCCATGATGCCAATCACACAAGATGATTTCTGGGAAGAGTACCACCCCAACACTCCGCTCCATGAGGTCATTCCTCGCACTCCACCAGCTCATGTCACCACTCCCTCACCACAGGAGTCGCAGAGGCCCTAGGCCCACGGTCTCCATGTTGAGCATTCCTAAAGAGGATGTGCAAGCCACAAGCTCAGTAGCATGTCAAGTGTTCCCTGAAGCCATCCCTATAGAAACTGCTCATGAATCTGAAGCCAAAGAGGCTGAAGATATTCCGGTTGCATCAGCCGAGGACATAGAAGTAGAACAAGTTGTTATTCCCCCAACCTTTGAAACAAGAGAGAATGAAGATGTGATTGTGCCAGACCTCCACAGTCAGCAAGTTGGCATCCAACTCCTTCCATTGAAGATTCTGAGTACTCATCTTCGGCTCCAACTGTTGTTGCACGAGTCATTGATGAGGAAGACGACGCCACTTCACCATCTATGGCTTCACTGCATCACGATTCTGCATCAGGCCCGTCTGCACCGCCCAACTCCACCATCGACCCTGATGCCCCAACATCTTCACCAGCACCGCATGGGAATACATAGGCACTCTATGTCTTCACTCCTTTTTGGTCATTCCTGACAAAAGGGGGAGAAGCATATGAGTTGATAGTCTTCAAGCGGGTCTATATGGGCCGGGTGCTTATTTTTGCTAAGTTCTTACAACTCTCGTTCTTGAGCTGCTGGTTTTGAGTTGTAACACTTAAACCTTGATGGTCGTCTACTACTTTTTGCTACTACTGTTTGTTGTGATGATAAATTCCGCATGAAATCATTCTGCACACGCCCATTTCTCATTGTGCATGTCATTATCTTCACTACATTTTTATATGCATGATGAATTGTCTTCATGAATTGAAGGAGATCTCCACAAAGCAGAACCTGCCATGTGCATTTGCATTCAAAGGCAAACAACTCATATGCACATCTTTAGGGGGAGCCCCTTCAACTTCATGAAGCCAATGACCGCGTTCTTTAACTTACACATATTTTTATCCCCATTGAAAACTTCAACCAGTTTGTCATCAATCACCAAAAAGGGGGAGATTGTTAGTGCATCTAGTGCCACCCCTAGTTGGTTTTGGAGTATTGACAACAAACGTGGTTGAGGGACTAATGTGTCTGTGAGAATTGCAGGATAACACATGTAGAAGTCCCTCATTGATTTAGTTTTCCTACCAAAGATGACCCTTAAAAATGTATGAAGACATTGAAGACAATGGTGGTTCGTGAAGACATTCACGTCGAAGATAATGACGTGTGAAGACATTCACTTGAAGACTATGGAGTGCAAAGACATAGTTTCTTTCATAGTTTCATTTTCTTCTTTCTTTAGTCATAGGAACCACCGTACTGTTAAGTGGGGTCCAAGGGAACAAAGTCAGAAGACTGACGTGATGCTCAACCAAAATCCTATGTCTTCGAGCAAAGACAATGAGAGCAAATCTTATCCAGAGTTGGATGAGTCAGCCTTGCTTGTAGCCCAAGCAAAGTTGCCACGTGTGTTTGAAATCCGACCATTGGACACGTGTCTGTTCCTTAGTGACCCAGGGTCATTTCGGACATATCATGTCGGGTTGCTTGCTGGCTATAAATAGCCCACCCCTCCACCATAAATTGGTGGCTGCTCAGAGTTGGTGCATGGCTTTTGTCATTTGAGAGCAACCCACCTTCGAAGCCTTTGAGAGAGAGAGATCCTTGCGAGGACAAAGCCCAAACACCCAGAGCCAAAGAGTGTTAGGCATCACTAAAGTCTTTCTGTCCGCATGACCTGAAGACTTATTACACTTGAGGACTGTGTATCCTCCAGCCGGTTAGGCATCATGTTCTGAGGATCCAAGAGTCAATGTGGATCACCGGTGAACGGAGTTTGTGAAGGTTTGGAAGTCTACCTTGAAGACTTACCAGAGTGATTGGGTGAGGACTGGGTGTCCTTAGCTCAAGCGGAATAAGGTGAAGACGTGGTCTTCTGAGTTCAATCTCAGCCTCGCTAACCAGACGTACAGTTGTCACAGCAACTGGAACTGGTCTACCAAATCCTTGTCTTCACCACGCTACTGATTCTATCCCCTACCTCTTTACATTTCAGTTTGTCTTCGTGAAGTCATTGCTTGTTTACCTTATCTATTTGACTTCACTGTGCGAAGAAATTCACTTGTTTAGCTTCATACTGTCTTCCACTTCGATCTATTCTACCTATCTACTATTAGTCTTCGAGCTTTCATTACATTGCTTACTTGACTATGGTCTGTCTAGCATAGTTTATCTTCTGCTGCATATCGTATAGGTTCAATTTGATTGTCTGTTGTCGGTGCAACAAACCCCAGGTGTCTTGCCCAGACTGTACACAGGCTTGGAGGCAAGGTTACAACATCCAAGACGAGACCAAGTTGAAGAAATGGCTCTATGAGAAATCAAAGGGCAGATTAAGAAGACCAAGTCAAGCCAAAGGAGCAGGACACCACTAAGGGAAAACCTCCCTTGCCGGGAAGGCGAGCCCGGCGAGGTAGAAGTCACCCCGAAGACAAACCTCAAGACTCCCCCGGCAAGCTTGCCGGGGACGCCAAGGGCGGCCTACCCTGCCAAGGCTCCACCGCTCCACCTCACAGCAATGCAAGTCATCGATCAGTGCGGTGTCAAACCCCCAAGTGGCTGAGTGGCTGTTATTTGACACATGGCAGCCACTCCAAAGGAAATCACCTCCAAATGACACCCGTCCAGAGACGTGTCAAGCAGACAGACGAGAAGGTGGCCGAACGACCCCGCAAGGCTTCCGGGCATGCCACGGTGTGACACTAAGCGACGCATTGAATGCGCTCTGCCCTGTCTGCAGAGTTAGGTATGATAGCACTATTTGCTATCCAATCAGTACACAATGACTGATTTGCCATTGTGGTGACCCCTTGATCTATAAAAGGAGGGCCATGGCAACCATAGAAAGGATTCAGACCCTTTTACACTCATACGCGCGTAGCTGCTCTCGCCCCGAGGCAACCCTGCCGGGCTAGAGCGATGCTTCTCCACCACGGTCCCCTCATCAATCCATCAAAGCAGGAGTAGGGTTTTATGCCTCGCGGCGGCCCGAACCTGGGTAAAAACTGCCCGTGTGATCTCTGCCGTGCTGTGCTATGCTCTCCGCTCTTTGTGCAATGTGCCCTTACCCCCGCTGAACCACAAAGGGGCTGATGGCCCCATAGGTGGTCGTGGTTTCCCATGACATCTTTGGCGTGCCAGGTAGGGGGAAGCGCTTGTGTGAACCCGAGAAACGTACGCAGCGCGTCATCTTCATCATCGTTTTCTTCATCGACAGCTTCATCATCCATGGCGCCTAAGAAGAAGCCCGGTGCTGCAGCTCACCCGTCCACCTCGAAGGCCCCGTCGCACATGGCCGTCGACGCTACAGGGGCTACGGGGATGCACGGGGACGTGGACACTGCGGGGGACGTGGCCGGCGCAGGCGGCGTCGTCACCACCTCTCCCACTGCCGAAACGGAAGCATGCGGCACCGGAGAAGGATAGCGGCAGCAGCATCCCAGCGGCCACGCTCCACAAGGTGCGGGTGGAGAGATCATTCCGTCTGCACATCTCCACCCCGCCAAAGGACAGCCGCAGCGGTGGTGCTCGCTCTGGGGCGAACCGCAATTCTCCGGCCACCCCCGCCGCGGACGCGACCACAGGGCATGCACCACCCCCGCGACGAGCTGACCCGGCCGATGCGCCGAACGAAGCCGCCGATCCCCAAGCACATCCACCTCGCTGCCATGCCACCCTGGCGACTGGCTCGCGGTGATGAGAGCATGTCGTTGCCACTACTGGCACCGTCAAAAGCCAGGCGATGTTACGGTCTACATCGTCATCCATGCCGAGCACTGCTTCGGAGGCCATGGCGCCGGCCCAACTCCTACTGAGATTTCCGCCAGCGGCTGATCAGATGGATGAGTGGAGAGCCACCATTCAGATTCTGATTGGTTTCGCCGAGGCGGGAGGATCACAGCGAGCGGGCCTGTCACGGCCCCCGCAGGCGACAACAATGGCCCGAGCCGCTGGCCGTACCGAAGGGGCCACCGCCACGGTGCAATCCCCTCCACAGCAGCCGGCGCAGGGGCCGCAGCAAGAACCCGACGACGTATCGATGGCTTCATCCGATCCTCGAGCACGTCGAGACCAGCGGTGAGTCCTAGAAGGCAGGCAGAGGGAAGACACGCGCGTCACCATCGAACGACGCTGTGAAACCCAACGCCAGTCTGATAGGCACAATGGCCCCGACGTCGACGAGCCCACGCCCGGTGAAGGTGGGTACTTACCTTTCGAGGCTGGGTACCCCGCCTTCACTCGCGAGCTGTGGCAAGTCCGTTGGCCATCTGCTCGCATGTTCAAGCCAGAAATACCAGAGAAGTATGATGGGAGACTGAACCCGACAGAGTTCTTGAGCATCTACACCATCTCTGTTCAAGCTGCCGGGGGAAGAGACGAGAAGGTATTCGCCAACTACTTCCCTTTGGCACTCAAGCCAAATGAGAGGTCTTGGCTGATGCACCTGCCAGAGAACTGCATCTCGACCTGGCCTGACCTGTGCCATGAGTTTGTTGGCGCCTTCACGGGCGGCCATCAAGAACCAGGGCAACCCAGCGATTTGCAGCTCCTCGCGCAGAAGCAAGGAGAAAGTCTGCGGAAGTACATGCAAAGATTCAGCCGAGTGCACCGGAACATCCCAGATATCCACTCGGCAGTTGTGATAGCTGCGTTCCAGTCCAATGTGCGCAACTGCTGGATACGTGCTAAAATGAATGTTTAGTTTCCCAAGACTGTGAATGAGCTATACACTCTGGTGGATAAGTGTGCTCGGGTAGAAGAGGGGAGGTGACTTCCCGGTGAAAAAGATGGTGTCAACATCGACTTAGAGGATGATGACGAGGCCACCAATCAAAAGAAGAAGAACAAGAAGCGCAACAAGAAGTGCAAGGACAAAGTAGTGATGACCGTTGAAAGATCGAGCGCACCTAGTACCGGCAAGAAGGCCAAGACCGAGGTTCCCGGCAAGGAAGCTACCGCGTGCACTGATTTTCGGGAAGCCGCGGCTGCCGAGAAGGCTGGGAAGGCTGATGGACTGTACTGTAAGATCCATCGGACCAAAGGCCATGATCTTCAGGAGTGCCATCAGGTTGAGCAGCTCATCAAGAAGCAGAGGGCTGAGTACGAGAAGCGTGATAAGGAGAAAGATCAAGATGGCGCTGGCGGGAAGGGCCGAGGCGGCAGAGCAGGTCGCCCCGACAAGGCTCCTCAACACCAAGGGAAGCCCGCCAGAGGCGGTGGGAAGAAGGATTGCGATGACGAGAGTGACGAAGGGGATGAAGAGGAAACCAGCGTGCAGGAGTTCCAGAAAGCCACTGACGCCCTATGCATTGACGGGGGTGAATCTTTGCACTCCTCTCACCGCCAACTTAAACAGTGGGCGCTTGAAGTCAATGCTATGGAGCCAGCGGCAGATTCTCGAAAGCCACTCAAATGGTCCCGCATGCCCATCATCTTTGATGAAGAGGATCACCCTGACCGTACTACCGTGGTAGGGTGCTTGCCGTTGTTGGGTTCACCAACAATCCGCAACCTCCAGGTCACAAAGATGTTGGTTGACGGCGGGGCCGGGTTGAATCTAATTTCTCCAAAGGTCATCAGCAAACTCCAGATAGCAGAAGAGGAGCTCAAGGTTACTGGTATGTTCCAAGGAATCAACCCTGGCAGGAGTCGTCCTAAGGGGAAGATCACACTGTCGGTGACGTTCGGAGGGGAGTTAAACTACCGGACTGAGAAGATCGTGTTTGACATGGTTGAACTCCCCCTGCCGTACAATGGAATCCTTGGTCGCCCAGCCCTGGCCGAATTCATGGCGGCATCCCACTATGCCTACAACACTTTGAAGATGCCAGGACCAATGGGTGTCATTTCTATTCCGTCGGACAAGAAAGATGCAGTCATATGTGTGGACAAGATGTACCGGGAAGCAGTCGCTGCAAAGGCTGCGGAAGCCATTGCTCCCACCATGGAAAGCAAGAAAAAGAAGAAAGCTAGAGAGGATGCCAGCAAGGAATTCGGGAAGCGTACCTCTCCGGAGTGCGCTGCGCCTGTTGATGACTTGCCGGAGAGTTCCAATAGCAAGAGCTCTTCCACCGTCTGGGCTCCCTTTCCTCCCTATGCTCCCCCGGCGCAGGCCCACCACGCTTCGCGCCTGCGGTGTTTTCGCCAGACGGTCTTTGCCAGTAGTGCCATCCTCCCCGCAGGCTGTCTGTATGGGTTCCAAGGCTGCTACACCTGCTGTGAAGAAGGTCCCGGCAGGGCTGGCTGGCACTGATGGTACGTTTACCATCAGTGCCACCCTCGATGACAAATAGGAAAGCGCACTCGTTGCCTTTCTGTGGGCGAATGTTGATGTGTTTGCTTGGCAACCATCTGACATCCCCGGTGTTCCCAGGGAGGTAATCGAGCACCACCTTGCTGTCTGCCCACATGCCCGGCCCGTCAAGCAGAAGGTCCGGAAGCAAGCTTTGGAGTGGCAGCATTTTATTGCTGAGGAGATCAAGAAAATTGAAGCGGTTGGTTTGGTCAGAAGAGTGTTGCATCCAACATGGTTAGCAAATCCAGTGGTGGTGCGCAAAGCGAATGGGAAATGGAGGCTTTGCATAGACTTCACAGATCTAAATAAGGCATGCCCAAAGGACCCGTTCCCCTTGCTGTGCATCGACCAGATTGTGGATTCCACCTCCGGGTGTGACCTACTTTCCTTTCTGGATGCCTACTCCAGGTACCACCAGATCTTCATGTCCAAGGAAGACGAAGAGAAGACCGCGTTCATAATCCCATGTGGCACGTACTGCTTTGTACGGATGCCCTTCGGGTTGAAGAGTGCCGGATTCACTTTTGCATGAGCAGTACAGATTGGCTTTGAGTCCCAACTGCACAGAAACATTGAAGCTCACATGGATGATATAGTGGTTAAAACCAAGGACAGAATGACTCTCATTCAGGATTTGGAAGAGGCCTTTGCAAATCTGCACAGGATCAGATTGAAGCTGAACCCGGAGAAGTGTGTGTTTGGTGTTCCCTCCGGCAAGCTACTTGGCTTCTTTGTGTCCCATCGGGGGATAGAGGCCAACCCCGACAAGATCAAGGCTATCGAGCATATTCAAGCACCCAAGATAGTTAAGGACGTGAGGTGTTTGACCGGATGTGTTGCTACGCTAAGCAGGTTCATTTCCAAGTCTGCCGAGCGCGCCCTGCTGTTCTTCAAAATCTTGAAGAAGGCAGGACCCATGGAGTGGACCCCAGAGACAGACGCTGCGATACAAGATTTGAAGGCCTATCTTTCCTCTGTGCCCACTTTGGTCGCTCCCAAACCACAAGAGTCGTTGCTGCTATACTTAGCGGAAACCAATCAAGTGGTTAGTGCAGCACTGGTGGCGCAGCGGGAAGTGGATGAAGCGGCAGCCACAGCCACTGTCCCCTCTGGGGAAGAAAGCGTACCCGTCCCGGCAAGGTCAAATGCAGTTCAAGACAAAGAAGAGCAAGGCAGCGGAGACAGTTCCAAGGTCACGGCAAGGAAGAAGGTGGTGCAGCGCCCAGTGTACTTCGTCATCTCCTTGTTATAGGGGCTAGGTCAAGGTACTCTGGCATGCAAGAGTTGATTTTTGGCCTCATCATGGCCTCAAGGAAACTACGCCACTACTTCCAAGCCCACGAGATCACGGTTGTCACCCGCTTCCCTTTGCAACGTATACTCAGAAACCCTGAGGCCACTGGCAGGATAGTGGAATGGGCCTTGGAGTTATCCAGCTTTGGTTTGAAGTTTGAGAGCACATCAACTATTCAAAGCAGAGCACTGGTAGAGTTTATTGCAGAATGGACACCAACCCCTGATGAAGAAGTGTTGGAGACAGTCATCCCTGGCAAGAAAGCGCCCCAAGAATGGATTATGTATTTCGATGGTGCCTTCTCCCTACAAGGTGCAGGGGCTGGCGTGCTTCTCGTTGCTCCCACTGGGGAGCACCTTAAGGACGTCGTCCAGATGCATTTTCCTCGGGAGAAGGCTACCAACAATACTGCAGAGTATGAAGGGCTCCTTGCCGGGCTCAGGATTGCAACAGAACTGGGAATCAAGAAGCTGATCATCCGTGGAGATTCACAACTTGTGGTGAGACAAGTAAACAAGGACTACCAAAGCCCATTGATGGAGGCATACGTCGAGGAAGTGAGAAAGTTGGAGGAGCGCTTTGACGGATTGCAAACAGAGCAAGTGGCCCGTGCGGAAAACAGCATTGCTGATCATCTGTCAAAGTGCGCTGCACAAAAACTCCCTGTGGAACCAGGGACTTTTTTTCTCCATCTGACTCGGCCCTCTGTATCCCCAGCAACAATGGCCAGAAAGAGGAGGAAACTGGACTCAGGCAAGCCTCTCCCGGCAGAGCCTCCCGAAGCCCCCGGCAGAGAGCTTGGTGGGAACAACTCCCCTTCGATCAGTGAGCTGCACCCTCCCGCCAGACCACCGGTCCCTGCGGTCCAGGAGTGCGCCCCCACGAATGAGGAGGTGCCGCTGGTCCTTATTGTCGAGCCCCTGGCCCCAGCTTGGGCACGACACATAGTCCATTTCCTCCAAACAAGAGAACTTCCCGAAGTGCAAGAAGAAGCTGAAAGAGTAGCCCGGAGGGCCAGTATGTATCAGTTCATTGACGACACACTATACAGAAGAAGGCCCAATAGTGTGAAATTGAAGTGCATTTGCCAGGAAGAAGGAAAGGAACTGTTGGCAGAGATACACAAGGGTATGTGAGGCTCACACATTGGATCAAGGGCTCTGGTTGGAAAAGCCTTCTGACAAGGTTTCTATTGGCCCGTGGCCCTCCAAGATGCAATTGAGCTAGTCACCAAATATGAAGCCTGCCAGTTCCACTCCAAGAACATCCATTAGCCTGCCCAAGCTCTCCAGTCGATCCCTTTGTCATGGCCCTTCTCGGTCTGGGGGCTCGATATCTTGGGCCCCTTCCCCCGTGCTACCGGGGGCTTTGAGTTCTTGTTCGTCGCTATCGACAAGTTCACAAAGTGGCCAGAGGTGGAGCCCGTGAGGAAGGTGACCGCATAGTCAGCCATCAAGTTCTTGAAAGGATTGGTGTGCTGCTTCGGGGTACCTGCCCAAATCATCACCTACAATGGCAACCAACTCACGAGCTGCGCCTTCATGCAATACGTTCATGCCCTCGGAAGCAAGATCTCATTTGCCTCTATTGCCCATCCCAGGAGCAACGGGCAAGCTGAGAGGGCGAATGCTAAAGTGCTGCGAGGACTCAAGACAAGAACATTCGATAAGGTACAGAAGTGTGGTAGGCGATGGATCGACGAGCTATCGGTGGTTCTTTGGTCCCTCCATACGACACCAAATCGAGCTACCGGGCAGACTCCCTTCTCCCTAGTCTATGGGGCAGAAGCAGTTATCCCCACAGAACTCATATACGGATCACCTCGAGTGCTTGCCTATGATGAAGTAGTGCAAGAACAGCACCGGCGTGATGACGTTGTGCTACTTGAGGAGAACCATCTCCGGGCTGCTATGCATGCTGCACGCTACCAGCAAGCCCTGCGTCTCTATCACAGTCGCAGGGTTCATGCCCGGAGCTTTGAGGAAGGCGACCTTGTCCTTAGGCGCGTTCAGTCCGCTAAGGGTACTAACAAGTTGACGCCAAAGTGGGAAGGCCCTTACCGGGTAGTACGAGTCACCAGACCTGGAGCAGTCCATCTGGAGACCGGAGATGGCATTCAGTTGCAAAACTCATCGAACATTGAGCATCTCCGTAAGTTCTACCCATAAGGTGCAGCTGTCGGGCCCTACCCGGCAGCCACCCTTTTGTACAGGCCTTGCTGATGTTGCATGTAACCCCTTGTACAAAGCCAGGTGCAGACCCTGAGCAACAGAGAAATAAACGAAATGCCGGGGGCCCCCCAAAACTTGCATGCATGCATAAGCATATCATGATCATGTAGATAAGATCGCACATGGCATCATTTTCATCTGCGCTAAGCTGTAGGGATCTTACCATGGACTTGGTCCCGAAGAAGAGGAGAGAAGACAAGCCTACACTACGATCCCCGGCAAGCCAAATATATAAGTTCTTTTCTTATCCATACGTGTTCTGTAAGTAGAAACTTGTGCATATGAAAACCTTGCCACCTTCGAGACTTAGGTGCTCCCATCCTTTGACTCGAACGTTGCTTCGGTCAGGATGGTCACAGTGGCCTTTGGCAGAGAAGGCTTGGTGGGGGGCTGGTCCCTCTTTGTGATTTGTGCCCGGCAGGCTTAGCCCAGCGGCAACAAACTGAGGGTACCGGCAGGATAGCCTGCCGGGGAAACTTGTTTACTTGAATGTATAGAGGCATTTCACCTCTACATGAGTTTGATACATGCACAAGTACCCAGCAAAGCTTGTCTTTTTCATTAATATGCTGATGAGCAAGTACAGATCTTACAAAACACAAACATGGGTAAAGAAGATTACATAATTTAGACTAAAGTTTGGCCAGTGCCTACATGTTTTAGATTGAAAAAAGATAAGTGCCCCGTCACCCCTTTCTTGTACCTCTCCTCCTAAGCACTGCGGTGGAAGGTGAAGAGGGCAAAAGGGGTGCCTGGGCAGAAGCACAGCCTGACCCTGTCAGGCCCCACGAAAGGGAGCCCAACAAGGCCAGGAAGCCATGGGCGAAGGTGATGGTGAAGAGGATGGCGGCAGGGTCCCCCTAACCATAGCCACCAGGGCCAGCAGGACACGGCAGGGTGAACGAGGCTGCAGCCCGTGAGGAAGCCTGCCGGGGTCCAGCTGGAAGGCTGCCGGATGAGCCAGGGACACCATTCCCACCTCTGCATCCAACTCCCCGACAAATCACCTTGTCGGGAAGGGGTGCAGGTGCAGATGGTGGTGCCACCGCCTGACGGTGATGGCGCGGCTGACGTTCAGCCGGAGTCAGAGCTGTCGTCCTCCCCGTCGCTGCCGTCGTCATCACCATCACTGTCTTCCTCATCGCTGTCGCTCGAGGAGGAGCTTTCATCATCAGTCGAGCTCTTCGCGCAGCACCCTAAGCGAGCACCGGAGCACCCGAAGACCTTGATGGAGAGCAGCTCGGCATCCATTAATTTAAAATGGAGGACGTGCCCCTCCGACAAGCTGTGGGCGCGAGCAAAAGTCTTCCAGCCGCGTCGGAAGAGCATGACCTGAGGAGCGAGGAAATCTACATCGACCCGCATGCTACCATTATAGCAGCCCCTCATGTGCAGCTTCAGTGCGCGCGGCTTCTCGAGCTCCATCACCATTGCGAATGGAGTGGGGAGACGAAGGCGGCCGCGCAGAGGCTTGTATAATCTGATGATGAACTCCAGAGGTTGGTCTTCGATGTGGCCTTCAATTGGGGGAGGGGCGGCCGGTGGGGGCGCAATCAAAGCGCCACCCCGTCCTCCTCGGCCCCGAGCACCACGATGACAACGACCTCGCCCCCTCCCACCTCCTCTCATGGCGGACTCTGTCCCCGTGCCTTCGGCAGGAGGCGAGAGGCGCTGTCGAGCAGAAGACCTCGTCGCCACCACTGGGGTGCCACCGTGCCCTCGCCCTCTCACCATGGTAAACAAACGCACCGCTCCTGCCCCCTTTCATAGGGGAACGGGGCAGGGGGCTGACTCCTCACCATGGAAGCAGCCGCCCCACTCCTCCAATCCGGCTCCCCCGCGCCATCAGTGGCTCGGGGAATCAAAGTCGACTCTTTGCGCCAATCCACGATGCCTAGTTTTCTGCCAGGACGCTCATTCCTGTGCCCTCCGCATCCGCCACCAACCATGTGTAATGCATGCAATACACGTGGCGGAAGTACCAGAGGCGGGGAAGCTAGTGGAATGGCAGTTATCACCCCGTGATCATTGGATGTGGACAACCCATGGATCGTGGCTTGGATTCCCTCCGTAATGTCTTGCACGACGCACGGGAAAACTGGAAACTGACCCATGCTCAGATTAATGAAGAAGCAAAGAAGATCTCAAAGGGTGAGCTACCGTAGCCTCCCCGCCTGAGTACTGAACAGGGCCTACCCCGACGACGCCCAGCAGCGTGTTCGGGCTAGGCCCAGGGGCTCGTGTCGGTGCAACAAACCCCAAGTGTGTTGCCCCGACTGTACACAGGCTTGGAGGCAAGGTTACAACATCCAAGACGAGACCAAGTTGAAGAGATGGCTCGTTGAGAAATCAAAGGGCAGATCAAGAAGACCAAGTCAAGCCAAAGGAGCAAGACACCACTAAGGGAAAACCTCCCTTGTCGGGCAGGTGAGCCCGGCGTGGTTGAAGTCACCCGGAAGACAAACCTCAAGACTCCCCCGGCAAGCTTGCCGGGGACGCCAAGGGCGGCCTACCGCGCCAAGGCTCCACCGCTCCACCTCATAGCAACGCAAGTCATCGATCGGTGTGGTGTCAAACCCCCAAGTGGCTAAGTGGCTATTATTTGACACATGGCAGCCACTTCCGAAGGAAATCACCTCCAAATGACACCCGTCCAGAGACTTGTCAAGCAGACAGACGAGAAGGTGGCCGAACGGACCGGCAAGGCTTGCCGGGCATGCCATGATGTGACACTAAGCGGCGCATTTAATGAGCTCTGCCCTGTCTGCAGAGTTGGGTATGATAGCACTGTTTGCTATCTAATCAGTACACAATGACTGATTTGCCATTGTGGTGACCCTTGATATATAAAAGGAGGGCCATGGCAACCATAGAAAGGATTTGGACCCTTGTACACTCATACGCGCGTAGCTGCTCTCGCCCCGAGGCAACCCTACCGGGCTAGAGTGCTGCGTCTCCACCACGGTCCCCTCATCAATCCACCAAAGCAGGAGTAGGGTTTTACGCCTCGTGGTGGCTCGAACCTGGGTAAAAACTGCCCGTGTGATCTCTGTCGTGCTGTGCTACGCTCTCTGCTCTTTGTGCAATCTGCCCTTCCCCCCGCCGAACCACAAAGGGGCTGATGGCCCCATAGGTGGCCGTGGTTTCCCACGACATCTGTCTTCGAAGACCTTGTGTTTTTGAAGACTTTCATAAAAACCGCCTATTAACCCCCCCTCTAGTCGATAACTAGCACTTTCAGCTATGCTCTCCAAGAACTACTTTTGGCCCAAGATGTTCCGCGAGGTCTCTCGCTACACCAACCGATGCTTTACATGTCTCAAAGCTAAGTCTAAAGCTCAATCCCATGGTCTCTATATGCCACTTCCTATTCCGTATCACCCATGGGAAGATATTAGTATGGACTTTGTGCTTGGTTTGCCTAGAACTCGAAATGGCATAGATTTCATGTTTGTTGTTGTCGATCGTTTCTCTAAGATGGCACATTTTATCCCAAGCAACAAGATAGACGATGCTTCACATGTTGCTAATCTCTTTTGTAGGGAAATCTTGCATCTCCATGGAGTGCCAAAGACGATTGTCTCGGACCGCGACGTCAAGTTCCTAAGCTACTTTTGGAAGACCCTATGCGCCAAGCTCGGAATCAAGCTCTTATTCTCCTCTGTGTAGCATCCACAAACCGATGGGCAAACGGAGGTCACGAACCGGACGCTATCTACTCTCCTACGTGTGTTGATCAAACGGAACATCAAGGAGTGGGAAGAGTGCTTACCCATCGCCGAGTATGCCTACAACCGCGCAAGACATTCAACTACCGGCAAGTCCCCTTCGAGGTCATCTATGGCTTCAACCCATTTTCCCCATTGGACATTCTACCACTACCACTATAAGAGCACATCAACATGGACGCGAGTGCACAAGTGAGCTATCTCAAGAAGGTGCATGAAGATACAAGACACACCATCGAGCGCCAAGTCTAACGCTTTGTGACCAAGATCAACATCAACAAGAACCCCATGATATTCAACAAAGGAGATCTTGTGTGTCTACACCTTTGCAAGGACCACTTCCCCAACGAACGCAAGTCAAAGCTTCTACCTCAAGCCGACGGACCCTTCAAGGTGCTAGCATGCTACAACAACAATGTATACAAGATCAACCTACCGCACGACAAGTACACCGTGAGCAACATCTTCAACGTCAAGGATCTCTCTCCCTACCATGGTGATGAGGCTTTCGATCCGAGGTCGGATCTTTCCCAAGGGGGGGGGGGAGATGATGTGGAGCATCCTATGGTCATCCCCATGGACCTACCTTCGTCTCCTACGACACCACATGGACCTATGACAAGAGCTCGAGCAAGGGCAATCAAAACTAAGGTGAACTCGTTCCTCTCCAAACTACTTCTATCTACATGTGAGACATGGCTACTACCTCAAGCGGGAACCCTATGTGTGATCAGGTACTTAGAGGGAAGCCACGGAGCCACTACATCCAATGGACGAGCTAGCGAGGATGCCAAGTACAAGGACAAAGAGGCAAAGCTGCCAGAAACCTACAGCCACCGGACGACCGGCCTGGACCGGATGTCTGACGCCTAGAGTCTACACTGGCCCGAAGAGCCAGCCAGTGACTACTACAGCGGCCGGACAGCCGACAAGGACCGCACTTCCGACAACTCCCCCAGCGCCCGGACGACCGAGACCCCCTGAAATCCGGTGCCACACCACAGAAGGAAATTAACGGAAGTATGAGCTCCCCGGAAGACCAGCAGCCGGATGACTGATCGCCTCCGGATGTCCAACGCCGCCTGATACGAGCCAAAATGCCGGAAGTCCGGACTCTACCGGACCCTCACGAGTCACTGGACGTCCGGTAGCTGTCGGACGACCGATGCTTGTGTGCGCACCGTGACTAGGGCCGAGGCACATGTACCCATTCGCCCACCTAGACTACATATACTCCTCCTCCTCCCTCTTATTAGGGTTAGCATTGGTTTATCTCATTTTAGAGATAGAGCTTTGCTCATCCACTTGATACATACTCCATTGGAGACCAAGGCCTCCACAGAGAAGATCCCAAGTGGATTCAAGACCCCTGTAGGATTGAAGTAGGTCTAGAGGGGGGTGATTAGACTACTTGACCAAATAAAAGTCTAACCTTTGCCAATTTTTGCTGTGGGCAGATTTTAGCAATTATCACAAGTCAAGCAATCAACCTACACATGCAATTCTAAGAGAGAAGCAGCGGAAAGTAAAACATTGAATATGAAGGTAAAGGGAAGGGTTTGGAGAGCGCAAACGCAATGAAGACACGGAGATTTTTGGCGTGGTTTCGATAGGTGGTGTTATCGTACATTCACGTTGATGGAGACTTCAACCGACAAAGGGTAACGGTTGCGCGAGTCCACGGAGGGCTCCACCCACAAAGGGTCCACGAAGAAGCAACCTTGTCTATCCCACCATGGTCATCACCCACGAAGGACTTGACTCACTCGGGTAGATCTTCACGAAGTAGGCGATCTCCTTGCCCTTACAAACTTCTTGGTTCAACTCCACAATCTTGTCGGAGGCTCCCAAGCAACACCTAACCAATCTAGGAGACACCACTCTCCAAAAGGTAATAATGGTGTGTTGATGATGAACTCCTTGCTCTTGTTCTTCAAATGATAGTCTCCCCAACACTCAACTGTCTCTCACAGATTTGGATATGGTGGAAAGATGATTTGAGTGGAAAGCAACTTGGGGAAGGCTAGAGATCAAGAATCTTGGGGTAGGATTGGAATATCTTTATCTCAACACATGAGTAGGTGGTTCTCTCTCAAAAAATGTATGCTGGAAGTGTAGGCACATTCTGATGGCTCTCTCTCAAATGAAGATGGGGGTGGAGGGGTATATATAGCCTCCGCACAAAATCCAGCCATTACACACATTTGACCCAACTCGGTCAGACCGAATAGAAGAACTCGGTGAGACCGATTTAGTTCAAAATGTGAACGTTAGGAATCTCGGTGGGACCGACTGGAACAACTCGGTGGGACCGATGTGCTAGGGCTTAGGGAAAACATCAACTCGGTGGCACCGATTGCATCAACTCGGTGAGACTGAAGTGAAGCAATAAGGCAACAGAGAAAATGTCAAGCCAACTCGGTGAGACCGATCGCTATTTCGGTGAGACCGAAATAATTGCAACAGGCAAGAGAGTGTTGCCAAGGCCATCTCGGTGAGACCGAGAACCGTATCGGTGTGACCGAACTGTTAGGGTTTTTGGCAGTGGCTATGTCATATGAACTCGGTGGCTCCGGATAGGATGATTCGGTGGGGCCGAGTTTGACTTTGGGTTTTGGACATATTTGGAATGAGAAAGTGGTTGAGGGCTTTGGAGCAACATCACTCAGCACTTTGAGCAAGCAAGCCATTAAGCAACACCCCATCCCATTTTAATAGTATTGGCTTTGCTATGGACTCAATGTGATCTTGGATCACTAAAATAGAAATGAAGAGTCTTGAGCTTTTGCCAATATGTGTCCTTAGCATTTTGAGGGGTCCACATCTCTAATCCATGCCATGCCATTCATTGAACTTTCTGAAATATCAAACTTGAATGATCATTAGTTCAATGAGCTATATGTTGTTATGAATTACCAAAACCACCAGGGGATTAGTTGCACTTTCAATCTCCCCCTTTTTGGTAATTGATGACAACATATAGATCAAAGCTTCGACAAATGATAATATGAATGAAATACATCATCGCTTTGAGAAGTATGTGATAAGCAAGAGCTCCCCCTAAATTTGTGCATTATTTAAAATTTGCGTTTGAATGCAAATGCACAATCGATTAGGATCATGGGTCACTCTTCCATGTCACATACATCTTGGTGGAGCGCTCAAAATGATAAGAATTAAATAACATGCACCCATCACCAAGGATACAAGTGATTGATCATACACAAACATTCATAGATATAATCATGCAAGCACACATTAAGTGTAGTATGATCAAACACATGGTCACATAAGTATCTCACGAGCATAACACAAGTAGCAACAACCAACC
The DNA here is from genome assembly GCA_011799875.1 of Thinopyrum elongatum. NCBI lineage: Eukaryota > Viridiplantae > Streptophyta > Magnoliopsida > Poales > Poaceae > Thinopyrum > Thinopyrum elongatum. The sequence continues at coordinate 376,852,650 of CM022303.1, read as the reverse complement.
AAACCAAAGTAGCAAATAGCAAGGCAAATGAAAAACCAACAAAAGCAAAAGACACTCTCTCTCGAAGCCTATGATCTATACACTTTCTCCCCCTTTGGCAACAAGTTACCAAAAAGTTCAAAAACGTATAGTGCTATACAACACTCTAGGCACGATCTCCGGGAGCTCCTGAAGGGGTCTTCTGGCTTGTAGCTCTGGTGTGCGTAGACGGCATGGAGAGGAGTCCATTTGCAAATGCTTCTGCTGAAGTCTGTGGAGCTGGTGGAGTAGATACTGGAGGAGCAACTGTGGCTATGGTGGCAGGAGCAGAATGAGCAGGCCTCAAATCTGCAACTGGCTTAGGAGAAGACCTCTGTGCCCTAGGCACTGACTGAACTTGTCTGTAGTGGGTCTGTCATCATTGTCCTCATCATCATCCCTCAGCTTCTCCACTATGGTTGAATCTCTATGACCTTCACATCTAGGTCATACATCTTGCTCTCAACAATCATCTCTAGACTTTCCTGATTCTGAGTCAAGGTGGCCAAGCTCTTCTCAATCCTGACAGTAGCCTCAAGCAGATATGTGAGCTGATCTTGCTTGGTTTTGAGATTCACGGTTGAAGCATCTGGAGCACTTGCTGCCTTTGCTGCTTTTGCAGCCTTTGCCTTCTCAATCTTCTCCTGGGCCTCTGCAGATGTAGGATGTGATGCATCCATGACAACTTCATTGTCCTCAAAATCAGGCCTAAGAGGTAGATGCTCTTTGTCAAGGAGATATGTCCTAGTTCCAACCATGGAGTTGATCAACATCTGAATGTGTGGGGCATATCCACATGACCTCTTTTGGTCAGCTGTTGTCCTCTTGACTGTCTCAACTATCAAGCTCATGACTTTGAATTTTTGGGGAATATCAAACAAGTGTAACAAGTTGATGGAGTGACCGCGTATCATTCTATGATCTCCTGACTTGGGTAACAAAGTATGCCTCAAGATGGTGTTCATGGTGGTCAGTCCAGCAAGAAGGTAGTAGATTGATCCAAGCTTGTGTGTCTCCAGAGCAGCATCAGGAATAGGCTTATACATATTAGCCATGGAGTTGTGATCCTTCCTGGGTTTGCCATAAACATCTATATTATCTTCATGTTCCTTTGGAGCATTGATGAGCTCAGCCCATTCAGAGATTGTTGACTGGTACCTGGTTCCCTCAGTCATCCAGACAATCTTCCCATCTGGGTAAAAGTGGGCAGTGGAGTAGAATTGCATTATCATCTCATCATTCCACTTGGTGAGCTCTTGTCCAACAAAAGCATCAACACCATTCAGCCTAAAGCTCTCATGAACATGGGGAAAATAGTATTCATTGTCATCAATGTATTCCCAATCAACCCATTTCATATCACAGACTATGGGCTTCTTGTCCAGCAACATAGTCTCATAGAAGTCCTGTTGTTCTATGGTATGAAAACGGTAGTCCACAACAGTCCTCCTCCTTGTGGCATATGGATCAGTCTTTCTCCATAGTCTCAATCCAGCATCCTTTCTCAGCTTCATGTTTTCAGCCACAGGATGATAATCATTATGGTCTGGAATCTTTGGCTTCAATTTCCTGAGCACTAGTGGCTCATCATCTTCTTGGACCTCAGGCATGGGGCCTTGTTCTTCTCGGCAGCTGGGATATTTCTTGTGGATCTCTTTGGAGCAGTTGACTTGGGTGCAGCAGGTGGAGGTTTTGTCTTGGGCTTGGAAGGAGTAGCACCAGTCTTAATGGCATCAGCCATCAACTTTTAAGACTTGGCAGGTGGTGCAACAGCTTCTTCCTCCTCCTCCTCTTCTTCATCAGAATCTCTCATCATGGAAGGTCTTCCAATAACTCTGGCAATTGTCTTCCTGACCCTTTCCTTCCTTTTCTTCTTTCCACCAGCAGCTTCATCTTCCTCTTTGGGCTCAAGTGTGAATTCCATAGTCTCATGTGCAGCAGTTGATTTTCTGGCTTTGGACATTGGAGCTCTCTTGGCAGGAGCTTTCTTCTATAGGCCTGGCTTGGTGGTGGCAGCAGCACCAACATACTCCTTCTTGACCACTTTCTTCTTGGAAGTAACTTCTTCCTCAACCACAAAGTCCTCATCTTCACTGTCAGAATTCCCCTTCTTCATTTGTCTGGTAGCAGCCTTTGGTAAGTTGCTAGGGGAGCTTCTGCTACCCTCATCATAGCTACCACTGGGACTAGTGCCCTCACTGAGGTTGACTTCCTTCTCTGACCTGTTCTGACTATCACCGGCCTCTGACATCTCTTAAACTGACCCTGTGAATAGATGGATATAGGTAGAGTAGGATGAGCATCACAAAAGACAGCTGGTTTTTGCAAAAATTGATTCAAAATCATAACTTTAGTTTTCTGTAGAAAGCATTTCGGACCTACCGATTTGATAATCTCGGTGACACCGAAGCACTTAACAGAGTCTAAACATGCAGTTTCAGTCAAACCGAGTTGCAGTTCGGTGACTCTGAGATGCTAGGGTTTCACTGAGAAATTGCTTTCGGTCTCACCGATCAGTACGCTTCGGTCAGACTGAGTTGTACGTAGCGCAATGGCCAGGGCTAATCGGTGGGACCAAAAATTTCAATTCGGTCGGTCCGAGATGAGTTCGGCGGAAACCTAACCCTAAGATTTTGCATCAAATCTATTATAACGGAGTTTTTGTGTGGATAGAAAGCTTTCAATCGAGGCAAGAATACAGGCATTTACTTTGTGCATTGAATTGGAGAAAGGAAATTGCACAAAGGGGCTGAACCATACCCTAACTTGGTGATGGCTTGCTACGGCGGCAACGGCGAAGGTGATTCCCGTTGACAATGGCGAAGACCTGCGATGACGACGCACAGGTGGAGACGACGACGATCCGGAGACGAAGAGCGGCAGCAATGGGGAGCACGGACTCGAGAGTTTGAAGGAATTTCCAAACGACGGGCCGCGGTATATATACCCATTAGATGTCAGTGGCGCCGAGTGGAACGATTTGGTGGCACCGAGATACAAAGCTGCTAGCAGTTGCTGCAACTCGGTGAGACCGAATTGTTCTAATCGGTGGCACCAAGGTGAAAACCTAGATCATCCTAGTGGTTTCGGTGGGACTGTATATGAATGTGTCGGTCTGATTGAAATTCACTAAGAGATTTTTGAAGTCAGCCCTTGATGGATCGGTGGCTCCGAGTGCTCTTCACCCGGAGGGTCCGAAAAAGACCTGTTCAAATTTTGTGATGTAGCATGAATAGAATTTGATACGAGAAAAAGCATAGATAGCTAGAGGGAGTACGTAGGCATTCTTGTCCATCCATTTGGCCAATAAACACCAAACAATGAAAACTACAAATGGATCTCCTCGAATGGAGAAAATTATGCAACCAACATGCTCACACAATAAGATTGCAAATAAAACATGTGACAAGGCATGCACATACACTCTAGCTTCTATCAAGCAATTGGCGATGACTAGGTCATCTATATATGAGTATATTGACTTAGGAGTCAAATGAGAACATTTGATCATAGGTCATACTCATCGTTTAAGCACAAGTGGGGTTACCACTTTTACATAAAAGCATTGTTGTGTTCACACCATTAGAGTTGCTTTAGCTCAATTTTTAGAGCAAAGCTCCCCCTAGATGTGATATCCCCCTTAAGAGGGATGAACTAACCTTGGGTTTTGTCGATGATGACTTCATGTAGATAGTGAAGATGTGGATGCTCAATGTTGATGTAGATCTTTTGGAGCAATCCATTGGAGTGTGTTGCACTTTCAATACCTACATGGGTTAGTCCCACAAGGAACATGCAAGAATATCCATAGCATAGAGTGAACTTAACAAATATGATGATGTCCATGAAAGCATTAGGTTACCTTGTCCCTTGTCTTACCAACAAGAGAGTTTGTGACTCCATGAACTAGTGCAAGATATGAAAGTTGATTGCACTTGTCCTTGCCAAAATGAATATTAGTGAAGTATGTTGGCGGAGTCACCCTCAAGAACTTTCTAGTTCTTCTTCTTTGGGATCCACATCAACTTGATGGGAATCCTTGGAGTTGTAGTCGTACTTGATGAAGTAGAACTTGACGTAGTCTTGGGAACCCACTTGACCATGGCCTTAGGAGCTTCTTCAAATGAATCAATCTCTTCTTGAAGCTTGTCCTTGCCTTTTAGCTTGTGGTCTTGTGGTGGAAGATCATCTTGAGCTTGTGTTCCTTTGAAAGAAGTGGGATCATACTTCTCTTGTTGAGGAACAAAATTCGTCTTGGGGTACTGATCTTCTTCCCACTCAACTCCATTGGCATTGAACTTTCGTTCAAAACCAACATCTTGATTCTTCCAGTGCCTTCCTTGCTTGCGTACAATTTCCTCAAATTGCTTACTTCCGGCAAGGCTCTTGTAAACACCTTTCTCTATAATTCCCTTCAATAAGCTATTTTCTTGCTCAAGTGTAACTTGGCTAAGAGAATCATTAGTGGAATCAAGAGAACTACTAGAAGCAACATTATTGGATTTAACATTGTTATTGTTACTACTAGAAGAAGAATCTTTCTTGCTCTTATTGCTAGATTTTACTTGTGGCATATAAGTAGACAAGAGGAGGCATTTGGCAATGTAAGAAGAACTCTTCTTTCGAAGATCATCATTGATAGCTTTTAGGAACCCATGCTCTTGCTCTAAATTTAGCTTCTCGAAGCGTAGGTTCTCATGAGTCCTTAGGAGCTCTCTATGATCCTCTAGAGTTGTTTCATGAGCTAACTTAAGAGTGTTTAGTTCTTTAGTTAGACGCTCAATCTCCTTCTTATCATTGTCATTCATTTCATCTTGATTAGCATGATTACTAGCAAGTTCATCATAGTTTTCATCACTAGAGTTGTCAACAAGTAAATCATCATCACCTAGAAAATCATCTTCATCACTATTGAAATCAACATACTCGGGGTGTGATACCTTAGGGCCTTTAGCCATGAAGCATCTTCCAATTCCTTCATTTGGTGAGTCAAATATGTCGTAGGAGTTTGATGACACAAGTGCAAGACCGGCAACACCTTCATCTTGAGTACCTTCGGAGTCGGAGTGATAGCTTCTCTCGGAGTAGTTGTCAGAGTCGAAATTGGATACCCATTCACCAATGTGAGCTTGATGTCTTCGTATTGTGTATCTCTTTGATGATTTGTCCTTCCTTTCCGAATCCTTGCTTCTACGAGAGGGTCTTCGTTCATAACGATCATCTCTACTCCTTCTCTCTCTTGGAGGTGATTCATCTCTTCTACTCCTCCTTTTTGGTGAATCTTCTCTTTTCTTGTAGGGAGCCGTACACTCATTGGAGTAGTGTCCAAGTCTTCCACAATTGTAGCAATTACTATCATGACTAGAAGATCTTTTGTCATTGTAGGATCTTGACTTGGAGCTTCTCTCTTTGCTTCTATTCTTGTAGAACTTATTGAAGTTCTTCACCATTAAGCTCAATTCTTCATTGGAGACTTGCTTCTCACTTGATGTTGTAGGAGCATCACTTGAAGCTTTGTAAGCACCACTTGACTTGTTGTGGAGCTCTTCCTTATCCTTGAGTGACATCTCACAAGCAACAATTCTACCAATGACTTCTGTGGGCTTGAGATCTTTGTAATTGGGCATCATTTCGATCAAGGTGCACATGGTATCATATTTTCCATCTCTTTGCTTCCTAAGACAGCAATCTCATTTCTGATGAGAGCAAGCCTAGAGTACATCTCGGCGACTCCTTCACCATCCTTCATCTTGAACTTGTCAAGTTGACTTTGAAGCACATCCAATTTGGATTCCTTGACGGACTCGGTACCTTCGTGCATATCAACCAAAGTATCCCAAATTTCCTTTGCATTCTCAAGGCGGCTGATTTTGTTGAATTCTTCGGGGCACAATCCATTGAAGAGAATATCGCAAGCTTGAGCATTGTATTGCAACATCTTCATTTCTTCTGCGAACGCTTCATGATCCAGTTCTTTTCCACCCTCGAAGAAATCACCTTGCAAGCCAATTCGCACAATAGCCCAAACGGCGGAGTTATGACCAAGAATATGCATTTTCATCTTATGCTTCCAACTAGCAAAATTAGTACCATCAAAGTAAGGACCTCTATGGTGGTAATTTCCCTCGCTAGATGCCATACTCTTCTAGGTTGTGAAACCAAGGCTATGATAATCAAAGCTATGGAAATCAAGGCAAATGGAGACCAAATCTCTGATACCACTTGTAGGATCGAAAGTAGGTCTAGAGGGGGGGTGATTAGACTACTTGACCAAATAAAAGTCTAACCTTTTCGCAATTTTAGTTGTGGGCAGATTTTAGCAATTATCACAAGTCAAGCAATCAACCTACACATGCAATTCTAAGAGTATAGCAGCGGAAAGTAAAACATTTCATATGAAGGTAAAGGGAAGGGTTTGGATAGTGCAAACGCACTGAAGACACGGAGATTTTTGGCGTGGTTCCGATAGGTGGTGCTATCGTACATCCACGTTGATGGAGACTTCAACCCACGAAGGGTAACGGTTGCACGAGTCCACGGACGGCTCCACCCATAAAGGGTCCACGAAGAAACAACCTTGTCTATCCCACCATGGCCATCGCCCACGAAGGACTTTCCTCACTCGGGTAGATCTTCACGAAGTAGGCGATCTCCTTGCCCTTACAAACTTCTTGGTTCAACTCAACAATCTTGTCGGAGGCTCCCAAGTGACACCTAACCAATCTAGGAGACACCACTCTCCAAAAGGTAATAAATGGTGTGTTGATGATGAACTCCTTGCTCTTGTGCTTCGAATGATAGTCTCCCCAACACTCAACTCTCTCACACAGATTTGGATATGGTGGAAAGATGATTTGAGCGGAAAGCAACTTGGGGAAGGCTAGAAATCAAGAATCTTGTGGTAGGATTGGAATATCTTGATCTCAACACATGAGTTGGTGGTTCTCTCTCAGAAAATGTATGCTGGAAGTGTAGACACGTTCTGATGGCTCTCTCTCAAATGGAGATGGGGGTGGAGGGGTATATATAGCCTTCACACAAAATCCAACCATTACACACATTTGACCCAACTCGGTCAGACCGAATAGAAGAACTCGGTGAGACCGATTTAGTTCAAATTGGGAAAGTTAGGAATCTCGGTGGGACCGACTGGAACAACTCGGTGGGACCGATGTGTTAGGGCTTAGGGCAAACATCAACTCGGTGGCACCGATTGCATCAACTCGGTGAGACCGAAGTGAAGCAATAAGGCAACAGAGAAAATGTCAAGCCAACTCGGTGAGATCGATCGCTATTTCGGTGAGACCGAAATAATTGCAACAGGCAACAGAGCATTGGCAAGGCCATGTCGGTGAGACTGAGATCCGTAACGGTGTGACCGAACTGTTAGGGTTTCTGGCAGTGGCTATGTCATATGAACTCGGTGGCTCCGGATAGGATGATTCGGTGGGGCCGAGTTTGACTTTGGGCTTTGGACATATTTGGAATGAGAAAGTGGTTGAGGGCTTTGGAGCAATATCACTAAGCACTTTGAGCAAGCAAGCCATTAAGCAACACCTCATCCCCTTTTAATAGTATTGACTTTCCTATGGACTCAATGTGATCTTGGATCACTAAAATAGAAATGAAGAGTCTTGAGCTTTTGCCAATACGTGTCCTTAGCATTTTGAGGGGTCCACATCTCTAGTCCATGCCATGCCATTCATTGAACTTTCTGAAATATCAAACTTGAATGATCATTAGTTCAATGAGCTATATGTTGTTATGAATTACCAAAACCACCCGGGGATTAGTTGCACTTTCAACCCCATAAGGGAAGATCCCCTCGCGGATTCAAGACCCCATCTCATCATGGATTGGGAAGAACTACCGACCTTTGTATCATCCCTTGTTGTGTTTGGATCTTGTATCCCTCTTTATGTTCATGGATCTAGCACATGTGTGATTGTTTCCCATTGATTTGAGTGTTTTCTCTCGTTTCCCCTCTCGTGTGTTCTTCGTGTTCTTCGTGGGATCCCCTTCAAATCATGAAAGATCGGCCTTAGGGTTCCACCCTACATCACCGTGCCATGGTGCCTAGTCTGTCCTAGGCCCATTGGTACCGGGGTGCCACCTGGTGGACAAACAACATGGCCTACAAACACCAGAAACTAGTTGCAACTCCTGGACAGAGATCGAGGTGGTTAATAAGTCGAGAGAGCATGATTACCGGAGCCCAATGTGTGGTAGTAAATGTCTTGGTTAACAAACACAGGACTCGGTTCTTAGGGACAACCTCAATGAGACAACCCACCATGTACTCCTACATGGCCTCTCATCGCTACCTTTACCAAATCGTGTTCACACAATTAGCTCTCAACATCAGAACATGATCACAACATTCCAATTCATTCCTAGATGAATCGGACCTGACACAACTCTAAGCAGTAGCAAGCATGGCATGGATGAAGTCACAACATAGGCCCAAGCAACTCCTAATCATGCTAGGAATGTTTAACTATTTATTATCACAATGACAGGTCATGCAGAGGAATAGGTTCAACTACTATTGGTACACTAAGAACGGGGTCCATAGTACTCCTGACTTGTGCACGAACGGTAGTAGCATGCCTAGCAAAGGACCTTGACGGGAGACCAGCAACTAGACATGAAAAGCCACTCTTCGTGAGATCAAGGAGTGCATTAAGAATACCAAGGCTTGGAGCAAGCCACGAGATTCGCAATAGAAGCAACCAACCTGGCAAAAGCAAGTCAGCAAGTCGCGTCCCAGCAAGCCCCTCGATCACGGACTTCCCGCTGAACGCCAGCGCTCCACCTCTCTAGCCAACTGGTCGCTAGTGAGTGAGGTGTCGAGCCCGCAGCAGATTAAGTGGAGGCAGCCCATACTTGTTAACCCGCTGGGAAGGAGGATTACCTTTATTGACACCCGTATTAATGGTGTGTCAAGCTAATAAGAGGTAGTTGGATAAGTGGTGCATTACCCTTGACGGGGTTCACCCTCCATTCGACACCTAGCATTGCATTTAATGACCTTTTGTCCTAACTAGCAAAGTTAGGTATGATAGTTCTGTATCAGTCTAGTCACCATGTAATGGCCTTTTTGCCACTGTGGTAACCCCTTGAGCTATAAAAGGAGTGCCAGGGAAACCTTTATAGGGGTTCGATCCCTTGCAACTCATAGGCATCGGTATTCATGCAGCTGCCCTCTCCTAGCGACTTGTCGGGGGAGAGCGCTCCGTGTACTTTCTTCCGCATCCACCCAATACACCAAAGCAGGAGTAGGGTTTTACGCTTCACAGCGGCCTGAACCTGGGTAAAACCGTGGCGTCTCCTGTTGTGCTTGCTCTTCGCGCCAATTGATCCCCAGCTTAACCAGGAAAGGGCAGCCCTGCCCCATAGATCGTCGGCTCCACGCCGACATCTTTGGCGCGCCAGGTAGGGGGTCTCTGTTAGCGAGAACCATGGCAGTAGCCGGCGCATCGATTCCTTAGAGTTCATCATCATCACCACCCATGGGGCCCAAGAAGAAGGGCTCCATGGCGGCCAAGCCTTCTACGTCCCAGCAACCATCGCTTTTATCTGCGGGTGGCGCAGGTGGTGCTGCCGCCGCGGATGAAGCAAACACCATGGTGGGCATGACCGGCGCGGGCGGCGCGGTCGCTGTGCCCGCCGTCACGGGAGCAAGCGGTGGGGATGCTGGGGGCGGATGCTTACCTCAACGCTCAGGTCAATACGACGTTCAAGTCAAGACGACGTTCAAGGCACGGGCAACGTGGGTGCTCTACCCCTGCCACCTCCTCGTGCCCACGAACGCAGCCACCAGAGCGACCCTGTTTGATCGAGCGCGAACCGTGACTTTCCCGCTATGACAGCATATGCGGCGGCCAGGGTAGGCGGCCCCGGCAACAAAGCATGCGTGGTTAACCCAGTCGTCGACAAGCCAACGCCCAACAACACAAGTACCCACCTAGCGAGGTCGGGTACCCGGTAGCATTGCGGGCCGCAGCAAGTCCACTGGATATCTGCCGAGCCCCGGCAAGTCCGAGATGTTGCCGAGATGACCGCGAGAAGATCTCCACCTCACTTTCCCCAATGGAATTCCCAACGCATCATGGTCCTTAGTACACATTCTGTGCATAGCGGAAAGGGATCTTCGCGTGCAAGATTTCCAAAGGGGGGCGAAGAAAGGAGGAAATAATTTCTGTCCCACAAAACAAAGACTACAGCCAAAAAGGAAAAGCTAAGTTGAAAATTTTCTCAACTTCCTGTTCATTCGCGCCTTGAACCTGATGATTGTATAAGAAACCTACACGCGAAGGAACCCTGCCGTGGTCATTCACTCCCTTGTCTATTTTGAGTCCGCTCCACAGCTCAGGTGGCTGCGTTGATGGCGTCGAAGGGTAACTTGCCGGTGGCAGCAATACCAGCAGGCTGCTAAGGATCCGTCCTCAAATCGCTCACGGTTAGTATTAGCCCCGGCAAGGTTCCGACATGCGTAGGGTACTCAGTTGTACAAAGGCGGAAGGCAAAGTAATGCCTTGATAGCATGAGTTCATACACCTACTTAAAAGTAATATTACATCATGAAAGTAGCAGAGACTTAACATGAGGTTGAATGTGTGTTCTGCTTGGCACCACGGCGATAAACATAACGACAAGCCTAATCAGTGCGGTCGCCCTGGACCCTCGGAACATTGAGGATCTTGTCGGCGATGGGAGCAATGATCTTGTCGGTAGCAAAGACATTAGTGTTTGCCGGCAGCTTGTTGAAGGCCGCGAAGACATCAAGCCATGGGTTTCGGTGGACCAGACTGGCCAATGAGGTGTAAAGCACATTGCGAGCGAATTGCCGGGATTCATTGGTGAAGGCCACATTCCTGTCATCATGGTACGTCTTAAGTGCTTCGATCAAGCCATCATAGAACCTGGATAGTCTGGCGCTGGCAACCTCATGGTCTGAAGTAGGGAAGCCCCAGCTCTTCATTTCCATGATTGCGACCTGGGAAGAGAGATGCTCGGCTGTGCCGACCAACTCATCTGTCAAGAGGGAGTACATCTTTCGCAGCTTGTCCAGTGTGCCCTCAGCATCTTTCCGGAGAGTCTCTGTGGTAGCAAGCTTCTCCGTCAAGGCCTTCTCCCGCATGTTGGCAGATTCAAGGTTTTGATCCAGACCGGCAAGCTTGGATTTCAAATCCTGGATCACACCATCTGCGGTGATCAGTTCTTGGCCCTTGGACGAGAGCTGCATTTGCAGCTCCCCTAGAGTGCGAGCTGCTTTCTGCGCCTCGACCTTGAGGGCCTTGACGTCCTTGCCGCTGGTGGTGAGCTCTTCCTTCAGTTTGCCGTCCTGGGTCTCCAAATCTGCCTTGGCGGTGGAAGCGGCTGCAGCCTTATCAATGGCCTCCTTGAGCTTGGCAGCGTTCTCCGAAGCTTGTGCTTCTAAGTCTTTCTGGTGGTCATCCTCCAACTTCTGAGTTCGCAATTTCACGAGCTCCTCGATCTCCTCATCCTCGTTGCGGAGAGTGGCAGCAATGGTTTGATCTTGGGCGGCAAGTTCTTTAGCTTTGGCGTTGAGCTACGCCTCAGGCTCGCCAACTTGCTGTCGTGCGTTGTTGCCTTCTCTCTCACAGCAGCCAGCTTTTCCTCTTGGTTTCGGAGTTTGCGGGATCGATCATTGTACCACATGCGCAAGTCTTCTACTTTCTCCTTCAGCTCCTGGTCAATCAAGGTCAAGGACTTGCGTTCTTCCTCGACCCGCTTCCACCTCTTGTCATACCTGCCCTAGGCGTCCTTGAACCCAGCGGCCATGGCCTACACAAACATGTAGTCCTCTTGCTCATTGACAATTCATCAGCATCTGTGACCTCTGAGTCAAGGGAAGCAGGATTCGAGGTATCTCCTCATCAAAGTTTAGCTCTGCAGTGCCAGATGAGCTGGGGGCTCCAAGACCAGCCTGAAAAGTCACCAGCTCTGTGCTGGTTGGCGGGCTTGGCGGGGCCACTAACACTAGTTGCTCAAAAAGCACTGGCAACAGGCCAATGGTGTGTGCCACATCTACATCCATCTTGCCAGGCTCGGACTGGTTGCTGGAGGCCTCCTCCGTCGTTGCGTGGGTCTCTTGGATGTTCCCATCAGTTTGCTCAAGGTTTTCTGCGGCGGTAATCTTGGTGGCCTCTTCAGTAGCGGACTTGGCAATACTAGCTACCTCTACGAGATCATCGCCTCCTGTGGGAGAAGTTGGGGCTGAAAACCAAGATAGAAGACAAAAAGAAAGAATGATATTCAAATCACAGATAGAAACCAAGGAAATTCCTTATGGAAACAGGTCTGGGGCAAGAGGATTACCTGAATGTACTTCTTGGGGAGGGGCGTCCCCTCCTCCGGCAACTTGCATTGCCGACACATGGCCCTCGACATTCTCCATCATCGGGGAGGCGCCGGTGTTAATAGAGTCTTCGGTGGAGGCCCTTGCCGTAGAAACTTCCTTGGGAATGATGGTTGATGGGGTCTCCTTGGCAGGATCTGCTTCTTCGCGCTCCTCGCCTTGGTGCTCCCCTCCCGTCTCTTTGTCGTCAGCAGAAGGATGAACCTCAGCATCAACGGCAGCCATCTGGGATGGCGGCACATCCTGGAGCGGGGGGCTAGCCCGGGGGCTGGCGACTGCAATGTCAACCCTTGGCGTTCCCTGCTCGACCCTTGACGGTGAACCGTGGCCCACCAGTGGCTTGGCCCGCTTCATCCGTTGAACAAGTGGCTCCTCATCCTTGAAACAACAAAGAGCCAGATCAGAATTAGCAAATGGAATGAATTGAGGCATGACAGTAAGGGACAGGAAATTGCTTACTCTTCATCAGATTCGAGGAGGACGATTATTTTGTACTGGGCGACAGAGGAGACTCCCTGGCTCTCTTGATAGCTGGCGGCGGCGAGCTTGGCAGGAGCAAGACCTAATCCTGCCCGGTAAGCTCTTCCCGGGAGGACGGAGGCTTGAGCTTGGCCTGCCGGGCTGGCTACCGGCATATCAACTCTTGCTGCCCGGTCTTGGTGGTGGACTTCCTCGCTACGGGAGCAGACCGGGGTGGGGGAGTACCCGCGTGCTCTTGGCTGCCCCTGCTGCGGAGACGCCGCGGTGGCTCAGAGACCTGTAAATCCTCCCCTTCGAGTTGTCCGGTAGTCTCCATCCCGGCAATCTCATCCCCGCCAAGCTCCTCCTGCCCCTCTTCAGCAGGCTCTTCATCATCGTCGTCCTCATATTCTTCATCAACGTTTTCAGCACATGCGGCCCTCATAGCTTCCAGCCTCCAGGCCTTGGCAACCTTGCTGGCTATATATGCTGCCTACTTTGCCGTGGTGGCCTTGACGAGGCCTTTCTCTTGTTTGGCCTCCTCCTTTAGCTCGGAGGCCCATTTTATCTCGTCTGCCAGCTTGGGCAGCTTCCAGCTTTCCTTCACCCCTTTGGCGGAAAGCGCTCCTCTCCGAATTGATGTGCAACGGCACGACTGTTGCCGGCAAGTGGAAGATGCCCAGCTTGTGGAACAACTGCTGCAGAGCCAGGAGTGGCCCATCACCATCAAGTTGTAGGCGCGTCCAGGATACAGCCGCATCTTGTCACCGGCATTCTGATACTCCCAAGCTGGCCTGTCCCTTTGCTGCAGTGGAGCGATACGGCGCCGCAGGAAGTCAGCTTCGACCATCTCTATGTTCTGACCGGCATCCCTCAAGCGAACAATCTTGTTCAGCACCGGGCGGAGCTTCTTATCGCTGGCGCCATACTTCTTCCAATCCTCATCGTGATCAATTCTCTCTGTCCATGGCAAGCAGAATGCCGAGAAGTTCTCCTCCTGGATCTAGCACCAGGTTCCCCTCCATTCATCCCACTTGCCGTGGAGCTGTCCGGGGATGTAATCCCTCTGGTCCTTCCTTCCCCCCGGAAACCAAGTCACACTTTCGGACAACACCTTGTCTTCGACCCGAGGGACGAAGAAGTGGCGGAACGGATCTACATTTGGCATAACCTCGATGAAGTTCTCGCAGAAATGGGTGAAGACTGCTATACATGTCATAGCATTGGGGGTAAAACCAAGCAACCGGAACCCGTAAGTGGACATCAATTCGCATAAGAAATCCGAGTATGGGGACGATAATCCGCAATAGAAATATGCGAAAAAGAAGGGGTAGGAGTTGTATGGAACCTTGAGGCTGTAAGGGAGAACCTTGGGGGCTCCATGGCTGTCGGTATCCTTTCCCCACATATATGCATACCTTTCAAGTTATTGGCGGACAAGGTCGGTGGCGAGAAGACGACATTTTCTTGCCGCCATCTCTCCAACTCCTCCAGCTCCCTCTTCTTTTGCTCCGCCTTGGGGTCAAGTGGTTTGGCCACCTTCTTCCCCTTCACGGTGGCTATCTTGGGCGCCATCAGGGGCTCAGGGAAGAGAAAAGCTTTAGGGTCAAGATGGATTGATGGCAGCAGCGGCGAATGCGGTTTTTGGCAAGAGGTGGAAGATGAAGCGGGGGGGAGGGCAAGAGTGAATGAGCAACGCCCCCTTCGTGGTTACCTTTTTATGGGGAATACGCGAGGGGCCTGGCTCTTCACCGCCTCCCCTAGCCACGCCACGATGGGTAACTGCAACATCACCCATGTTCCCATGCACCGCGATTAATACGCGGATTGGACATGCGTCAGCGAGAACCATCATGATTACGGATCACAGCAAAAGATTAAGTCAGTTATCCTCCGCCACATGTGTCCGTGCATGTTTTTGGGCCTAGCCCAATGACGCCTCGGATGCGCGTATGGACTAGGCCCGGGGGCTCCTATCGGTACACTAAGAGCGGGGTCCCTTGTACTCCTGACTTCTGCACGGATGGTAGTAGCGTGCCTGGCAAAGGACCTTGATGGGAGAGTAGCAACTAGACCAGAAAAGCCACTCTTCGTGAGATCAAGGAGTGCATTAAGAAGACCAAGGCTTGGAGAAAGCCACGAGATTCGCAATAGAAGCAACCAACCCCGACAAAAGCAAGCCGACAAGTCGCGTCCCGGCAAGCCCCTCGAGCACGGACTTCCCACCAAACGCCAGCACTCCACCTCTCTGGCCAGCTGGTCGCTGGTCAGTGAGGTGTCGAGCCCGCATGAGATTAAGTGGAGGCAGCCCATATGTGTCAACCGGCTGGGAAGGAGGATTACCTTTATTTACACCCGTCCTAATGGCGTGTCAAGCTAATAAGAGGTAGTTGGCTAAGCGATGCATCACCCTCCATTCGACACCTAGCAGTGCATTTAATGTACTTTTGTCCTAACTAGGAGAGTTAGGTATGATAGTTATGTATCAGTCTAGTCACCCTGTAATGACCTTTTTGCCACTGTGGTAACCCCTTGAGCTATAAAAGGAGGGCCAGGGCAACCTTTACAAGGGTTCGATCCCTTCCAACTCATAGGCATCGGTATTCGTGCAATTGCCCTCTCCTAGCGACTTGCCGAGGGAGAGCGTTCCGTGTACTTTCTTCCACATCCACCCAATACACCAAAGTAGGAGTAGGGTTTTGCACTTCACAGCAGCCCAAACCTGGGTAAAACCGTGGCATTTCCTGTTGTGCTTGCTCTTCGTGCCAATTGATCCCCAGCCGAACCAGGAAAGGGGCAGCCCTGCCCCATAGACCGTCGGCTCCATGCCGATAACTACCGCAACTAATAACAGTTGAATCGTTGTTGTCCTAATGCAATAAAAGAGAGCAGGAGCAAGAGAGTGGGATTGTATCAAAATTAGCAAGGGGGTTTGCTTCCCTAGAATATCAACAGTGTTGCACTGCTCCTCAGATAGATGCTCGGTGCCACTCGTAGGAGCAAGACCTAGCGAGAAGAACAGTACCGAAGATGAAATCAATACACGACAAATGCAACAATATGATGCATGATTATGACATGGAAGAATGCTATGGATTGTGCTAATGCAACTAGTAACAAGTTAGATGAAGCTCATTTGAATAAAGGATTCAAATGCAAATCCAGACTTAAGCATTTTAAATGCCATTATTTGAATTTGACCTGGTCAGCAGGTATAAGTTTTTTAAACATGCATGAAAATGGCATAAACAGATTCTTCATAGTTTTCTGATAATTTTTCATATATAAACTATTTCATTCTGAGCTATGGTTAATTTTTTAAGTTTGCAACATTTTCTGGAATTTCCAAATATTTCTAAAATAGAAATAATCCAGAAATGACATTATGATGTCAGCACTATGTCACTACTGCGTCAGCAGGTCAACGGTTCATCCCAAGTCAACCTAACCAGTGAGACCCACTGGTCAGTGACACAGTTAGTTAATTAACTAATTAGGGTTAATTTAGCCACTAACCTAGCTTTGACCAGGGACTAGCCCCACACGCCATTGACTCAACTGAGTCTGTCAGTGGTGAAAATGGGTCAAACCCGCCGGCGGTTAGCCATTGGCGCCGACAGACATGGTGGAGGGGCTCGTAAACCCTCCTCTGGCGACCATTCGAGCAACAGAGCAGCGCTACAGAACCAGCGCACTACGGTGCATCAAATGGAGGCAGTGGCAGGTGCCAGAGTGCAACGTAGCAACAGCGGTGACGAGGTCAGTGGCGGCCGGAGGTTGGGCGCTGATGGCTACAGCGCTATGGTGCATGGGAGGACGAGCGATTTGGTGCTACGTGCTCCTGGGAGCGTACTGAGTGCGATGGCATGCTCGGACGCGAGCCTGAGTGACTAAAACCACGTCGGTAACATGGCAGGCGATAGTGAGGTCTCGGCATCGGTGAACATGATAGCTACGGCAAGCAAATGGATGCAGCATTAGGGGAAAATGACCGGGGCTCACAGCGCATTGATTGGAAGACTCGACGGGCTCGAGGATGGACTACAAACGACGGAGTGACGACGGTGATCGCTGGATCCCATAGACGAAAATGACAAAGATGGCAAGGTTGTGGTGCATCTGAGCTCACCTGGCTCTGTGTCGAGGAAGAAGACGTTGCTGCGGAGCTAGGGGACATGAAGATAGGGCAAGGGGACAGCGATGGCTACGGTGGTCACGGCGGCATGGCCATGGAGGCTTCGGCCATGGTGAAGCATGCGCGAGAGGATGTGAGAGGGGAGAGGGGGGAGGTGGAGCAGATCTAGACGACTTTGGGGAGCCCTATCCCTCCGCCCAAACAGACAGACGGGCAGGAGGTGGTCGTCGGTGGCCATGCGCGTGCTGGCGCGCCATGGGCATGCACAGGATGACTAGCACTCGGCCAGGTGGGCCGCACAGTGCCAGACCGCCAGGTTAGTCTCCCTCTTCCTATTTTCTTTTTATGTTTTTCTTTTCTATTTTTATTTTTCTGTTTTTGTTTAGTTTAGGCCCTAAACCATTTTTCCAAATGATGAAAATATTTGTGGGAGCTCTCTACAATATACCAGTGACCCACAATTATTTTCAAAATATTTGGAGCTATAAAATTATTTATAGATTTTATTTGCTCCAACTTTAATACATATTGGATTAATTCAAAGCCCACTTTGTCCAGGAAAAATGTGCACTATTTTTGGTTTAGGTTTTCACCGTGTTCTATAAATTATGAACATTTTTAATGGGATTTAGGGTTCATTGAAAAAGATTTTACTCCCTCCGTTCCTTTATATAAGGTGTATTTATTTTTTGATAAAATTCCAAAATGTAAGGTGCATTTCTTATAATTCCTCATAATTCCCCTTTTAGCCCTCCAGAAAAAGGAAATTATCTCTTTCTCGGTTGTCTATATCTCTCCTTGTAGCAAAAGAAGGAAATTATCTCTCTCTCTCGATTGCATGTATCTCATACTTTCCTGGACTAACTGATTTACCTGTCACAAACCAATAAATTTGCTAAGGGTAATTTAGTCCTAACATATCCATAATCATGTGCCTTGGTCACCGTGCCAAAAATAATACATCTTATATAAAGGAATGGAGGGAGTATTTGAACCTATTTGATTTAATTTGATGCTAGGGTTTGGATCATTCCCAATTCAAATTTCCATGAAAATTAAACATGATGCAAGCATGATTAGCTAGTCTAAGGCATACCAAACTACGGATGTGACATAGCCATTCCCAGATATATTGCCATGCAACTTTCATCGTTCCGTTATTATAACATACACCTTCATTGTCATATTACTTTGCATGATCATAGAGCTGACATAGTATTTGTGGCTCAGCCATCGTTCATCATTATTATGCATGTTACGCTAGCATAATTGCACATCCTGGTACACAGTCAGAGGCATTCATATAAAATCACATTATTCTAGTACCGAGTTGTAATATTGAGTTGTAAGTAAATAAAATTGTGATGATCATCATTATTCGAGCATTGTCCCAGTGAGGAAATGATGATGGGGACGATAATTCCCACACAAGTCGGGATGAGGAACCGAATGAAAAAAGGGGCCAAAAAGCGTCCAACAAAAAAATTAGAGAAAAAGAGATAACGGGCAATGTTACTATCCTTTTCCACACTTGTGATTCAAAGTAGCACCATGTATTTCATATACTAGTGGGAATTTTTCATTATAGAACTTGGCTTATATATTCCGATGATGGGCTTCATCAAATGCCCGAGGTCTTCATGAGCAAGCAAGTTGGATGCACACCCTCTTAGTTTTCAATTGAGCTTTCATACACTTATAGATCTTAGTGCATCAGCATGGCAATCCCTACTCCTCGCATTGACATCAATTGATGGGCATATCCATAACCCGTTGATTAGCCTCATTCTATTCCAGCTAGTGCTATGTCCATGACTCACGCTCATGTATTGTGTGGGAGTTGAAAATGCTCAAGCGCGTTAGAACTACGATCCAATTGTCTGGTTTAACACCTTGGTGCTCATACTTTATATTTTTGTGGCGAAGGCGGAGTTAATGCCAGGTCACCATGATAAAATGAGGGGGAATAACACTCGTTAAGGATAGTATACTATGAAAAAGTAATGACTATGCTTCTTATATTCATGGATATAATTATGTTAATGTTATTACTTCATTGTTTCTCAATATTTATACCATCAAAGAGATTACATGATAGACTTGTAGGTAGCATTCCACATCAAAAATTCTATTTTTATCATTTACCTACTCGAGGACGTGCAGGAATTAAGCTTGGGGATGCTGATACGTCTCCAACGTATCTATAATTTTTTATTGTTCCATGCTATTATAGTATCTATCTTGGATGTTTTATATGCATTTATATGCTATTTCATATCATTTTTTGGGACTAACCAATTAACCTAGTGCCTAGTGTCTGTTGTTATTTTTCGCTTGTTTTTGGCTTTTTAGAAAATCAATATCAAACGGAGTCCAAACAGAGAAAAATCTTTGGATTAATTTTTCATGGACCAGAAGGGACCCATGAAGGTTCAGGAGAAGCTCATAGGGCGCGCCCAGTGGGGCCAAGCGCCCCCCCTGAGTTGTGGGCCCCTCGTGGCACCTCTTGACCTAATTTCGCCTCTATTAATTCCCAAATATTCCCAATATACCAGAGAGCCACCCGAAACACATTTTCTGCTGCCGCAAGCTTCCGTTCTTCCATGATCCCATCTGAAGGCCTTCCCTGGTACTCTGTCGGAGGGGGAATCGATCATGGAGGGCATCTACATCATCCTTGCTGCCTTTCGATGATGCGTGAATAGTTCACCACAGACCTATGGGTCAATAGCTTGTAGCTAGATGGCTTATTCTCTCTCTTTGATCTTCAATACAATGTTCTCCTCGATGTTCGTGGAGTTCTATCTGATATAATCTTGTTTTGCGGTGTGTTTGTTGGGATCCGATGAATTGTGGGTTTATGATGTGAAGATTCATGAGAAGTAATTGAGTCTTTTCTGAACTTTATTATGCATGATTGTCGGTCGTAAAACCGGCAGACCTTGGGGTAGGGGTTCCTGATCTGTGGATCTCAAATCAATGGTAACAAGGATGAAGAAGATGATGTTTACCCAGGTTCGGGCCCTCTCTATGGAGGTAAAACCCTATGTCCTGCTCTTGTTTATATAGATGATGATGTATCGAGTACAAGCTTGATCTACCTCAAGATTGTAAAGAGAGACCTAACTCTAAGGCTAGGTGGATATAATTGTGTTGAGATCCCCTCTACTTGCTAAACCCTTTGGCTTATATACATGCCAGGTAGGGCATCTAGGGTTACATGGTTGATATCCAGGGGCACGCATGGAGGCGATAGGAGATGTCTTGGAGTATACATCAAGTCTTTGGTAAATGAAGTCTTGATCACACCCAGGCGTGTAGCTTCCGGAGTCTTGCCATATAAGGGCCCACGGGCCTACCCGAAGATCATGGGCCAACTAGGTTAGTACCCCTAGTCCAGGACACCGTCAGTTGCCCCTGAACTGGTCTTCGATGCCGAGGATGATGCTTTGGCACTACGGCTCTGGAGTCTTAGCTCAACAGGCAAGTTCCTTTGTAACATCTTTTAAGGTTAGCTTTGAAGTCTTCGGTCCGATAGACAGTTTTGCTCGAGGCCCGGCCCTAGCACATTTGGCGTACAATCCCTAACCTGGATCATCGTGCCCTCTGGGAAACCGAGTCGCTTTATGGCGAGACGTCGAAGTGTTGGCCCCCTTTTTCCTTTATTTATAAACACATCGTCCAGGGTTATGACAAAGTGCATCTTGACCCCCTCCTTGACAATCCACGCGTGCCTTCTCCTTCTCTCCCATGTCCAACCCCGTGAGTTCTAACAATGGAAAGCGATGCGGGTTCCTTGAGGTGACCTCATGGTCCAATCAAAGGTGACTGGGGGAGCTGCTCCGTCCCACGTCTACAACTAGAGCGTCTAGCCAGCCTAGGCTATTTGCCAGATTCAGATCTAGCCTCCACTCGCCTGGGATTAACATCCATGAATGAGCAAGCACATGCCGAGACCCCTCCCTACGCGAGGGCGAACGGGTATGCTTCGTTCCTATTGTCCTTCACGGCTTAGGATTCCCCATTCATCCCTTCCTCCGAGGTTTGCTTGAATTCTATGGGGTTCAACTCCACCACCTCACCCCAACTCAATCTTACATATTGCTGGGTTTGTCGCACTTTGAGAAATGCACCTCGGATGTGAGGCACACTTCGGGCTGTGGCGGTGGTATTTTTTGCATAATGCCATGTTCCCCAACCGGGAAGTTATACGAAGTGGGCGCGGCCAAGGTTTGTCGAATTGAGGGGACTGAGTACCCCCAGGTACCCCTCGAGAGGATACAGACTTCTGGTCGTTCGAGTTGTTTTATATAGACGACGTCCCACTATACGACCCAGTTCGGCCCGGGCTTCCAGAGTTCTCCTTGGAACCTCCGAAGAAGTGCTATAGCTGGAGACCGTGGAGTGCCGCTCAGGAGGCCAACGCCAATGTAGTCAGTCTGGCGGCTCAAGTGAAGCTGCTGACAAACACAGGCCTTACCATTATAGACGTTATGGCCACGATGATCAACCAAAGAGTCCAACCACTTGGGCAACGCCAGTAACTGTTATGCATGTATAACGGAACTGAAGATGCCTCCTGATCAATTCAGGGGAGCCTTGATGACCAGAGGGCCCTTGGGGCCACACAGGCTGGTATTTACCAATCGGCGGAGGAATTCGCCAAGCGGCAGTTTTGACACGGGCTACCTTACTACAATCCTGCCGATAGAGTAAGTTTTCTTGAATTTGCTTGTCTATCTGAGCTGTTTCATTTTTAACTCTTCTGACTGATCCTTAACTGAATCCGGACAGAGATGGAGACGCTGGGTCGAGACTTTAAGCAGCCCCGCACCTGAACCAGAGACACACTATTGGGCGGACGACCCCATCTTCCATGAAGATGAAGAACTGCACCTTATATATGAACAGGGGAAGTTCTATCTAGAGAGCCTTGACAGCTCACGGGTAGCCGTTACTCCCGATGTGTCGGGAACGCGGCCGGACTCATCAGTAAAACCCTTACCTCTACTCAAAAGAGAGCTTCTCGTCTCGCGGCCCCTAGTCCCCTCACTTCTACTCCAAAGGGACAATGTGCGAAACGTCCACGCGGAGAACCAGCCCCTAAAAGGATCCCTTCGTAGGAGACACCGGGAGCTCGGGTGCACATGGCGACCATGGAGGCACACTGGAATGTTTCCACGGCTCATAGGTAATATCCTTGTTATTGTGTCTCGAGAATAACTCATCAGGGATTTTTATTCTTTTAATCCTTTCGCATGCATCCTGTTCCTCCTTGAACAGCGCAGGACATAAGGGTCGAAGGGACATCGGCAATGAGTAGTGGCATGGGACCCCTCCCTGCTGCTCCTGAAGTACCTCACCTAGAGGATTCGGGGACCTTCGGCTACCACCTCTGAGGTCCAGAGCGCCATAAGCCACCAACGACGGAAGGCTTCGTTAAGGTATTCCGCCTTTACCAGTCAGGAGTTTAACGCTCTTAGCTCGGTGGACGCCTACCTTGGGGCGACCCATTCTTTCTTTGAAAAGGCAGTGGGTGTGCTATCACAGGGTTTGCAGGTAAGGTTTTATCTAAGGCCACATTATTTTGGACATCTCTCATGCTGGATATAATTTGTTTGCTTAAAAGCAAACTAAACTGCCGAGCATGGCAGTAGCCCCTAAGGCTCGGTATGGGCACTTGTGACCATATCGAGGCTTGTGTTTTTTTAATTATACCTTTGACAGGGAGCTCGAGAGAAAAATAACCAACTCTCTGAGGTGCTTGCCCAAACGAAAGGGAAGTTGAACACTACTCTAGCCGATGTGGAGCACGTGAAAAATTTCATCAGAGAAGCACACGGTAAGCGTCTCCGTTTCTCATTGTATATATTTGCGCGAAGACCCTTGGGTCATACGACAACATGATGCATTGTAGCAGGGGAGGCTCTTGGTCACCTGGAAAGGGATCTAAAACAGGCCTGCGAAGATTTGCACTATGCAGAGTCACAGCGGCAGGCTGGCCAACATGTGTTGACCTAAAGGAGGGAAGACACAAGCGTCCTCAGAGCGGAAAATGCTCGGCAGGCGTAGGAGATCAAGAATCTGAAAGCTCAACTGGTTGTCGCCAAGGCAAAAGAGCGACAAACAAGTGAAGCGATCTTTAGTAACCTTTTGTTTCCATTTCAACATTGTTTCCCAGTAGTAGTATTGCTAAATATGATCAGCAGGCTAATACGTGTTTCCTGGTAGTTTCCCTGGCCGGTCAGCCCCTTGAGGCCACTGAACCATTGCCTGATGATGCCGTGAATCATCTGGCCGTGGTGCATGAAAGCACGCGGAAGGCAATGAAGGGAGTGTTTAAGGCTTTATGGTCCGAGGAGGAACACGTGCCCGAGGACATGTCGATTCTTGCCGAGCGGCTTAAGAGGATTCGATGCCGGATTCAGGACTGGAAGACTTTGGCATGTCACGAAGGAGTGAGGGAAGCTTGGGCCATGGTGAAGACATAGTACACCGGTGTGGATACATCACATCTGGACGAGGTTGGGCCCATAGGGCCTAACGGGGAAGAAATACCTACAAGTCTGGTGTATGAAAATGTCATGTTGGCCGCTCGGTTTTCACAGAAAGACTGTGTCGTAGACACCTTGATAGATGGGCTAGACCGAGTGTAATTAAGCAATTTTGTATAACTCTATGTACCAAGTACTTTACATCATTATTTGATTAGTCTGCGCGTCCAAACTCTGTCTACCAGCCTTCGGCTTCTACCTCCTTGTCCAGTGGCCGAAGAGTGTCCCTTACTACTAGTCGAACTAGTCGGACCAGGTACTTCGGGTGACATGGCATCCGGCTATATGGCTCGAAAGACAAGAGTGGGGTAGAGAATTATGTTATATTACTGCTTAACGTAAGAAACATCTTTCAAGAAAAATAGTTCTCCCAACAGTTCCTTTTTCTCGGGTGAGTGTGCCAAGCATTTTTGTCCAAAGACAAGTGACCTCAGAGTAAAAGCCCCTGGTCGGGGTTTGAAAGACCCCCTCCATTTCTGTTGCTATGTCATGGCCGACCAATTCGTATGTTTAAGAATGCTAGCTTTCGGCTTTATCTGTCTGAGGTACTGCTTCGGGTGACCCGGGAGTAACAATCGCAATGGTGCTCCCCTTGCCCCTTAGCCAAAAAATCGGGAATGTAAGGGGCAAGCATAAGAGCCGGGCAACCCAGCTTGGCCAAATCTTAAGTCGAATTGGTGCATATTGTGGCTTTAAGGATGATAGGAGGAAAGGAATGGAAAAAATGCATGTGTTGAGAGAACATGTTGTACTTTGGCATTGCCCTCGAGGAATGACATATAAAGATGCCTCGAGGTGGGCGGAAAACAAAGTAACACTAAATGCAAAAAAGGTATGTACATGGGAAGGAGATGCTTAAGTTTTTATCCGTAGAAATGTCAGAGCAGTGCGGCGTTCCAGGGATTGGGCTCCAAATGGCCGTTCGTTGGATCCCGGATTCGATAGGCGCCTCCAATGAGTACCTGGTCAATGATGAATGGCCCATCCCACTTGGTTGAGAGTTTATGCTTCTAGTTCTCCGGGTGGAGCCTCATGACCAGATCAACTACATTGAATTCCTTCGCGTGGACTTCCCTGCTATGATAACATCTTGCTTGTTGTTGATAAAGCGCAAAGCGTGCCCGAGCTACGTTGCTTCTTCTTCCAAGGTGTCCAAGGCATCTTACCAGTCTAGCTCGGCCTTGCCTTTCCTCATACATACGTACCCGAGGTGCGTCATGTATTATATCGCAAGGGAGTACCGCCTCGGTGCCGTATACCATGAAGAATGGGGTGTAAGCAGTAGACCGATTGGGCGTGGTGCGCAGCCCCCATAGGACAGAATCAAGTTCCTCTACCCACTTGTAGTTCGCTTGTTTAAGGGAGTGTACTAGTCTTGGCTTTATGCCGCTGAGTATCAATCCGTTGGAGCATTCTACATGCCCGTTCAATTGTGGGTGATAGACTGACGCATAGTTGAGCTTTATGCCCATCTTTTCGCACCAAGATTTGACCTCTTTGGACGTGAAGTTTGTCCCATTGTCCATTATAATGTTGTGGGGGATATGTGTACTACCCCAGAGATCAACTCAATTACTAGGACTACTCCAGCCGAGGTGACTGGTTTTGCTTCGATCCACTTTGTAAATTTGTCTACCATGACGAGTAGATACTTGTTTTTTTGTGACCCTCCCTTAAGTGGGCCAACCACATCGAGCCCCCAGACCGCAAACGGCCAAGTGATCGGGATAGTCCAAAGAGCTGTTGGGGGCATGTGGCTTTGTTTGGCGAACACATGACAACTAGTGCGATGTTGTACGAGTGTTGTAGCATCGGCCCTTGCTGTCGGCCAATAAAAACCAGCTCGGAATGCCTTGCTGACCAAGGTTCGAGCAGCGGCGTGATGTCCACTCATGCCGGAGTGTATTTCGCTAAGCAGCGATCTCCCCTCCTCCTTGGATATACATCACTATAGTACGCCCATGGTACTTAGCATATAGAGCTCCCCCTCATTGACCTTATAGGCTTTAGACTACCTTATAATCTGGCGTGCGTCAGTTTGGTCCTCGGGGAGCTCTTTGCAGAGCAGGTATGTGAGGAGGGGCTTGGTCCAGGGTGCAATGGCTGCCATAACCTCGTGTGCAGAGCAGTTATGATTCGCAACACTGTTTTGAACCCGGAGGACATGCATCTTTTTGAGCGACCCAATGCAAGGAGTAAAAGATTGGGTGTACACCGGGAAGATCTGTTCACAACTCCATTGAAGGTTGTCAGTGATGAATACAAGAATGACACATCCATCAGGAACAACTCTCGGACTTGTGAGAAGGGCATATATTTCAGTCATGAAAATCTTTCACACCAAGCTAAGCCGACAGATATGAAAGAATTTGAGTCAGGGTAACTTATGAGGTAAGAACTGTCAGAATGTGGATACAGTGAAGCAAACCACCCCGATCAAGGCAGTCAGTCATATGAAATACAGTGGGAACATCATATACAGGAAAAGGATACCCGAGTTAGAAATGGTCTCCTTAAGTCAGAATATTCATACTTGTTCCCTGAGCAACCAAATCTCTAGGACAATATTTCTTTAAGGGGGGAAGGTTTGTGACACCCTGGATTTTGGCCCTTTCTTTTTCTTTTGTTTTTCTTTGGATTTTTGATCTGAACTGCTTTTCTATGGCTCTATGGTCCTGAAACCTGGGAATATCATCTCTTCTCAGGCTCCCAAGTGACTTGTCATCCTCAAAACCATCTCAAGATCATGTCATTTCCCATCTTGGACCAATCCCAATATTCTTTTTATTGGTAATGTTCCTTTTCCTATTAAAGGAATAATCCTTTTTGCCCTAGGTTGTGAAGCAACCCACCTTTCTGTCATCCAAAAAATTCCCAAATAATTCCCATAAATTGTTTGGATCATATATGCCCCAAATATGTCCAAACTTTCCTTTCCTAGCCCAAAAATAATTCATCAATATTCATTCTTCAATTCTGTCCAGTGTGGCTTTTTGTGAAGGAAGTGCCACCTATCTTTTCTTGATTGCTCCCAGACTTTCTGGGCACTCTTTTCAATCCATATCATTGCCTCATGCCAAAATTCAGCTCTATTTGCCTAGCCAATCTTCCTCAGCAATTTTCCAAAGTTTCTGTCAGATGGAAGCCTTGTTGAAGGAAGTACCAGCTAGGAGTATCCAAATGAGTTGAAATTTTGCAAGCTCCTTCATGTGCTCATATCATGTCTCTCCACCAATTTTCGGCTCCATCTAATAATATATGTGAGCACACCATCCAATCTTTGCCTCTGTCAATATTTTCAGGTTGTGAAGCAAGTATATTTAATATTGCTTCATTTTTGCTGAAAATTTACCAGGACATGCTACTACCCATATCACTCAGCTCCACCAAATTTAGGATCATTTCATTAAGCCATTTTCCCCCTATTATTTTCTCAAAATTCTGTCCAGAGAGGACCACTGTGAAGGAAGTACCATTTTGGAAAGTCCAATTGGTATGAAACTTTTACAGCATCTTCATATGTCCAAATCATCATGCCATGCCCATTTTCAGCCCAAGGAAACACTTGAGGTGAGTGCTACATCAATATTCAATTTCTGGACCATTTTGTTGGTTGTAAAGCAACTATACAAAATATTGGTCAAATTCCGTCCAAACTTCTCAGGACTGTTGTCCTTCCTACCCTAAATCTCCCAGACATCAAGTTTTATTCTTAACCTTCCTCTGTTGATCACAAAAGTGTGGTCAAGTTTGCTACAGCAAACTTGCAGTTATCATTCCCATCACACCAGAGACTCGTTTGTTGATCTTTCACTTCTGGGATTCCTTAGGGAGCAAGGACTACATACCAGACAAGGTTTGCCAGCCCATCACGTCCTCTCCCTGCCGCACTCGCTCTAGTAGCGTTGGCCGCGCTCTGGGTGACTGAACGCGTCGGTCCTTTTCTTCTAGGCGGTTCTCGCGTGTCCCTGAGTGCCGAGGTGACCTATCCTTCTCTCCCATCGCTCTCTAGCCCCTATTACCCTCCTGTAGCTCACTCATCGGTGCTCGCCACCGCGTGCCCATGGGAGCACAGTGCTCGACAGGCTCTGTTCGCGCCTCGGCCTCTTCCTCCTCGTGCCTTTGGCTTTTCACTATTCCGTGACCCTCCCTTGTTCTCACCCGTCGTCTCCAAGCCCCACCGATGACCCTGTGATCGCCAGAAGCTCTGGCCGGACCCGAGCGGCGGCACTCGGCCATGGCACATGCACCGAGGCTATTTAAGCCCCTCCCGAGCTCTCCCGAGCACACCAATAGCACCACCACACTCTTCTAGCCCCGGTTAGCTATTCCCGGAGCTCGCGCCCCTCTTCTTTCCGCCCATCGCCGCCTCGGCTGCCGCCGGCCACCACCTAAATTGGGACAGCGTCGAGCTCTTCTCGCTCCCCTTTCTCCACCAGTAGGACTACCGAAGCCCGGCGACCCTCCCTCTCATCTCTGTTCATCTCCGGAGTGCATGTGGCCTTGCACCCAAGCCCGTCATCGCCGCCGTCCGCCCCATGCCGTTGCCATCATCGCTCGACCCTTCCCCGCGAAGCTGCTGCACAAGGTGGGTGCGGCAACTCGTCCGGAGTCCGCCGGTGTCTTCCCCTCGGTCGGAGTGGCCGGAGTCGCCGGGGGTCATCGCCGGCGCGCGCGCTCTGCCTCTGCCTCGCGGGCAAGAGCGAGGAAGGAGACGACCTCGCCCCCAGCCGGCCCGTGGACCCCGCGGCCCCACCTATCGGCCAGTAGGTGTTGACCAGCCGCTGGGCCCGCGCGCGTTAAGTGGAAACATATTTTGAGGTTTTACGTTTTCGGTTTAGTGAAAGCGTAAAGAGTTGCGGCTTTGGCCAGGAATACGTTTTCCCTACTCCGAGAGCGTAGTTACCTGGAATGTGCTTTCTGTTTTAGCCGTCAGGTACTTGTCTGTGAGTATTCTTTTTACAGATTAGCCCCTGAGTTTCAGCGGTCCATATCTTTTCAACCACAACTCCGAATGAGGTGAATCCAAAACCCACATCTTCATCTCGTCGAGCCCGTTCTGTTGGTGTCATTTTCACAATGTTGTCACACAGTGAAAATGACCAGTTTTCCCTTGCCCTTATCTAGCCCCCTCCGAGAAAGAACCTTTTCCGGTGAATCGTTCCGCGGCTTCACCACACTTCTTCCCGGAGAATCCGTCAACCCCAGGCAAGCCACGACAGCCACTTGCATGATGGTCTTGCAGTAGCCATGGTTTCCTACTTGAATAATAAATTGTTTGTGCATGTTAATATTTTCTGAATGCTATATATATGCTCGTGAATCCATGCTTATCTTTATGATATGATCATTTTGCATTTGTTGGTTAAATGATTACTTGCTAGTATTATTAACATGTTCTTTTCTGGTAAATATTCCAGATGCTAGTGGTCATGCTATGTTCATATGCAATCTTGTTATTATAATTCTGTTATTCGTGATCATTGCTATGCCATGCTCATGTGCATCCAGTAGGGTAAATGATTTGTTGTTGCTGATATGTTAAATAGTGAAGTTGCTCACCCATGCTCATGTTGATATCATGCTCATATGCATTGTTATTCCATCATGTTATTATGACTCGGCTCATTACATTCATGTTTAACCGGACATTAATCGAACTTGAACATCTGTTGGCTGAGTCATAGTGCCATTGAATCGAGCTGACCAGTGCAGCCACACTTGCCTTATGGGACCCCTGATTGGGTTTATTGTCATGCCTCTCGTCGGTGCCTCCAACTAGGGAAGGTTATACGTGTGCGCTACCCTGATCAGGTAGGCCGGTATAAACCTTGTGAGCCCGAGATTGGTATTGTGCACATGTCGCCGTGTGGGACCTTTTTTTTTGCCACGACGATGGTCGTTTGATGTCCGGAATGGCATCCGGGGCCACCCATGACTTAGCCCAAAGGGGAGTTTGTCAGAGTGGCCGGGAGAGTGTCATGCAATAATCGGTTTTGTCGGAATGCCATTGGTCCACCCGAATGGGAGCACGAGGCCTTGATTTCCGTAGTGTGGGTACAGTGTACTAATCTCTGTAGATTGTATAATCTATCGATAGCCGCGCCCGCGGATGTGGGCCCAGTTCATAGTAGGTCACACTATGGGCAACAATAATAATAACCTGACTAATAAGCAACCTTGGTTCGTTGAGGAAAGAAGTTGGTTGATCTTGATGTGCTCACGGGAGGTTCACCATGGTATTCTTGATAATGATGAGATGATCTTGTGAGGATCACAATGGTATTCTTGATAATGATTGAAGTGATCCCGTGACCACGATGGTAAGTAAGAATGGCATACATATGGTGGTTACAATATAACCGCCGAATAGAGTAAGTTGGTCCATGTTATTTTAAACATGTGGCATGGTTGTATCATCATTGTTCATGCCTCGAGTAACATGTTTATGCCATGCTCATCTGATATTGTTCTAGCGGTATCCTGTTCACCATGTACATGCCATGTTGTTCTAGTTGTACCATGCTCATCCTTGTTTAACCTGCAAATGCCATGTTGTTGTTTGTGTTGATTGCTTTTGGTTGCTGTGAGCTTGCGAGTACATTCAAAGTACTCACTGATACGTCTCCAACGTATCTATAATTTTTTCTTGTTCCATGCTGTTATATTATCATTCTTGGATGTTTTACAATCATTTTATAGCGAATTTATATCATTTTTTGGGACTAACCTATTGACATAGTGCCCAGTGTCAGTTGCTATTTTTTGCTTGTTTTTTACTTCCCAGAATATTAGTACCAAACGGAGTCCAAACGCAGCGAAACTTTTTGGAGAATTTTTATGGACCAGAAGACACAACTTGGGCCAAAGAAGTACCAGAGGGGTGCCCCGAGGGGGCCACAACCCACCTAGGCATGCCTGGGGGCCCAAGCATGCCCTGGTGGGTTGTGCCCACCTCAGTGGCCACCCGCACCGCCTCTTCGCCCTATAAATTCCCAAATATTCTAGAACCCCCAAAAATAACCCTAGATCAGAAGTTTCGCCATCGCAAGCCTCTGTAGCCACAAAAAACCAATCTAGACCCCGTTCCGGCACCCTATCGGAGGGGGAAATCATCACCGGTGGCCATCTTCATCATCCCGGTGGCCACCATGATGAGGAGGGAGTAGTCCACCCTCGGGGCTGAGGGTTTGTACCAGTAGCTATGTGTTTAATCTCGCTCTCTCCTATTCTTCAGATGTCATGATCTTGATGTATCGCGGGCTTTGTTAATATAGTCGGATCATATGGTGTTTTCCCCTCTTTATCTTGTTGTGAATTGAGTTTTCCCTTTGAGATTTTGTTTTATCGGATTGAATACTTTTATGGATTTGAGAGCACTTGATTTATGTCTTGGCACTCAACTCGCAGATTCCCGAGGTGACATTGGGGTAATCTATGCATAGGGGTTGATGCACATTTTCTTCCTTGTTTCTCCGGTAGAAATATTGGGGCACTCTTTGAGGTTCTTTGTGTTGGATTGAGTATTATGAATCTGAAATTGTTTGATGCATATCGTATAATCAACTCACGGATACTCGCGGTGACATTGGAGTATCTAGGTGACATTAGAGTTGGTTGATGTGTATTATATGGTATTATTTTAGTATGAACTCTAGGATAGATTGATCAGAAAGAATAGCTTTGAGGTGGTTTCGTACCCTACAAACAATTTCTTCTTATGTTCTCCACTAGATAGGAACTTTGGAGTGATTCTTCATCGCACGTTGAGGGATGGTTATATGATCCAATTATATTAGCATTGTTCAGAGATTGCACTGGTGAAAGTACGGACCCTAGGCCTCATTTTCAATCATTGCAATACCATTTGTGCTCCGTTTTATCAATTGCTACCTTGCTGTTTTTCATTGTTCCTATTACAAAAATCAATATCTACTATCATTACTACGCTTGTATCACCATATCTTCACCAAACTAGTGCATCTATACAAATTACCATTATATTTGGTGTGTTAGGGACACAAGAGGCTTTTTCTTATTTGGTTGCAGGGTTGTTTGAGAGAGACCATCTTCATCCTACGCCTCTTACGGATTGATAAACCTTAGGTCATCCACTTGAGGGAAAATTGCTACTGTCCTACAAAACTCTGCGCTTGGAGGCCCAACACGAGTCTACAAGAACAAGTTGTGCAGTAGACATCAAGCTCTTTACTGGCGCCATTGCCGGGGAGGTCAGGGCTTGAAGGTATATCTTTAGATCTTGCAATTAAATCTTTTAGTTTCGTGTTTTATCACTAGTTTGGTTTATAAAAAGAAAACTACAAAAAAATGGAATTGAGGTTGCATCATATTATTCATCTTTATAATGTCTTTCATGAAAATGATGGAAAGGAAAATTGTGCTCAATTCATAGAGGAAGAATTCTATAAAATGTTTGACAAAAAATCTTTGAATGATGAGCATGATTGCAATGTTGTTGGTATGAACTCTTCGAATATCCATGATGCTAATGATATGCAAAGCTACAAGCTTGGGGATGCTATGTTTGATGAAGATGATATTTTTAGCCACCCAAGTTTTGATGAGAAAATTTATTATGATGATAGCATGCCTCCTATTTATGATGATTATATTGATAAACTGGGTTTGGAGAGGTCATGACTTTATTTGGTGATGAATCCACTATTTTGGAAGAGGTTTCAATTGACTATGATAGAAAAGTTGCTATCTACGATGATTATGGTGATGAAATGTATGCTATAAAAAATAATGATAACCATGAAACTTGTCATCATGATTTTAATTTCCAATCACATGATAGTTATTTTGTTGAGTTTGCTCCCACTACTATTCATGAGAATAAATTTGCTTATGTGGAGAGTAATAAAATTTCTATGCTTATGTATCATGAAAAGAATGATTTATGTGATAGTTATATTGTTGAATTCATTCATGATGCTACTGAAAATTATTATGAGAGAGGAACATATGCTTTTACATATTTCAACAATATCAAGTTTCCTCTCTATGTGTTGAAAATCTTGAAGTTATGCTTGTTTTGCCTTCCTATGCTAGTTGATTCTTGCTCCCATAAATTGTTTGATCACAAAATCCCTATTCATAGGAAGTGGGTTACACTTAATGGTGCTAGTCATATGCTTCATGATGCTCTTGTTATGTTTCAATTCTTATCTTTTATGTGAGCATCATTGAAATCATCATGCCTAGCTAAAAAGGCAATAAAGAAAAGCGCTTGTTGGGAGACAACCCAACATTCATACATACTGTTTTTGTGTGTTCACATGATTAAGATACTGTAGTAATCATGTTTTATAGCTTTTGTTTCAATAAAGTGCCAAGTAAAGCCTTTGGGATAGTATGGATGATAGTTGACTTGATTCTGTGCAAAAACAGAAACTTTTGGGCCCAGTAACAGAATTGTTTAAGTTCACTGCAGCGTAGAAAAATTCTGAATTGTTTACAGTTGTTGGGTATAGGAATTATCTACGTTGTCCTAATTTTTCAGAATTTTTGGAGTTACAGAAGTATGACCTTAATTCAGATCTTTATGTACTGTTCTGTTTTTGACAGATTCTGTTTGCAATGCATAGTTTGCTTGTTTTATGGTTTCTATGGCTTATATTACTTAATATAAATTATGGAAATTATAGAGTACAGTAGGCATTGTGTGAGAACAATTATGAATCTTATATTTACAGTACCAAAGTGAATGATTTGTCTTTATCATACTAACCCATCTCACGAAGTTCCGTTAAGTTTTGTGTGATTGAAGTTTTCAAGTTTTGGGTGAGATATTGATATGAGGAGAATAAGGAGTGACAAGACCCTAAGCTTGGGGATGCTCAAGGCACCCCAAGGTAATATTCAAGGAATATCCAAGCAACTAAGCTTGGGGACGCCCCGGAAGGCATCCCCTCTTTCGTCTCCAACATTACCGGTAACCTCACTTGGAGCTACATTTTTATTCGTCACACGATATGTGTTTTGCTTGGAGCGTCATTTTATTTTATTACTATTTTCTTTATGTTATTTAGAATAATGTTTTGCATCTTTTACTTCAATAAAAATGTCAAGTATAGCCTTTGCCATGCTTATTTTGCAAGTCTATATGTGGTTGTTTGAAAAACAGAAAGTTGCACGCTAGTGCGTGAATTCTTGAGAAAAGTCAGAATCTGATAAAATGTTGAGATTTTTTGCACAATAAGCTATGATAAATTTTCTACAGTGTGGTAAACTTTCAGAATTTTGGAGTTAGGGAATTGTGAGTAAAATTGCACTCTTTACACACTTTCCTGCTTAGACAGATTGCTATTATGTTTGCATTGTTTGCATATGTTTGCTTGTTTAATGATTCTATTTGAGGATGGAAGTATTAAATATGCAGAGCCATTTAGTATGCAATGTAAGACAATAATTTTAGTGATTTGCTACAGTAGCGAATGATAAGGTTGTGCATTGATTTATACTAACTTATCTCACGAGTTCTTGTTGAGTTTTGTGTGGATGAAGTTTTTAAGATTTAGGAAAACTGTGATATAAAAGGAATTAAGGAGACACAAAAGCTCAAGCTTGGGGATGCCCAAGGAATCCCAAGATAATATTCCAAGAAGTCTCAAGCATCTAAGCTTGGGGATGCCCCGGTAGGCATCCCAGCATTTTTCATCAACAACTATCGGTTAGTATCAGTTGAGCCTATGTCGGTGTACTAAGTATTGGGCCACTAGTACCCCGTACTTGTGCGCGGGCAGTTGTAGCCATCCTCGCGGCAAGGCTTGCCGGGAACAGTTTGAGGTTGATTCAAGCCATCAAGGAAATCATCAAGTCAGAGATTTGAGGATCAGCAGATAAGCAAAGCCGGAGTTCGAAGACCAGTTTCCCCGACAAGATCTTTGCCGGGATGGCCTGTAGAGCCCGGCAAGGCTCGGCGCCCGGCAAGGCTTGGTTCCCAGCAAGCCCTGGCGCCCGGCAAGGCTTGGTGCCCGGCAAGGATCGGCGCCTGGCGAGATTCCGCCACTGTGCCACCGCTTCGGCACAGTAACAAGTCTGACATTCTGGCTCCTTCCCTGGATGCGTGGCGACGCGCCAGTGGAGGAGAGCTTAAGCGGTGTTGATGGGATGGCCCCTTTTTCCATCCCCAAGAAAGTGAGGACACCTAAACGGACACCTCACGGTGCATTAAATGCACTTGTCCTAATCCGTCAGGGGTTAGGTATGATACCCTGTAGCTACTTTACACCTCAATGTATGTACATTTTGCCACTGTGGAGACCCCTTTGAGCATATAAAAGGAGGCCCAAGGCAACTGCTACAGAGGGGGAGGACTTCTGGCCCATTCTGCATGCGTAGCTGCTCTTTGAACGTACTGTTCACTGCGAGCGCTCCTGAAGGCTGGGCTCAAGAACATCAATAGGAACACAAAGCAGGAGTAGGGTTTTACGCCGATCAGCGGCCCGAACCTGGGTAAAAACTTCCCGCGTCGATCACTGGTTCTGCTCTTTGCGTATACCTCTCCCCCCGCCGAATCGTAAAGGGGTCTCTCGGGATCCCATAGGTGTCGTACGCCGACATCTTTGGCGCGCCAGGTAGGGGGATTGAAGGTTGCGTGAACCTGATCTGGTGATCGGCGCCTTAGTTTCTTCATCATCTTCATCATCATGCCACCCAAGAAGAAGAGTGCTGCGATAGCGCAACCGTCCTGGTCCGTTTTGCCTACGCCTTCACGTACTGGCGATGGCGTGGGTGCAGAAGGAAGAGGACTAGAACCCCCGCGGCGTTCTGGTGATCTGAGCCAGGCGAGCGGTATCGTTCGTAGTGGCAGTGGTAACCTGCACGCCGCTGGATCTAGGGATGGCGCTGTGTTGCCTACGGGTGGCACAACGAACTCGAGAGATCGAAGGGCGCCTGCTGGAGCTCCCGTGCCGGCCCAAGCCTCACGACCTATCCAGGTCGTGCATGATGAGCGACGTCATGGCGCTGGTGGTTCTGGGCGTCCCCATGAAAAGGTTTCTGCGCATAGATCCCAAGATGCGCGGGACCAGCATGCACACCGAGCTGCCGGCGGAGGTGGCGCACGGTCACGTGACCGTGGTGGTGCTCCTTCTAACTTGGTTAGGAGTCAGAGCACCTCACGTACCTCGCACTTGTCGCCGCCACCTACGCCAGCGGAAGCCTTGGCACGTGCGCAGCTGCTCCTCGATTTTCCTCCTGCCCCGGAGAAGATGGAGGAGTGGCGAGTTACCATCCAGAGCCTCATCGGCTTCGCCAACAAAGATGGACCGCAAGAGGCAGGGCCCTCGTAGCGGAGGCCCATCGATCCGGTGCGAGCCGATGTAGAGAAAACCGGAGGTGGTGCAACTACAGTGCACTCCCCTCCGCGGCACCAGTGGCGGCCGACAACTCAGCAAGTCGACCGCCATGAAGAAGTTTCCACGGCGTTGTCCGATCCACGGATGCGCCGCGATCAGCGTCAAGTTCTCCAGGAGCGAGGCAAGGAGGACGCTCGAACTACCATCGAGCGACGACGGGAAGCGCGCTATCAGTCTGATAAGCGCGCGGGGCCGGCTGTTGACGAGCCTGCGCCAGGGGACGTAGGAGACTTGCCTTATGAAGTAGGGACTCCAGCGTTTACCCGTGAGCTGCGGCAAGTCCGGTGGCCCAATTCCCGAACCTTCAAGCCGGAGGTCCCGGAGAAGTATGACGGAAAGACCCATCCCTCGGAGTTCCTGAGCATCTACACCATTGCGGTGCAGGCTACCGGGGGCAGAGATGACAAGATACTTGCCAACTACTTCCCGTTGGTGCTCAAGCCCAACGTCAGGTCGTGGTTGATGCATCTGCCGGAGAATTCTATTTCTTCCTGGTCAGATTTGTGCCATCAGTTTGTTGGCGCCTTCGTTGGAGGCCACCAAGCTCCTGGCCAAGAGAGCGATTTGCACATTATCCCTCAGAAGGAGGGCGAGTCCCTGTGCAAGTTTATCCAGAGATTTAGCCGGGTGCAGTACAATATTCCTGACGTTCATCCTGTCGCTGTTGTTAGCGCGTTCCATCAGAACGTGCGTAACCGCAAAATGCGGGAAGAGCTGGCAATGAACAAAGTCAGGAGTATCGCCGAGCTTTACGCTCTGGCCGATATGTGCGCTCGAGCTCAAGAGGGGAGGAAACTCCCCGGTGAGGCTGTTGGCGCGGCGGGCGAGTCCGAAGATGAAGACGCCACGGCCCCATCAAGGAAAGGCCGGCGGCGGAACAGGAAGCGCGGAGGCAAGGCCATGCTTGCTGTCGAGGAATCCGACAACCCCGGCGCCGCCAAGAAGGCCAAGGTTGGTGACCCCGGCAAGGATCTTGCTGGGTGCCCTTCCTGTCAGGCCTTGGCGGCTGCCGACAAGTCGGAGAACTCCGGCAAGCAGTATTGCAAGATCCATCGCACCAAGGGCCACGATCTCCAGAACTGCCGGCAAGTCGAGCAGCTTGCCGAGAAGCAGAAGGCCGAATACGAGAGGCGAGATAAGGAGAAGGCCCAAGATGGTGCTGAGGGGTCCGACAAAAAGCGCGGTGGCCGGGGAGGTCGCCGCGGCAAGGCCAAGCAGCAGAAGGATCGGCCCGCTCGGGG
The DNA here is from genome assembly GCA_011799875.1 of Thinopyrum elongatum. NCBI lineage: Eukaryota > Viridiplantae > Streptophyta > Magnoliopsida > Poales > Poaceae > Thinopyrum > Thinopyrum elongatum. Next base: position 376,815,472 of record CM022303.1, on the reverse strand, counting down.
CCGAGATAAAGAAGGAGATGATGATGAGGAAGAGGATGAATCCAGTGAGCAAGAATTCCAGAAGGCTACGGAGGCCATGTGCATTGATGGGGGTGCCTCGCTGCATTCCTCCCACCGCCAACTCAAACAGTGGGTGCGGGAGGTCAATGCGGCAGAGCCATCCCCCGATGCGTGTAGGCCCCTGAAGTGGTCCAGCACGCCTATCATCTTCGATGCCGAGGATCACCCTGATCGCACAACTGCGGTCGGGTATTTGCCGTTGTTGGTCTCGCCAACAATTCGCAACCTCAAGGTGACGAAGATGTTAGTTGACGGCGGGGCCGGCCTAAATTTAATCTCACCGGATGTGCTCAGAAGGCTTCAGATTCCTGATGAGGAACTCGAGGAAACGGGTGCGTTTCAAGGGGTCAATCTGGGAAGAACCCAGCCTAAGGGCAAGATCACGCTGCCGGTAACATTTGGCAGCGAGCTTAACTTCAGGACCGAAAAGGTGGTGTTTGATGTCGCCAAGATCCCCATGTCATACAATGGGATCCTTGGTCGGCCAGCGCTGGCTAAGTTTATGGCAGCATCACACTACGCGTACAACATCTTGAAGATGCCTGGGCCATTGAGCGTCATCACTATCCATTCTGATAAGAAGGATGCGCTCATCTGTGCCGATCAACTTTACCGGGAAGCAGTTGCAGCACCTGCCGTCAAGGCATCTGCTCCTGCCGCTGAAACTCCCGGGGGGAAGAAGAAGACCGGCAGGAACCTTGGCGCGAACTCCGGCAAGCGCACCTCCTCGGAGTGCTGCGCTTCCGTCGAGGACGTACCAGAGAGTTCCACCGGCAAGAACAAGAAGTCCAAGGCTGCTCCGTCGGAAACCAAGAAGGTGCCTGCCAGGGAGGACGGAACGGGGGGAACATTCACCATAAGTTCCACCCTAGATGACAAATAGGAAAGCGCGCTCATTGCTTTCCTGTGGGCGAATGTCGACGTGTTCGCATGGCAACCGTCTGACATCCCCGGTGTTCCCAGGAAGGTAATTGAGCACCACCTTGCTGTCTGTCCTCATGCGCGGCCCATCAAGCAAAGGGTCAGGAAGCAGGCCTTGGAGCGGCAAGAATTCATTGCCGAAGAAATTAAGAAGCTGGAGGCGGCAGGACTGGTCAAAGGAGTGCTTCATCCAACCTGGTTGGCCAATCCGGTTATAGTGCGGAAAGCGAATGGGAAATGGAGGCTTTGTATCGATTATACAGATATCAATAAAGCTTGTCCAAAAGATCCTTTTCCCTTGCCACGCATCGACCAGATTGTGGATGCCACCGCTGGTTGTGATCTCCTGTCCTTCCTTGATGCCTATTCAGGGTATCATCAGATTTTTATGGCAAAAGAAGATGAAGAGAAGACCGCCTTTATCACCCCATGTGGTACGTATTGTTTCATACGAATGCCTTTCGGGTTGAAAAGTGCTGGTTCAACATTTGCCAGAGCAATCCAGATTGGTTTTGAGCCACAACTCCATAGAAATATGGAGGCGTATATGGATGATATAGTGGTCAAAACCAAAGATAAAGCAACGCTCATTCAAGACTTAGAAGAAACATTTGCAAATTTGCGCAAGATCAATTTGAAGCTCAATCCTGAGAAGTGCGTGTTCGGTGTTCCTTCCGGCAAGCTCCTCGGATTCTTTGTATCTTGCCGGGGAATCGAAGCGAACCCCGACAAGATCAAAGCTATTGAGCAGATCGAAGCGCCGAGACGCGTCAAGGATGTGCGTCGTCTTGCCAGCTGTGTTGCTGCTCTAAGCAGGTTTATTTCCAAATCTGCTGAGCGCGCCCTGCCCTTCTTAAAATTTTTGAAGAAGGCAGGTCCAATGAAATGGACTCCGGAGGCGGAGGCTGCGCTACAAGATTTGAAGAAATACCTTTCCTCTCCGCCGACGCTAGTCGCGCCTAAACCACAAGAGCCATTGCTGCTGTATCTGGCAGCAACAAATCAAGTGGTTAGTGCTGCGCTAGTGGCGCAGGGAGAAGCTGATGAGGTAGCAACGTCAACGGCAGGACCGCCAAATGACGCGGCAAGATCTTCCCCGGCAAGGGTTGATCCCGGCAAGACAGGATCTGCGCAAACAGAAGAACCCATGCAGAAGAAGAAGGTGGTGCAGCGCCCAGTTTATTTTGTTAGCTCTCTTTTACAAGGAGCTAGGTCAAGATATTCTGGTGTGCAGAAGTTGCTTTTCGGCCTCCTTATGGCCTCGAGAAAGCTGCGCCATTATTTTCAAGCACATGAGATCGCCGTCGTCACTCGCTTTCCGCGGCAACGGATTTTGGAAAATCCGGAGGCAACCGGCAGGATTGTAGAGTGGGCGTTGGAATTGTCCAGCTTTGGCCTTAAGTTTGAAAGCACTTCGACGATTCAGAGCAGGGCCTTGGCGGAGTTCATTGCAGAATGGACCCCAACGCCAGACGAAGAAGTTCAAGAAACAATTCTCCCCGGCAAGGAAATCGATCAGCAATGGGTTATGTACTTTGACGGGGCTTTCTCGCTGCAAGGCGCCGGTGCTGGCATGCTGCTTGTCGCACCCACCGGGGAGCACCTCAAGTACGTAGTACGAATGCACTTTCCCCGGGAGAGTTCAACCAACAACACTGCAGAATACGAGGGTTTGCTTGCTGGTCTCAGGATCGCGGCAGACCTTGGTATCAGAAAGCTCATCATCAAAGGCGATTCACAACTTGTCGTTAGGCAAGTTAACAAGAGTTATCAAAGCCCATTGATGCAGGCCTACGTAGATGAAGTGAGGAAATTGGAAGAGCGCTTTGACGGTCTGCAGATGGAGCATGTTCCTCGTGCCGAGAACAATATTGCTGATGACCTGTCAAAGCGTGCCGCCCTCAAGTTGCCTGTGGAACCAGGAACTTTTGTGCTCCAATTGACTCAACCATCCGTGGCGCCATCGATGCGGCAAGAAAAGAGAAGAAAGTTGAACTCTGGCTAGTACTTCCCAGCAGAGCTCCCCGGAGCCGCCGGCAAGGAAGTTGCCGGGATCGACACGCCTGCCGGGGAACAACAGGCTCCGGCAAGGCCTCAGGCCCTTGCTGTCGAGACAAATGTTCCCCCGGCAGAGGAGATGCCTTTAGTCCTAGCTGTCGAGCCTCAGGCTCCAGCATGGGCGCAGCCCATCGTCCATTTCCTTTAGACAGGTGAACTCCCTGAGGAATAGGAAGAAGCGGAGAGAGTAGCCTGTCGGTCTATTGTGTACAAGTTCGTCGATGACGTCCTGTACAGAAAGAGACCAAACGGTGTGAAATTGAAGTGCATTCCTCGGGAGGATGGACTAGAGCTGTTGGCAGAGATACATGGGGGCATATGTGGTTCTCACATAGGGTCAAGAGCGCTTGCCGGGAAAGCATTCCGGCAAGGTTTCTTTTGGCCTACCGCTCTCCAGGATGCAACTGCACTAGTAACCAAGTGTGAAGCGTGCCAGTTTCATTCGAAGAAATTACACCAGCCAGCTCAAGCTCTTCAGACAATCCCTCTCTCCTGGCCATTTTCGGTCTGGGGGCTCGATATACTGGGCCCTTTCCCCTGTGCTACCGGGGGCTTTGAGTACTTGTACGTTGCTATTGACAAGTTCACAAAGTGGCCGGAGGTGGAAGCAGTGAGGAAGGTGACAGCGCAGTCAGCTGTCAAGTTCTTCAAGGGAATTGTTTGCCATTTCGGTGTGCCCAACAGGATCATCACCGACAACGGCACGCAGTTCACAAGTCGCACCTTCATGCAGTACGTCCAAGACCTTGGCGGCAAGATTTGTTTTGCCTCTGTTGCTCACCCAAGAAGCAACGACCAAGCGGAGAGGGCCAATGCTGAAGTGCTGCGCGGTCTCAAGACCAGAACCTTCGACAGGCTAAAAAAGTGCGGAAGACACTGGTTTGATGAGTTGCCGGCGGTTCTTTGGTCAATCAGAACGACACCAAATCGAGCCACCGGCTAGACGCCCTTCGCTCTAGTCTACGGAGCAGAAGCAGTTCTCCCCACGGAACTCATATACAGATCTCCTCGAGTGCTCGCTTATGATGAGCTCGAGCAAGAGCAACTGCGGCAAGATGACGCCGTGCTCCTTGAGGAGAATCGTCTTCAGGCTGCTGTGCGAGCTGCACGCTACCAGCAAGCTTTGCGCCGCTACCATAGCTGCAAAGTTCATGCCCGAAGCCTTGAGGAAGGCGACCTTGTTCTTCGGCGGATTCAGTCCACCAAGAATTCAAACAAGTTGACGCCAAAGTGGGAAGGCCCTTATCGGGTAGTACGGGTCACCAGGCCTAGCGCTGTCCGCCTAGAGACCGAAGATGGCGTTCCAGTGAGTAATTCCTGGAATATCGAACATCTTCGCAAGTTCTACCCATAAGGCGCGGTTGCCAGGGGATCCCGGCGACCACCTTTTTGTACAAGTCTTGCCGGCAAGGCATGTGATCCTTTGTACAAAGCCAGGCGCAAACCCTGAGCACAGATGAATAAATTTAAGTGTTGTACATTCCCTTATTGATTCCCATGTTCATATTTATATATATGCATGTTTATCTAAGATGTTGTATGACACCTGATCCCGGTAAGTTCTAACGAACCGCCAAGGTTTCATGCCTTTATTTTCTCTTCTTTCTTTTTCTCAAAAGACAGAACGATTCCTCGCATGCACATTTGCTGGGGGGGAAGGGAGATATGAATACCAGTTGGTGATGTTCGGAATCGACACTTGCCGGAGGAAGAACAAAGACATGAAGCTAAGTCCTAAAAACTCAGAGCAAGTTTTTCTTTTATTACCAAGTTATTTCCATGGACGATTCCGACTCTTGTATGGAAAATCTGCACGCGAAGGAACCCTTGTTGTAAACGGTCGCGCCGTTATTTTTTTTCGAGTCCGCTCAACAATTTAAGTGGCTGCACTGAGAACGCCAAGGAGTCTTGCCGGCCGCTGCGCCTCCAGCAGGCTGCTGAAGTCCCGCACCCAGCTCTCGCGGCAGGTTGCGCACCGGCAAGTTTTTCAATAAGCGGAGGATGAACTCCATACATAAAGGAATCAGACAAGGAAAGTAGCAAGCATGAGCCTAAACATAGTCAAATTGTATTACATCCATGAGTTACCGCAATTCTAATTTGAGACTTGATTGTCTTTTACATGGAATAATGACGGCAAGAAAAGGGGGAAGCACTCAATCCCTGCGCTGGCCTTCGATCCTTTTGATGGAGTCCACCTTCTCAAGGATGGGCGCGATGCACTCTTCAAGCGCCTCAACATTTGCATCCTTTGGCAGATGGCCGAGCGCGTTGGAGAGGTCGATGCCGGGGTTGCTGTGCACCACCTTGATGAGCACCTTGCGGAGGACGGCCCGGCAAAGCCGGCGAGTCTCGTTCGCCAGTTGGGTCGCCCGGCTGGACTGGAGCACCCTCAACGCGTTGATGATGCTTTCAAAGAACATCGTCAACCTGGCACTTGGAGATATTCTTTCCTCGGAAGAATACTTGAAGTTCGGCAAGCCCATGGTTGACAGTTCTACGGTAAGCTTCTCCGCGGTGGCGATGAGACGGCCAGTCCAGATCTCCACTCCCTTCTCATACTCGTTTTGGGCAGCGGCGGTGTTCTTGAGCAGGTTCCTCTCTCCTTGGAGATCTTTGAGTAGAGCCTTCTCACGGGCCTTGCCGGCCTCGAGAGACTTCTGCAGCGTGGTCAGCTTCAGCTCCAAAACCGCAATATTATCAGCCGCAGAGGAGAGCTGCTTGGTCTTGTTGGACAGGGCAACTTGCACCTCCGCCAAGGAGTGGAGGGTTTTTTCCCTGTCCCCCTTGAGCGTCGAGAGTTCCTTGCCGTGCTCTTCGAGATCTGTTTCCAGCCTCTTCACTCTGTCATTCAGTTCGTTCTTGGCGGCCTCTGCAGCTTCGACAGCATCGACGGCCTCCTTGAGCTTGCCGGCGTGACTTGCAGTCAGAGCTTCGAGCGCCTCCTTATGTTTTCGCTCCAGCTCCTGGGTCCGCCGCGCGACAAGATTTTCAATATCCTCATCCTTGCTGCGAAGCTTGGCGGCGAGCGCCTGCTCACGAGCAGTGAGATCTTCCTCATGAGCATCAAGAGCAACGCGGCGCCCCGTCAGGAGGGCATCTTCGGCAGCAATCCTTTGAACAGCTTCATCATGCGCCTTCTCCATGTCTGATTGCTTCAGGAGGATCTCATTCCACTGCTGGCTCACTTGTTCCCGGCCGGCAACCAACTCTTGGAGGGCCTCGGTGTGCCAGATCTGCATTTGTGCGACGCGCCTTTGGAAATCTGCTTAGGCCGCCTCAACAACTGCCATTCTGGAGTCCGCTTTGTCTTTCCGGGTGCGATGGAGAGCCTGGAGTTTGCGGAAGTTCTCGCCCATGGCCTGAAGGAGCTGATCCTCTTCAGATTTGCCGCTGCTAGTGCTGGGATCGTCGACAACTTCAAGCCCGGCAGCAGCGATGATTTCTTCGAAAACTTCTCCTCCGGCTGGTGCCCCAGCGCTTGCCGTCCCCGGCAAGTTGATGAACAGGTTCTCGCCAACCATGAGGTACTTGCTGGATGAGGGGCCTTCAGATGTTGATGGCTGGTCTTCAGTGGCCGCCTCACCAGTGACAGGGGGCTCTGTGGCTGGTGTAGCGCCTGGCGCTCCTGTGGCAGGAATGCTATCAGTGCGGTCCTCAGCCTCCCTGTCGCCCCCTTCAGCAGGTTCTTCGGCGGTTTTCCTCTTGTGCTGTCTTGGCGGCCTCCCCGTCAAGAGCACCACCAGCCTCGACAATGTCATCCTTGGTGGCCTCGCTGGCAGCGATCCTGTCTGCTTCGGCGGTAGCATCCCTGGCGGTCTCCTCGATCACAACATCGACGTCCATGTGTTCCATCACAGGGAACTCTGAAGGGCGAAGGAGGAAAACAGAATAAGATCAAGGTTGAAGTTTGAAGCGACCGAAGACAGAGAGATAAGAGAAAAAGAATAACAAGCACTCTGAGGCAATCGAGTACCTGCGTCGGGCTGTCAGGAGGTGGCTTCACCCCTCCCGGCAACTCCGATTGCCGGGGGCGTGTCGCCGGAGTCCGCGCTTGCCGTCTCCCCCTCAGTTAGGACGGGCTCGTCGGCAGGATCTCTTGCCGGGGACGTGCTTGTGGGCGGAGCGGTCGATGAAGGAGGCACAATGGGAATGTCTTCTCCTTGTTGCCGTTCTTCTCCTGTGAACCCAAAGATATCAGTAGGCAAGAATGAAAACCTCGGCACCCGCCAGCGGAAAAAGAACAATGAACTTACGCTGGGGGCTGTGCTGGGGGCTGCGTTGAGGACTAGACTCCGGGCTCACAATGACAGTTTCTGGCACGCTAGTGGAGCCTACCGGGGGCTCGTCGCGCGTAGAAGTCCTTGACCTCTTCGCCATCCTCTCCAGCAAGGTTTCTGTGTCACTGCAGAAACAATACAAGCAAGTCAGTAAAGATTGATGCAAGATTGGAAGGTAAAAGCTGTGGCAAAGTACTTACTCTTCTTCCTCTCGCTCCGGACTAAAGCCGGAGATGTCGAAGTCGACCTCCGTTGCGGTGTATGAGTGGGGAGGCGGAGGAGGAGTCCTAGGCCGCTTGGCTGTGGCAGGCGCCGGGGCAGCTTCCGGTGCGGTGGTACGAGACCCTCCTGCCGCCCCAGCAGTGGCCGCTGGTGTGGGCGTCGCGCGCCGTGCAGGCTGTTGACGAGCCCCCTGCTGCGGTCCAGTCTTGCCGGCCACTTTCTTGCCGGGGGCTTCGCCGCTCGAAGAGGGCTGGCTTGCCGGGATGTCAGACGCAGCCTTCCGAAGAACACGCTTCGCCTTCTTCTTCGGGGGTGGGGGCTCTTCTCGCGTCTCTTCTTCTTCGACCGAGTCCTCGCCGGACGAGCTTTCAGCTGCTGCGCTGCTCTCCTCCCCGGCAACCTCGTCCTCCCCGGCAGGCTTCACCTCCACTACCACCTCTGCGTCGCTAGCTTCCCACTCTGTGAAGCCGACGCTGCCGGCCTCTGCGGCAAGATTTGCCTCTTCCACCCTAGTAGCAATGTAAGCTACTTCTTGGTCGGTGGTGGCTCGGATGAAATCTGACTCTTTCCGAACAGGCCTCTCCGTCAAGCTGTCAAAGAATTTCTGCGCTTCCTCCTCGCTTGGCTCGGCCCAGGTCGGGTCGAGGCCGTGGGCGTTGAACATCGGGAGGAAGGCAATGATTGACCCCAAGGCAGAGTTGTTGCACAAGGGGACAATCCTTGCTGGCAGCCGGTGCTTGTCTTCGCGCTGGAATAACTTTTGACGGAGAGCGCCAAGCTGCATGGTGGTCAGATTGTTGTTCAGCCCGGGGCGCAGTCTCATGACATCTGCCGCGTTCTTGTATTCCCAGACTGGCCTTCCCCTGTTCTGCAGAGGGGTGATGCGGCGGCGGAGAAAGTCGAAGCCGATCATCTCCATCGTCAGCCCGGCAGCCTTCAAGTGAAGGATCCTGGTAGTGGCGATTGTGAGCCTCTCGTCTTCCGCAGCGAGATCGCTCCAATCCTTGTCGCGGACCACCTTCTGTTGCCGGGGATGACAAAAAGGATGGGGATCTGCTTCCTGGATCCAGCACCATTCGGCCCGCCACTCGTCCCACTTTTCGCGGTAAACTCCCTCTGGGTATATTTCTTCGTTCCAAGCCCTTGGAATCCAGGCAATAGATCCAGAGAGAGCCTCTCCTTTTTGGATACGAGGGAAGAAATAATGGCGGAAAAGAGCAGAATTGGGGATCACGCCAACGAAATTCTCACAGAGATGGGCAAATATAGACATGCAAAGTACTGCATTCGGCGTGAAATCAAGAAGGCGGAAGCCGTATGTGTACATGATGTCGTTGAAGAAATCAGAAAAGGGGGGACAGAGCCCGCAATAGAAATATGCAGTGAAGAAGGGGTATCTGTCCGATCCACCTTTGGAGCAAGCACCTGGGATTACGCGTGTGGCGGGGTGAGCTTGCGTTCCCTTCGCCCACATGCATTGGTATCGCCCCTTCAAAGCTTCAGCATCGAGCGTCGGAGGGAAGACGACGAGCCTCTTCCGCATCTTCACCAGTTCGCTCTCCGGAACTTCGGCTTTCACCTCCTTGCCCTTGCCTTTGCTGGCCTTGGGCGGCATGGCGACTGTGAGGACAAAAGCTGGGGGCGGAGCGAGCGCGGGAGCAGCGGGCGGAAGAGGAAAAGGTTTCGCTCTGAGCTCGAGAAGAGGAAGGCGATGGTGATGGCCAGATTGAGAAGAAGAGGGGGATAAATAGGTTTGTGCCTCTGCGACTTCTCCTTTTTATGGGGAAGGAGCGGGGCCGCCTTGTTTATTCCCCAATGTGAATGCGCCTCTATAGGCGCGAGACAGTTTGCAGCCTTTTTGGCATGCTTCCCATGTCGCGCGCTCCGTGCGCGTAGTGGGGGGCACAGTAAAACGACATATTTACGAGCAGTTAATCCCCTGCCACGCGTGCCCGTGCACTGTTTGGGCCTAGCCCAACAACGCCTCGCACTCGTGTATGGCCTAGGCCTGGGGGCTCCTGTTGGTGTACTAAGTATTGGGCCACTAGTACCCCGTACTTGTGCATGGGCAGTTGTAGCCATCCTCGCGGCAAGGCTTGCTGGGAACAGTTCGAGGTTGATTCAAGCCATCAAGGAAATCATCAAGTCAGAGATCTGAGGATCAGCAGATAAGCAAAGCCGGAGTTCGAAGACCAGTTTCCCCGGCAAGATCTTTGCCGGGATGGCCTGTAGAGCCCGGCAAGGCTCAGCGCCCGGTAAGGCTTGGTTCCCAGCAAGCCCTGGCGCCCGGCAAGGTTTGGTGCCCGGCAAGGATCGGCGCCTGGCGAGATTCCGCCACTGTGCCACCACTTTGGCACAGTAACAAGTCTGACATTCTAGCTCCTTCCCTGGATGCTTGGCGACGCGCCAGTGGAGGAGAGCTTAAGCGGTGCTGATGGGATGGCCCCTTTTTCCATCCCCAAGAAAGTGAGGACACCTAAATGGACACCTCACGGTGCATTAAATGCGCTTGTCCTAATCCGTCAGGGGTTAGGTATGATACCCTATAGCTACTTTACACCTCAATGTATGTACATTTTGCCACTGTGGAGACCCCTTTGAGCATATAAAAGGAGGCCCAAGGCAACTGCTACAGAGGGGGAGGACTTCTGGCCCATTCTGCATGCGTAGCTGCTCTTTGAACGTACTGTTCACTGCGAGCGCTCCTGAAGGCTGGGCTCAAGAACATCAATAGGAACACAAAGCAGGAGTAGGGTTTTACGCTGATCAGCGGCCCGAACCTGGGTAAAAACTTCCCGTGTCGATCACTGGTTCTGCTCTTTGCGTATACCTCTCCCCCCGCCGAATCGTTAAGGGGTCTCTCGGGATCCCATAGGTGTCGTACGCCGACAGCCTAAGTTTTTGCTTCTTCACATGAGTTATGCTATTCTTGGAATGTCATTTTATTTTGTTTTGCTTGATGGTTTAATAAAGTACTTAGATCTGAAAGTTTTTAAATTTGAAAGAGTCCTCAAATAGCAACCCATTTACTTAACTACTCGCATGATCTTCACTTATATCTTTTTGGAGTAGTTTGTCATTTGCTCTAGTGCTTCACTTATATCTTTTTGAGCACGGTGTGCGTTAATATTTTTGAAGAAATGCTCCCATGCTTCAATTAGATTTATTTGAGAGTTAGTAAATTTTTGATGAAATTCTCTCATGCTTCACTTATATTAGTTTGAGAGGCGAAAATTGTTATGCTCATGTTCTTCACTTAAATTTGTTTGAGCTTGTCAAAAGTAATTGCAATATATGAAACTAGTCCCAAAGTGATAGATATTCAAGAGGGATATAATAAAAACTTTCATGAAGATCATTGGACAAAATAAACTTGATTCTTTGTAATAGTTTTGAGATATGATGACAGTGATATGTGAGTCATGTTGGTGAGTAATTATGCTTTAGTAAGATTATTGGTGTTAAGATTTGTGATTCTCTACGCAAGCACAAAAGTCAATAGTTATGCAATGAAATTACATCATACTTGTGGTGCATTATTCGGTGTTAGTTATGCTTAATGCTCGCTTATGTGATTTTTTGTTTCATGGTTGCTTGTTTATCAATCTTTTTGCTAGCCTCCACTTGTACTAAGTAGAAATACTACTTGTGCATCCAAAATCTTTAAACCCAGTTTTGCCATATGAGTCCACCTGTCGGTGTACTAAATATTGGGCCTTTAGTATCCCATACTTGTGCACGGGCAGTTGTAGCCATACCTGCGGCAAGGCTTGTCAGGGGACAGCTGAAGATTAATCCAAGGTTATCAAAGAGACATTCAAGCCAAGGATTAGAAGATAAGGAGAACTAGAGACCAGAGGCTCGGCTCCCGGCAAGATCTTGCCGGGGTAGCCTCCGGAGCCCGGCAAGATTCGCACCCGGCAAGGTTCCGCCACTGTACCACCGCTCCAGCGCAGCGACCAGCCTGGCATTCTGGTCCCATCTCTGGATGCGTGGCAAGGCACTAGTGGAGGCGAGCTTAAGCGGTGCTGATGGGATGGCCCCTTTTTCCATCCCCAAGAAAGTAAGGACACCTAAACGGACGCCTCACGGTGCATTAAATGCATTTGTCCTAAACCGTCAGTGGTTAGGTATGATAACTGTGTAGCTACCTTACACCTTGCATATGAACAGTTTGCCACTGTGGTGACCCCTTTGAGCATATAAAAGGAGGCCCAAGGCAACTGCTACAAGGGAGGACTCCAGAGAGAGCACTCTCGGCCCATTCTGCATGCGTAGCTGCTGCACGAACACACTGTTCATTGCAAGCGCTCCAAGAACTGGGACGAGAACACTGATAATAAACTAAAGCAGGAGTAGGGTTTTACGCTGATCAGCGGCCCGAACCTGGGTAAAAATCCCCTCGCGTTGATCATTGGTTCTGCTCTTTGTGCATACTTCTCTCCCTGTCGAATCGTAAAGGGGTCATTCGGATCCCATAGGTGTCGTACGCCAACATCTTTGGCGCGCCAGGTAGGGGGATTGAGGTTACGCGAACCTGATCCGGTGATCAGCGCGTCAGTTTCTTCACTGTCTTTGTCACCATGCCACCCAAGAAGAAGGGTGTGGCAGTGGTTGTTCCATCTACGTCCGTCTTGCCCGTGCCTACTCGGACGGGTGACAGCGTGGATGCAGGAGGTGGAGGTTTAGAGCCTCCATGGTGTTCTGGTGATCCGAGCCAGGCGAGCGGCATCGTTCGCAGCGGCGACGGCAACCCACAGGCCGCTAGATCCAGAGATGGAGCTGTGCTGCCTACGGGCAGCGCAGCGAACTCCAGAGATGGGAGGACGCCTTCTAGGACTCCCACGCCGGCGCAAGCGTCACGGCCTTCCAAGGTCGCACGCGACGAGCAGCGTCGTGGCGTTGGTGGTTCTGAACGTCCCCATGGAAAGACTTCTGCGCATCGATCCCAAGGTGCGCAGGCCCAGCATGCACGCAAACTACCGGTGGAAGTGGCGCGCGATCGCGTGATCGTGACGGTGCTCCTTCTAACACTGTTAGGAGTTAGAGCACCTCACGTACCTCGCACCTGTCGCCGCCGCCTACGCTACCAGAAGCTTTGGCACATGCGCAGCTGCTTCTCGATTTTCCTCCTGCTCCGGAGAAGATGGAGGAGTGGCAATCTACTATCCAGACCCTCATTGGCTTCGTCAACAAGGATGGGCCGCAGCAAGCGGGGCCCTCGCGGCAGCGATCTATCAATCCGGTGCGAGCCGATGGTGAGAATACTGGAGGCGGTGCGACCACGGTGCACTCCCCTCCACGACAGCTGCGGCGGTCATCAACCCGGCGGACCGACGGCCGTGATGACGATTCCCCGGCGTCAGCCGATCCGCGGATGCATCGCGATCAGCGTCAAGTTCTTCAGGAACGAAGCAAAGAGGACACTCAAACTACCATCGAGCGGCGACGGGAGGCGCGTCATCAGTTTGAGTATGAAAGACGAGACAAGGAGAATGCCCAGGATAGTGCTGAGGGATCTGGCAAGAAGCATGGTGGCCGAGGAGGCCGCCGCGGCAAGGATAAGCAACAGAAGGAGAGGCCCGCCCGAGGTCGCGACAAGGACGAGGGGGGTGATGATGATGAGGAAGACGACAAATCCAGTGAGCATGATTTTCAAAAAGCCAAAGAGGCCATGTGTATTGACGGGGGTGCCTCGTTGCATTCTTCTCACCGCCGACTTAAACAGTGGGTGCGTGAGGTTAATGCAACGGAACCATCGTTTGATGCACGGAAACCTTTGAAGTGGTCCAACACGCCTATCAATTTTGACACCGAGGATCACCCTGATCGCACAACTGCAGTCGGGTGCTTGCCCTTGTTGGTCTCACGAACAATCCACAACCTCAAGGTGACAAAAATGCTAGTTGACGGTGGGGCCGGGTTGAACTTAATCTCGTCGGACGTGCTCAAGAAGCTGCAAATTCCTGATGAAGATCTCGAGGAAATGGGCACGTTTCAAGGGATCAATCCAGGAAGGACCCAGCCAAAAGGCAAGATTATGCTACCGGTAACATTTGGTAGCGAGCTCAACTATAGGACAGAGAAGGTAGTGTTCGATGTTGCCAAGATCCCCATGTCATACAATGGGATCCTTGGCCGCCCAGTGCTGGCCAAGTTCATGGCGGCATCACACTATGCTTATAATGTGTTGAAGATGCCCGGACCGATAAGTGTCATCACTGTCCACTCTGACAAGAAGGATGCACTAATCTGCACCGACCAACTCTACCGGGAGGTAGCCGCAGCACCTGCCATCAAGGCATCTGCTCCTGCCACTGGAACTCCCGGGGGGAAGAAGAAGAAGACCGGCAAGATCTCTGGCGCAAACCCCGGCAAGCGCACATCCTCGGAGTATTGCGCTTCCGTTGAGGACGCACCAGAGAGTTCCACTAGCAAGAACAAGAAGTCCAAGGCTGCTCCACCATAGACCAAGAAGGTGCCCGTCAAGGAGGATGGAATGGGAGGAACTTTCACCATAAGTTCCACCCTAGATGACAAATAGGAAAGCGCGCTCGTTGCCTTCCTGCGGGCGAATGTCGATGTGTTTGCATGACAACCATTTGACATCCGCGGTGTTCCCAGGGAGGTAATTGAGCACCACCTTGCTATCTGTCCTCACGCGCGGCCCATCAAGTAGAGGGTGAGGAAGCAAGTCTTGGAGTGGCAAGAATTCATTGCCGAAGAAATCAGGAAGTTAGAAGCGGCAGGTTTGGTCAGAGGAGTGCTTCACCCAACATGGTTGGCCAATCCGGTTGTAGTGCGCAAGGCGAGTGGGAAATGTAGGCTGTGTATTGATTATACAGACATCAATAAAGCCTGTCCAAAAGATCTTTCCCCTTGCTGCGCATCAACCAGATTGTGGACTCCACTGCTGGTTGTGACCTACTGTCGTTCCTTGATGCCTACTCGGGATATCATCAGATCTTCATGGCAAAAGAAGATGAAGAAAAGACCGCATTTATCACCCCATGTGGTATGTATTGTTTTATACGAATGCCTTTCGGGTTGAAAAGTGCTGGTTCTACATTTGCGAGAGCGGTCCAAATTGGTTTTGAGCCTCAGCTACATAGAAATATGGAAGCATACATGGATGACATAGTGGTCAAAACCAAGGATAAAGCGACGCTCATACAAGATCTAGAAGAAACATTTACAAATCTGCGCAAGATCAATTTAAAGCTCAATCCTGAGAAGTGTGTGTTTGGCGTCCCTTCCAGCAAGCTTCTCGGGTTCTTTGTATCTCAGCGAGGGATCGAGGTGAACCCCGACAACATCAAAGCTATTGAGCAGATTGAAGCGCCAAGACGCGTCAAGGATGTACGTCGTCTTGCCGGCTGCGTTGCTGCCTTAAGCAGGTTCATCTCCAAATCCGCTGAGCGCGCCCTGCCCTTTTTCAAAATTTTGAAGAAGGCAGGTCCAATGAGATGGACTCCGGAAGCGGAGGCAGCGCTGCAAGATTTGAAGAGGTACCTCTCCTCTCCGCCGACGCTAGTTGCACCTAGGACACAAGAGCCGTTGCTGTTGTATCTAGCGGCAACAAATCAAGTGGTTAGTGTTGTGTTAGTGGCACAGAGAGAAGCCAACGAGGAGGCAACAGTAGTGGCAGGACCGTCAAGTGACGCACCGGGATCTTCCCCGGCAAGGTCTGGTGCCGGCAAGACAGGATCTGCACAGTCAGAGGAATCAGTGCAAAAGAGGAAGATGGTGCAGCGCCCAGTTTATTTTGTCAGCTCGCTTTTACAGGGAGCTAGGTCAAGATACTCTGGTGTATAGAAGTTGCTCTTCGGCCTTCTCATGGCCTCGAGGAAGCTGCGCCATTATTTTCAAGCACATGAGATTACCGTCGTCACTCGCTTCCCGTTGCAGTGGATTTTGCGAAATCCAAAGGCAACCGGCAGGATTGTGGAGTGGGCGTTGGAACTGTCAAGCTGTGGTCTCAAGTTTGAAAGTACTTCAACAATTCAGAGCAGAGCCTTGGCGGAGTTCATTGCAGAATGGACCCCAACGCCAGACGAAGAGATTCAAGAAATGATTCTTCCCGGCAAGGAAACATATCAAAAATGGATTATGTACTTTGACGGGGCTTTCTCGCTACAAGGCACCGGTGCTGGCGTGCTGCTTGTCGCACCCACCGGAGAGCACCTCAAGTATGTAATTCAGATGCATTTTCCCCGGGAGAGCTCGACAAACAACACTGCAGAGTACGAAGGGCTGCTTGCCGGTCTCAGGATCGCGGCAGACCTTGGTATCAAGAAGCTCATCATCATAGGCGATTCGCAGCTTGTTGTCAGGCAAGTCAACAAAAATTATCAGAGTCCATTGATGCAAGCCTATGTGGATGAAGTGAGAAAAATGGAAGAGCGCTTTGATGGTCTGCAAACAAAGCACATTCCTTGTGCCGAAAACAGTATTGCTGATGACCTGTCAAAGCACGCTGCCCTCAAGTAACCTGTGGAACCATGAACTTTTGTGCTCCATTTAACTCAGCCATCTGTAGCGCCATCAATGAGGCAAGAAAAGAGAAGGAAGTTGAATTCTGGTCAGTACTTTCCGGCAGAGCTCCCAGGAGCCGCCAGCAAGGAAGTCCCCGGGATCAGTGACAAGCCTGCCGGGGAATGAAAGGCTCCGGCAGAGGCTCAGGCCCTTGCCGTCGAGACAAATGTTCCCCCGACAGAAGAGATACCTTTAGTCCTAGTTGTCGAGCCCCAGGCTCCAGCATGGGCACAGCCCATTGTCCATTTTCTTTAGACAGGAGAACTCCCTGAGGAGCAGGAAGAAGCAAAAAAAGTAGCCCGTCAGTCTAGCATGTACCAGTTCGTTGATGGCGTTCTGTACAGGAAGAGACCGAATGGTGTGAAATTGAAGTGTATTCCTTGGGAGGATGGACTGGAGCTATTGGCAGAGATACATGGAGGCATATGTGGCTCTCACATAGGATCAAGAGCGCTTGTCGGAAAGGCATTCCGACAAGGTTTCTTTTGGCCCACTGCTCTCCAGGATGCAGCTGCACTAGTAACCAAGTGTGAAGCGTGCCAGTTTCATTCAAAGAAATTGCATCAGCCAGCTCAAGCCCTTCAAACAATCCCTCTCTCCTGGCCATTTTCGGTCTGGGGGCTCGACATACTGGGCCCTTTTCCCCGTGCCACTGGGAGCTTTGAGTACTTGTATGTTGCAATCGACAAGTTCACAAAGTGGCCGAAGGTGGAAGCAGTGAGGAAGGTCATAGCACAATCAGCCGTCAAGTTCTTTAAAGGCATAGTTTGCCGTTTCGGTGTGCCCAATAGGATCATCACCGACAATGGCACACAATTCACAAGCCGCACCTTCATGCAATACATCCAAGACCTTGGCGGCAAATTTTGTTTTCCCTCGGTTGCCCACCCGAGAAGCAACGGCCAAGCGGAGAGGGCTAATGTTGTAGTGTTGCGCAGTCTCAGGACCAGAACTTTTGACAAGCTGAAAAGGTGCGGAAGGCACTGGATTGATGAGTTACCGGCGGTTCTTTGGTCAATCAGAACGACACCAAATTGAGCCACTGGCCAGACACCCTTCGCTCTGGTTTATGGAGCGGAAGCAGTTCTCCCCACAGAACTCATATACGGGTCACATCGAGTGCTCGCTTATGATGAGCTTGAGCAAGAGCAACTGCGGCAAGATGACGATGTGCTCCTTGAGGAGGATCGTCTTCAGGCTGCTATGTGAGCTGCACGCTACCAGCAAGCTTTGCGCCGCTACCATAGCCGCAAAGTTCATGCCCGAAGTCTTGAGGAAGGCAACCTTGTTCTTCGGCGGATTCAGTCCGCCAAGAATTCAAACAAGTTGACGCCGAAGTGGGAAGGCCCTTATCGGGTAGCACGAGTCACCAGGCCCGGCGCTGTCCGCCTAGAGACCGAGGATGGAGTTCC
This sequence comes from Thinopyrum elongatum, assembly GCA_011799875.1. Classification (NCBI taxonomy): domain Eukaryota; kingdom Viridiplantae; phylum Streptophyta; class Magnoliopsida; order Poales; family Poaceae; genus Thinopyrum; species Thinopyrum elongatum. Next base: position 376,797,984 of record CM022303.1, on the reverse strand, counting down.
AGTGAGCAACTCTTGGAATATCGAACATCTTCGCAAGTTCTACCCATAAGGCGCGGTTGCCGGGGGCCCCCAACAACCTCATTTTGTATGAGTCTTGCCGGCAAGGCATATAATCCTTTGTACAAAGCCAGGCGCAGACCCTGTGCGTAGTTGAATAAGCTTAAGTGTTGTACATTTCTTGTTGATCTCCATGTTTATATATATGCATGCTTGTCTGAGATATTGTATGACACTAGCAAGTTATATTACATCAATAGTTGCCACAGTTCTAACTTAAGACTAAATTGACCTTGGCATGGAATGGTGGCAGCAAGGAAAAGTGAGACGGCTAGTCCCTGCGCTGGCCTTCAACCCTCTTGATTGAATCTACCTTCTCAAGGATGGGCGCGGCAAGCTCCTCAAGTGCCTTGAGATCTGCATCCTTCGGCAAGCGGTCGAGCACATTGGTGAGGTCAACGCCAGGGTTCTTATGCACCACCTTGATGAGTACCTTGCCGAGGACGGCCCGACAAAGCTTGCAGGATTCATTGGCCAGTTGGGTCGCTCGGTTGGACTGGAGCAGCTTCAGAGCATCAATGATGCTTTCGAAGAACATGGTCAGCCTGGCGCTAGGGGATATCCTTTCTTCAGAGGAATACCTGAAGTTTTGTAGGCCATCCCGGCCCATGGTTGACAGTTGTGCTGTGAGCTTCTCCGCGGTGTCAACAAGGCGATCGGTCCAGATTTTCACACCCTTCTCATAGTCAATTTGGGCGGCGGCAGCGCACTTAAGCAAGTTCCTCTCATCTTGGAGATCTTTGCTCAGGGCCTTCTCGCGGGCCCTGCCGTCCTCAAGAGACTTTTCCAGCGTGGTCAGCTTCAGCCTCAGATCGGCAATGGCATCGTTAGCTGAAGAGAGATGCTTGGTCTTGTCGGATATAGCAATTTGCATCTCCACCAGGCTGTGGAGAGTTTTCTCCCTGTCACCTTTGAGCGTCAAGAGCTCCTTGCTGTGTTCCTCAAGATCCACCTCCAGCTTCTTCACTTTGTTGCTCGGCTCGTTCTTGGTGGCCTCTGCGGCCTCGGTGGCATCAATGGTTTCCTTGAGCTTGCTGGCGTGATCTACAGTTAAAGCTTCGAGCGCCTCCCTGTGCTTCTGCTCCAGCTCCTGGGTCTGCTGCGCGACAAGCTTTTCAATTTCTTCGTCCTTGCCGCGGAGTTTGGCAGCAAGTGCCTACTCGCGTGCGGCAAGATCTTCTTCATGAGCATCAAGCCCAATGCGGCACTTCGTCAAGAGAGCATCCTCAGCGGCAACCCTTTGCGCAGCTTCCTCTTGCGCCTTCTCTATGTCAGATTGCCTCAGGAGGAGCTCCGTCCAGCTTTGGCTCACTTGTTCCCGACTGGCAGTCAACTCCTGAAGGGCCTCGGTGTACCAGATCTGCATTTGCTCAACGCGCTTCTGGAAATCCGCCTCGGTTGCTTCGACAACTGCATCTCTAGAGTCTGCCTTCTCCTTTAGAGCATGGTGGAGCGCTTGGAGCTTGCGGAAATTATCGCCCATGGCCTGGAGGAGCTGATCTTCTTCAGATTTGCCGCTGCTGGCGCTTGGTTCATCGACGATCTTGAGCCCGGCAGCGGTGATGATTTCTTCATCCAAAGTTTCCCCTTTGGTCGACGCTCCAATGCTTGCCATCCCCGGCAAGTTGATGAATAGGTTGTCGCCAACCTTGAGATATTTGCTCGATGAGGGAGCCTCAGATGTCGATGGTTGATCCTCAACAATCATCTCACCGGTGGCTGGGGGCTCTGTGGCCGGTGTAGCACCTGGCACTCCTGTGGCCGAAATGCCGTCAGTATGGTCATCAGCCTCCTCGCCGGCCCTCTCGGCAGATTCCTTGGTGGCTTCCTCGGCAGCAGCTTCGCTGACCTCGACAGTGGCGTCTTTGGCAGCCTCGCTAGCAGCGATCTTGTCAGCTTCGGCGGCAGCATCTCTGGCGGTCTCCTCGATGACAACGTCGACCTCCATGTGTTCCATCACAGGGAATTCTGAAGGATGAAGGAGGGAAACAAAATAAGATCAAGATTGAAGTTCAAGAAGACAAAGGGAGAGAAAGATAAAGGAAAGAATAACAAGTGCTCTGAGGCAAGCAGTCACCTGCGTCGAGCTGTTGTGGGGTAGCTTCACCCCTCCCGACAACATTGGTTGCCGGGAAAAGGTTGCCGGTGCCCATGTTTGCCGGCTCCTCCTCCACCAAGGTAGGCTCGTCGGTAGGAGCTCTTACCGGAGATGCGCTTGCGGGCGGCGTGGTTGACAGAGGCGGCATGACGGGGGTGTCCTCCAATGACTCTCCCTGTTGCTGTTCTTCTGCTGCAAGCTCAAAGATATCAGCGGCAAAGGTGGAAACCTCAGCACCCGCCAGCGGAAAACGGGTAGTGGACTCACACTGGGGGCTGCGCTGGGGGCTGCATCAAGGGCTAAGCTTCGGGCTGATGATGATAGTTTCTGGCACGCTTGCAGAGCTTGTCGGGGCCTCGTCACCCGTGGAAGTCTTCGCCCTCTTCGCCATCCTTTCCGCCAAAGTTTCTGCATCACTGCAAAGACAAGACAAAGCAAGGCAATGAGATCAATCGAATTCAGAATTTGGGAGATAAAGGCCATGACAGGATACTTACTCTTCCTCTTCTCATTCCAGGCTGAAACCGAAGATGTCAAAATCGACCTCCGTTGTAGTGTCCGTATGGGGAGGCGGAGGAGGGGTCCTGGGTCGCTTGGCTGCGGCAGGTGCAGGGGGTTGACGTGACTCTGCCGCCTCAGCCTCCGGTGCTGTTGTGGGAGATGCCCCTGCCGCCCTAGTGGTTGCCGCAGGTGTGTGTCTCGTGCGCCGCACGGGTTGTTGTCGAACTCCTTGCCACGGTGCAGCCTTGCCGCCGCCTTCTTGCCGGGAGCCTCGCTGCTCAAAGAAGGTTGGTTTGCTGGGACGCCAGAGGCGGCTTTCCGAAGGACACACTTTGCCTTCTTTGGAGCTGGGGGCTCCTCCTACCACTGTTCTTCGGCTGCGTCCTCGTTAGATGAGCTCTTGGCGGCTGCGCCGCACTGTTCCCCGGCAGGATTCTCTTCCAATATGACTTTTGCGTCGCTGGTTTCCCATTCCGTGAAGCCGACGCTGCTGGCCTCCGCGGCAAGATTCGCCTCTTCCACCCTAGTGGCAATATATGCCACTTCTTCATCAGTGGTGGCACAGACGAGGTTTGTTTCTTCCCGGATGGCCCTCTCCGACAAGTCGTCGAAGAACTTTTGTGCCTGCTTCGCAGATGGCTCGACCCAAGTCGCGTCAAGGCCATGGGAGTTGAACATTGGCATTGTGGCGATGATTGACCCTAGGGCGGAGTTGTTGCACAAAGGGATAATTCCTGCCGGCAACTTATGCTTATCCTCGCGCTGAAATAGCCTGTGGTGGAGAGCGCCAAGCTACATGATTGTCAAGTTATTGTTCAGTCCGGGGCGCAGCCTCATGATGTCTGCCGTGTTCCAGAACTCCCAAGCTGGTCTCCCCTTATTCTACAGAGGGGCGATGCGGTGGCGAAGCAAGTCAGAGCCAATCATCTCTATTATGAGCCCGGCAGCTTTCAAACGGAGGATCCTGGTGGTGGCGATCATGAGCTTGTCATCTTGAGCATCAAAATCACTCCAGTCCTCGCCACGGACCGCCTTCTGCTATCGGGGCGAACAGAATGGATGGGGATCTACTTCCTTGATCCAGCACCACTCGGACCGCCATTCCTCCCACTTCTCGCGGTAAACCCCATTTGGATATACCTCCTTGTTCCATGCCCTTGGGATCCAGGCGATAGAACCGGATAGGGCTTCCCCTTTTTGGATGCGAGGAATAAAGTAATGGCGGAAGAGGGCAGTGTTGGGAACTACTCCGGCAAAGTTTTCGCAAATATGAGCAAAGATAGACATGCATGTTACGGCATTCGGCGTGAAATCCAGGAGATGGAAGCCGTATGTGTACATGATGTCAATAAGGAAATCGGAGAATGGAGGACAGAGCCTGCAATAAAAATAAGTGGCGAAGAAGGGATATCTATCTGGTCCACCTTTGGAAGAAGAACCTGGAGCCACGCGAGTCGCGGGGTGAGCCTTCGTCTCCCTCGCCCGCATGCACTGGTACAGGTTCTTCAAGGCTTTCGCATTGAGTGTCGGAGCGAAGACGACGTACTTCTTCCGCATCTTCACCAGCTAGCTCTTCAGGACATCAGCTTTTGTCTCCTTGCCCTTGCCTTTGCCCTTGCTAGCCTTGGGCGGCATGGCGGTTGCGAAGGCGGAAGCCGAGGATAGAGCGGGTGTGGAGGCGGTGAGCGCATGAGGAGAAGTTCTGCTCTGGGCTCGGGAGAGAGAAGGTAATGGCGGATTCCAGATTGGAAAGAAGAGGGGGTAAATGGGCAGCGCCTCTGCGGATTCCTTTTTATGGGGAAGGAGCGAGGCTGCCTCTTTTACTGCCCAATGTGAATACGCCTATACGAGCGCGCTGCGGCCGCGGCCGTTCAGCGCACGCTTCCCACATCGCGCATTCAACGCGCGTAGTGGGGAAGCGCAGTAAGTAGAATAATTACAAGCAGTTAACCCCTACCACGCGTGCCCGCGCACTGTTTGGGCCTAGCCCAACAACGCCTCGCACTCGTGTGTGGCCTAGGCCCGGGGGCTCCTGTCGGTGTACTAAATATTGGGCCTTTAGTACCCCATACTTGTGCATGGGCAGTTGTAGCCATACCTGCGGCAAGGCTTGTCAGGGGAACAGCTGAAGATTAATCCAAGGTTATCAAAGAGACATTCAAGCCAAGGATCAGAAGATAAGGAGAACTGGAGACCAGAGGCTCGGCTCCCGGCAAGATCTTGCCGGGGTAGCCTGCGGAGCCCGGCAAGGTTTCGCCACTGTACCACTGCTCCAGCGCAGCGACCAGCCTGGCATTCTGGTCCCATCTCTGGATGCGTGGCAAGGAGCTAGTGGAGGCGAGCTTAAGCGGTGCTGATGGGATGGCCCCTTTTTCCATCCCCAAGAAAGTAAGGACACCTAAATGGACACCTCACGGTGCATTAAATGCATTTGTCCTAAACCGTCAGTGGTTAGGTATGATAACCCTGTAGCTACTTTACACCTTGCATATGAATAGTTTTCCACTGTGGTGACCCCTTTGAGCATATAAAAGGAGGCCCAAGGCAACTGCTACTGGGGGGAGGACTCTAGAGAGAGCACTCTCGGCCCATTCTGCATGCGTAGTTGCTGCACGAACACACTGTTCATTGCAAGCGCTCCAAGAACTGGGACGAGAACACTGATAATAAACTAAAGCAGGAGTAGGGTTTTACGCTCATCAGCGGCCCGAACCTGGGTAAAAATCCCCTTGCGTTGATCATTGGTTCTGCTCTTTGTGCATACCTCTCTCCCTGCCGAATCATAAAGGGGTCTTTCGGATCCCATAGGTGTCGTACGCCGACACCACCATACCTACCTACATGCGGTATTCTCATGCCATTCTAAGCAAATTTCTATGTGCCATCTCTAATTTTCAAAATAAATTTCCTTTTTGTGTGCTCGTACCGCTGATGAAGCGGCAGGGGGTGGCCAATACTTTCCATGCTAGACGTGTTATTCTCAAGATGAGTGTTTATTCACTTGTCATTACACGAGAGTGTGGCAAAGGTAATAGGGTTGCCCAGTCCCGAAATGAAAAAGAAATTTACTTTATGTTGTCAAATAATAAATTCCTTGGAAAGTGTTGGTATGGAAGGTACCCATGGATACAGCTAGCCATGGATTGTGAAAGAATGGTGGAAAAAGGAATGAACTTTATTTTCTGTTTGGGAACCGCCTATGATATATCTAGCATGGAAAGTGTTGGGAGTTCTCGGTCGTTTTCGTTGATGGGAAAAGTATGCCTCTCAAAATATTTTGTCTCTCAATTTAAGCTTTAAGCTCTGGCACCTCTACAAATCCCTACTTCCCTCTGCGAAGGGCCTATTTACTTACTTTATGCAATTTTTATTTTTATTTGAGTCTCCATCTTCTCTTATAAAGCAACAACTAAGGGGTGATAACCCACAAGTATAGGGGATCGCAACAGTTTTCAAGGGTAGAGTATTCAACCCAAATTTATCGATTTGACACAAGGGGAGCCAAAGAATATTTGCAAGTATTAGCAGCTGAGTTGTCAATTCAACCACACTCGGAGATAAATTATCTGCAGCAAAGTGATCAGTAGCACAGTAATATGATAGTTTTGATAGTAGTAGCAACATCAATAGTAAAAGTAACAGTGATAGCAATGATTTTATAGCAAGTGTAACAATAACGATAGCAGTAGTAACTTAGCAAGGACAATATAAGAGAAATTCCTAGGCATTGGATCGGTGAATTCGTTGGATGATATTCATCATATAACAGTCATAACCTAGGGCGATACGACACTAGCTCTAGTTCATAAATATAATGTAGGCATGTATTCCGTAAATTGTCATACATGCTTATGGAAAGAACTTGCATGACATCTTTTGTCCTACCCTCCCGTGGCAACGGGGTCCTATTGGAAACTAAGGGATATTAAGGCCTCCTTTTAATAGAGAACTGGAACAAAGCATTAACACATAGTGAATACATGAACTCCTCAAACTACGGTCATCACCGAAAAGTATCCCGACTATTGTCACTCTGGGGTTTGCGGATCATAACACGTAGTAGGTGACTATAACTTGCAAGATCGGATCTAGAACATAGATATAATGGTGATAACATAAACGGTTCAGATCTGAAATCATGGCACCCGGGCCCAAAGTGACAAGCATTAAGCATGGCAAAGTCATAGCAACATCAATCTCAGAACATAATGGATACTAGGGATCAAGCCCTAACAAAACTAACTCGATTACATGATGAATCTCATCCAACTCCTCACCGACTAGCGAGCCTACGAAGGAATTACTCACTCCCGGTGGGGAGCATCATGTAATTGGCGATGGAGAAGGGTTGGTGATGACGAAGATCGAGGATCCCCCTCTCTAGAGCCCCAAACGGACTCCAGATCTGGCCTCCCGATGAAGAACAGGAGGTGGCGGCGGCTCCGTCTCGTGAAACGCGATAATTCTTCCTCCCTGATTTTTTCTCTGAAAATGTGATTTTATAGTATCAGGGTTGAGGTCTGCGAGGCCACCAGGTGGGGACAACCCACCTGGGCACGCCAGGAGGGGGGCGCGCCCTGGTGGGTTGTGCCCACCCAGGTGCCCCCCTCCGGTGGTTCTTGGCTCCATTAATTCTCTTTTATTGTATAAAAAATCCTCACAAAGTTTCGTTCCAGTCCGAGAACTTTAATTTCTGCACAAAAAACAACACCATGATAGTTCTGCTGAAAACAGCGTCAGTCTGGGTTAGTTTCATTCAAATCATGCAAATTAGAGTCCAAAACAAGAGGAAAAGCATTAGGAAAAGTAGATACGACGGAGACGTATCAAGGGGCACTATGATCGTACTTGAGCATTGGGTGTAGCTAATATGCGAGTGTGTTTCATGAATGGATCAATGATTGAGCATGATGGGCTAGGGATAACTTTCTTTAGTGTTGATATTTTGAAAGACATGGTTGCTTATTGATATGCTTGAGTATTGAAATCTTCAGGTCAAAACTAGACTATTGCTTTGAACCATATAAAAGTCCATATGCTACAAAAGAAAAGAATATGTGATGAACATGTTAGACAGCATTCCAAATCAAAAAGTCCATTTTTATCATTTACCTACTCGAGGACGAGTAGGAATTAAGGTTGGGGATGCTGATACATCTCCAACGTACCTATAACTTTTGCTTGTTCCATGTTGTTATATTATCATTCTTGGATGTTTTACAATCATTTTATAGCAACTTTATATCATTTTTTGGGACTAACCTATTGACATAATGCCCAGTGCCAGTTGCTGTTTTTTGCTTGTTTTTTACTTCGCAGAATATCAGTACCAAACGGAGTCCAAACGCAGTGAAACTTTTTGGAGAATTTTTATAGACCAGCAGACACAACTTGGGCCAAAGAAGTACCAGAGGGGTGCCCCGAGGGGGGCACAACCCACCTGGGCGCGCCTGGGGGCCCAGGCGTGCCCTGGTGGGTTGTGCCCACCTCAGTGGCCTCCCGCACTGCCTCTTCGCCCTATAAATTCCCAAATATTCCAGAACCCCAAAAAATAACACTAGATCAAAAGTTCCGCCGTCGCAAGCCTCTGTAGCCACAAAAAACCAATCTAGACCCCATTCTGGCACCCTGCCGGAGGGGAAAATCATCACCGGTGGCCATCTTCATCATCCCGGCGGCCACCATGATGAGGAGGGAGTAGTCCACCCTCAGGGCTGAGGGTTTGTACCAGTAGCTATGTGTTTAATCTCTCTCTCTCGTTTTCTTCAGATGTCACGATCTTGATGTATCGCGGGCTTTGTTAATATAGTCAGATCATATGGTGTTTTCCCCTCTCTATCTTGTTGTGAATTGAGTTTTCCCTTTGAGATTTTGTTTTATCGGATTGAATACTTTTTTAGATTTGAGAACACTTGATCTATGTCTTGGCACTCAACTCGCAAATTCCCGAGGTGACATTGGGGTAATCTATGCATAGGGGTTGATGCATGTTTTCGTCCTTGTTTCTCTGGTAGAAATCTTGGGGCACTCTTTGAGGTTCTTTGTGTTGGATTGAGTATTATGAATCTGGAATTGTTTGATGCATATCATATAATCAACTCACGGATACTTGCGGTGACATTGGAGTATCTAGGTGACATTAGAGTTGGTTGATGTGTATCATATGGTGTTATTTTAGTACGAACTCTAGGATAGATTGATCGGAAAGAATAGCTTTGAGGTTGTTTCGTACCGTACAAACAATTTCTTCTTATGTTCTCCACTAGATAGGAACTTTGGAGTGATTCTTCATCGCACGTTGAGGGATGGTTATATGATCCAATTATATTAGCATTGTTGAGAGATTGCACTAGTGAAAGTACAGACCCTAGGCCTCATTTTCAATTGCAATACCGTTTGTGCTCCATTTTATCAATTGCTACCTTGCTGTTTTTTATTGTTCCTATTACAAAAATCAATATCTACTATCATTACTATGCTTGTATCACCATCTCTTCGCCAAACTAGTGCACCTATACAAATTACCATTGTATTTGCTGTGTTGGGGACACAAGAGACTTTTTGTTATTTGGTTGCAGGGTTGTTTGAGAGAGACCATCTTCATCATACGCCTCCCACAGATTGATAAACCTTAGGTCATCCACTTGAGGGAAAATTGCTACTGTCCTACAATACTCTGCGCTTGGAGGCCCAACACGAGTCTACGAGAACAAGTTGTGTAGTAGACATCACTCACCTGGCGTGTCATGCCAGTTTCAGGTCATGCCATGATTGTTTGCTTGTCGAGGATCCCGAGTTTGCGAGCTAGGATAAGTGTTCCAGCCAGAGTCCCTGCGGAGTGGAGTCCATTGCTGTCATCGTGTTCCACTGCTAGAAGTTATTCCGCTGCTTCAAGTTGTTCTGCTTCTAGCATAGAGCTACCTTCGTAGGCGTAGTGTCGCCGTGCCAAGATATTCCTTTGTAATACACAAACCTTTGTACCCCGACTATTTGTAATAAAGAGGTGATTTGTTATATGCCAAGCAGTGCCATATTCCAGAAGACTTGATCTCTGGGCTGGAATATGGGGTGGTCCAGTCTCTCTGAGCCGGGGTGCCACAACGGTTGGTATCAGAGCATGTCTGACTATAGGACACCCTAGTCCGCGCGAGCGTTAGATAGCGGTAGTACAGAGTCTAGACGATTGCTGCATTTGGTTGTTTCATTTGTTTGTTGCAAAGCATGCATATAGACTTATCATCTTGTCGCTAACGGTTCATCTTGTGAGTGTAGGTGGTATCGGTTTTGATCCACTACCCGCACCCTCCAGTCTTACCCACCTGCTTTTCGGTGTTGGCGTCATCTCCGCCCCAGCGGAGTGATGCCGAGGGACCTAGTGTTCTAGACACCGCTTGCAGGTATTTCATACATATCTTTCCGTCAGCCACCCCCATCATTTCGGTGGTAGACATGTTTCTACCCCAGATCTTGCCCTTCATCGCACCGCTTTGGCAACCCTTACTGATCTTTGCAATCAGAAGAGGGCAATGCCAGCAGGCCTTGCTTTCCACCACTATCCTACCCTGTCACCCATTCTTTGGACGTGTACGATTTTCGTCTGTCTGCTTGATGATGATGTGGTCATGACATCCGTGTTCCGCTACATGATCATCAAGTTCGTCCTCACCTCATAAGCCCATTCAGATGCAACCGGTGTTAAGCCAGCATTTGGTGTAGCTTTATTTACGCCAATCCTTCCACACATGGATTCACTTTCATGCACACAGCCACAACATGTTAGACCGTAATACCAGAGTTTCCGTGAGATTGGTGTGCCTAAGTATGCAAGCATATTATTGTTGTGAGTAGCAGTAATATGTGATGTTGCTTGAATATAATATTATTTGTATGCTTTGTGTGCTTTTGTTTTCGTCATTTCTTTTGCTTCTTTCTTTGGGCCCTCCGTGTTGCCTTATTTCCCCTTATTAAAGTTGCTCATCAACCGACACCAGACCCGAAGAATCAGTGAGGAGACAAATATTTCGAAGCTTAGTTAAACATTATGGAATTCTCAGCCGGCTACATTGTATTGGGAATATTTGATCAGAATGCAAATGATATCCTGGTTTGGTTATCAGCATCAAGTACACCTCAGTGGGCAATCTTAATAGCAGTAATGATGAAATCAGCCCGAAGACAAGTGGTGTGCAAGACCAACAGTATATTATCAGTCAAAGGTATGGTTCATATACAAGGTTTGATTCTTGTAAGAGTACAATTTGAAACATGTTATCCCCCGGAAGCAAGCCAGAACATGCTATGAATTCAGTGCTCGGTAAGAAGGATACTCGAACAACCCCTTTCATACAAGTGACCCGCATCACAAATATTAAAGGATATATATGTTATTCAGTCCGCATATCACAGAGAGAAGCTTCTGGTGTATGCAACCCAATCTTTCCCCGCAAGCTACCAGAGAAGCTTACAATACAAGGCTCCTCAATCTTCCCTCGTACGATATGTGGATGACTTCCGGCATAAGGTACCGAGCCTTCCCCAGCAAGTCTTTAAGGGGGGAAGCTTCTGAAGTACGGTACCCAGTCTTCTTCAGGAGGCTGCCTGACGAAAGCTTCGAGCACAAGCTATTCAGTCTTCCTCAGCAAGATACTCTCGATGACTTCCTATACAAGCCATCCAAGCTTCCTCAGCACGACACTGGTGCAAGATATTACACAATGAGTTGGCGGCATATGGCAGTGCATTCCAAGAATCAGATCCACAACTGTTTGGTCAGAAACAAGAGTCAATCAGAACACAAGTATGCCTCGGGAATCAGACCCTGCTATATATATTGTGAGCATGCTGCCAAGTTCATGCAAATCACTGGTGTGACGATGAAATCAAGGTAAGAACCCAACAACCACACCAGTTGTGTAAGAGGAAGAAAGCCAGTTATACACCTCAGTGGGTGATGCAAGGATCGACGAAGTTTGAGGAAAGACAACATGGGACAACAATTTTGATAGTGCTTATCAATGACAGCTTCCTCACACCCGACAAGGTGATGTAATCAACCTTTGTCACTGTCTTGTATGACTGAAGATAACAATGAGCTCCGTACAAGCATACGTGGACCTGGCATATATCCTATGACCCGAGTCATGAACAAGGCCAAGGTATGATTGCCGGAATATTGCATTTGACAACACCTATGGTCACACGAAGAATTAAGGATATATGTGGCCCAGTTCTTTCGGCAAAGGATCCGGACAAAGAAAACAATAATGAAAGAGCCAGACTGGCAATACAACTATGGTACTTGTTGCATTACCAACATGGTACAAATACCTCGGACAGTTTGAGTTAGTATCAATCACCATGAACATATGCCCAAGGGTCTACTCCATTTTGGAAAGGACCTCATATCAAGGCAACCCGTTTGCCCAGCTACATATGTTCAGAATCATCAGTGTGGTATATCCAAGTCTATCACGTCAGACCAAAGGCCAGCTCGACCGATAGACTCCAGTGAGAGTGTTAAAGCATTACAGGACCTACTATCCACATGGATATGCAGACAGAATGAGTAAGCAGAATGTTGAACAACAGTCTTGAGGCATGTGCCCTCGCATATGGGAAGCAGTTAAATGATAGCCTGCCGTGAACAAGATTCCTTTGCCAGAACCACTGTCAGCCAAGTCTGTGGATACTATTGATATAAAGTCGTACCCCTTTATACTGGTCACGACAGGCGACAATAAACTCCTTGGTACAGATTTAATGCTCGAGACAGTGGATCCAGTCAAGGAGACTCAGAAGCGCCTGCAAGAAGCCAGAATCCGTCAGAAGAACAGTTATGATTCGCAACACTGTTTTGAACCCGGAGGACATGCATCTTTTTGAGCGACCCAATGCAAGGAGTAAAAGATTGGTTGTCCATCGGGAAGATCTATTCACAACTCCATTGAAGGTTGTCAGTGCCGAATACAAGAATGACACATCCATCAGGAACAACTCTCGGACTTGTGAGAAGGGCATATATTTCAGTCATGAAAATCTTTCGCACCCAGCTAAGCCGAAAGATATGAGAGAATTTGAGTCAGGGTAACTTATGAGGTAAGAACTGTCAGAATGTGGATACAGTGAAGCAAACCACCCCGATCAAGGCAGTCAGTCATATGAAATACAGTGGGAACATCATATACAGGAAAAGGATACCCGAGTTGGAAACGGTTTCCTTAAGTCAGAATATTCATACTTGTTCCCTGAGCAACCAAATCTCGAGGACAAGATTTCTTTAAGGGGGGGGGGAGGTTTGTGACACCCTGGATTTTGGCCCTTTCTTTTTCTTTTGTTTTTCTTTGGATTTTTTATCTGAACTGCTTTTCTGTGGCTCTGTGGTCCTGAAACCTGGGAAGGTCATCTCTTCTCAGGCTCCCAAGTGGCTTGTCATCCTCAAAACCATCTCAAGATCATGTCATTTCCCATCTTGGACCAATCCCAATATTCTTTTTATTAGGAATATTCCTTTTCCTATTAAAGGAATAATCCTTTTTGCCCTAGGTTGTGAAGCAACCCACCTTTCTGTCATCCACAAAATTCCCAAATAATTCTCATAAATTGTTTGGATCATATATGCCCCAAATATGTCCAAACTTTCCTTTAGTAGCCCAAAAATAATTCATCAATATTCATTCTTCAATTCTGTCTAGTGTGGCTTTTTGTGAAGGAAGTGCCACCTATCTTTTTTTGATTACTCCCAAACTTTTTGGGCACTCTTTTCTATCCATATCATTGCCTCATGCAAAAATTCAGCTCTATTTTCCTAGCCAATCTTCCTCAGCAATTTTCCAAAGTTTCTGTCAGATGGAAGACTTGTTGAAGGAAGTACCAGCTAGGAGTATCCAAATGAGTTGAAATTTTGCAAGCTCCTTTATGTGCTCATATCATGTCTCTCCACCAATTTTCATCTCCATCTAATAATATGCATGAGCACACCATCCAATCTTTGCCTCTGTCAATATTTTCAGGTTGTGAAGCAAGTATATTTTATATTGCTTCATTTTTGCTGAAAATTTACCAGGACATGCTACTACCCATATCACTCATCTCCACCAAATTTGAGATCATTTCATTAAGCCATTTTCCCCCTATTATTTTATCAAAATTCTGTCCAGAGAGGACCACTGTGAAGGAAGTACCATTTTGGATAGTCCAATTGGTATGAAACTTTTACAGCATCTTCATATGTCCAAATCATCATGCCATGCCCATTTTCAGCCCAAGGCAACAGTTGAAGTGAGTGCCACATCAATATTTATTTTCTGGACCTTTTTGTTGGTTGTAAAGCAACTATACAAAATATTGGTCCAATTCTGTCCAAACTTCACAGGACTGTTATCCTTCCTACCCTAAATCTCCCAGACATTAAGTTTTACTCTTAACCTTTCTCTGTTGATCAAAAAAGTGTGGTAAAGTTTGCTGCAGCAAACTTGCAGTGATCATTCCCATCACATAGAGACTCTTTTGTTGATCTTTCACTTCTGGGCTTCCTTGGGGAGCAAGGACTACACACTAGATAAGGTTTGCCAGCCCATCACGTTCTCTCCCTGCCAGTATACGCGGTGACCGCGTTGGCGGCATGCCTGCGCACGTGCTCTGGCGGCGTTGGCCGCGCTCTGGGTAACTGAACGCGTCGGTCCTCTTCTTCCCGGCGGTTCTCGCGTGTCCCTGAGTGCCGAGGTGACCTATCCTTCTCTCCCGTCGCTCTCTAGCCCCTATTCCCCTCCTGTAGCTCGCTCGTCGGCACTCGCCGCCGCGTGCCCTAGGAGCACAGTGCTCGACCGGCTCTATTCGCGCCTCGGTCTCTTCCTTCTCGTGCCTTTGGATTTTCTCTGCTCCGTGACCCTCCTATATTCTCACCCGTCGTCTCCGAGCCCCTCCCATGACCTTGTGATTGCCAGAAGCTCTGGACGGACCCGAGCGGCAACACTCGGCCACGGCACCCGTGCCTCGGCTATTTAAGCCCCTCCTGAGCTATCCCGAGCACACCAACAGCACCACCACACTCTTCAAGCCCCGCCCAGCTACTCCCCGGAGCTCGCGCCCCTCTTCTCCCTCCCCTTTCTCCACCAGCAGGACTACCGAAGCCCAGCAATCCTCCTTCTCATCTCCGTTCGTCTCTGGAGTGCAGGTGGCCTCGCACCCGAGCCCGTCGTCGCCGCCGTCCGCCCCATGCCATTTCCGTCATCGCTCGGCCCTTCCCCGGTCAAGCTACTGCACCAGGCGGGTGCGGCAACTCGTCTGGAGTCCGCCGGTGTCTTCCCCTCGGTCGGAGTGGCTGGAGTCATCAGGGGTCGTCGCTGGCGCGCGCGCTCTGCCTCTGCCTCACGGGCAAGAGCGAGGAAGGAGACGACCTCGCCCCCAGCCGGCCCATGGACCCCGTGGCCCCACCTGTCGGTGAGTAGGCATTGACCAGCCGCTGGGCCCGCGCGCGTTAAGTGGAAACATATTTTGAGGTTTTACGTTTTCGGTTTAGTGAAAGCGTAAACGGTTGCGGCTTCGGCCAGGAATACGTTTTCCCTACTCCGAAAGCGTAGTTACCTGGAATGCGCTTTCTGTTTTAGCCGCCATGGACTTGTCTGTGAATATTCTTTTTACAGATTAGCCCCTGAGTTTCAGCGGTCCATATCTTTTCAACCACAACTCCGAATAAGGTGAATCCAAAGCCCACATCTTTGTCTCGTTGAGCCTGTTCTGTTGGTGTCATTTTCACAATGTTGTCACACAGTGAAAATGACCATTTTTCCCTTGCCCTTATCTAGCCCCCTCCGAGAGAGAATCTTTTCTGGTGAATCGTTCTGCGGCTTCACCGCACTTCTTCCCGGAGAATCCGTCAACCCCAGGCAAGCCACGACAACCACTTGCATGATGGTCTTGCAGTAGCCATGGTTTCCTACTTGAATAATAAATTGTTTGTGCATGTTAATATTTTCTTAATGCTATATATATGCTCGTGAATCCATGCTTATCTTTATGATATGATCATTTTGCATCTGTTGATTAAATGATTACTTGCTAGTATTATTATCATGTTCTTTTCTGGTAAATATTCCCGATGCTAGTGGTCATGCTATGTTCATATGCAGTGTTGTTATTATAATTATGTTATCCGTGATCATTGCTATGCCATGCTCATGTGCATACAGTAGGGTAAATGATTTGTTGTTGCTGATATGTTAAATAGTGATGTTGCTCACCCATGCTCATGTTGATATCATGCTATTATTTATTGTTATTCCATCATGTTATTGTGACTCAGCTCATTACATTCATGTTTAACCGGACATTAATCGAACTTGAACATCTGTTGGCTGAGTCATAGTGCCATCGAATCGAGCTGACCAGTGCAGCCACACTTGCCTTATGGGGGCCCTGATTGGGTTTATTGTCATGCCTCTCATCGGTGCCTCCAACTAGGGAAGGTTATACGCATGCGCTACCTGATCAGGTTGGCCGGTATAAGCCTTGTGAGACCGAGTTTGGTATTGTGCGCATGTCCCCATTTGGGATCGTTTTTGTTTTGCCACGACGGTGGCTGTTTGATGTCTGGAGTGGCATCCGAGGCCACCCATGAATTAGCCCAAAGGGGAGTTTGTCGGAGTGGCCGGGAGAGTGTCATGCAATAGATCAGTTTTGTCGGAACACTGTTGGTCCACCCGAATGGGAGCACGAGGCCTTGGGTTCCGTAGTAGGTCACACTATGGGTCAACAGTAATAATAACCTGACTAATAAGCAACCTTGGTTCATTGAGGAAAGAAGTTGGTTGATCTTGATGTGGTCACGGGAGGTTCACCATGGTATTCTTGATAATGATGAGGATGATCTTGTGAGGATCACAATGGTATTCTTGATAATGATGAGATGATCTTGTGAGGGTCACAATGGTATTCTTGATAATGATTGAAGTGATCCTGTGACCACGATGGTAAGTAAGAATGGCATACGTATGGTGGTTACGAGATAACCCCCGAACAGAGTAAGTTGGTCCATGTTATTTTAAACATATGGCATGGTAGTACCATCATTGTTCATGCCTCGAGTAACATGTTTATGGAATGCTCATCTAATATTGTTCTAGCGGTATCCTGTTCATGATGTACATGCCATGTTGTTCTAGTTGTACCATGCTCATCCTTGTTTAACCTGTAAATGCCATGCTGTCGTTTGTGTTGATTGCTTTTGGTTGCTGTGAGCTTGCGAGTACATTCAAAGTACTCACCTGCGTGTCATGCCAGTTTGTAGGTCATGTTGTGATTATTTGCTTGTCGAGGATGCCGAGTTTGCGAGCTAGGATAAGTGTTCCAGCCAGAGTCCCTGTGGAGTGGAGTCCATCACTGTCGTCGTGTTCCGCTGCTAGAAGTTATTCCGCTACTTCGAGTTGTTTTGCTGCTAGCATAGAGCTACCTTCGCAGGCGTAGTGTCGCCGTGCCGAGATATTCCTTTGTAATACTTGAACCTTTGTACCCCGAGTATTTGTAATAAAGAGCTGATTTGTTATATGCCAAGCAGTGTCGTATTCCAGAAGACTTGATCTCTGGGCTGGAATACGGGGTGTTCCGGTCTCTTTGAGCCGGGCTGCCACACAAACTCGCCATTTACCTGGGAGATGGTGAAGTTGGAATCTCCTTGGACCTTGAGGCATTTAACGCCCATCGAAACTTCTATCCGGAGCCCGTGAAGAAGGGCCTCGTACTCACCGCATTATTGGAGCCGGTGTATGAAAGTGCTAGTTATCGACTAGAGGGGGGGTGAATTGGCGATTTTTATGAAAGTCTTCAAGACAGGCAATGTCTGCGAAGACAGACAACCAAATACAACCTACACAGTATGCAGAAGAAGATAAACTACACTAGCCATGCCATAGTCTAAGAAATAGTACAGAGTAAACATGAAAACAAACAACAACTAGGTAGAGTGGATCAGACTAGGAAGACAGTATGAAGCCAAACAAGCAAACAGACAGAATGTCTTCACACAGTGAAGTCAAACAGAGCAGGCAAGCAATGACTTCATGAAGCAAAACTGTAAGTAAAGGATAAAGTGATAGAACCCGTTGCTTGACAAAGACAAGGATTTGGTAGACCAGTTCCAGTTGCTGTGACAACTGTATGTCTGGTTAGGGAGGCTGAGATTGAACTTAGAAGACCGCGTCTTCACCTTATTCCCCTTGACCTAAGGACACTTAGTCCTCGCCCAATCACTCTGCTAAGTCTTCAAGGTAGACTTCCAAACCTTCACAGACTGCGTTCACCAGCGATCCACAATGACTCTTGGACCCTCAGATCACGCGGACAGAAAGACTTCAGTGATGCCAAACACTCTTTGGGCTCTGGGTGTTTTGGGTTTTGTCCTCGCAAGGGTTCTCTCTCAAAGGCTTCGGAGGTGGGTTGCTCTCCAACAACAAAAGCTGTGCACTAACTCTGATCAGCCACCAATTTATGGTGTAGGGGGTGGGCTATTTATAGCCAGGAGGCAACCCGGCCTGACATGTCCAAAATGACCATGGGTCACTAAGGAACCGACACGTGTCCAATGGTCGGATTTCAAACACACGCGGCAGCTTGACTTGGGCTACAAGCAAAGCTGGCTCATCCAACTCTGGATAAGATTTTCTCTCATTATCTTCACTCGAAGACATAGGATTTGAGTTGAGGATCACGTCAGTTTTCTGCCTTCGTTCATTTGGACCCCACTTGACAGTTCGGTTGTTCCTATGACTCAAGAAAGAAGAAAATGAAACTACGCAACAAACTATGTCTTCGCACTCCATTGTCTTCAAGTGAATGTCTTCACACATCATTATCTTCAACGTGAATGTGTTCACGAACCACCATTGTCTTCAATGTCTTCATACATTTTTAGGGGTCATCTCTGATAGGTAAACCGAATCAATGAGGGACTTCTGCCTATGTTATCCTGTGAATCTCACAAACACATTAGTCCCTCAACCACGTTTGTCATCAATACTCCAAAACCAACTAGGGGTGGCACTAGATGCACTTACAATCTCCCCCTTTTTGGTGATTGATGACAAACTGGTTGAAGTTTTCAACGGGGATAAAAATATGTGAAAGTTAAAGAACGCGGTCATTGGCTTCATGAAGTTGAAAGGGATCCCCTTGAAGAGGTGCATATAAGTAGTTTGCCTTTGAATGCAAATGCACATTGCATGTTTTGCTTTGTGGAGATCTCCTTCAGTTCATGAAGACAATTCATCGTGCATACAAAAATGTATTGAAGATAATGACATGCACAATGAAAAATGGGCGTCTGCAGAACGACTTCATGCGCATAAGATAGGAATTTAACCATGCAATCAAGGATAGAAGAAAATGTAGCAGGCGTCCCATCTGGACTTAAGTGTTACAACTCAAAACCAATAGTTCAAGAATGAGAGTTGCAAAATTTAACAAAATAAGCACCCGACCCATATAGACCCGCTTGAAGACTATCAACCCATATGCTTCTCCCCCCTTTGTCAGGAATGACCAAAAAGGAGTGAAGACATAGAGTGTCTAAGTGTTCCCATGAGGAGTTGGTGAAGATGTTGGGGCAACCGGGTCGATGGTGGAGTTTGGCGGTGCAGAAGGGCCTGATGCAGAATCGTGATGCAGGGAAGCCATAGCTGGTGAAGTGGTGTCATCCTCCTCATCAATGACTCGAGCAACAATAGTTGGAGCTGATGAAGAGTAGTCAGAATCTTCAATAGATGGAGTAGGATGCCAACTTGCTGATTGCGGAGGCCTGGAGTCAAACTTGAGTCTTTCAGTGAAGCCATCTACAGTGAGTTCATCTTCAGAGCAAAGCAGAGTGAGGCTCTTCCAGGCACGCCGACAGGCTTCATGAGCAACAAAAGAATTCTTGGTGGAGAGGTTGCGTATGCGATTGACATCCACAAGAAGACTTTGCATCTGATGCTTCATCCAGTCATGATGCCTATCCTGCTTCTGATGTAGAGAAACAAGAAGTTCTCTGTCATTGAGGACTCGCGCATGCTTCTGAGGCTTTTGTGGTACTATGCTTATGGTTGCATCAGTGTTTGCAGCATGCGGCAGCCTGAGCTAACCGACCAGAGAACCAGGAGCAGTAGTGGGATTGGGCACATGAATGGCTTCAAGTGGTGCTGAGATGCTTTGAAAGGCAGCATCGTCTTCACAAACTGGTACTGTGGCAGGTTCGGGATAGATGGCTTCATGAGACATATCAACTTCAGGCAGGAAGACAACATGATTGCATGCTAAAGCTTGATAGTTGACTGAAGAGTGAAGCTTAATCAGTCTCATAATCCATGGTGCATAGAATTTGAGGCCAAATAGATCAATGCCTGAGGCTGCCAACTGACGGATGAAGAAGTCATGAGTGTTGAAGCGGATGCCATTGAGAATGTAGAAGACCAATGTCTTCATGGTGCCTTCAATCCTTACAGAGGGGGAGTGCCCTTTAATTGGCCACATAGTATGCCTCACAATATGGTATATGGTGCGGGGTAGATACTCGAGGTCATTGACAAGAAAGTGCTTGGGGTACTCAGCTTCTACGGGCTCTGGCTTCATCATGCTCAGCATTTGACTCATGTTGGGCTCTGGCTTCTAGAAGATGCTTTCAAGTTCCTGTTCATATCGCTGACAACCTGGCTCATACAGATCACCAGGAGTGGGCAGGGAAGTAAGCTCAATGATGTCTTGAGCTTTGGCCTCATGATGAACGTCACCTGTCATCCACTCAAGGACCCATGTCTTCGGATCCCTGTTGTAGCCTGAGATATGTGGCATAAAATTGAAGCAAGAGCTCTTCATTCTAGTGCTCATTGTCAATGACAAATGGGAGGAGGCCAACTTCACGAAAGCAGTCAAGAGCTTCTTCAAGGCATGGCAGACCAACCATGGCATCACAACACAGGCGCTTGTGTGGGAAGATTTTGTCCTGGTTGTATAAGATGCAGGAGTAATAGCTTCTCTGAAGATGACTCCAGAATCTGTCTGAGGAAATCTTGGACTTCTTGTAGGGGTTCTTGGCCTTGTCGAAAAAGGTGTTGTGCTCTTTGAAGCTTAAGACGATGAATGAGCTCTGAGTGGTGATAGTGCTTGGAAGCCTTGGCATTCTTGGCATAGGCTTTTGTGTCTGAGGCCTTTGCGAAATGTGATAATCATATTGGGGTCCAGAGGCTTCAGGAGGTGTCATAATTGGCCATATGACGCTGATCAGCTCACCTTCATGATTGAAGGCCCTCGCCATAGTGTGTGGAACTGGTGGTGCAGTAGCAACACCTGATGTGGATGGCTGAATATCTTCGATGGTGTCAGGGGCTTCAGTCCGAAGATTGACTTCAGGCTGCGCATTGGCTTCAGCCATGACAACGTCATTGGCTTTAGTCTAAGTGGCAGCAGTAGCAGCAGCTTCAGAGGCTTCAATTACTGAGGGTCAGGCACAATCACTTCAGGAATCACACTCGGTGCAGCAGGGGGGATCACAACTTGTTCTTATTCTTCTCTTTCATCGGCTGATGCAGCCGGAATATCTTTAGCCTCTTTGGCTTTAGACTCTTGAGCAGTCACTAAGGGGATGGCTTCAGGAAACACTTGACGTGCTACTAAGCTTGTGGCATGCGCATCCTCTTCAGGAATGCTAGACATGGAGACCGATGGCCTTGGGCCTCTACGAAGCCTTCGAAATGAGGGCGATGCTTGAGGTGATGGAGTAGTCTTCTCCATGTCTTCTAGTGTTGCCGGGGGTGTCTCAAGTACTGGGGTTGTGACATGAGCAGGTGGAGTGCGCGGTCAGACTTCATGGAGTGGGGAGTTTGGGTGTTGCTCATCCCAGAAATCATCTTGAGTGATTGGCATCGTGGGACCACCAATATTGATCTGTTCACTGCTTGTGGGAGCAGGCGATGATACCGGTTTGTGCGTAAGCTATGGAACTTGAGGAAGGACTTCATCATCATCAACATTGTCTTCATGACCAATGTCTTCACCTGTGGTGGTGTCAACAGCTAGGATCTCTTTAGTCTCATGGACCTCTATGGGAGCAGGCTCATGCACAACAAGTCTTCAATCGCGGTTGGAGGAGGCAGGTAGAGCGGCTGAGTTGGGCTCAACAAGTAGTGGCTCCTCAGGAGCAGATGAAGCAGTGGGTGCTTGGGCCCTTCTTGAAGTTTTTGAAGACTTTGTCTTCAGCTTCTTTTGAGACAGAGTGGCATCAGCGGCTTCTTGATGCTTGCGCTTCTTAGCTTCAGCCTCTGCCTGCTTGGTCTTCTTCCTTTCGGAAGTAGTTGATGGAACTTTTGGCTTTGAGCCAGTATACTAGCAGGGAAGACAATGCTTAGCCTTTCCTGCCTTCGAGCCTCAGCTTCGGCTTCAGTTGGCTTCTTCTTCTTAGCGGCCAACCTTGGATCAATGCCTGGATGCCCAAGTGCCTTTCTCTTCACGGCTTCATTGTGAGCCTGAACACATTTCTCTGCATAATACTTGAGGCGCTCCTGGGAGCCTTTGGCTTCATTACGGCAACTTATGGAACTCAACTTTAAGATCATCCATCATCTTCTTGAAGTTCTGAACATCAGTCACGCTGAGCTTTGCCATGTGCTTCTTGAAGAGAGCTTTCTCATGGTCAATCTTGTTTTT
This sequence comes from Thinopyrum elongatum, assembly GCA_011799875.1. NCBI lineage: Eukaryota > Viridiplantae > Streptophyta > Magnoliopsida > Poales > Poaceae > Thinopyrum > Thinopyrum elongatum. The sequence goes on along the minus strand of CM022303.1, from coordinate 376,775,663 downwards.
CTACTCAACAACTTTCTGAGCAATAGCTAGCTCTTTGGCGATGCAGCCCTGGAATGTGACGCTGATGTCTACAGGCAGCTGCAGATCATCAATGGCGAGAGACGTGTCTTCAAACCATTCATCGATGAAGTTGTTCAGAATATCAGCATCAAAAAGAGGCAAATCCTTGAAGATTTCGGCCTCGTGCTTGCTCTTGATCAGCAGCTCAAGGGCATCATCTGCAAGATCTTCATCACTTGACATATCTATCACATCCTCTTCATGGCGCATGATGCTTGCAGGAGTAAGCCCTTGCCCTAATATTTTCTTCTTCTTTGCAGATGTATGAGATAAGTCTTCAGAATGCACACTGGATTCAGGAGGTGAAGATTTCATTGGCTTCACTTTTGAAGCTTTTGGGGCAGCTGAAGGCCTTGAAGCCTTTGATTTCTTCACTGGCTTCGGGGGCTCTAGAGCTGCAGTCTATTCCTCATCCTCAGCAGCATCTTCAACGCTGGCCCGCTGTGCTGCACAGTGTCCCAGAGATGAGGAAAAATCATCAAATGGGCCGATGAGATTTGGTTCGGCCTCATGATTGCCATCGGGCCTTGCCTCAGCTGGACCTAGGTTGAAGGTAATCCCAAAGTCCTTCTTGTTTTGAACGGCTGAAGCCCTAGCAAACTGATAGTTAGCTTCAAATAGATAATCTTCATGACACCATCGAAGACTAGATGGGTTGGCATTCTGAGGCATTGGCCCTCTGACCATGCAAGGAAAGAAGCCTCTCTGAATGGCTTCAGCTTTGGTCCTGGGGTGAAGCTTGCGATACATAATGTCAACCCATGGTGGCCTCATAGCATTCTTGTCAGCATATTCAGGAGTCACAAAATGATATAGAAACCACTTCTCTGCCCAGTATCTGCGAATCCATTGGACGCGAGATTTTAGCTCCCCATAGCTTTCTTCAGGATCAGACTTGTATAACTCATAATGATCTGGAGGCAGGTCCTTTACAGTGTTATCATGATGCTATCTGCCACCTTTCTTCGTGATTTGCCACTTGCCATTGGCTTCACAAGACTGATTGGCTTCACAAAAGTGATAGGCTTCGCTTTGCTGGTCAGCCAAGAACTGGCTTAAGGAGATTCAATGTGATGCTGTAAGAATTCTGCAAATGAATTCAGACTATGAGAACCAAGAGACTCGCCCACGGACATGTACCTGTGATAGCATTAGAGATGCGAGGGAAGGGGAAGAGGTTATATGCATTCTCAGAGGATTTTTGAAGATAAATCAGTTTGAAGACATTGACCTCATAGTGCGAAGACATTCACTTATCGATATAAGTTGGTTCCAGATTTGTACGAATCCATGAATAGGTACAAGTGAGGAATCAAACTAGTTGTGAAGCATAAGTGAAAGTATTTGCAAGTTATGAGATGCAGAGTATGGAAGATCCAGATTTGGAAGTGAAGAAACAACTTTCCGAAGATTTAGAAAGTTTAACAGATCAAAGTGCGGTAAAAATAAGCTTTTATTTACCACTCAAGAAAAGTTGAGAACTGCTAGATGAGTTGGGACAGAGGCTAAGCAGTCCAATCTCCCGCGCCCTAACTTGGCGGCGGTAGACACCTACGGCAGCGGCGGGATGAAGAGTTTTGCAGACGGTGTGAAGATGATGATGAAGAAGTCACGGCAGCGAAGCGCTTCGTCTCCGGCGATGACGAGAGCTAGCGACGGCGCTAGGGTTTGAGCGAGACAGCAAAGGGAGTAAGATTTAATGACCGCAGGGGGTTGGATATTTATAAGGAAGTGTCGGGGCACGACACCTATGGGATCCCGAGAGACCCCTTTACGATTCGGCGGGGGGAGAGGTACACGCAAAGAGCAGAACCAGTGATCGACGCGGGAAGTTTTTACCCAGGTTCGGGCCGCTGATCAGCGTAAAACCCTACTCCTGCTTTGTGTTCTTATTGATGTTCTTGAGCCTAGCCTTCAGGAGCGCTCACAATGAACAGTACGTTCAAAGAGCAGCTACGCATGCAGAATGGGCCAGAAGTTCTCCTCCTCTGTAGCAGTTGCCTTGGGCCTCCTTTTATATGCTGAAAGGGGTCTCCACAGTGGCAAAATGTATATACATTGAGGTGTAAAGTAGCTACAGGGTACCATACCTAACCCCTGATGGATTAGGACAAGCGCATTTAATGCACCGTGAGGTGTCTGTTTAGGTGTCCTCACTTTCTTGGGGATGGAAAAAGGGGCCATCCCATCAGCACTGCTTAAGCTCTCCCCCACTGGCGCGTCGCCACGCATCCAGAGAAGGACCCAGAATGTCAGACACGTTACTGTGCCGAAGCGGTGGCACAGTGGCAGAATCTCGCCAGGCGCCTAATCTTGCCGGGCGCCAAGCCTTGCCGGACGCCAAGCCTTGCCGGGCCCCAAAGGCCATCCCGGCAAGGATCTTGCCGGGGAGGCTGGCCTTCGGATTTTAGTCCTGTTTATCTACTGATCCTTAGATCTCTGACTTGATGATTTCCTTGATGGCTTGAATCGACCCCGAGCTGATCCCGGCAAGCCTTGCCGCAAGGATGGCTACAACTGCCCGTGCACAAGTACGGGGTACTAGTGGCCCAATACTTAGTACACCGACAGGAGCCCCCGGGCCTAGGCCATACACGAGTGCGAGGCGTTGTTGGGCTAGGCCCAAACAGTGCACGGGCACGCGTGGCAGGGAATTAACTGCTCGTAAATATCTCATTTTACTGTGCCCCCCACTACGCGCACGGAGCGCATGACGTGGGAAGCGTGCCAAAAAGGCTGCAAACTGTCTCGCGCCTATAGAGGCGCATTCATATTGGGGGATAAACAAGGCGGCCCCGCTCCTTCCCCATAAAAAGGAGAAGTCGCAGAGGCGTAAACCTATTTACCCCCCTCTTCTTCCCAATCTGGCCATCGCCATCACCTTCCTCTTCTCAAGCTCAGAGAGAAACCTTTTTCCTCTTCCGCCCGCTGCTCCCGCGCTCGCTCCGCCCCCTGCTTCCATCCTCGCAGTCACCATGCCGCCCAAGGCCAGCAAAGGCAAGGGCAAGGAGGCGAAAGCCGAAGTTCCGGAGAGCGAACTGGTGAAGATGCGGAAGAGGCTCGTCGTCTTCCCTCTGACGCTCGACGCCGAAACTTTGAAGGGGCGATACCAATGCATGTGGGCGAAGGGAACGCAAGCTCACCCTGCCACACGCGTAATCCCAGGTGCTTGTTCCAAAGGTGGATCGGACAGATACCCCTTCTTCACTGCATATTTCTATTGCGGGCTCTGTCCCCCCTTTTCCGATTTCTTCAATGACGTCATGTATACGTACGGCTTCCGCCTTCTTGATTTCACGCCGAATGCCGTATTTTGCATGTCTATCTTTGCCCATCTCTATGAGAATTTCGCTGGCGTGATCCCCAATTCTGCTCTTTTCTGCCATTATTTCTACCCTCGTATCCAAAAAGGAGAGGCTCTCTCTAGATCCATTGCCTGGATTCCCAGGGCTTGGAACAAAGAGATATACCCAGAGGGAGTTTACCGCGAAAAGTGGGACGAGTGGCGGGCCGAATGGTGCTGCTGGATCCAGGAAGCAGATCCTCATCCTTTTTGTCATCCCCGGCGATAGAAGGTGGTCCGCGGCAAGGATTGGGGCGATCTCGCCACAGAAGACGAGAAGCTCACAATCGCCACTACCAGGATCCTTCGCTTGAAGGCTGCCGGGCTGACAATGGAGATGATCGGCTTCGACTTTCTCCGCCGCCGCATCGCCCCTCTGCAGAACAGGGGGAGGCCAGCCTGAGAGTACAAGAACGCGGCAGATGTCATGAGGCTGCGCCCCGGGCTCAACAACAATCTGACCGCTATGCAGCTTGGTGCTCTCTGCCAAAAGTTATTCCAGCGCGAAGACAAGCACCGGCTGCCGGCAAGGATCGTCCCCTTGTGCAACAACTCTGCCTTGGGGTCAATCATTGCCTTCTTGCCGATGTTCAACGCCCACGGCCTTGACCCGACCTGGGTCGAGCCAAGCGAGGAAGAAGCGCAGAAGTTCTTTGACAATTTTACGGAGAAGCCTGTCCGGCAAGAGTCAGATCTTATCCGCGCCACCACTGATCAGGAGGTAGCCTACATCGCTACCAAAGTGGAGGAGGCGAATCTTGCCGCGGAAGCCGGCAGCGTTGGCTTCAAAGAGTGGGAAGCCAGTGACGCAGAGGTGGTAGTGGAGGCAAAGCCCGCCGAGGAGAACAAGGTTGCCGGGGAAGAAGGCGGCGCAGCCGCTGAGAGCTCATCCGGCGAAGACACGGCCGAAGAGGAGACGCGAGAAGAGCCCTCGCCCCCGAAGAAGACAAAGCGTGTCCTTCGTAAAGCTGCATCAGGCATCCCGGCAAGCCAGCCTACTTCGAGCGGCGAATCTCCCGGCAAGAAAGTGGCCAGCAAGACTGGACCGCGGCAGGGGGCTCGTCAACAGCCCGCGCGGCGCGCGAGACCCACACCAGCGACCACTGCTGGGGCGGCAGGAGGGTCTCGTACTACCGCGCCGGAGGCTGCCCCAGCGCCTGCCACAGCCAAGCGGCCTAGGACCCCTCCTCCGCCTCCCCACTCAGACACCGCAACGGAGGTCGACTTCGACATCTCCGGCTTTAGTCCAGAGCGAGAGGAAGAAGAGTGAGTATTTGCCACAACTTCTACCTTCAAATTTGCATCAATCTTACTGACTTGCTTGTATTGTTTCCGCAGTGACACAGAAACCTTGCTGGAGAGGATGGCGAAGAGGTCAAGGACTTCTACGGGCGACGAGCCCCCGGCGAGCTCCACGAGCGCGCCGGAAACTGTCGCTGTCAGCCCGTAGTCCAGTCTTCAACACAGCCCCCAGCACAGCCCCCAGCGTAAATTCATCGTCCCTTTTTCTGCTGGCTGGTGCCGAGGCTTTCATTCTTGCCGCTGATATCTTTGGGTTCGCCGGAGAAGGACGGCAACAAGGAGAAGATATCCCCATTGTGCCTCCTTCATCGACCGCTCCGCCCACAAGCACATCCCCGGCAAGAGATCCTGCCGACGAGCCCATCCTGATTGAGGAGGAGCCGACAAGCACGGACTCCGGCAACCCACCCCCGGCAACCGGAATTGCCGGGAGAGGCGAAGCCACCTCTCGACAGCCCGACGCAGGTACTCGATCGCCTCAGAGTGCTTGTTATTCTTTTCCTCTTATCTCTTTATCTTTAGTCACTTCAAAATCCAAACCTCGATCTTATTCTGTCTTCCTCCTTCGCCCTTCAGAGTTCCCTGTGATGGAACATATGGACGTCGACGTCGTCATCGAGGAGACCACCAGGGATGCCGTCGCCGAATCGGACAGGATTGCTGCCAGCGAGGCCACCAAGGATGACGTTGCCGGGGCTGGTGATGCTCTTGACGGGGAGGCCGCCAAGACAGCACAAGAGGAAATCGCCAAAGAACCTGCTGAAGAGGGCGACAGGGAGGTTGAGGACCGCACTGACAGCATTCCTGCCGCAGGAGTGCCAGGCGCTGCACCGGCCACAGAGCCCCCTGTCGCTGGTGAGGTGGCCACTGAAGGCCAGCCATCAACATCTGAAGGCCCCTCATCCAGCAAGTATCTCAAGGTTGGCGAGAATCTATTCATCAACTTGCCAGGGACGGCAAGCACTGAGGCACCAGCCGAAGGAGAAATTTTCGAGGAAATTATTGCCGCTGTCGGGCTCGAATTTGTTGACGATCCCAGTGCTAGCAGCGGCAAGTCTGAAGAGGATCAGCTCCTTCAGGCCATGGGCGAGAACTTCCGCAAACTCCAAGCTCTCCATCGTGCCCGAAAAGAGAAGGCGGACTCCAGAATGGCAGTTGTCGAGGCAGCCGAAGCGGATTTTCAAAGGCGCGTCGCACAAATGCAAATCTGGCACGCCGAGGCCCTCCAAGAGCTGGTTGCCGGCCGAGAACAAGTGAGCCAGCAATGGAATGAGATCCTCCTGAAGCAATCAGATATGGAGAAGGCACATGATGAAGCTGTTCAAAGGATTGCTGCCGAAGATGCTCTCCTGATGGGGCGCCGCGTTGCTCTTGATGCTTACGAAGAAGATCTCACCGCACGTGAGCAGGCGCTCGCCGCCAAGCTTCATAGCAAGGATAAAGACATCGAAAATCTTGTCGCGCGGCGGACCCAGGAGCTGGAGCAGAAACACAAGGAGGCGCTCGAAGCTCTGACTGCAAGTCATGCCGACAAGCTCAAGGAGGCCGTCGATGCTGCCGAAGCTGCAGATGCCGCCAAGAACGAGCTGAGCGACAAAGTGAAGAGGCTGGAAATAGATCTCGAAGAGCACGGCAAGGAGCTCTCGACGCTCAAGGGGGACAGGGAAAAAACCCTCCACTCCTTGGCGGAGATGCAAGTTGCCCTGTCCGACAAGACCAAGCAGCTCTCCTCTGCAGCTAATAGTATTGCGGTTCTGGAGCTGAAGCTGACCACGCTGCAGAAGTCTCTCGAGGCCGGCAAGGCCCGTGAGAAGGCTCTACTCAAGGATCTCCAAGGAGAGAGGAACCTGCTCAAGAGCGCCGCCGCTGCCCAAAACGAGTACGAGAAAGGAGTGGAGATCTGGACTGGCCGTGTCATCGCCACCGCGGAGAAGCTTACCGCAGAATTGTCAACCATGGGCTTGTCGAATTTCAGATATTCTTCCGAGGAAAGAATATCTCCAAGTGCCAGGTTGACGATGTTCTTTGAAAGCATCATCAACGCGTTGAGGGCGCTCCATTCCAGCCGGGCGACCCAACTGGCGAACGAGACTCGCCGGCTTTGCCGGGCCATCCTTCGCAAGGTGCTCATCAAGGTGGTGCACAGCAATCCCGGCATCGACCTCTCCAGCGCACTCGGCCATCTGCCAAAGGATGCAAATGTTGAGGCGCTTGAAAAGTGCATCGCGCAAATCCTTGAAAAGGTGGACTCCATCAAAAGGATCGAAGGCCAGCGCAGGGATTGAGTGCTTCCCTTTTATTCTTGCCGCCATCACCTCATGTAAAAGACAATTAAGTCTCAAGTTAGAACTGCGGCAACTCATGGATGCAATATAATTTGACTATGTTTAGGCTCATGCTTGCTACTTTCCTTGTCTGATTCCTTTATGTATGGAGTTCATCCTACGCTTACTGAAAAACCTGCCGGCGCGCAACCTGCCGCGAGCGCTGGGTGCGGGACTTCAGCAGCCTGCCGGAGGCGCAACGGCCGGCAAGACTCCTTGGTGTTCTCAGTGCAGCCACTTAAATTGTTGAGCGGACTCGAAACAAAATAAGGGCGCAACCGATTACAGCAAGGGTTCCTTCGCGTGCAGATTTTCCATACAAGAATCAAAATCGTCCAAGGAAACAACTTGGTAATTAAAGAAAAAACTTGCTCTAAGTTTTTAGGACTTAGCTTTCTGGCTTTGTTCTTCCTCCGGCAAGCATCGATTCCGAACATCACCAACTGGTATTCATATCTCCCTTCCCCCCGGCAAATGTGCACGCGAGGAATCCTTCTGTCTTTGAGAAAAAGAAAGAAGAGAAAATAAAGGGATGAAACCTTGGCGGTTCATTAGAACTTACCGGGATCAGGTGTCATACAACATCTTAGACAAACATGCATATATGAATATGAACATGGGAATCAATAAGGGAATGTACAACACTTAAATTTATTCATCTGTGCTCAGGGTCCGCGCCTGGCTTTGTACAAAGGATCACATGCCTTGCCGTCAAGACTTGTACAAAAAGGGTGGTTGCCGGGAGCCCCCGGCAACCGCGCCCTATGGATAGAACTTGCGAAGATGTTCGATATTCCAGGAATTGCTCACTGGAACGCCATCTTCGGTCTCCAGGCGGACAGCACCGGGCCTGGTGACTCGTACTACCCGATAAGGGCCTTCCCACTTTGGCGTCAACTTGTTTGAATTCTTGGCAGACTGAATCCGTCGAAGAACAAGGTCGCCTTCCTCAAGGCTTCGGGCATGAACTTTGCGGCTATGATAGCGGCGCAAAGCTTGCTGGTAGCGTGCAGCTCGCACAGCAGCCTGAAGACGATTCTCCTCAAGGAGCACAGCGTCATCTTGCTGCAGTTGCTCTTGCTCGAGCTCATCATAAGCGAGCACTCGAGGAGATCCGTATTTGAGTTCCGTGGGGAGAACTGCTTCCGCTCCGTAGATCAGAGCGAAGGGCGTCTGGCCGGTGGCTCGATTTGGTGTCGTTCTGATTGACCAAAGAACCGCCGGCAACTCATCAATCCAGCGTCTTCCGCACTTTTTTAGCCTGTCAAAAGTTCTGGTCCTGAGACCGCGCAGCACTTCAGCATTGGCCCTCTCCGCTTGGCAGTTGCTTCTCGGGTGAGCAACAGAGGGAAAACAAATCTTGCCGCCAAGGTCTTGGACATACTGCATGAAGGTGCGACTTGTGAACTGCGTGCCGTTGTCGGTGATGATCCTGTTAGGCACACCGAAATGGCAAACAATTCCTTTGAAGAACTTGGCAGCCGACTGCGCTGTCACCTTCCTCACTGCTTCCACCTCCGGCCACTTTGTGAACTTGTCGATAGCAACGTACAAGTACTCAAAGCCCCCGGTAGCACGGGGGAAGGGGCCCAGTATGTCGAGCCCCCAGACCGAAAATGGCCAGGAGAGAGGGATTGTTTGAAGAGCTTGAGCTGCTTGATGTAATTTCTTCGAATGAAACTGGCACGCTTCACATTTGGTTACTAGTGCAGTCGCATCCTGGAGGGCGGTAGGCCAAAAGAAACCTTGCCGGAATGCTTTCCCGGCAAGCGCTCTTGACCCTATGTGAGAACCACACATGCCCCCATGTATCTCTGCCAACAGCTCTAGTCCATCCTCCCGAGGAATGCACTTCAATTTCACATCGTTTGGTCTCTTTCTGTATAGAACGTCATCGACGAACTTGTACATAACAGACCGATGGGCTACTCTCTCCGCTTCTTCTTGTTCCTCAGGGAGTTCACCTGTCTGAAGGAAATGGACAATGTGCTGTGCCCATGCTGGAGCCTGAGGCTCGACAACTAGGACTAAAGGCATCTTGTCCGCCGGGGGAACATTTGTCTCGACAGCAAGGGCCTGAGGCCCTGCCGGAGCCTGTTGTTCCCCGGCAGGCGTGTCGATCCCGGCAACTTCCTTGCCGGCGGCTCCGGGGAGCTCTGCCGGGAAGTACTGGCCAGAGTTCAACTTTCTTCTCTTTTCTTGCCACATCGATGGCGCCACGGATGGTTGAGTCAATTGGAGCACAAAAGTTCCTGGTTCCACAGGCAACTTGAGGGCAGCACGCTTTGACAGGTCGTCCGCAATATTGTTCTCGGCACGAGGAACGCGCTCTTCCAATTTCCTCACTTCATCTATGTAGGCTTGCATCAATGGACTTTTATAGATCTTGTTAACCTGCCTGACGACAAGCTATGAATCGCCTTTGATGACGAGCTTTTTGACACCAAGGTCTGCCGCGATCCTAAGACCGGCAAGCAAACCCTCGTATTCTGCAGTGTTGTTGGTCGAACTCTCCCGGGGAAAGTGCATTTGGACTACGTACTTGAGGTGCTCTCCGGTGGGTGCGACAAGCAGCACGCCAGCGCCGGTGCCTTGCAGCGAGAAAGCCCCGTCAAAGTACAGAATCCATTGCTGGTCGATTTCCTTGCCGGGGAGAATTGTTTCTTGAACTTCTTCGTTTGGCATCGGGGTCCATTCTGCAATGAATTCCGCCAAGGCCCTACTCTGAATTGTCGAAGTGCTTTCAAACTTAAGGCCAAAGCTGGACAGCTCCAACGCCCACTCCACGATCCTGCCGGTTGCCTCCGGATTTTGCAAAATCCGTTGCAACGGAAAGCGAGTGACGACGGTAATCTCATGTGCTTGAAAATAGTGGCGCAGCTTCCTTGAGGCCATAAGGAGGCCAAAAAGCAGCTTCTACACCCTAGAATATCTTGATCTAGCCCCTTGTAAAAGAGAGCTAACAAAATAAACTGGGCGCTGCACCACCTTCTTCTTCTGCACAAGTTCTTCTGTTTCCGCAGATCCTGTCTTGCCGGGGTCAACCCTTGCCGGGAAAGATCTTGCAGCGTCATCCGGCGGTCCTACCGCTGGTGTTGCTTCCTCATCAGCTTCTCTCTGCGCCACTAGCGCAGCACTAACCACTTGATTTGTTGCCGCCAGATACAACAGCAACGGCTCTTGTGGTTTAGGCGCGACTAGCGTCGGCGGAGAAGAAAGGTATTTCTTCAAATCTTGCAGCGCTGCCTCCGCTTCCGGAGTCCATTTCATTGGACCTGCCTTCTTCAAAATTTTGAAGAAGGGCAGGGCGCGCTCAGCAGATTTGGAAATAAACCTACTTAGAGCAGCAACACAGCCGGCAAGACGACGCACATCCTTGACGCGTCTCGGCGCTTGAATTTGCTCAATGGCTTTGATCTTGTCGGGGTTCGCTTTGATTCCCCGGCAAGATACAAAGAATCCGAGGAGCTTGCCGGAAGGAACACCGAACACACACTTCTCAGGATTGAGCTTCAAGTTGATCTTGCGCAAGTTTGCAAATGTTTCTTCTAAGTCTTGAATGAGCGTTGCTTTATCCTTGGTTTTGACCACTATATCATCCATATATGCCTCCATATTTCTATGGAGTTGTGGCTCAAAACCAATCTGGATTGCTCTGGCGAATGTTGAACCAGCACTTTTCAACCCGAAAGGCATTCGTATGAAACAATACGTACCACATGGGGTGATAAAGGCGGTCTTCTCTTCATCTTCCTTTGCCATAAAAATCTGATGATACCCTGAATAGGCATCAAGGAAGGACAGGAGATCACAACCAGCGGTGGCATCCACAATCTGGTCGATGCGCGGCAAGGGAAAAGGATCTTTTGGACAAGCTTTATTGATATCTGTATAATCGATACAAAGCCTCCATTTCCCATTCGCTTTCCGCACTACAACCGGATTGGCCAACCAGGTTGGATGAAGCACTCCTTTGACCAGTCCTGCCGCCTCCAGCTTCTTAATCTCTTCGGCAATAAATTCTTGCCGCTCCAAGGCCTGTTTCCTCACCCTTTCCTTGACGGGCCGCGCATGAGGACAGACAGCAAGGTGGTGCTCGATCACTTTCCTGGGAACACCGGGGATGTCAGACGGTTGCCATGCAAACACGTCGATATTCGCCCGCAGGAAAGCAACAAGCGCGCTTTCCTATTTGTCATCTAGGGCGGAACTTATGGTGAAAGTTCCCCCCATTCCGTCCTCCCTAGCAGGCACCTTCTTGGTTTCCGGTGGAGCAGCCTTGGATTTTTTGTTCTTGCCGGTGGAACTCTCTGGTACGTCCTCGACGGAAGCGCAGCACTCCGAGGAGGCGCGCTTGCCGGAGTTTGCGCCAAGGTTCCTGCCGGTCTTCTTCTTCCCCTCGGGAGTTCCAGTGGCAGGAGCAGATGCCTTGACGGCAGGTGCTGCAACTGCTTCCCGGTAAAGTTGATCGGCACAGATGAGCGCTACCTTCTTATCGGAATGGATAGTAATGACGCTCAACGGCCCGGGCATCTTCAACACATTGTACGCGTAGTGTGATGCCGCCATAAACTTAGCCAGCGCTGGCCGACCAAGGATCCCATTGTATGACATGGGGATCTTGGCGACATCAAACACCACCTTTTCGGTCCTGAAGTTAAACTCGCTGCCGAATGTTACCGGCAGCGTGATCTTGCCCTTAGGCTGGGTTCTTCCCGGATTGACCCCTTGAAACGTACCCGTTTCCTCGAGGTCTTCGTCGGGAATCTGAAGCTTTGTGAGCACATCTGGTGAGATTAAGTTTAGGCCGGCCCCGCCGTCAACTAACATCTTCGTCACCTTGAGGTTGCGAATTGTTGGGGAAACCAACAATGGCAAACACCCGACTGCAGTTGTGCGATCAGGGTGATCCTCGGCGTCAAAGATGATAGGCGTGCTGGACCACTTCAGAGGCTACACGCATCGGGGGATGGCTCTGCCACATTAACCTCCCGCATCCACTGTTTAAGTTGGCGGTGGGAAGAATGCAGCGAGGCACCCCCATCAATGCACATAGCCTCCGTAGCCTTCTGGAATTCCTGCTCACTGGATTCATCATCTTCCTCATCATCATCTCCTTCTTTATCTCAGCCCCGAGCGGGCCGATCCTTCTGCTGCTTGGCCTTGCCGCGGCGACCCCCTCGGCCACCGTGTTTCTTGCCGGACCCCTCAGCACCATCTTGGGCCTTCTCCTTGTCTCGCCTCTCGTATTCGGCCCTCTGCTTCTCGGCAAGCTGCTCAACTTGCCGGCAGTTCTGGAGATCATGGCCCTTAGTGCGATGGATCTTGCAATACTGCTTGCCGAAGTTCTCCGACTTGTCGGCAGCCGCCAAGGCCTGACAAGAAGGGCACCCGGCAAGATCCTTGCCGGGGTCTCCAACCTTGGCCTTCTTGGCGGCGCCAGGGTTGCCGGATTCCTCGACAGCAAGCACGGCCTTGCTTCCGCGCTTCCTGTTTCGCCGCCGGCCTTTCCTTGATGGAGCCGCGGCATCTTCTTCTTCTGATTCGCCCGCCGCGCCAACAGCTTTGCCAGGGAGTCTCCTCCCTTCTTCAGCTCGAGCGCACTTGTCGGCCAAAGCGTAAAGCTCGGCAATACTTCTGACTTTGTTCATCGCCAGCTCTTCCCGCATCCTGCGGTTACGCATGTTCTGATGGAACGCGCTAATGACAGCGGCAGGATGAACGTCAGGAATATTGTATTGCACCCGGCTGAATCTCTGCATAAACTTGCGCAGGGACTCGCCCTCCTTCTGAGGGATGATGTGCAAATCACTCTCTTGGCCAGGAGCTTGGTGGCCTCCAACAAAGGCGAAGGACACAGCCGCAGTGGTGGCGCTCACTCTGGGGCGAACCGCAACTCTCCAGCCGCCACCGCTGTGGGCGCGGCCGCAGGGCATGCACCACCCCCGGGGTGAGCCGACCCAGCCGATGCGCCGAATGGAGCCGCCGATCCCCAAGCACATCCACCTCACCACCATGCCACTCTAGCGACTGGCTCGCGGCGATGAGAGCACGGTGTTGCCACTACTGGCACCGTCAGAAGCCGAGCAACGTTACGGTCTACGTCGTCATCCATGCCGAGCACTGCTTCGGAGGCCATGGCGTGGGCCCAACTCCTGTTGAGATTTCCGCCGGCGGCCGATCAGATGGATGAGTGGAGAGCCACCATTCAGAGCCTAATTGGCTTCGCCGAGGCGGGAGGATCACAGCGAGCAGGCCCGTCACGGCCTCCGTGGGCGGCAACAATGACCCAAGCCGCTGGTCGTACCGAAGGGGCCACCCCTACAGTGCAATCCCCTCCGCCGCAGTCGACGCAGGGGCCACAGCAAGAACCTGACAACGTATCGATGGCTTCATCCGATCCTCGAGTATGTCAAGACCAGTGGCGAGTCCTGGAAGGCAGGTGGAGGGAAGACGCACGCGTCACCATCGAACAACACCGCGAAACCCAACGCCAGTCTGATAGGCGCATTGGCCCCGACGTTAATGAGCCCATGCCCGGTGAAGGTGGGTACTTACCTTTCGATGTTGGGTGCCCCGCCTTCTGTAACACCTTTGCCCATTTCTTTTTCTTTTGATTTTGGTCTGGATTTGCTTTTCTATGGCTTAGTGGTCTGGAAACCTGGAGGGATCACCCTCGATTCCTATCCCTAGTGGCTTGTCAATCTCAAAACCATCCCAAGACCATGTCATTTCCATCTTGGACCAATCCCAATAATCTTTTTCTTGGGAATATTCCTTTTTCTATTAAAGGAATAACCCTGTCTGCCGTGGGTTGTGAAGCAACTATATTTTATGTTGCTCCATAATTTCTGAAATTTTACCAGGACATTCTACCACCTACGTACCACCTCTCCACCAAATTTGGGCTCATTTCATCGACCCAATAATTCCCTAGAATTTTCCTAAGATTCTGTCCAGTGGGATGTTGTGCGAAGGAAGTACCATTTTGGTTTATCCAAATGGTATGAAATTTATACAGTGTTTTCATATGCCATAATAACTAGCCTCCACCAAATTTCAACTCAATCCAAGCCAGTATGTGAGTGCCACATCAAGATTTGCATTTCTGGTTAGTGGGTCCACTTGTACAGCAAGTGGTGTATTCCTTTCTCCATTTGAGATGATTTTTGGCCCACATAATGTTCACAGCATGTGATCACTCTCCAGAAAAGACCAGTCCCTATCTCCTCTTGTATCCTCCTCACCACAGCACAAACACTTTGCTGTTCCTGAGCAAATCTGCTAGCTGTGGTCACCTCAGGAGCCCCTATGCCTGTTTCTTTCCTCTTTGGCCTTCTCCTTCGAATGACCAATCCTCCTGACAAGATTAGGCCAGCCAGAGTGCATCGCGTGAGCTTGTTCACGCGGTGACTACGCGTCCGGCATGCCTGAGAGCGCGCACTGGCAAGTGGAGCCCTCTGTTCCAGTCACCTCTCTCACGCCCTCGACACCTAGCCATTTCTAGGAGCTTCGCCTCATCGTCGCGCTTCTCCTGGACCCATCTCCCCCTCCGGATTCTTCCTCTCCATGCCACGGCGACCGCCGCCGCAATACTGCACACCGTGACCATCGTCGTCTTCTCCTGGTCTTGGTCGTTTCCTCGCTGTAACGCCGTGTCGACCTGCCCTTCGTCAGGTCGGCGCCATGCATGTCCAAGGCCAGCTCGCCGGAAGCACCAGTAAGGTGATAAGGCTGCCATGGCGGTCGAGCTCATCCGCTCGCCTCGGCCGGCTATAATGGCCACGGCCGAGCCCCTCCCCGGGCATCCCCGAGCCCCTTAACCTCCTCCCCTCTCTCCCAGAGTCCTCCCCGACCTATCCAACCATCGCCGGAGCTGCTCTTCGACGTCCATTGCCGCCATGGCCACCGGCGAACCCCTCTCAAATTCACGGTGCACGAGCTCTCCCTCTCCATCCTGCCACCACCAGGAGAGCACCCAGGCGCCGGCGACCCTCCCCACCTTCTCTTTTCCTCATCGGAGTCGCCGCAGCGCCGTGTCGATCTCTGTCCGTCGCCGGTCTCCGCCGCGCTCGGAGGAGCCCTCGTGCTCGGCTTCCCCGAGGCCGCGCCCTGCCTGGATGGGTGCGGCGCCTCCTTCCAACCCCGTCGGTGGCCTCGCCCGAGCCGGAGCCCGCCGGTGCCGCCCAGCCGTCGCCGGCGTCGAGCCTCCCCTGCTCCTCCTCTGTTCTAGTCGGGGACATGGAGAGGAGGAAGAAGATGAGGCCAGGCGGGCCTCGCATCACCTCCCGACCCCACCTGTCAATGGCTGAGCGTTGACCTCGCCTCTGCCACGTCACGTAAGTGGAGACGCATTTCTCTGAATGTGCTTTCAGAACGTTGAAAGTGTATTTCCTTCTACTGCGGCTAAGTTTGTGTTTTCCTTTCCAGAAAATGTATTTCAGCTGAGTGCGCTTTCGGTTCAGCCCCCAGGGGCCTGTCTGTGAATATTTTATTTATAGAATAGTCCCTATACTTCAAACAGCCATATCTTCGCGATACAAACTCCGATCGAGGTGATTCCAAAGCCCACGTCTTCGTCTCGTTGAGCCCGTTCTGTTGGGGCCATTTTCATATGGTGTTCACATAGTGAAGATTTCCATTTTGCCCTTGCCTTAAATCAGCCCCCTCCGAGAGAGAAGTGTTTTCGGCATTCTCTTCCGTGATCTTTCCGCACTTCTTCCTGGTGGATCCTTCACCCCCAGGCAAGCCACGACAGCCACTTGCATGATGGATTTGCAGTAGCTATGGTTTCCTACCTGAATAGTTATTTAATGTGTGCATGTTAATATGTTTGAGGATACTGTATATGCTCATGTTTCATGCTTATCCTTATATTCTGTCCATGTGCATCTTGCTAGTTATCGGGTACTCGTTGGTAGCATTATGCTCATGGTTAATACTTGTAGTAGTTCATGCTAAGATGATGACATGTCTACATATTTCTTTATCGTTTGTTACGGACATACTGATGTTGCTCATGCTCACCGCTATGCCATGCTCATTTGCATTTAGCTGGTTAAATGCTTGCATATTGTTGATGCTATGATTCAGATGTTATGCTTCCCATCCCTGCTTAGGTTATATCATGTTCATATGCAATATGGTTTCATCATGTTAGCGTGACTCAGCTCATTTACATTCCAGTTAAATCGGATGTTAATTGAACTTGAACACCTGTTGGTTGAGTCATAGTGCGCCATCGAATCGAGCTGACCAGTGCAACCACACTTGCCTGGATGGGGAGGCCCCAATTCGGTCTATTGTCATGCCTCTCGCCGGTACCTCCAATCAGGGAAGGTTATGAGTGCGTGCTACCCTGGCCAGCTAGGCGGCTATAACCTTGTGAACCCAGTTTTGGTATTGAGCTCAGGTCCCCGTTTGGGACAGTTTTGTTTGGCCACGACGGTGGCAGGTGTCAGAAGGACACAGTGGTCACCCATGACATAGCCCAAAGGGGAGTTTGTCGGAGTGGCTGGGAGAGTGCCATGCAATAGATTGGGTATTGTCGGAATGTCATTGGTCCACCCGAATGGGACCACGAGGCCCTGCATTCCGTGGTGTAGGTACAATGTACTAACCTCTGCAGAGTGTATGATCTATCGATAGCCGCATCCTCGGTTATGGGCACAGTTGGTAGTAGGGCACACTATGGGTCAACAGTATAATAATCTTGCTTATAACAACCCGGTTCGATGAGAAAGAGGTTGGTTGATCTTTATGTGATCGCGATAGGATCACCATGGTATCAAGGATACCGATGTTGGTTGATCATGATCACGAGAGGATCACCATGGTATCATGGATACCGGATTTGGATGATGGTGTTATGTGATGATCTCGGGTAAAGATCAAGCTTTTTGTGATCATGATATCACTACGGTATTGTAATACCAAATTTAGTTGGTCCCAAGGTTATCATGTGGCACACTCGATGGTAAGTTCTTACATGTGGTGGTTACGAGGTAATCCCAGAACAGAGTAAGTTGCATCATGATAGTTTTAACCTGTTACATGTAATCCTGCTCATATGCCATGCCATGCTTATATTGTTTTAGCATCATCATGTTACACCTGCTAAACCTGTAAATGCCATGATGTTGCTTGTCTTGATGGCTTTGGTTGTTGTGAGCTTGCGAGTACATTCAAAGTACTCACCTGCCATGTCATGCCAGTTTGTAGGTCATGCCATGATTGCTTGCTTGTCAAGGATCCCGAGTTTGCGAGCTAGGATACGCGTTCCAGCCAGAGTCCCTGTGAAGTGGAGTCCATCACCGCCGTCGTTGTTCCGCTGCCGAGAGTTACTTCGCTTCCTCAGATTGTTCCATTGCTAGCATAGGGCTACCCTGGGCAGGTGTAGTGTCGTCGTGCCGATGTGACCCTTGTACCCTTCTAGACATATCCATTGTAATAAAGAGCTGATTTGTTCTATGCCAACAGTGCCCTATTCCAGAAGACTTGTCTCTGGGCTGGAATATGGGGCGTTCTGGTCTTCTCTGAGCTGGGGTGCCACAAGCGTTGGTATCAGAGTAGGTCTGGCTATAGGATGCCCTAGACCACGCGAACATTAGTAACCTGTAGTATAGAGTCTAGTCAGTTTGCTGCACTTGTTTGTTGCATTTTCTTGTTGCATAGCATGCATATAGATTATTTATCTTGTCCCTAACGATGGATCTAGTGAGTGTAGGTGGCAATGATTTCGATTCACCACTTGCGCTCTCCAGTTTGCATACCTGTTCCTTGGTGCGGTGTCATCTTCGTCCCAGCGGGGTGATGCCAAGGTGCTTGGTGGTGTCGATTCCTTGTCGGATTGATGCATCGGTACCACACCAACTCATTCTCTTCAGCCACCCCTATAGTTTCGGTGGTAGACATGTTTCTATCCCGGATCTTGCCATCGTCCCACTAGCCGTGTTGGCAACCCTTACTGATCTTATTTATCAGAAAAGGGCAATGCCGCAAGCCTTTCTTTTCATCGCTATCCCACCCTGCCATCCATTCCCTGGACAAGTACGGTTTCTTTTGTACGCTCGATGATGATGTGGTCGTGACCTCCGTGTTCCGATCCACGATCACCAAGTCCGTCCTCGCCTCCGTATCCGTCCAGCTGCAACCGATGTAAGCCCATGTTTGGTGTAGCTTTGTTTACACCAACTCTTTCCACCCATGGATTCACTTTCGTGCACATCGCCACAACATGTTAGACCGTAATACCGGAGTTCTTGCGAGATTTTGTGCTTAAGTAGGCATGCATATTATTGCTATGAATAGTTGTAATATATGATATTGCTCGTGTGTGATCTTGATGCTTGGTGTGTTCTTGTCGTTTCTTTTGCTTCTTTCTTTGGGCCCTTGGTTTTACCTTATTTCCCCTTATGAAAGTTGCTCACTGACACCGGCTCAAAGAATCAATGAAGAGACAAGCAGTTGGAAGCTTAGCAGAACACTATGAAATTTTCAGCCTATTGTATTATCAGGAATATCTGGTCTGAATATAAATGATATCATGGTTTGATTATCAGCATCGAGTATACATCAATGTGCAATCTTGTAACACCCCAAAAATCAGGTTATCGATTTTTGTGTTGTTATTCCTTCCTAGCTTTTCTCTCCCAATTTTTTTTCTCTTGAATCTGGTGAGTGACCAGGTGAATCCAGACAATGCTCAACCTCTCAATGCCTTTCCCATGCTCTTGTGCCAGCCAAGCTCTTGCCAGTAAACCCCGAATCCCATTCAAACCCTAGTTCCAAAATATCGGAACTGGAAATCCTGCCTTTGTGTTTACAAAGGAGCTATCATTTTCCTTGCTCTATTAATCCTCCCAAAATTTCCAGAGATCCTCCTTCACTCATAAACCCTAGATGTGCAAAAATATTGCCAAGTCATATGCAATATTTTTCATCTAGAATTAATTCCTTTTTTTGCCTTTCTGAGGAATTAAATCCAGGAAAATATCTATCCATCTCCAAAGTTCATGAAAATTTGTGGAGATATTCTTTGTGATCATATTAAGCTCACATAAAAATATTGGCCATAATTAAATAGGGTAAATTGCATTTTCCTATTTAAAGCCAGTATTCCAATTTGGGGCCTTTCCAAAGGAACTACCATTTTGGTCGTTAGGAAAAATCCCAAATAAATTGTGGAGCTTGTCCTATCCATATATTCACCATTTCCATCAGGATCTGAAGTTCCACCAATTAAATTTTGAGCACAACATCCACTTTGCAAATTCTGTCCATATTTCATGTTTGCAAAGGAAATGCTTGATTTCTTGATCTCCTTGAGCTGAAATTTTGCAGGGTGATTCACTGTGAGATATTACCCTTGGACACAAAAAATCAGCCCATTTTCATCTGGCCAATCTTCCTCAGTAAATTTACTAAGTTTTTGTCCAGATTGGAGCACTGTGAAGGAAGTACCATTTTTATTTATGAAAATGGTATGAATTTTTTACAGTGCCTCCACATTCCTAAATTATTGGTCTCCACCAAATTTGGGCCGTTTTCGTCTAGCCATTTGATCCCAGCATCATGATCTTCATTTTTGGTCAGTTGGCAAGGTTACAAAGGAGGTACCATCTAGAGTTGTTCATTTGTGCTGAATCTTTGCCAAGTTGGTCACCTTAGTGGATAATTAACCTCTGCCCAAGATTATGCCAAGAGGTGCACCGCGATGGCCACACCACATGTCAAACACCTTGCTGCTGGAAACTGTTTGACCTTGGTTTAGTCACATCAGAACTCTTTCGTGCCCTCCAGCTGTGCAAGTCGATACAGGGAAGGAAGGAGAACCCCCTAGACATCCTTTGGCATCGAGTGGGGCATGGCAACGCCATGGCCAAGCGGTGACCACGTGCGGAGCGCACCAAACCAGTGCACTGTGCACTGGAGCCTTTGGGAGCTCACCTCCAGCGGGTTCCAGCTTGTCCGGGCGCGCCGGTGAGCTCTCCACCTCCCACGTACGCCGCCTAGAGCTTTCCCTCTCGTTCCCTAGCTCGTGGCCGCATCTGCCGACATCGGTTCGCCTCCGGAATCTCGCCACGGTGACGTGCCTCTCGAAGCTCCGTCCGGCGTCGTGTAGCCTCACCCGCAGCTATAAGTAGCACTCCGAGCTCCCCCTCTTCTCCAGCAACTCCCCGCCCCTCACCGAAGCCCCGGGACCCCTTCCCTCTCCCCACGAGTTCCATGGCCACCGCCACGGCTCCGGTTCGAGCCGAGCACCAGGACCTCCCTTCCTCCCCTCTAGCTAGGGGTGGAAAGTGGCAGCGGATAATCTGAAATATCCGATATTCGTATTTGAGAAAATGCCTA
The DNA here is from genome assembly GCA_011799875.1 of Thinopyrum elongatum. Classification (NCBI taxonomy): domain Eukaryota; kingdom Viridiplantae; phylum Streptophyta; class Magnoliopsida; order Poales; family Poaceae; genus Thinopyrum; species Thinopyrum elongatum. Next base: position 376,755,281 of record CM022303.1, on the reverse strand, counting down.
TTCGTATCCGAAAAATCCGCATCCGAACCAAAATGGAAATGGAAATTATCTGTATCCGAATTTATTTAACAAATAAAATATAAAATATGGTATGAGATTTTGACAGAAATATGGATATGGAAGTGGATATATCCGTATCCGAATAAGATTATGGGAGGTAATTTTAAAAATTCTAGCCCCAATATTCCAATTATCCAACATAAAAGCTAAATAAATGGTCAAATTTTACTTTTTGTATCATTAAACTTAGAAATTATTATGCATTACAATAGTATTTGTTGATAAACCAATTTATCACTAACTTACTGTATGTCACAAGTTGATTATTTCATGTCACATAACTATTGACTAATATACTTAAGCAATATGTCGCTATTATTCGTATCCGTTCCGAATCAAGAAAACATCCGATACATATCCGCATTTGAATAACATTCGAGCCGCATCCGTATCCGATAACATCCATATTCGCATTCGTATCCGTTTCGAAAATATGAAAATGGAAGTGGTAAGAGCACTATCCGATTCGCATCCGATCCGTTTCCACCCCTACCTCTAGCCACCCAGAGGAGCCCTAGTGCTTGTCCAAGCCGCCGCCTCCTCCAATTTTCGCCGGGGTAGCCCGAGCCCGCCACCTCTAGCGCCGCCGTGGCCATCTCCTTGGCCGGCCGTGGCCGCCCTCCCCTGCGCGTCCCCGGGTCCTTGGCGACCACCGCTGGACGTGGGACGGCGCCGCGGATCTGTCCAGCTTACCGACGGGCGCCGCCGGTGGGAGCAGCCCCCTCATCGGGCCCGGCCGAGCGCCCCAGCTCCTCTTCTGTTTCCTGTGTCACGAGCTAGAAGAAGGATTAGGAGGAGAGAGAAGAGATGAGGTGGGCCCTGCCCGTCAGTGTCAGTAACCCAGGGCCCAGGTGGATAAGTGGAAACGTATTTTCATTCAACACGCTTTCCAGATTCGAAAGCGTATTCTTCCGCGGCTTAAGGGAGAAATACATTTTCTCTGCGGGGAGGCGCATTCCCATAAAGGCATTTGCTCTTTTTCAGCCGGCGGCTGAAGATGCTATTTAGCAGACGTTCACCCGTTAAGGGCTATAGTGAACACTATTCTGTCCACTATTCTGCTTAACGAACGAACGGCCGTTTCTCCGCGACCGTAACTCCGATTGAGGTAAATCCAACGCGCACATCTTCAGGTCGTCGAGCCCGTTCCGATGCCATCATTTTCATAATGTGTTCAGACTGTGAAAATGACCATTTTGCCCTTGCCCTTCGATCAGCCCCTCCGATAGGGAAACTTTTCCGGCAAATCTTCCCGGAGTTTTATCGCACTTCCACCCGGTGTATTCCTTCACCCCCAGGCAAGCCAACCTCTTATCAGGAGGTCCAGACTTGCGTGATGACTTTGCTTGCACTATGTGTGTATAATACAGTACCCCTTTCGATCATCTGTTAGTCTGCACTTGCATACACCTGTTATGTCATCTGTATTAGATGTTAGCATTACTTTTCCATCTAATGTCATGACTTTTTTTCATGCCATATTTTGCCATGCTAGCAACAATCTTGTTAACACCATTATCATGTTAGTACCATGATTCGATCTCATGCCATGTTGTCAACGTTGTTATGATTTTGCTATGCTGTTGTTAAGTGATTGTTTGCGCTTATAATTGTTGATGTAATGGTGCGATGATGAAGATGTTGAATTAAATTTATAAACTAAACCTAGTCGGTTGATCCAGAGTCACTTGTCCGGGCTTATTCGTGCAGCCACATTTGCCGGTATGGGATGGCCTTGACTTGGTCTAGCTTTGTGCTCTTTCATCGGTACCGCCAACTAGGGAAGGTTATGCGTGCGTGCTGCCCTGATCAGGTAGGCGGCGTTAACCTTGTGAGCCCAGTTATATGTTTAGCCGGGGAGTCCCCGTTTGGGACAGTTGTTTGGCCACAATGGTGGCAGGTGTCAGGAGTGACACAGGGGCCACCCAGGGCAGGACTCTGGGGGAGAATGATTGCCGATGGTAAGGTGGAGGAGTCACGGGTTAGGCAGGTTTCGTTGGAGCAACCCTGGTCCACCCGAATGGGATCACGAGGTCAGGTACTCCATGGTGTGGGTAAAGTGCGCAACCTTTGCAGAGTGTAGAATCTATTCGAATAGCCGCGTCCACGGTATTGGACAGTCCGTCCAGGCCTCACTAGGTGGTCAACCGTAACAGTAATAATAATGATGGAAGAATTTGTCTTATGTTCGGAAGTGCCTAATGGATCATGAGTATTTCGAGGGTTGTGGGACAACCCAGAAGAGAGTAAGTTGGTATTCGGTAACAGTAAGCACTTTAAGCACCTAATGTGATCATTGCCATGCTATGTTATGTAGATTATGTGCCAGATCCATGTTATGCCATGCTTGATCCATGTTTTCCTGTTAATTCCATGCCATGTTTAGAATAAATCCTTATAATAACATAGGGCCTGCTTTGTCATCTGCTTGTTTGGATGCTATGTATTTGGTTGTCTTGCGAGTACATTCAAAGTACTCACCTGGCCTTGCACGTGGCCAGTTGCAGGAGAAGATTCGTCGTGCTAGATTGTAACCCAGCCAGTCCTGTGAGTTGTGGAGCCCAGCCAGAGACGTTGTTGCCGCTGAACCAAGACCTCTGCTGCCATTTTAGTTAGCCTTGGAGCCATGTAATATTGTTGTAAGCAACAATGTTGTAATACTCCATTCCATTTTATAAAGCCATTTTGTGCCTGGAACTGCTGTATCATGTCTTTGACATGCGCCAGGTCTTATCCTGGGGCTGGCATGCATCGGCCCTCTATCGGGGTGCCACAGGACGTGGTACCAGAGCCAGGCTGGCTGTAGGTTACCCTAGCATCTAACCACACCTATTTTCAACCGGTAGTGAGCCCAATAGAGTTGACCGATCACCGGTATCCGACACGGCCACTGTTGATCACAGGCGGCGCAGTCAGAGTTGACGTGTCCCTACCCAGTTGTCCGCCCACCCAGCCACCCTCGATTGGACCGCGACCCTACTCTGTTGTCGGCCGTGCCGGCGTATCTTCTACCCGGCACGAGAAGGATCCACGCCATGCTGGTGTGTTCCAGCCCGACTGCTTATTTAACCCCTCCCACCTGCGAGGCGCAGCTTTCTCCATTCAGTAAGCCCGATCCCCGCAAGAGAACCCAGACTACTATGCCCAAACCCGCAGCCATGGCTAGTTCCTCCAGAGCACCCACTTTCCATAGCCGAACTTTGGCTGATGGTTATCCCGGCTTTTCGCCCATCCTTTCAAGTATGCTCACCCAAGCCCTTGGCTGTAGTACCCCTCCGGTGTATCTGGTGTTCCAATCGGAACCCGTTCCCCACCTTTGCCGATTCTATGCGAAGACGCATATCAATCCAGGTCCAGCAGCGGATAGGAAGCCCATGATTTTTCAGGGCAAACCCATGCCCACCCCCGCATTAGCTGTCCAGATAGCTGCTGTGGAAGCCATCGCTCGTCTTCATTTCCAGTGTCCGCAAGTAGCAGAGATGCGGGAGTTTCGCTACTTTCCCTCTGCAACTAGCACAGGCTGTGATTTCTTCAGCACGGTCGAAGATGCTGACCCAGCAATAGCTCGCCTGGTTCAGTTCATTGCTGCCCAGGGGCTACTGCTGTCGGATTCGGGGTTCCACAGACCCTTGAGAGGTTCGAACTCTGGGGTGCGTGCGAAGAACTCTCCCTCCCCAGTCTGCCTGCTCAACGATTCCACAGCCTAGCTCGATGAACACAAGGGACAAGAGACACAGCAGTTTATCCTGGTTTGGGCCACCTTGCAGTGTAATACCCTACTCCAGCTTTGTGGTGGATTGCCTCGGAGGGCTGAGGATGAACTAGTACAGAGGTGGAATGACCTCAGGAGGTGAGGTGTTCTTGAGCTCGATGAGCTGGTGAGGTGGTCAGGGTGGAACGGATCTGATCCCCCTCTATGGTGGTGGCTAAGTCCTATTTATAGTGGCCTCGGTCCACTTCCCAAATGTAGGTGGGAAGGGATCCCACAATGGCCAAATTCGAAGGGAGACAACTAGTTCAAGTTATCCTGACAAAAGTAGTCTTCGCCTGCAAAAGCCTCTGGCGGTGACGCTGCAGTGGGCTCCGCGATGACCTCCATCCTGCCGTCCTGGCGGTCCTGGTCTTGTTGCACCGATATGGAAACCTTTGCTTGATTCCTCGGGACTCCGCGCCTACGCTTGCCTCCTTGGCACCAAAGGGGAAACTGATACACTGCGCCTGCTGGTGCCCGCCTGGTCTTGGTCATCATGGCTCACGTCAGGTGAACCTCGCGAGGTGCGGCTTGCATTGATATCTCCGCTCCTCGGGAGCCAGCCTGGGGAGGCCGCCCCTCATGGAGGTCTTGGTGTCGTCCACCTCACGAGGCTTGGCCCCTCGCGAGGGTCTTGAGTAGTTGTTGCTGAATCTGGGCCGTACCAGGCCGTCGATGGAGCCACGCCATGGGCCGCAGGCAAGCAAGTCTGGGCACGCCTTGTCCCAGGACGCCCACTGTAGCCCCAAGGCCCAAGGCGCGCTCGAACTTGGCTTCGAGGTGAAGCCAAAGGGCAAGTGCGGAGCGCCGTGGGCCCTAACCGCCTGCGGCCTCGGTTGCCGCGTGGCGATTGATGGGACGTGGGTGCCTCCGCTCCCCACGCTGCCTCGGCAACTGCTCTCAACTGACAAAAGGGCTGGCGCCCGCTGTGAAACCTTTACTGCCTTCCTTTTGTCTTGCCCCAGATCCCCTTCTCCTTCTGCCCAGAGAACTCCCAGATCCACCAATCTCCCCCAAGCTCGCTACCAATGGCTTCCGAGCAGGCGGGATCTTCAGCAGCGGCCGTGCGCTCTATCCCTTGGCATGAGCCGACCTTGAGTGCGTCCACCATCACCGAGGAGAAGCACCTCGGCTCCGTGCTCCATCTGACGGCGAGGGCAGCAACGAGGGGGGTGAGACGAAGCTCTGGGTCGGCTCCGCCATGCCGGAAGCTTTGGGGAGCACCGTCTACCCCTTCTTCTGGCACAGCGTCCTTGCCGGGTTGGTTCCCCCTTTCTCCGAATTCTTCTATGCCGTCCTCCGCCATTACGGGCTCCATGCCCTTCATCTTCATCCCAACTTTGTCCTCCTCCTGTCGGTCTTCGCCTTTTACTGCGAGGCGTTCTTGGGGGTGATGCCCTCTGTTGCGCTCCTCCGCCACTTCTTCTACCTTCGGATCAACGGCAGCCAGTGCTCGGGGTGCGCCAGCTTCATTGCTGCCAATGGCAGCAATGCGATCTCTCGGACGTGGAAAAAGGTGGACACCTTTTGGAACAAGTGGTTCTTCCTGGACGCCAAGCGCGCCGACGCTCGGCTCGAACTGCCGACCTCGCAGCCGTCGCCCCTGGAAGGATGGGCTCACGAGAAGCTCACCGATCCCAGGGCGGAGCTGTTGCTGGATAGGATGGTGGCAGACCTGAAGACTGATGACCCGAAGGCGGAGAAGCTGACGGGGGCCATGATCGTCAAGGAATTCCTGATGCAGCGCCTGGCTCCGCTCCAGGCACACTCGCGCCCCCTGTGGAAGCTCAAGGGCGCAGAAGAGGGTCTCTGGCTGCGCCCGAACGACCTGTCCAAGGAGGAGCTGGACAAAATCGTCCGCGCCCTGCTTGGGGTGGACTAGGGCTGCCCCCCAGACTCCCATCTTCCGCTGTACCGCCGCCCTAACAGGGAGGAGATTGCTGACGCCTTGCCTGTCTTCAACGAGCGTGGGCTCGTACCTTAGGGGCCTTCCCAGCGTCTGAGCTCCCCTGTTCCGGTGTCCTCCGGCGAGCTCGATGAGGAAGAGGGGACGGACTCGGAGGCGACGTGGGAAAGCGCGGGGGAGACCTCCCCTCCATGCCAGACCGATCTCCTCCGTGTCCTCTCTGACGACAACGACGCCAGCGAGCACTCGATCAGGGTGCGTCACCACGCGGTCCAAGGGCACCCCTCCGACGAAGCTGAAGCCGGGGATCCCGAAGAAGGGCAGGTCAGCACTGATCCCTCAAGGCGGCGCCTCTGCCTCGCCGCCAGTCGTTGCTGCTGCAAAGCTGGCCATGCGCCCGCCTGCTCCTGAGGGCACGATGGCTCCCATGCCCGCGAAGCCTGCGGGCCTCGTGCTCCTAAAGAGGACGAGGGACTACGTTGCCGCGGACCAGTAAGTGCGGTGTCTTGCCTTTGCTTCCTGCTCTTGTCTTGGTATCTTAATGCCTGCCTCTTCTATGGCTAGGCCAATGTCGGCGGCGAAGAAGAAGAAGGAGGGGGGTGCAGCTATTGCCGCGACCAAGGTACTCGCCGCGGCCGCACCACCTCCGGTGCAAAAGGACGGGGCCAGCCTGCATGCTCCTGCGGCCGGGTCGTCCCCTGGTGGCTCGGAGACCCAGTCTCAGGAGGAGGCGTCCCCTGCAGTCAGGCCTGCTTAGGAGGCACTTGCCCTCAGCTCGCCTGCCAAGGCCTCAAAGCCTCCAGAGCCCCCGACCTCTTCTACCACTGCTGCTTCGCCGGTCTTGGTGCCTGCGTCGTCTCCTCCCCCGTCCATCATGCCGCTGAACCATGGCTCTTCTACCGCGCCCGGTGCTCTGGAGGAGGCTCTTTCCGCGCTGAACCAGCTTCGCGTCGACCTTCAAGGTGCCGACCGATGCCTGGCGTCAGGGCGCCTGGAGCTGGTCTCGGGGTGGCTTCGAGCTGACGCATCCATCAGGACGGCCTGGCACCAAGCCGTGACGGCCCCGGAGGAAGGTGAGAAGGCAGCCGGCTTGGCCGCGGCCACCAGCCACATGGCGGTGAAGGACGCCAAGGCCGCTGAGGAGCGCTGCCGAGCAGCGGAGGCCGAACTGAGTATTCTCCACGACGAGCAGGCCGCCGAGGCCCGTCAGCGCAAGGTGCAGGAGGAGGAGCTGAAGGCCCAGAAAGCTGCAGTTGCTGATCGTGACGCCGAGCTGGAGCGGGCGGCCCAGGAACAGGCCACAAAGCGCGGCCGCCTGGAGAAGTTGAAGGAGGAGGTGGAGGCGGAGAAGGCCCAGCTAGAGGCCAGGGAGAGGCTCCTTGCCAAGGCTGAGGAGGCAGCTGTCGTGGGGCGTCCTGCCTTCGACTCCCTTGAACCGAGGTCCCGCAAGGCACTGCAGGACCTCTGCGGGAGCGAGTTGAAGGAGCCGCTGGTGACCTCGGAAGAGGGCCCCGCCGAGCTGCTTCCCAAGCTCGTCATGGCGCTCGAGGGTGTTGTCGTCGGATTTGGCCCCATGGTGGAAGGGGAGGCCCGCGCGCTTTCCACCTCGGCCGTGACGCGCGTCTTCTACCACCTCCATCTTCGCGACCCCAACTTCGACCTCGGTGCCATGCTTGAGCCTGTGGACCCGTATCGCTACACCGCCATTGCTAAAGCCGTGAAGGACCAGGTGGAGGCCCTGCTGCAGAAGTTCCTTGCCGTCGACCCCGCGACTACGGCTGGCGGCACGGGCGATGGCGAGGTCATCGATGATGGGACTCCCCAGGCGGGCGATGGTGGCCCCCAAGGCTGAAGGAGAAGCTTGATGGTGGCGCTCGCTCCATTTTATTTCCTGTAATATGAACCGTGCCTCGCGGAGGCGTAAGAACTCATGTTTGGTATTTTGGAGAAACAATATGTCTTGTAATAATTTGCTAGAATTTTGCGATTTCCTTCCTGTTTGCTTTAGTGTTCTGTGTCGGCAGGGCCCGGCCCCGGGCATACCTCAGCCGCCATTGGGTGATCGGGATCGCCAGGACGAGACCAAGGGGTGAGGGGCTACATGACCAGTTAGGCCCTTGGGTCGCAATGCCCAAGGGTCCCCCTTGACGTACAAACAGCCCTCGGGAAGGAGACGCGAGATTAGGTCTTAGTGTTCTGCGTCGGCAGGGCCCGGCCCCGCGCGTACCTCAGCTGCTGTTGGGTTGTCCGGATCGCCAGGACGAGACCAAGGGGTGAGGGGCTACGTGACCAGTTAGGCCCTTGGGTCGCGATGCCCAAGGGTCCCCCTTGACGTACAAACTGACCTCGTACCTGTCCTCGCCGGGCGCTCGGGAGGGAGGGTTGCGCGACGACCAGGTCCGAGGGACCTGGCGAGGTGGTGTACGCCAGGCGTGACCTGAGCGTAGCCCCCGTGCCCAGCCCCCTCGCGCTACTCTCCCAGGGGAAAGCAGCGCGGTGAGGCTAAGCACCGAGCCTGGTGGCTCCCTGAGGTTACTGCGGCCGTGAGGCCACCCTCAGTTGTTTATCACCAGCGCGGAGCATCGCGCTACCGTTCTTGCACGGGCATAGCCGCTCCTCGACTGTGTCGACTGCCAGCGCGGAGCATGGTGCTTCCACTAGTACGTGGGAGGGGGCTCCCTCTGAGGAGAGCTCCCGGGGTGTGTACAGCCCCGCCCTGACACGTGGCTTGCACGGCAGGGCTAGAGGAGGTGTGTCTGGGCACCCGTGAGCCAGCGCGGGACTCACGGGACCCTACCTCAAGGCGGGTTGCACCTGGTCTTGATTGAGAGCACTTGTAATGATCCTGCGAGATGGTTAGGCAACCTGCGCCGAGTGAATCTCCTGAGGTTACCACATGAGAAGGCCAAGCACCAACGTCCCTAGGAGGTGACGTGAATGGGGCCGGCCCGCCAGACAGAGCTCAGCCGTTGGGTTTATCAATGCTGTAGGGACAGACCCGAGCACAGACACTGTGCCCAGTCTTCTCATGCGGATGTCCTAAAGAAAGACAGCCGGTGCGCGGCTCCCATGGTGACGAGGCACCGTGTTGCGCGCCCTCACTCATCCGCCCACGATTAGCTCATGCGAGGACAGGCACCAAGGACCATGGGAGGTGACGTACACGAGAGCTGGCCCATGAGCCAGAGCTCAGTCTCTTGGGTTTATCGACGCTGCAGGGACGGACCCAAGCACAGACGCCGTGCCAGCCCTTAATCATGAGGCGGTCGTGGGTGGGCTTGCAAGGGCATACGACGTTCATGGCAACGAAGTACCAGACAGGCAGATGATAATCATAAAGCGACCGATGGCAAGAATAAGGCTAGTTCTGATAGATGCAAAGCGATACATGCCACAAGGACGGACCCACGCGGCTTGGGGATGATGCAGCCCGAGGGGCACCCCCAATGGAGTGAATCAAGATGCAAAAGGATACACGTCATAGGGACAGGCCCACGCGATCTGGGGATAATGCTGCCCGAGGGGCGCCCCCAACTGAATAAACTGGAAAATGTCACCTGGTACCGTTGCTGAAGAGATGTTGGAGTAGCTGAATATGTGTGTTGAAGAAGTTGCTCCTCACGAGTCGCCTGGGTCCTGAACCTCGGGAGGCTCTGGAGGCTCAGGGAGCTCGCGGAGAACCGTCGCCATCTCCACCAGGACCGCCTGATGCCTGGTCTCCTGAGCTGCCAGGACGCGCCGCAGGTGGCGCTGGAAGGTGACAGCCGCGTTCGGCAGGCGTACGGCATGCGAACGTAGCTGTGAGGGTGGCCCTCGCACCGACCAACACGCGATGGCCAGAAGTGCTCCTGAGACGCAGCCCTGTTGAGCCCGAGGTACTCGATGCAGACGTGCATCTCACTGTCCTCGCCAGGACAAGGAGCCGAGCCAGGTGGCGGGCGGCGGTCACCGCGCATGGCTCTTGCCTCTTGAAGCTCCTCGATTGCCTTGATGACGAACTCCTGAGCACCAGGCAGCTCGTGCCTTGTGCCCTCTTGGCGGAAGCGCACGTTGAAGCACGCCTCCACGTGTTGCCCGAGCGCCTCGCTCATGACATTGGCTAGTTCAGAGGCCCTCTAGAGGAGAGCCCCCGAGCCCAGCCTGAGAGGGGCGCCGGGCGCGCCTTCCTATGTGAGAGAGGGGGCGCCCCATCCGAGGGCGCTGTTCCTGAGGTGGTGCCGGTGGAGACACCGTTCTCCTGAGGCTCTTGGCGGAGCAGCTGTTTCTTCTTCTTGGGGATAGCCTCAGGAGGATAGATGGTGCCTTCATTGTCTGGGTCCTCAACCGCCGCGGCCTGGTAGGCACGCTTGAGAGAGCACACCGCGTCCTTTTCCTCGCAGGCGATCGTGATGATGTCGTGGTTCCCTGGCATCTTGAGGACATTGTAGCCATGATGAGTCACCACCATGAACTTGGCTAGGGCGGGGTAACCAAGGATGGCATTGTACGGAAGACGGATGTGGGCGACATTGAAGTCGATGAGCTCGGTGCGGTAGTTGTCACGCTGGCCGAATGGTGACAGGGAGGCGGATCTACCTATCGGGGTGGTGGAGCCGTCGGTCACTCCTGAGAAGGGCTTGGTGGGCTGTAGCTGATCATAGGGCACTTGGAGGCGATCGAACGTTTTGATGGAAAGGACATTGAGCCCCGCACCGCCATCGATGAGGGTCTTGGTGACGAGGACGCTGCTGATGACGGGAGAGCAGAGCATCGGGAGGGCGCCAGCAGTTGCCGCGCACTTGAGCTGGTCTGACGAGCTGAAGGTGATGATGCACTTGGACCATCTGAGCGAGCCTGTGGCCTCGAGCCTGGGGAGAGCCGCGTTCACCTCACGGGCGAACTGCTTGAAGATGCGCTGGGAGGCTGGGGCCTGAGCACCGCCCAGGATGCAAGCAACAGTGCAAGGCTCCTGGAAGCCCCCAGCACCCTCATCTTGGTGGTGGTCGTCGTTCCTTCTTGGTGGCGGTGGCAGCGGAGGGAGGCCGGCGTTGCCCTAAGGACGGTCCTCACGAGGCTCATCTCTCCAGGCTCCCTCGCGAGGCTGGCCCTGCCAGCGGTCCTCACGAGGCTGGTCACGCCACTCCTGGCGAGGCCCGCGGTCATCCCAGCGTCCTCCGGCTCGACCTCCTCCGCAGCCGTAGCCTCGATCATTGCGCTTGGGGCATCGACCGAGGCGCCCGTCGTGGATGGCCCTGAGCTCATGGCATTCATTGGTGTTGTGGCTGTGTACGTTGTGGAAGACGCAGAACGGACGGCTGCCCTTGGATGACTCTGGGTGGTCGCAGCCACGCTTCATCTCTGGTTCAGCCGCAAGCACGGCCGCCCCCTTGAGTTTCACGTCCATGGCCTTGGCCTTCTTGTCTTCTGGGTCGGCCGCTGGGAGCTCAAGGAGGGAGAGGTGTCCCTCCTCAGCTCTCACGCACTTGGTCGCTATGTTGAACATCTCCAGAGCCGTGCACATGTCTTCGTGTATGGCGAGCTCCTCCTTCATCTTGACATCGCGGACGCCATCAGAGAATGCTGAGATGATGCCCTCGTCCGACACCTTGGGGATCTTGAGACGGACGCTGTTGAAGCACTGGATGTACTTCTGCAGGGTTTCCCCTGGCTGCTGCTTGATGCATCGCAGGTCGCTCGCGGCAGGCGGGCGGTCGCGGGTGCCCTGGAAGTTGGCAACGAAATGCTCACGCATCTCGCCCCAGGAGGAGATCGATCCTACGGGCAGGTTCAGGAGCCATGAGCGCGCGCCATCCTTGAGAGCCATGGGGAACCAGTTCGCCATGACCTTCTCATCGCCGTTGGCCGCCTTGATGCTCAGCTCGTAGAGTTGCAGGAACTCAGCGGGATTGGGGGTGCCATCGTAGCATGGAGGCAGGTCGGGCTTGAACTTCCCCGGCCAGACGACGCTGCGTAGCTCAGGAGTGAAGGCTCGGCAGCCCACGGTGGTTACAGGAGCCCGATGTGGAGGTGGAGCTTGATCTTGGCGCTCACGGGCCACCACCATAGGCGGCGCGCGGTCTTGGCGTGGGGGTGCTGGGAGTGCAGGAGCATCTTCTTGCGGCCGCTGGACCTCCTGGCAGCTTGCTTCTTCGTGCGGGGGCGCCCTGCACGGCAGGTCACACCGTGGGGCCACGCGCCTTGGTGCGAGGGCGATGTCTTGACGGGAAGGTGGTGGAGGCGCTCCGTGGGCTACGTCGCCCGCGGCAGGGGGCGGGCGATGCAGCGAGCGAGACGGTGCAGGCGAGCCCCCTGCGGCGCTAACAAGCTCGGCGATGCGCTCGAGCCAGTCCTCGTAGAAGTCGTCGACGGGGCGGTAGTGCAAGAGCTCGCGCGCCATGAGCAATGCAGCTTGTGCGTCCGCCGGCCCGCGACGAGCGTGAGACGACGAACCAGCCGGAGTCAGCGACGGAGTGGCCGTGCGCCCATCACGCCGCACGGAGGGGTGCAGCGACGAAGCTTGCTGCTCGTGCCCAGCCGGGCCGGTGGCGGCGTTAGCAGCAGGCGATGGAGAACGGCGGGGAGGCCCGCCGATGGGCACCGTCTGGGCGACGCGAGCGGCGAGGGCGGCCTGACGCTCAGCACGGGCTCGACGGGCGTCAGCCATGGAAGCGGTGGAGCAGCGGCGGGTCGACCGACGGGAGAAAGGCTCCGATGCACCCCTACCTGGCGCGCCAAATGTCGGATTCGGGGTTCCGCAGACCCTTGAGAGGTTCAAACTCTGGGGTGCATGCGAAGAACTCTCCCTCCCCAGTCTGCCTGCTCAATGATTCCACAGCCTAGCTCGACGAACCCAAGGGACAAGAGACACAGCAATTTATCCTGGTTCGGGCCACCTTGCGGTGTAATACCCTACTCCAGCTTTGTGATGGATTGCCTCGAAGGGCTGAGGATGAACTAGTACAGAGGTGCAACGACCTCAGGAGGTGAGGTGTTCTTGAGCTCGATGAGCTAGTGAGGTGGTCAGGGTGGAACAGATCCGATCCCTCTCTATGGTGGTGGCTAAGTCCTATTTATAGTGGCCTTGGTCCTCTTCCCAAATGTAGGCGGGAAGGGATCCCACAACGGCCAAATTCGAAGGGAGACAACTAGTACAAGTTATCCTGACAAAAGTAGTCTTCGCCTGCAAAAGCCTACGGCGGTGACGCTGCAGTGGGCTCCGCGATGACCTCCGTCCTGCCGTCCTGGCGGTCCTGGTCATATTGCACCGATATGGAAACCTTTGCTTGATTCCTCAGGACTCCGCGCCTGCGCTTGCCTCCTTGGCACCAAAGGGGAAACTGATACACTGCGCCCGCTGGCGCCCGCCTAGTCTTGGTTGTCATGGCTCACATCAGGTGAACCTCGCGAGGTGCGGCTTGCATTGATATCTCCGCTCCTCGGGAGCCAGCCTGGGGAGCCCGCCCCTCGTGGAGGTCTTGGTGTCATCCGCCTCGCGAGGCTTGGCCCCTCGCGAGGGTCTTGAGTTGTTGTTGCTGAAGCTGGGCCGTACCAGGCCGTCGATGGAGCAACGCCATGGGCCGCAGGCAAGCAAGTCTGGGCACCCCCGGTCCCAGGACGCCGACAACTGCTATCTGGCATTCTTGGCGAATTCAAATCTGTTGACCGTGACATCCTTCGGGTTGTTACGGAAGCATACCGTGAGGCTCGTCAAACTGCATCCAGGCCACCAGTTCCCTGTCATCAAACCCAGTGCCACCTTCGCTGCTAGTACCACCCTCGCAATCCATGAACCCATGTCGACCCGGCATCATCCACCCAAATTGCATTCGAGGAGCTATTCGGCGAATTCGTTGTTGGGATGTGTTCCGTCAGGTTCTGGCCGCAACCCAGCTAGTTTAGCCCCAACATATAGAGGTGTCCGATGATGAAGATGGAAGTTGGCTCAGCCTTCGTCCCCCAGGAGAGCCTCAGCAAGAGTAGGCCCATTTGCGGCTACGGCAGTGAGTGTAGCCAGGAGATGCCGCAAGTATGTGTGTTGTAAACGGTTTCTATAAGCAAGAATATTCATGTTCGACCCCTAAGCAACCAAATCTTGAGGATGAGATTTCTTTAAGGGGGGAGGTTTGTAACACCCTGGATTTTACCCATTTCTTTTTCTTTTGATTTTGGTATGGATTTGCTTTTCTGGGGCTTAGTGGTCTGGAAACCTGGAGGGATCACCCTTGATTCCTCTCCCCAGTGGCTTGTCAATCTCAAAACCATCCCAAGACAATGTCATTTCCATCTTGGACCAATCCCAATAATCTTTTTCTTGGGAATATTCCTTTTTCTATTAAAGGAATAACCCTGTCTGCCCTGGGTTGTGAAGCAACTATATTTTATGTTGCTCCATAATTTCTGAAATTTTACCAGGACATTCTACCACCTACCTAACACCTCTCCACCAAATTTGGGCTCATTTCATCTACCCAGTAATTCCCTAGAATTTTCCTAAGATTCTGTCCAGTGGGATGCTGTGTGAAGGAAGTACCATTTTGGTTTATCCAAATGGTATGAAATTTATACAGTATTTTCATATGCCATAATAACTAGTCTCCTCCAAATTTCAGCTCAATCCAAGCCAGTATGTGAGTGCCACATCAAGATTTGCATTTCTTGTTAGTGGGTCCACTTGTACAGCAAGTGGTGTATTCCTTTCTCCATTTGAGATGATTTTTGGCCCACATAATGTTCACAGCATGTGATCACTCTCCAGAAAAGACCAGTCCCTATCTCCTCTTGTATCCTCCTCACCACAGCACAAACACTTTGTTGTTCCTGAGCAAATCTGCTAGCTGTGGTCACCTCAGAAGCCCTTGTGCCTGTTTCTTTCCTCTTTGGCCTTCTCCTTTGAATGACCAATCCTCCTGACAAGATTAGGCCAGCCAGAGTGCACCGCGTGAGCCTATTCACGCAGTGACTACGCGTCCGGCATGCCTGAGAGCGCGCACTGGCAAGTGGAGCCCTCTGTTTCGTTCACCTCTCTCGTGCCCTCGACACCTAGCCATGTCTAGGAGCATCGCCTTGTCATCGCCCTTCTCCTGGACCCCTCTCCCCCTCCGGATTCTTCCTCCCCACGCCACAGCGATCGTCGCCGCAGTACTGCACACCCGTGACCACCATCGTCTTCTCCTAATCTTGGTCGTTTCCTCGCTGTAACGTCATGTCGAGCTGCCCTTCATCAGGTCGGCGGTGTGCATGTCCAAGGCCAGCTCGCCGGAAGCACCAGTAAGGTGATAAGGCCGCCACGGCGGCCGAGCTCATCCACTCGCCTCGGCCGACTATAAAAGCTGTGGCCGAGCCCCTCCCTGGGCATCCCCGAGCCCCTTAACCTCCTCCCCTCTCTCCCAGAGTCCTCCCCGACCCATCCAACCATCGCCGGAGCTGCTCTTCGACGTCCATTGCCGCCATGGCCGCCGGCGAACCCCTCTCAAATTCGCGGTGCACGAGCTCTCCCTCTCCATCCTGCCACCACCAGGAGAGCACCCAGGCGCCGGTGACCCTTCCCACCTTCTCTTTTGCTCACCGGAGTCACCGCGGGGCCGTGTCCATCTCCGGCCGTCGCCAGTCTCTGACGTGCTCGGAGGAGCCCTCGTGCTCAGCTTCCCCGTGGCCCGTGCCCTGCCTGGATGGGTGCGGCGCCTCCTTCCGATCCCGTCGGTGGCCTCGTCCGAGCCGGAGCCCGCCGGAGCCGCCCAGCCATCGCCAGTGTCGAGCCTCCCTACTCCTCCTCTGTTCCAGTCGGGGACAGGGAGAGGAGGAAGAAGATGAGGCCAGGCAGGCCCCGCATCGCCTCCCGACCCCACCTGTCAACGGCTGAGCGTTGACCTCGCCTCTGCCACGTCACGTAAGTGGAGACGCATTTCTCTGAATGCGCTTTCAGAACGTTGAAAGCGTATTTCCTTCTACTGCGGCTAAGTTTGTGTTTTCCTTTCCAGAAAATGTATTTCAGCCGAGTGCGCTTTCGGTTCAGCCCCCAGGGGCCTGTCTATGAATATTTTATTTACAGAATAGTCCCTGTACTTCAAATGGCCGTATCTTCACGATACAAACTCCGATCGAGGTGATTCCAAAGCCCACGTCTTCATCTCGTCGAGCCCGTTCTATTGGTGCCATTTTCATATGGTGTTGACATAGTGAAAATGACCATGTTGCCCTTGCCTTAAATCAGCCCCCTCCGAGAGATAAGTGTTTCCGGCATTCTCTTCCGCGACCTTTCCGCACTTCTTCCTGGTGGATCCTTCACCCCCAGGCAAGCCACGACAGCCACTTGCATGATGGATTTGCAGTAGCTATGGTTTCCTACCTGAATAGTTATTTAATGTGTGCATGTTAATATGTTTGAGGATACTGTATATGCTCATGTTTCATGCTTATCCTTATATTCTGTCCATGTGCATCTTGCTAGTTCTCGGGTACTCATTGGTAGCATTATGCTCGTGGTTGATACTTGTAGTAGTTCATGCTAAGATGATGACATGTCTGCATATTTCTTTATTGTTTGTTATCGACATACTGATGTTGCTCATGCTCACCACTATGCCATGCTCATTTGCATTTAGCTGGTTAAATGCTTGTATATTATTGATGCTATGATTCAGAGTTATGCTTCCCATCCCTGCTTAGGTTATATCATGTTCATATGCAATATGGTTTCATCATGTTAGCATGACTCAGCTCATTTACATTCCAGTTAAACCGGATGTTAATTGAACTTGAACACCTGTTGGCTGAGTCATAGTGTGCCACCGAATCGAGCTCACCAGTGCAACCACACTTGCCTGGATGGGGAGGCCCTAATTCGGTCTATAGTCATGCCTCTCGCCAGTACCTCTAACCAGGGAAGGTTATGAGTGTGTGCTCCCCTGGCCCGGTAGGCGGCTATAACCTTGTGAACCCAGTTTTGGTATTGAGCTCAGGTCCCTGTTTGGGATAGTTTTGTTTGGCCACGACGGTGGCAGGTGTCAGAAGGACACAGGGGTCACCCATGACATAGCCCAAAGGGGAGTTTGTCAGAGTGGCTGGGAGAGTGCCATGCAATAGATTGGGTTTTGTCGGAATGTCGTTGGTCCACCCGAATGGGAGCATGAGGCCATGCATTCTGTGGTGTGGGTACAATGTACTAACCTCTGCAGAGTGTATGATCTATCGATAGCCGCGTCCTTGGTTATGGGCACAGTTCGTAGTAGGACACACTATGGGTTAACAGTATAATAATCTTGGTTATAACAACCCGGTTCGATGAGAAAGAGGTTGGTTGATCTTTATGTGATCACGAGAGGATCACCATGGTATCGAGGATACCGATGTTGGTTGATCGTGATCACGAGAGGATCACCGTGGTATCATGGATACCAGATTTGGATGATGGTTTTATGTGATGATCTCGGGTAAAGATCAAGCTCCTTGTGATCATGATATCACTACGATATTGTAATACCAAGTTTGGTTGGTCCCAAGGTTATCATGTGGCACACTCGATGGTAAGTTCTTACATCTGGTGGTTATGAGGTAACCCCAGAACAGACTAAGTTGCATCATGATAGTTTTAACCTGTTGCATGTAATCCTGCTCATATGCCATGCCATGCTTATATTGTTTTAGCATCATCATGTTGCACCTGCTTAACCTGTAAATGCCATGCTGTTGCTTGTCTTGATGGATTTGGTTGTTGTGAGCTTGCGAGTACATTCAAAGTACTCACCTGGCGTGTCATGCTAGTTTGCAGGTCATGCCATGATTGCTTGCTTGTCAAGGATCCCGAGTTTGCGAGCTAGGATACGCGTTCCAGCTAGAGTCCCTGCAGAGTGGAGTCCATCACCGCCGTCGTTGTTCCGCTGCTGAGAGTTACTTTGGTTCCTCGGATTCTTCCCCTGCTAGCATAGGGCTACCCTGGGTAGGCCTAGTGTCGCCGTGCCGATGTGATCCTTGTACCCTTGTAGACATATCCATTGTAATAAAGAGCTGATTTGTTCTATGCCAACAGTGTCGTATTCCAGAAGACTTGTCTCTGGGCTGGAATATGGGGCGTTCCGGTCTTCTCTGATCCGGGGTGCCACACCCATCATCTTTGACGAAGAGGATCACCCTGAACGCACCACCGCGGTAGGGTGCTTGCCGTTGTTGGTCTCACCAACAATCCGCAACCTCAAGGTCACAAAGATGTTGGTTGACGGTGGGGCCGGGTTGAATCTAATTTCTCCAAAGGTCATTAGCAAGCTCTAGATAGCAGATGAAGAACTCAAGGTTTCTGGTACGTTCCAAGGGATCAACCCCGGCATGAGTTGTCCTAAGGGAAAGATCACACTGCCGGTGACATTCGGAGGGGAATTAAACTACCGAACTAAGAAGATCTTGTTTGATGTGGTTGACCTCCCCCTGTCGTACAATGGAATCCTTGGTCGCCCAGCCCTGGCCAAGTTCATGGCGGCATCCCACTATGCCTACAACACTTTGAAAATGCCAGGACCAATGGGCATCATTTCCATTCCGTCGGACAAGAAAGATGCAGTCATATGTGTGGACAAGATGTACCGGGAAGCAGTTGCTGCAGAGGCTGCGGAAGCCATTGCTCCTGCCAAGGAAAGCAAGAAAAAGAAGAAAGCTAGCAAGGATGCCAGCAAGGAATCTGGGAAGCGTACCTCTCCGTAGTGCGCTGCGCCTGTTGATGACTTGCCGGAGAGTTCCAATAGCAAGAGATCCAAGGCTGCTGCACCTGTTGTGAAGAAGGTCCCAGCAGGGCTGGCTGGCCCTGATGGTACGTTTACCATCAGTGCCACCCTCGATGACAAATAGGAAAGCACGCTCATTGCCTTCCTGCGGGCGAATGTCGATGTGTTTGCTTGGCAACCATCTGACATCCCCGGTGTTCCCAGGGAGGTAATCGAGCACCACCTTGCTATCTGCCGACATGCCCGGCCCGTCAAGTAGAAGGTCCAGAAGCAAGCTTTGGAGCGGCAGCAATTTATTGCCGAGGAGATCAAGAAACTTGAAGCAGTTGGTTTGGTCAGAGGAGTGTTGCATCCAACATGGTTAGCAAATCCAGTGGTGGTGCGGAAGGCAAATGGGAAATGGAGGCTTTGTATAAATTTCACAGATCTAAATAAGGCATGCCCGAAGGACCCGTTCCCCTTGCTGCGCATCAACCAAATTGTTGATTCCACCTCTGGGTGTGACCTGCTTTCCTTTCTGGATGCCTACTCCGGGTACCACCAGATCTTCATGTCCAAGGAAGACGAAGAAAAGACCGCATTCATAACCCCATGTGGCACGTACTGCTTCGTACGGATGCCCTTCGGGTTGAAGAGCGCTGGATCCACTTTTGCAAGAGCAGTATAGATTGGCTTTGAGTCCCAGCTGCACAGATACATTGAAGCTTACATGGACGATATAGTGGTTAAAACCAAGGACAGAATGACTCTCATTTAGGATTTGGAAGAGACCTTTGCTAATCTTCGCAGGATCAACTTGAAGCTGAATCCAGAGAAGTGTGTGTTTGGTGTTCCTTCCGGCAAGCTACTTGGCTTTTTCGTGTCCCATCGAGGGATAGAAGCCAACCCCGACAAGATCAAGGCTATCGAGCAGATTCAAGCACCCAAGACAGTTAAGGATGTGAGGCGCTTGACTGGATGTGTTGCCGTGCTAAGCAGGTTCATTTCTAAGTCTGGCGAGCGCGCCCTGCCGTTCTTCAAAATGTTGAAGAAGGCAGGACCCGTGGAGTGGACCCCAGAGGCAGACGCTGTGCTACTAGATTTGAAGATCTATCTTTCCTCTGTGCCCACTTTGGTCGCTCCCAAACCACAAGAGTCGTTGCTGCTATACTTAGCAGCAACCAATCAAGTGGTTAGTGCAGCACTAGTGGCGCAGCGGGAAGTGGATGAAGCGGCCACCACAACCACTTTCCCCTCTGGAGAGGAAAGTGAATCCGTCCCGGCAAGGTCAGATGTAGTTCAAGACAAAGAAGAGCAAGGCAGTGGAGACAGTTCCAAGGTTGCGGCAAAGAAGAAAGTGGTGCAGCGCCTAGTTTACTTTGTCAGCTCCCTACTACAGGGGGCTAGATCGAGGTACTCTGGTGTGCAAAAGTTGATTTTTGGCCTCATCATGGCCTCAAGGAAACTACACCACTACTTCTAAGCCCACGAGACCACGGTTGTCACCCGCTTCCCCTTGCAACGCATACTCCGAAACCCCGAGGCCACTGGCAGGATTGTGGAATGGGCTTTGGAGTGGTCCGGCTTTGGTTTGAAGTTTGAAAGCACGTCAATCATTCAGAGCAGAGCAGTAGTAGAGTTCATTGCAGAGTGGACGCCAACCCCTGATGAAGAAGCATTGGAGACAGTCATCCCCGGCAAGGAAGTGCCCCAAGAATGGATTATGTATTTTGATGGTGCCTTCTCCCTGCAAGGAGTAGGAGCTGGTGTGCTTCTCATTGCCCCCACTAGGGAGAACGTGAAGTACATCGTTCAGATGCATTTCCCCCGGGAGAAGGCTACCAACAATACTGCAGAGTATGAAGGGCTTCTTGTCGGGCTTAGGATTGCAACAGAACTAGGAATCAAGAAGCTGATCATCCGCGGAGATTCGCAGCTTGTGGTGAGGCAAGTCAACAAGGATTATCAAAGCCCATTGATGGAGGCATACGTCGAGGAAGTGAGAAAGTTGGAGGAGCGCTTTGATGGATTGCAAACAGAGCACGTGCCCCGTGCGGAAAACAGCATTGCTGATCATCTGTCAAAGTGCGCTGCGCAAAAACTCCCTGTGGAACCAGGGACTTTTGTTCTCCATCTGACTCAACCCTCTGTATCCCCGGCAACAATGGCCAGAAAGAGGGGGAAACTGGACTCCGGCAAGCCTCTCCCGGCAGAGCCTTTTGAAGCCCCCAGTAGAGAGCTTGGCGGGAACAACTCCCCTTCGATCGGTGAGCTGCACCCTCCCGCCAGACCATAGGTCCCTGCGGTCAAGGAGTGCGCTCCCATGAATGAGCAGGTGTCGCTGGTCCTTGTTGCCAAGCCCCAGGCTCCAACTTGGGCACGGCACATTGTTCATTTCCTCCAAACAGGAGAACTTCTCGAAGAGCAAGAAGAAGCTGAAAGAGTAGCCCGGAGGGCCAGTATGTATCAGTTCGTTGACAACACACTATACAGAAGAAGGTCCAATGGTGTGAAATTGAAGTGCATTTGCCAGGAAGAAAGAAAGGAACTATTGACAGAGATACACAAGGGTATGTGCGGCTCATACATTGGGTCGAGGGCCCTGGTTGGAAAAGCCTTCCGATAAGGATTCTACTGGCCCACGGCCCTCCAAGATGCAATTGAGCTAGTCACCAAATGTGAAGCCTGCTAGTTCCACTCCAAGAGCATCCATCAGCCTACCCAAGCTCTCCAAATGATCCCTTTGTCATGGCCCTTCTCGGTATGGGGTTCGATATCTTGGGCCCCTTCCCCCGTGCTACCGGGGCTTTGAGTTCTTGTTCGTCGCTATCGAAAAGTTCACAAAGTGGCCAGAGGTGGAGCCCGTGAGGAAGGTGACCGCGCAGTCAGCTATCAAGTTCTTGAAAGGATTGGTGTGCCACTTCGGGGTACCTGCCCGAATCATCACCGACAATGGCACCCAATTCACGAGCCGCGCCTTCACGCAATACGTTCATGCCCTCGGAAGCAAGATCTCATTTGCCTCTGTCACCCATCCCAGAAGCAACAGACAAGCTGAGAGGGCGAATGCTGAAGTGCTGCGAGGTCTCAAGAAAAGAACCTTCGATAGACTGTGGAAGTGCGGCAGGCGATGGATCGACGAGCTGCCGGTGGTTCTTTGGTCCCTCCGTATGACACCAAATCGAGCTACCGGGCAGACTCCCTTCTCCCTAGTCTATGGGGCAGAAGCAGTTATCCCCACGGAACTCATTTTCGGATCTCCTCGAGTGCTTGCCTACGATGAAGTAGCACAGGAACAACATCGGCGTGATGATGCTGTGCTACTTGAGGAGAACCGTCTCTGGATTGCTACGCGTGCTGCATGCTACCAGCAAGCCCTGCACGTATCACAGCCGCATGGTTCATGCCCGGAGTTTTGAGGAAGGCGACCTTGTCCTTAGGCGCGTTCAGTCCACCAAGGGTACAAACAAGTTGACGCCGAAGTGGGAAAACCCTTACCAGGTAGTACGAGTCACCAGACCTGGCGTAGTCTATCAGGAGACCGGAGATGGCATTCAGTTGCAAAACTCGTGGAACATTGAGCATCTTCGTAAGTTCTACCCGTAAGGCGCGGCTGTCGGGCCCTTCCCGGCAGCCACCCTTTTGTACAGGCCTTGCCGATGTTGCATGTAACCCCTTGTACAAAGCCAGGGGTAGACCCTGAGCAACAGAGAAATAAACGAAGCACTGGGGGCCCCCGAAACTTGCATGCATGCATAAGCACATCATGAGCATAGCATGATCATGTAGATAAAATCGCACATGGCATCGTTTTCATCTGCGCTAAGTTGCAGGGTTCTTGCCGTGGACTTGGTCCCGAAGAGAAGAAATGAAGACGAGCCTACGTGATGATCCCCGGCAAGCCAAACAGATAAATTTTATCTCTTATCCATACGTGTTCTGTGAAGAGAAACTTGTCCAAATGAAAACCTCGCCACCTTCGAAACTTAGGTGCTCCCATCCTTCGACTCGAACGTTGCTTCAGTCAAGATGGTTGCAGTGGCCTTTGGTGGAGAAGGCTTGGCGGGGGGCTGGTCCATCTCTGAGATTTGTGCCCAGTAGGCTTAGCCAAGTGGCAACAAACTGAGGGTACCGGCAGGATAGCCTGCCGGGGAAACTTGTTTACTTGAATGTATAGAGGCGTTTCACCTCTGCATGAGTTTAATACATGCACAAGTACCCGGCAAAGCTTGTCTTTTTCATTAATATGCTGATGAGTAGGTACAGATCTTACAGAACAGAAACATGGATAGAGAAAATTACATAATTTAGATTAAAGTTTGGCAAATGCCTACATGTTTTAAACTAAAAAAAGATAAGTTCCCCGTGACGCCCTTTCTTGTCCCTCTCCTCGTAGGCACGGCGGTGGGAGGTGAAGAAGGAAAAAGGAGTGCCTGGGGAGAAGCCTAGCCTGACCCCGTCAGGCCCCTTGGCGAGGGACCTAACAAGAGCGGAAAGGCGCGGGCGAAGGTGATGGTGAAGAGAGCGGCAGGGACAGCCCCCTGGCCACCGCCACCAGGGCCAGCAGGACGCGGCAGGGTGAACAAAGCCGGAGGCCATGAGGAAGTTTGCCGGGGTCCAGCTGGAAGGCTGCTGGAGGAACCAGGGACACCATCCACACCTCTGCATCCAACTCCCTGGCAAATCGCCTTGCCGGAGAGGAGATGCACGTACATATATTGGTGCCCCGGCCTGACGGTGACGGTGCGGCTGGTGTGCAGCCGGAGTCGGAGTCGTCGTCCTCCCCATCGGCGCCATCGTCATCGCCGCACTGTCCTCCTCGTCGCTATCGCTCGAGGAGGAGCTTTCGTCGTCAGTTGAGCTCTCCGCGTAGCACCCTAAGCGAGCACCCGAGCACCCGAAGACCTTGACGGATAGCAGCTCGGCATCCATTAATTTAAAATAGAGGACGTGCCCCTCCGACAAGCTGTGGGCGCGAGCAAAAGTCTTCTAGCTACGTCGGAAGAGCATGACCTAAGGAGCAGGGAAATCTACATCCACCCACATGCTACCATTACAGCAGCCCCTCATGTGCAGCTTCAGTGCGTGCGGCTGCTGTCGGTGTTCTGAGAACCAGGGTACCCAGTCTTGCCTGCCTGCGGACCACGGCGTGGCTCCATCGACGACCTGGTGCGGCCCATCTTCAGCATCGGCAAGACAAGACCCTCATGAGGAGCCAAGCCTCGCAAGGCGGACGACGCTAAGACCTCCGGAGGGAGCGGCCTCCCTAGGCTGGCTCCTGAGGACCGGAGATTCCTATGCAAGCACCCATCTCATGAGGTTCGGGTGACGCAAGCCATGACGACCAAGGCCAGGCGGGCGCCAGTGGGCGCGGTGTAGCAGGTTTCCTCTTTTGTGCTAAGGAGGCAAGCGCAGGCACGGAGTCCCGAGGAATCACCCAAAGGTTTCCATTCCCATGCAACAAGACCAAGACCGCCAGGACGGCAGGACGGATGTCATCGCCGAGCCCACCACGACGTCACGACCAGAAGCTTTGTAGGCGAAGACCACTTTTCGTCAGGATAAGATGTACTACTTGTACCCCTTTAAAATTGGCCGTTGTGGGATCCCTTCCCACCTTCATTTTGGAGGAAGAGGACCAAGGCCACTATATATAGGTTAGCCACCACTGTAGGAAGGGAGATCGAATCCTCAGCTCAAACCCACAAAAGAACAGACCTCGTGAGGTTGTTCTTCCTCTATACTAGTTCATCCTCGGCCCCTCGCGAGGCTAATCCACACCAAAGCAGGAGTAGGGTCTTACACCGCAAGGTGGCCTGAACCTGGGTAAACTCCGTGTCTCCTTCCTTTCCTGTTCATCAAGCTAGGTCCTGAGAGCGATGAATCGGTTGGCTGGAGAGGTCGAGTTCTTCACACACGCCCCAGAGTTCGAACCTTTCTTGGGTCAGTGGAGCCCTGAATCCGACATTTGGCACGCCAGGTAGGGGCGTGTCGAAGGTTCACCTCCTCATCAACCGTGCTCCGCCCTCGCCGTTCGGTTCCCATGGCGGGCATCGCTCCGCTCGCCGGGCCGCCGGGCGCGTTTGGAGGCTTTGCAGGTCTCCGGTCTTTCTCCCCCACCTTACGGCGAGTGCAATGGCTGCCAAAGTTCAGGCCGGAGTTGCCGCCGCGATATGATGGCGCGGCAGATCCAGCGGAGTTCCTCCAGGTAACGGAGAGGCCATCTGGGAGGCCGGCGGCGACGACAAGGCCATGGCGAATTGGCTCCCTATGGCCCTTATGGGTATGCCGCGTGCCTGGCTCCTCGGCCTGCCAGAGTCCTCAGTGGCCTCCTGGGAAGAGCTGTGCGACCTGTTCATCGCGCGCTTCGCGGCGTCGGCGCCCCACCTCATCACGGCCATCCTCGGTGGGTCGCAGGCGCCAGCCTCAGACCGCCACATCAAGCAGTTCTTTCGCCAGGCGAGGGCCACCCAGTCGTGGCGGGGGGCCCCTCCGGGCTGGGCGGCGCCCAAGGCCGACCTCACCTTCGACTCAAGGGACCACCCCAAGACCATGGTCGGTGCCGGCGCGCTCCCTATGCTTTGCACCCCCACCATCTGCAACGTAGCAGTCACCAGGACCCTCATCGACGGCGGCGCAGGCCTCAATGTCCTCTCCGTGGAGGCGTTCGGCCTGCTTCATGTGCCTTACGACCGGCTCCTCCCCACCAAGCCCTTCTCTGGGGACGTCGACGGCTCCACCTATCCTCTGGGGCAGATCCGCCTCCCCGTCACCTTTGGTACACGCAGCAACTACCGCACCGAGCTCATCGACTTTGACGTCACCCGCATTGGTCTCCCGTACAACGCCATCCTCGGGTACCCGGCCCTCGCCAAGTTCATGGCGGCGACTCACCCCGGCTACAACGTCATGAAGATGCCAGGCAATAGCGGTGTCCTCACCGTGGCAGGGGACACCAGGGACGCACTCATGGCCCTCAAGCTCACTTTCAAGGCCGCGGTGGCCGCGCGGTCGGACGCGGAGAGCGCTCTGGAGGGCTCAGGGGCAGTGCCCGCAAAGAAGATGCAGTTGTTCTCTCAAGACCGGGCTGAGACGAAGTAGGTGCCGGTCAACGAAGACAGGAGATCAGGCCCTACCTTCACCTTAGGTGCCAGCCTTCCCCCGGAACAGGAAGAGGCGCTGGTCAACTTCCTCCGTGCGAACAAGGATGTGTTTGCGTGATAGGCAGCGGACTTGGTCAGCGTTCCGCAGGGGGTGATCGAGCAACACTTGATGGTGTGCCCCAACGCGCGCCCCGTAAAGCAGAAGGCACGGCGGCAAGCCCCGGAGAAGCAGTCGTTCATTGTCTAGGAGACCCGCAAGCTGCAAGAAGCCGGCGTTATTCGGGAGGTGCGGCACCCGGATTGGCTGGTGAATTTGGTTATCGTCCCCAAAAAGGGCGGGAAGGAGCGCATGTGCGTCGATTTTACGAGCCTCAACAAGGCTTGCCCTCAATACCCTTTCCCTCTTCCGTGCATCGACCAGATCGTCGACTCCACCACCGAGTGCGATTTGCTGTGCTTCTTGGACGCCTTCTCAGGCTATCACCAAATCAAGATGGCGGTGCAGGATGTCGGGAAGACGGCTTTCTTGACCCCGTGCGGGGTGTACTGCTACACTCGCATGCCGTTTGGGCTGCGCAATGCTGGAGCGACCTTCCAGGGGCTAATGCACATCGCCTTGGGCCGGCAGCTCGGGAGGAATGCCGAGGCATACGTCGATGACATAGTGGTTAAATCTCGGGAGGCGAGAACTCTTGTCGAAGATCTGGAGGAAACATTTACCAGCCTGCGCAAGGTAAACTTACGGCTCAACCCGGAGAAGTGCATGTTCGGCGTCCCGTCTGGCAAGCTGCTGGGTTTCCTGGTTTCACACAGAGGGATCGAGGCCGGCCCGGAAAAGATCAAGGCAATAGAGAGGATGAGCCCGCTGCAGGCCCTCAAAGAGATGCAGAAGCTGGCGGGCTGCGTAACCTCATTGGGGTGCTTCATCTCCAAGCTAGGTGAGCGCGCCCTCCCGTTCTTCAAGATGATGAAAAAGAAGGGCCCGTTCGAGTGGACTCCAGAGGCCGAAGCGGCCTTCCAAGACCTCAAGAGATACCTCACCAGCCCACCGGTAATGGTAGCGCCTCGCCCTCTTGAGCCCCTGGTGCTTTACCTGGCCGCCACGCCTCACTCGGCCAGCATGGCACTCGTGGCGGTCCAAGAAGAGCATGCAGTTGGGGGCACGTGGCGCAGCACCCCACACCCGACCGGGGCGCCGCAGCCTCGGGACGGTGCTCCTGAGGCCTAGGTCGCCCCCCAGGCAGCGGGGCTCCCGAGGATGGCGCTCCTGAGGCCACGGCCTCCCCACCAGATGACAAAGCTCCTGAGACTCCCCAGCCCCAGGAGGGGCAGGACCCCCCCAAGGCCTCCTCCCTCGTCGAGCATCCCGTGTACTTCATCAGCACGGTGTTGCGGGATGCACGGGCGTGCTACCCCATGCCACAGAAGATCCTGCTCGCACTCCTCGTCGCCTCCAGGAAACTGCTTCACTACTTCAAAGGCCACCCCATCAAGGTTGTCTCAGCCTACCCCTTGGAGAGGGTGCTCCGGAGCCCAACACCCTGGGAAGGGTCGCTGAATGGAACATTGAGCTGCAGGCATTCCAGCTGGAGTTCAGCACCACCAGAGTCATCAAGGGCGTGACCCTCGCTGACTTTGTGGCAGAATGGACCGACGCCCCTGGCCGAGAAATGGGCGAGGACCGTTCTCTCACGCCCGGAGATGAGGCACCAGATGGTTGGGTCATGTACTTTGACAGCGCGTTCGCACGCCAAGGCGCGGGGGCTGGAGCCGTGCTCATCTCACCTACCCAGGACAAGCTCTACTACGCAGTGCAACTTTGCTTCTAGCATGGTGAGAAGGTCTCCAACAACATCACTGAGTACGAGGGCCTGATTGCCGGCCTCAAGGCTGCGACGGCTCTGGGGGTTAGGTGCCTCACCATCAGGGGGCGACTCCCAGCTCCTCGTCAACTTCTCCAACAAGGCGTACAAGCCAAAGGACAAGCACATGGAGGCATACCTTGAGGAGGTACGCAAAATTGAGAAACGATTCTTAGGCTTGGAATTGCAGCACGTGCCGCGTGGCACAAACAAGGAGGCGGACGACATCGCTAAGAGGACATCCTGGGCCCGTTCCCTCGAGCGCCCGGGGGCTACTGCCACCTCTACATCGCCATCGACAAGTTCACCAAGTGGGTGGAGGTGGAAGCCGTCCGCACCATCCCAGCTGGCTCGGCTGTCAAGTTCATCAAAGGCCTCGTGAGCCGTTTCGGGGTTCCCAACCGCATCATCACCGACAATGGCTCTCAGTTCACAAGCAATCTTTTCAAAACATATTGTGCTAACCTTGGAACACAGATATGCTACGCTTCGGTGGCATACGCGTGGAGCAATGGCCAGGCCGAGCGCGCCAATGCGGAGGTCCTGAGGGGCCTCAAGGCGAGGAGCTTCAAGAAGAAACTCGAGGCCTGCGGCAGGGGCTGGCTCGATGAGCTCCAGTCCGTGCTGTGGTCCATCTGCACCACCACGACCAAGCCCACGGGCAAGACTCCGTTCTTCCTCGTCTACGGAGCCGAGGCGGTCCTCCCTCACGAGGTCAAGCATCGCTCCGCGCGGGTCTTGGAGTTTGACGAGGCGCGTCAGGATGCCTCGCGGGGGATGGACCTCGTGCTGGGGGGAACGCCGCCGCCAAGCCTCGCTCCGTGCAGCGAGGTACCAGCAGGCGCTGCGGCGGTATCACTACCGCAGCGTCCGCTCCAGGACTCTCGAGGTGCGTGACCTCGTCCTGAGGCGGGTGCTCTCCAGGGAGGGGTTTCATAAGCTCTCGCCCATGTGGGAGGGCCCATTCAGGATCGCCCGTGTCTCCAGGCCTGGCGCCGCGCGCCTGGAGACGCAGGACGGGGTCCCCATCCAGAATGCCTGGAACATCCAGAACCTCCAGAAATTCTACCCATGACCAAGGCCATGCGCCCGTGAAGATCTCTGCTCGTGACACTCTCACGTAATAATGAGTTGGGGCTGTACACGCCCCGGAGTTTCCTGAGCGCCACCCCTAGGCCTCATGGGGGCTCCCACCCACATCCTAGTGGAGGCCCCATGCTCCGCACTGGTGGGAAGACAAGAAGACTAGTATAGGTGCCGGATGTGGCTGTTCTTTTGCTTGCTTTCTGTAGTTGGTTTGCAACTTCTTGAATGAAATTTGAGATTTTTCGCGTTTCATTTGAGGGTTGGGAAATTTCTTCTCCTTGCATCGTTCGCTCTTCTAGCTCTTGCCACAGGAGGAGTGGCAGTTGCCCATCGCTCCTCCTCGCGCGTCCCGCGCGTGGGGGTTGGGCAGGTGTGTGCGCTCAGGCCAGCCCGCGAACACACCTCGCCAAAGCCTCAGTACCCTGGCCTCTTGGCGTCTTTGTCCTCGCGCGACGCTCTCAAACGAGCTCACGGGCATGATGCCTCCGGAGTTTTCCTAATCCTACAGCTGCAGGGTGCCTCCTGAGGCTCAGCGACTTTTGAGTCTCCTCGCGGCAAGGCACGCTCTTGCGGCAGGGGAGTGCACCACAAGAATATCAAGCTAAGTTGCCCCAACCACAATCAGCGGTAACGCGGGTATCGCAATGCAACACGAAAACGGTAACATAACGGCGCAAGCGCCATAGTTCATTACATGCCCAGACAGGGCCCTCTACCTTTTTTAATGCAGGGGGGAAGAAAGAAACAAAAGCAAGCCGCACGACTACAGCGACTCTTGAGGCCCGGCTCCAGCAGCACTAGAGCTCAGTCGGAGTCCTCCTCCTGCTTCACCGGGGCATGATGGCGACGCGGCTCGTCACCCTCCTTAGTTCAAGCCCAGCAACGTGGTGGCTCGTCGTAGTCGCCATCGCTGGTGCTCTCCCCGGAGGAGGAGCCGCCGCTGCTGGAGGCGGCGTGATACGGCTCCAACGTATCTATAATTTTTTATTGGTCCATGCTATTATATTATCTGTTATGGATGTTTTATATGCATTAATACGCTATTTTATATTATTTTTGGGACAAACCTATTAACCTAGAGCCCAGTGCTAGTTTCTATTTTTTCCTTGTTTTTTAGCTTCGTGGAAAAGGAATACTAAACGGTGTCCAAGCGGTATAAAACCTTCGCGATGATTTTTCTTGGACCAGAAGATACCCATGAGACTTGGAGATGAAGTCGGAGGAGCCCCGAGGCGGCCACAAGGGTGGAGGGCGTGCCCAGGGGGGTAGGACGCGCCCCCTACCTTGTGGGCCCCTCGTGACTCCCCTGACCTAATTCTTTCACCTATATATTCACATATGTTCCCAAACCACCAGAAGCATCCACGAAAACACTTTTCCACCGCCGCAACCTTCTGTACCCGTGAGATCCCATCTAGGGACCTTTTCCGGCACCCTGCCGGAGAGGGATTCGATCACGGAGGGCTTCTACATCAACTCTATTGCCCTTCCGATGAAGCGTGAGTAGTTTACCTCAGACCTACGGGTCCATAGCTAGTAGCTAGATGGCTTCTTCTCTCTCTTTGATTCTCAATACCATGTTCTCCTCGTTGTTCTTGGAGATCTATCCGATGTAATCTTCTTTTGCAGTGTGTTTGTCGAGATCCGATGAATTGTGGATTTATGATCAGCTTATCTATGAATATTATTTGAATCTTCTCTGAATTCTTATATGCATGATTTGATATCTTTGTAATTCTCTTCGAATTATCGGTTTGGTTTGGCCAACTAGATTGGTTTTTCTTGCAATGGGAGAAGTGCTTAGCTTTGGGTTCAATCTTGCGGTGTCCTTTCCCAGTGACAGTAGGGGCAGCAAGGCACGTATTGTATTGTTGCCATCAAGGATAAAAAGATGGGGTTTACATCATATTGCTTGAGTTTATTCCTCTACATCATGTCATCTTACTTAATGCGTTACTCTGTTCTTCATGAACTTAATACTCTAGATGCAGGCAGGAGTAGGTCGATGTGTGGAGTAATAGTAGTAGATGCAGGATCATTTCGGTCTACTTGACACGGGCGTGATGCCTATATTTCATAATCATTGCCTTGGATATCGTCATAACTTTGCGATTTTCTATCAATTGCTCGACAGTAATTTGTTCACCCACCGTATTATTTGCTATCTTGAGAGAAGCATCTAGTGAAACCTATGGCCCCCGGGTCTATTTTCCATCATATAAGTTTCCGATCTACTATTTTCCATCATATAAGTTTCTGATCTACTATTTTCCATCATATTAGTTTCCGATCTACTATTTTGCAATCTTTTATTTTCAGATCTATATACCAAAAAACCCAAAAATATTTTATCTTTTGTTTATCTATCTCTATCAGATCTCACTTTTGCAAGTAACCGTGAAGGGATTGACAACCCCTTTATCGCGTTGGGTGCAAGTTGTTTGATTGTTTGTGCAGGTGCTAGGTGATTTGTGCGTTGTCTCCTACTAGATTGATACCTTGGTTCTCTAACTGAGGGAAATACTTATCTCTACTTAGCTGCATCACCCTTTCCTCTTCAAGGGAAAAACCAACGCAAGCTCAAGAAGTAGTAGGAAGAATTTCTGGTGGCGTTGCCAGGGAGATCTACGCCAAATCAAGACGTACCTAGTACCCATCATAAAACTCTCATCTCTTGCATTACATTATTCACCATTTGCCTCTCGTTTTCCTCTCCCCCACTTCTAAAACGATTTTCGAAAAGATTTGCCTTTTTATTCGCCCTTCTTCCGTTCGTCTCCTCGTTTGTCTTTATGTCTTACTTGGCTCATTTGCTTGTTTGGTATAATTGTGTGTTTATTGAAAATCAGAAACAAAGTTTATGGATCCACTTAAAGTTTTCTACTTGGATCATCTTTGATCCATATGTGCGCGTGCTGAAACCCCAACTAGTTAAGTTGAGGGAAAATCTTTAGATGAGCATGCTCATTTTGTGCATCACCGTTTGTTTGAAAAAGGGAGACTCTTATGGAATCAAATAAATTGTTTGCTATGTTATGCTTGGAATCTTTGTGAACTTTGTGATTTTACTTGTTGCTCTAAGAACCCTAAAAAACACCTTCCCTACCTATGTGAGTTTAATGATAATGAAATCTTATCTTCTTATGAAAAGGGTGATATCGAGCAAATTGAAGAATTTGTTGCTTTTAAGGGTGCTTATGAAGTTGCTTCTTTGATTGAAAAGTATGATATTACTCTCTACAAATCTGAAAATTTTGACATACTTAAATATTGCTATGAAAACTATGCTCATAATGTCTATGTCAAAGAATTTATTGAAAGAACGACCGTTGCTTTGGAAGAAAAAAATGATATGCATGAATCTATAGATAATTATGATTCTGATGATTTGATTGAAATATCCCGTGATGAACATGATGCTTGCTATTCTTATGGCCATGATGCCAATATTTATAGAGACGAATTTGCTATAGTTCCTTATGTTAAACATGAGATTGTTGCTATTGCACCCATACTTGATAGTTCCTTGAATCAAAAGCATGATTGCAATGATGTTATTATAAATTCTATTAGTGTCAATTGTGCTAGTAATATGCAAAACCCTAAGCTTGGGGATGCTAGTTTTGCTATGTCCTCTACTTATTGCAATGATCATGATTGGGGGATAATGCTTCTTATGATCTTGAAAATTTATTTAACCCCCATGATGAATATGTTTGCTATAATATTGAAAGTGGGTTTGGAAGAGTGTCAACTTTATGAATTAATGATCCCACTATTTTGGAGATTGATCGATCTTATGAAATTTTTGATAAAAGTGGGCTTGGAGAAGTAATGACTTTATTTTATGTTGATCCCACTATTTTGGAAGAGTGTCAACTTTGTATGCATGTGGATCATGAAGAGAATATTTTATGTGATAGTTATATTGTTGAATTTTATTATGATCCTACATGTAATTATTATGAGAGAGGAAAATATGGTCGTAGAAATTTTCATGTTACTAAATTACCTCTCGTTATGTTGAGATTGCTATTGTTTCTTTCTTCTTCCTTGGACGTGCTAGATATTTCTTGTCTTGCTAATTTGTTTTCCTATAAAATGCCTATGCATAGGAAGTATGTTATACTTAGATGTGTTTTTCACATGTTTTATGATGCTCTCTTTGTGCCTCAATTCTTTTCTTTCATATGAGTATCATCAAAATTATCAATGCCTAGCTAAAAGGCTTTAAAGAAAAGCGCTTGTTGGGAGACAACCCAATATTTTTCCTTGCTGTTTTTCAATAATTTTTTCATCTAGCCTCTGGTTAGATGTGTTTTGTGTTTTAATTACTGTTTGTGCCAAGTAAGACCTTTGGGATGGCTTACGGTGATAGTTGATTTGATCTTGCTGAAAAACAGAAACTTTTGCACCCAGGAAAAACATTCTCATTTTTAACAGAAGCAAGATTTTGATCTAATTCTTTTTGAAAAAGATTTATATACAAATTTTCCAGGTTGTACTAATATTTAAGAATTTTTGGAGTTACAGAAGTATTCGAAGTTCTCTGATTACTACAGACTGTTCTGTTTTTGACAGATTCTGTTTTCTATGTGTTGTTTGCTTATTTTGATGAATCTATGGGTAGTATCGAGGGGTATGAACCCTGGAAAAGTTGGAATACAGTAGATATTACACCAATATAAATAAATAATGAGTTCACAACAGTACCAAAAGTGGTGATTTATTTTCTTATACTAACGGAGCTTATGAGATTTTCTGTTGAGTTTTGTGTTGTGAAATTTTCAAGTTTTGGGTAAGGATTTGATGGACAATGGAATAAGGAGTGGCAAGAGCCTAAGCTTGGGGATTCCCAAGGTAACATTCAAGGACAACCAATAGCTTAAGCTTGGGGATGCCCCGGAAGGCATCCCCTCTTTCGTCTTCGTCTACCGGTAACTTTACTTGAGGCTATATTTTTATTCACCACATGATATGTGTTTTGCTTGGAGCAACTTGTATTATATGAGTCTTTACTTTTTAATTTGACACAATCATCCTTGCTGTACACACCTTTTGAGAGAGACACGCATGAATCATGATTTATTTGAATACTCTATGTGCTTCACTTATATCTTTTGAGATAGGCAATTTTGCTCTAGTGCTTCACTTATATCTTTTTATAGCACGGCGGTGGCTTTATTTTATAAAAATTATTGAACTCTCATGCTTCACTTATATTACTTTGAGAGACTCTAAACAGCATGATAATTTTCTTTGGTTATGAATTTAGTCCTAATATGATAGACATCCAAGAGGGATATAATAAAAACTTTCATATAAAGTGCATTGAATACTATGAGAAGTTTGATTCTTTATGATTGTTTTGAGATATAAAGATGGTGATATTAGAGTCATGCTAGTGAGTAATTGTGGATTGTAGAAATACTTGTATTAAAGTTTGTGATTCATGTAGCATGCACGTATGGTGAACCGTTATGTGATGAAGTCGGAGCATGATTTTTTTATTGATTGTCTTCCTTATGAGTGGCGGTCGGGGACGAGCGATGTTCTTTTCCTACCAATCTATCCCCCTAGGAGCATGCGCATAGTACTTTGTTTCGATAACTAATAGATTTTTGCAATAAGTATGTGAGTTCTTTATGACTAATGTTGAGTCCATGGATTATACGCACTCTCACCCTTCCACCATTGCTAGCCTCTCTAGTGCCGCGCAACTTTCGCCGGTACCATACACCCACCTTATACCTTCCTCAAAACAGCCACCATACCTACCTATTATGGCATTTCCATAGCCATTCCGAGATATATTGGCATGCAACTTTCCACCGTTCCGTTTTATTATGACACGCTTCATCATTGTCATATTTCTTTGCATGATCATGTAGTTGACATCGTATTTGTGGCAAAGCCACCATTCATAATTCTTTCATACATGTCACTCTTGATTCATTGCACATCCTGGTACACCCCCGGAGACATTCATATAGAGTCATATTTTGTTCTAAGTATCGAGTTGTAATTCTTGAGTTGTAAGTAAATAAAAGTGTGATGATCTTCATTATTAGAGCATTGTCCCATGTGAGGAAAGGATGATGGAGACTATGATTCCCCCACAAGTCGGCATGAGACTCCAGATGAAAAATAAAGAAAAAAATAGGCCAAAGAAGCCAAACAAAAAAAATGAGATAAAAAGAGAGAAGGGGCAATGCTACTATCCTTTTTCCACACTTGTGCTTCAAAGTAGCTCCATGATCTTCATGATAGAGAGTCTCCTATTTTGTCACTTTCATATACTAGTGGGAAATTTTCATTATAGAACTTGGCTTGTATATTCCAATGATGGGCTTCCTCAAATTGCCCTAGGTCTGCATGAGCAAGCAAGTTGGATGCACACCCACTTAGTTTTCTTTTGAGCTTTCATACACTTATAGCTCTAGTGCATCCTTTGCATGGCAATCCCTACTCACTCACATTGATATCTATTGATGGGCATCTCCATAGCCCATTAATATGCCTAGTTGATGTGAGACTATCTCCTTCTTTTTTGTCTTCTCCACAACCACCATATTCTATTCCACCTATAGTGTTATGTCCATGGCTCACGCTCATGTATTGCGAGAAAGTTGAAAAGGTTTGACAACACTAAAAGTATGAAACAATTGCTTGGCTTGTCATCGGGGTTGTGCATGATTTGAATATTTTGTGTGATGAAGATGGAGCATAGCCAGACTATATGATTTTGTAGGGATAAGCTTTCTTTGGCCATGTTATTTTGAGAAGACATAATTGCCTTGTTAGTATGCTTGAAGTATTGTTGTTTTTATGTCAATATTAAACTTTTGTTTTGAATCTTATGGATCTGAACATTCATGCCACAATAAAGAAAAATTACACGGATAAATATGTTAGGTAGCATTCCACATCAAAAATTCTGTTTTTATCATTTACCTACTCGAGGACGAGCAGGAATTAAGCTTGGGGATGCTTGATACGTCTCCAACGTATCTATAATTTTTTATTGTTCCATGCTATTATATTATCTATTTTGGATGTTTTA
This sequence comes from Thinopyrum elongatum, assembly GCA_011799875.1. Lineage (NCBI taxonomy): Eukaryota > Viridiplantae > Streptophyta > Magnoliopsida > Poales > Poaceae > Thinopyrum > Thinopyrum elongatum. The sequence continues at coordinate 376,719,782 of CM022303.1, read as the reverse complement.
TATGCATTAATATGCTATTTTATATTATTTTTGGGACTAACCTATTAACCTAGAGCCCAGTGCCAGTTTCTATTTTTTTCTTGTTTTTTAGCTTCGTGGAAAAGGAATACCAAACGGAGTCCAAACGGAATAAAACCTTCGCGATGATTTTTCTTGGACCAGAAGACACCTAGAAGACTTAGAGATGAGGTCGGAGGAGCCACGAGGCGGCCACAAGGGTGGAGGGCGCGCCCAGGGGGTAGGGCGCGCCCCCTGCCTTGTGGGGCCCCCGTGACTCCCCTGACCTAATTCTTTCGCCTATATATTCACATATGTTCCCAAACCACCAGAAGCATCCACGAAAACACTTTTCCACTGCCGCAACCTTCTGTACCCGTGAGATCCCATCCAGGGACCTTTTCCGGCACCCTTCCGGAGGGGGATTCAATCATGGAGGGCTTCTACATCAACTCTATTGCCCTTCAGATGAAGCGTGAGTAGTTTACCTCAGACCTACGGGTCCATAGCTAGTAGCTAGATGGCTTCTTCTCTCTCTTTTATTCTCAATACCACGTTCTCCTCATTGTTCTTGGAGATCTATCCAATGTAATCTTCTTTTGCAGTGTGTTTGTCGAGATCCGATGAATTGTGGATTTATGATCAGCTTATCTATGAATATTATTTGAATCTTCTCTGAATTCTTATATGCATGATTTGATATCTTGTAATTCTCTCTGAATTATCGGTTTGGTTTGGCCAACTAGATTGGTTTTTCTTGCAATGGGAGAAGTGCTTTGCTTTGGGTTCAATCTTGCGGTGTCCTTTCCCAGTGACAGTAGGGGCAGCAAGGCACGTATTGTATTGTTGCCATCGAGGATAAAAAGATGGGGTTTACATCATATTGCTTGAGTTTATTCCTCTACATCATGTCATCTTACTTAATGCGTTACTCTGTTCTTCATGAACTTAATACTCTAGATGCAGGCAGGAGTCGGTCAATGTGTGGAGTAATAGTAGTAGATGCAGGATCATTTCGGTCTACTTGACACGGATGTGATGCCTATATTTCATAATCATTGCCTTGGATATCGTCATAACTTTGCGCTTTTCTATCAATTGCTCGACAGTAATTTGTTCACCCACCGTATTATTTGCTATCTTGAGAGAAGCCTCTAGTGAAACCTATGGCCCCCGGGTCTATTTTCCATCATATAAGTTTCCGATCTACTATTTTCCATCATATAAGTTTCTGATCTACTATTTTCCATCATATTAGTTTCCGATCTACTATTTTGCAATCTTTTATTTTTAGATCTATATACCAAAAAACCCAAAAATATTTTATCTTTTGTTTATCTATCTCTATCAGATCTCACTTTTGCAAGTAACCATGAAAGGATTGACAACCTCTTTATCGCGTTGGGTGCAAGTTGTTTGATTGTTTGTGCAGGTGTTAGGTGATTTGTGCGTTGTCTCCTACTGGATTGACACCTTGGTTCTCTAACTGAGGGAAATACTTATCTCTACTTTGCTGCATCACCCTTTCCTCTTCAAGGGAAAAACCAACGCAAGCTCAAGAAGTAGCACGGCGCGACCGTCGCCAAGGGCAAGCTCACTGCCAGCGATGGCCCCACCCCTCCGGTCGTCGTCATCGTCACCATCGTTGTCGTCGCTGTCACTGTCCAGGCAGCACCCCGAGGGTTGGCCGTCTTCCCCGAACACCCTGACATAGAGGGTCGCGACGCCGTCGTACCTAAAGTGGAGGGTGCACCTCCCATGCAAGCCCCGTGCGCGGGCGAACGGCTGCCACCCACGATTCAGGAACACGTTGCCAGCGGCGGTGACTTCGACCTCCACCTATGAGGCCTTACTGCAGCATTCGTCAGCCTACAGCCAAAGGCCGCCAGGCCCCCCGGCCAGCAGCAAGCCTGCGAAGAAACGCGGAAGCTGGAACCAGATGCCCGTGGGCCTCTCCGACCACACGACGAACTCCGGGGACACGTCGACCGACTGGGAGCACGGCCGCGGTGGCCGGGCGATCGCTGCCGCGCCTCCCCCCATCGCTGAGGCTGCCCCGTCCACGGCAGTTCCCACTGCGGGAGGGAGCACCACCGCGGCTGCCTGAGGCGACGCCGGCCCTTGAAGGGGTGCGCCCGCGCCCCCGAGGGGCCACCACTGGAGTCGCGGCGTACTTGCGGGGGCGTCTGCGGCCACTCTTGGGCGGCGGTGAGCTTGGCTCCTCCTTGGGGGGCCTTCCCTTTCTCCGCGGCGGAAAACTTCTTCGTTGGCACCAGGGATTCGCTAGCAAGATGATGGGATGGAAAGGAAGTAGGAGGAGCAAGAAGCGAGAAGACAGAGATGAGCAGGGGGCTTCGCCCCCTCTCCCATTTATAGCCGGAGGAAGGCCAACCACCGGCCTCCCACGATCTCGAGTAATGATGGCTTTTCTACATGCAATAGGCAGTTGTCAAGTCGGATGGTTGCCGAGGCAGCGTGGGGAAGTGGAGACGCCCACGTCCCGTCAGGCGCCACGCGTCAACTCGGTCCGCAAGTGATTGGGGCCCGCGGCGCTTCGCCCTTGCCCTTTGGCTTTACCCCGAAGCCATGTCCGAGCGCGCGTTGGGCCCGGGGGCTACTGTTGGTGTTCTGGGAACCAGGGTACCCAGACTTGCCTTCCTGCGGCCCACGGCATGGCTCCATCGACGGCCTGGTGCGGCCCATCTTCAGCATTGGCAAGATAAGACCCTCGCGAGGGGCCAAGCCTCACGAGGTGGATGATGCCAAGACCTCCGGAGAGAGCGGCCTCCCTAGGCTGGCTCATGAGGACCAGAGATTCCTATGCAAGCAACCATCTCATGAGGTTCGGGTGACACAAGCCATGACGACCAAGGCCAGGCGGGCGCCAGCGGGCGCAATGTAGCAGGTTTCCTCTTTTGTGCTAAGGAGGCAAGTGCAGGCACGGAGTCCCGAGGAATCACCCAAAGGTTTCCATTCCCGTGCAACGAGACCAAGACCGCCAGGACGGCAGGACGGATGTCATCGCCGAGCCCACCACGATGTCACAACCAGAAGCTTTGCAGGCGAAGACCACTTTTCGTCAGGATAAGATGTACTACTTGTCCCCCTTTAAAATTGGTCGTTGTGGGATCCCTTCCCGCCTTCATTTTGGAGGAAGAGGACCAAGGCCACTATATATAGGTTAGCCACCACCGTAGGAAGGGAGATCGAATCCTCAGCTCAAACCCACACAAGAGCAAACCTCGTGAGGTTGTTCTTCCTCTGTACTAGTTCGTCCTCAGCCCCTCGCGAGGCTAATCCACCCCAAAGTAGGAGTAGGGTCTTACACCGCAAGGTGGCCTGAACCTGGGTAAACTGTCGTGTCTCCTTCCTTTCCTGTTCATCAAGCTAGGCCGTGAGAGCGACGAATTGGTTGGTTGGAGAGGTCGAGTTCTTCGCACACGCCCCAGAGTTTGAACCTTTCTTGGGTCAGCGGAGCCCTGAATCCGACAGCTGCTCGAGCTCCATCACCCTTGCGAATGGAGTGGGTAGACGGAGGCGGCCATGCGGAGGCTTGTACAATATGATGATGAACTCCAGAGGTTGGTCTCCGACGTGGCCTTCCATCCGGGGAGGAGCGGACGACGGGGGCGCAATCAGAGCGCCACCCCAACCTCCTCGGCCCCGGGCGCCATGACGACCACGACCTCGCCCCCTCCCACCTCCTCTCGCGGCGGACTCTGCCCCCGCGTTTTCGGCAGGAGGCGGGAGGCGTTGTCGAGCAGAAGCCCTTGTCGGGGAGGAGTGGAGCACGTGAACAAACGCACCGCTCATGCCCCCTTCTTATAGGGGAAAGGGGCAGGGGGCTGGCTCCTCACCCTGGAAGCAGCCGCCCCACTCCTCCAATCCGGCTCCCCCGCACCATCAACGGCTCGGGGAATCAAAGTCGATCCTCTACGCCAATCTATGACGCCTGGGTTTCTGCCGTGGCGCTCATTCCCGTGCCCTCCGCATCCGCCACCAACCCTGCGCAATGCATGCAATACACGTGGCGGAAGTACCAGAGGCAGGGAAGCTAGTGGAATGGTAGTTATCGCCACATGATCATGGGACGTGGGCAACCCACGGATCATGGCTCGAATTACCTCCGTAATGTCTTGCACGACGCGCGGGAAAGCCGGAAACTAATCCAAGCCCAGATTAATGAAGAAGCAAAGAAGACCTCAAAGGACAAACTGTTGCAGCCTCTTCGCCTATGTACTTGACAGGGCCTACCCCGACGACGCTCGGCAGCGCGTTCAGACAGGCCCGAGGGCTCCTATCGGTGTAACAAACCCCAGGTGTGTTGCCCAGACTATACACAGGCACAAGAGCAAGGTTACAACGTCCAAGCCCAGACCAAGCAAGGAGAGATCAGCTCTTTGAGAAATCAAAGGGCAGATCAAGAAGACCAAGACAAGCTAAATGAGCAAGACACCACTAAGGAGAAACCTCCCTTGCCGGGCAGGCGAGCCTGGCGAGGTCGAGATTACCCCAAAAACAAGTCTCAAGACTGCCCTGGCGGCCTACCCCGCCAAGGCTCCACCGCCCCACCTCACAGCAACGCAAGTCATCGATTGGTGCGGTGTCAAGCCCCCAAGTGGCTAGGTGGCTGTTATTTGACATATGGCAGCCACTTTCGAAGGAAATCACCTCCAAATGACACCCGTCCAGAGACGTGTCAAGCAGACAGATGAGAAGGTGGCCGAACGGCCCGACAAGGCTAGCTGGGCATGCCACGAAGTGACACTAAGCGGCGCATTTAATGCGCTCTGCTCTGTCTACAGAGTTAGGTATGATAGCACCGTTTGCTATCTAATAAGTACACAATGACTGATTTGCCATTGTGGTGACCCCTTGATCTATAAAAGGAGGGCCATGGCAACCATAGAAAGGATTCGGACCCTTGTACACTCATATGCACGTAGCTGCTCTCGCCACGAGGCAACCCTGCCGGGCTAGAGTGCTGCGTCTCCACCACGGTCCTCTCATCAATCCACCAAAACAGGAGTAGGGTTTTATGCCTCGTGGTGGCCCGAACCTGGGTAAAAACTGCCATTGTGATCTCTGTCGTGCTGCGCTATGCTCTCTGCTCTTTGTGCAATGAGCCCTTCCCCCCGCCGAACCACAAAGGGGCTGATGGCCCCATAGGTGGCCGTGGTTTCCCATGACACTTCGATAACCTTCGAAGACTAGAGATTTGTCAGAGGCCATAAGCACAAGACATCGATATTTTCCAAATATCACAATCATCTCAAGATCACAAAGCATTGAGACAGACATTAAGTTGTATCCAAGGGATTCAACAAGCATCACTTTATCCATGTGTTGATCCTTTGAGATAGCAACTCTACCTAGGCCCAATACATTGATTTTACCAGTGTCAGCAAATGTGATATGGCTTTTAGTAGATGGTCGAAGAGTGGAATCCATGAGAAGACTTCGATCACCAGTCATGTGGTTAGTGCATCCATTATCCATGATCCATTCACTAGCTTTCAGAGTTGTATCAGGATAGGCTTCACAAAGAGTATTATGAAGGAGAAAAATTTGACGAACAAGCATACTATCCAATGTAAGATTCTTGGATGCTAAGATAGGATGTTCATCAAGAAATCCAGGGACGAAGTAAATGGTAAGACCATTTTGGCATTTTATCTTGCGTCCCACAAGATGTTTTAGGTCTCCAGCATTGTCTTCAGAAGTCAATGATTTTTGGCTGGAGACCCGACCCTGCATGAGAAGTTAATTCTTCTTAACCACCCACATCTTAAGGGATGGCTTAGAAGCAATGAGTCTAAGTGCAGCATCTGAGAACTTTGGCTTTAAAGCCCTAGCAAATAGTTTTGCAGTATGTGAATAGTACTCAAAATAATATGCAGAAAAATTCTTTGATTTGTGAACATAGGGGTTTGAAGAAACACACTCATATTCTTGACTCTGATGATAGTTTCCCTGCAAACCATTGGCGTTAGGGTGACCCTGTGAGGTCCTCTGTCTGTATGAAGCCTTTGGGCCATATGAATCCTTTGATCTGGGGTTTTTCTTCTTCCTTGGTGGTGTCATGATGACATTCACGGGAAGCTTCTCAAGACGACTTTTAGGAACCCAGATCTTCTTCATAGGTGACCCATTCCTGCTGTTAGTTCAAATAAACCTGGCAAACACTTCATCGTTCTGATTCTTGAACAGTTTATAGGTTGAGTCAAATGACTCATCAATTATAATAGGGTTAGCACAAGTGAAGCCAGATAAGGTGGATGGATCCACTAAAGGGCCCTTTGCAGCAAACCATGTGGTTTTGCGGAACTGCTCAGGCTTCCAGTAAGAACCATCAACATTCATTTTCCTCTCGAAACCAACACCCTCTTTCCTAGGGTTTCGGTTAAGACTCTGTTTCTTGAGGACATCACATAGTGTCTAATGCTCTTTGAGGCTTTTATACATGCTTGTTCCAAGCAATGTCTTCAACCTGGCATTCTCATCAGCAATAGTAGTGGCATCCTCAGAAGAGGGGTTAGTTACCACATCAATAGTTGAAGATATTGCAAAGCAATAGAACATTGAGCAATAGAGATAGCATTGTCACGCTCAAAAACTTTTAAGCAAGGTGGCAAAAAATCTTCCTGAGCGAAACTGATCTGTTGAGCAAGTAGTGAATCATTTCTTTTTGAAGATCTTCATGAGATGCTCTCAGTTTCTCTAGATCTTGCTTCCTTTGAAGATAATCATAGGAAAGCTTTTCATGAGTGGCTGGGAGAGTTTCATGTCGACTTTCAAGTTCTTCGTACTTAACACGAAGATTTTTTATGTCTTCGATTAAGGACTGAGTTCGATTCATTTCCTCATCCAATAGGTCATCGCTTTTGTCTAACAAATTTTGAATCTTTTCCATGGTTGTTTGTTGTTCAGTTGCAATTTTAGCAAGAGTTTTATAACTGGGTTTGGATTCACATTCAGAGTCATCTTCACTGGAGGTCTGAAAGTAAGCATCGCGTGAGTTTACCTTAGCACCTCTTGCCATGAAGCAGTAGGTGGGAGCATAATTGTCGTTATCATTGGCTTCAGCGTCGGCATCGTGACCATTGTCTTCAGTGTTGAAGATGGACTTGGCGACGAATGCCGAAGCTAGAGCCAGACTTGCAACGCCTGAATCAGACTCCTTCTCAGACTCTACCTCCGCCTCCTCAGAAGCAGACTCCTTTGAATCCATTTCCTTGCCAATGAAAGCACAAGCCTTGCCAGACGAGCTCTTCTTGTAAGATGAAGACTTTGAGGATTTCTTCTTCTTCTTATCGTCGGAGTCATATTCCTTGCTCTTCTTCTTTTTCTTTGCTTCCTTGTCCCATTGAGGACATTCAGATATATAGTGGCCTGGCTTCTTGCATTTGTGGCATGTTCTCTTCTTGTAGTCACGAGTGGAAGCCTCATCATTCTTGGAGCTGGATCTTGAAGACTTTCCGAAATGATTCTTCTTGGAGAACTTTTGGAACTTTCTCACAAGCATCGCTAGCTCTTTGCCTATGTCTTCAGGATCATCAGAACTGCAGTCAGATTCTTCAGATGAGGATTCAGCCTTTGCCTTCAAAGCATGAGATCGGCGATAGTTGGGACCATAGATATCTCAAGTATGTCAGATGGATCGAGATCTTTGAAGTCAGGGCATTTTTGTATCATCAAGGCTAGAGTGTCAAATGAGCTATCGAGTGATCTCAATAGCTTCTTCACAACTTCATGCTTGGTGATTTCAGTGGCGCTCAGAGCACGAAGCTCATTTGTGATATCAGTGAGGCGGTCGAAAGTGAGTTGGACATTCTCATTGTCATTCCTCTTGAATCGGTTGAAGAGATTGTGAAGCACATCTATTCTTTAGTCTCTTTGAGTTGAGGTGCCATCGTTGACCTTGGACAGCCAGTTCCAGACTAGCTTCGCAGATTCCAGAGCACTCGCACGGCCATACTGCCCTTTGGTCAAATGACCACAGATGATGTTCTTGGCAGTTGAGTCCAATTGTGGGAACCTCTTGACATCAGCAGCGGTGACTCCTTCACCGACTTTGGGAACGCCGGTCCTGACGACATACCAGAGGTCGTTGTCAATGGCTTCAAGATGCATGCGCATCTTATTCTTCCAGTAGGGATAATCAGTGCCATCGAAGACGGGGCACGCAGCAGAGAGTTTGATTATCCCTGTAGTCGACATAGCTAAAACTCCAGGTGGTTAAACCGAATCACACAGAACAAGGACGCACCTTGCACTGATACCAATTGAAAATGCTAGTTATCGATTAGAGGGGAGGGGGGTGAATAGGCGATTTTTATGAAAGTCTTCAAGATAGGCAATGTCTTCGAAGACAGACAACCAAATACAACCTACACAGTATGCAGAAGAAGATAAACTACACTAGCCATGCCATAGTCTAACAAATAGTACAGAGTAAACACGAAGACAAACAGCAGCTAGGTAGAGTGGATCAGACTAGGAAGATAGTATGAAGCCAAACAAGCAAACAGACAGAATGTCTTCACACAGTGAAGTCAAACAGAGCAGGCAAGCAATGACTTCACGAAGCGAAACTGTTAGTAAAGGGTAAAGTGATAGAACAAGTTGCTTGACAAAGACAAGGACCAGTTCCAGTTGCTGTGACAACTGTACGTCTGGTTAGGGAGGCTGAGATTGAACTCAGAAGACCGCGTCTTCACCATATTCCCCTTGAGCTAAGGACACTTAGTCCTTACCCAATCACTTTGGTAAGTCTTCAAGGTAGACTTCCAAACCTCCACAGACCGCGTTCACCGGCGATCCACAATGACTCTTGGATCCTCAGAACAAGACGCCTAACCGACTGGAAGATACACAGTCTTCAAGTGTAATAAGTCTTCACATCACGCTGACAGAAAGACTTCAGTGATGCCAAACACTCTTTGGTATCTGGGTGTTTTGGGCTTTGTCCTCGCAAGGGTTCTCTCTCAAATCCTTCGGAGGTGGGTTGCTCTCAAACGACAAAAGCCGTGCACGAACTCTGAGCAGCCACCAATTTATGGTGTAGGGGGTGGGCTATTTATAGCCAGGAGGCAACCCGACCTGATATGTCCAAAATGACCCTGGGTCACTAAGGAACCGACACGTGTCCAATGGTCGGATTTTAAACACATGCGGCAGCTTGACTTGGGATACAAGAAAAGCTGACTCATCCAACTCTGGATAAGATTTTCTCTCATTGTCTTCACTCGAAGCCATAGGATTTGAGTTGAGCATCACGTCAGTTTTCTGACTTCGTTCATTTGGACCCCACTTGACAGTTCGGTGGTTCCTATGACTCAAGAAAGAATAAAATGAAACTACGAAACAAACTATGTCTTCGCACTCCATTGCCTTCAAGTGAATGTCTTCACACGTCATTATCGTCGACGTGAATGTCTTCACGAACCACCATTGTCTTCAATGTCTTCATACATTTTTAGCGATCATCTCTGATAGGTAAATGAAATCAATGAGTGACTTCTACCTGTGTTATCCTGTGAATCTCATAAACACATTAGTCCCTCAACCACATTTCTCGTCAATACTCCAAAACCAACTAGGGGTGGCACTAGATGCACTTACAGTGTACATGATCTGTAGTACATATTGAATGTTGTCACCAGTTGGCGAAGTGAGAACTACTCTGGCCCCTAGCCCGGTTTTGAGCCGTCAAAATACATGGTCCAGTGTGAATATGTGATGTATTCTCTAGGGACCTCAGCTTCTATCCATTCGGCTATAAATTCTGCCAACACCTGAGATTTAATGGCTCGGCGAGGCCGGTATGTTATTTCGAAAGGTAAGAGCTCCATGGCCCATTTGGCTATATGCCCTGTAGCATCCTTGTTATTAATTACTAATTGACCTGTTGCGCCAAATGGCGCAGAGACCCGCTAAACCAATGTTCGCGATGAAAATAGGTTCCTTCCGTAAGGACAGGCGATGTATAAACTCATTGTAGTTCGGTAGTAGAAAGTCATATCTTAATCCATATGCGCCTTGAAAAAAAAACATGGTTTAGTTGATTTCGTTGTGGGCAAGCACATATGGTAACAAATTTAATCTCTTTTAATAAAAAGGAATGGTGTCTTGCTGTCTACAATGAGATGTACTCCCTCTGTTCCTTTATCTAAGGTGTAAATTTTTGGGCATGGTGACCAAGGCTACAAATTATAGATACATTAGTACAAAATTACCCTTGTCAAATTTGTTGATTACTGGATACAGGCAATCAGGGGAGAGATACTTTCCTTCTTTTTCTATTAAGAGCGTGAAAATGACGATGAAGAAGTCGCGGCAGCGAAGCGCTTCGTCTCCGGCGATGACGAGAGCTAGCGACGGCGCTAGGGTTTGAGCGATACAATGAAGGGAGTAAGATTTAATGACCGCAGGGGGTTGGATATTTATAAGGAAGGGAACGACACAGTGAATTTACTCTGCTACCCCCGGCGGTTCACATCTGAGCAACACGTGGCATGCATGCAACAACTTAAATGGTGTGCCACGACCCCACGCGTGCCTGGTTTGTCGGGTGGTCGTTCCGGCTTCTCCGGATTCAGGCAAAAAGGATAGGGATATTAAAAGCATTTTAAATGTTGTCTCTTAATCTTCAACTGACAAGGACACAGTGAAGACAATCGACACGTGTCAATAGAATGCATATGAAGATTTAGAGAGAGTAGGAGAGATAAGCACAGATGGGGTTAGGGTCCGAGCACATTCACTTAATGCAGAAAATGGCAACTTGAAGACATATATGCAGCCGGTCTATTCTGCTAATATTAGCAGAATAGTTATTCTGCTAACACTTCCGAACTGCACGCTCAACGCGAGGGCACTGCACTTTCTGTAGCAAAGGTACTGCAATACAGAGACTAGTGAACTTCATGTCGGAAAAAACTACACGCGGTGTTTTTTTGGTATTGTTTTCACTCTAGTTTTTAAACCGTTTGTCGGAACGAGGTGTGTAATATACCATTGAGAAGCTATGGATTAGGTGCAACTTCCCCATGTAGAATTTTTTTCGAGATTCCTCACAGTTTAAGAGCAGTTTCAAAAATTATGCGGCTCACGACGAGTGGCGGCGAGCGTTTGTCGTGTTTTTTTCTAAACCGCTTGTCAGATAAAGCAAATGATATTCCATTGGAAAGATATCGTCGAGGCGCAACTTTTTCATATGTATTATTTTCTCTAACTCGCTACGGTTTAAGAGCAGTTTTAAATTTACTAAATTGTGGAATTCCGTTTTTTTTGATTTTTTTATTTTTGGTACTATTTTTGCTCTAGTTTTCGAACCATATGTCAAAACGAGGTGTGTGATACGCCGTTGGAAAGCTACAGACGAGGCACAACTTTCATATGTAGAAATGTTTTTGAGATTCTTTACGGTTTTAAGTTAATTTTGAAAATCGTGCTACGGACGACGAGTGGCAGCGGCCATTTTTTCGTGAAATATTTACAAACCGCTGGTCGGAATGATTCAAATGATACACCATTGGGAAGATGTCGACAAGACGCAAATTTTTCATGTAGAACACTTTCTCTAATTCCTTACGGTTTAAGAGCAATTTTAAAATTACCGAAATGCGGACACTATTTTTCGCGACACCAAAATCGACGAGGGAACTGCATCGGACAGAAAACTGCACTGCTTCAGACTGAAAACCGCACTGCATCAGACTAGCTACCGAACTTCATTGTTTTTTTTGTGAGATGTAAATTTTTCCAAGAAGAGAAGTGGACCGTGCTTCGCGTCGGGCGTAAATGAACCGCAACACTATCAAGAAGTGAACCGCATTACTTTTTTTTTTGTTTCCATAACAATTTTCTGTACTTCACATTTTGAGATTAAGTGAACCGCGACACTACTGAAAGTGAACCGCGAGTTTTTATTGTCTTTTTTCATAGTTATTACTTTTTACGTGCGTAGACCGGGCGAGTGGACTACATGGATTGAGCGAGTGAACTCCATGGTAGGGGCAAGCTAACTGCATTGGTTTTTTTAGAATTTGTGTTTCAAAAAATAAATAGATTTTAATAGTTTTTGTTTAAAATGACTTGCATTTTTAGAGGGGATGTGAACTTCTCAAGAGTTTTTATTATCTTGTTTTCTTCACAAAGTAAACCACATGAGGGTTTACATCAAAGTGCATCTATCTTTTAACATTATTGACAAATAGGTGGCTGGATTTTACTCAACAGGTCTCAAAACCAAAATACAAATACAATTGGTTCCTTTTTTCTTTTGCATAACTGCTCACAGTAAGTGTAATGCTTTCTAGAGTAAACGCTGGTCGTGTGCTCCCACTGTTTTGGACTAAAGTGCTGCACCATTGTCGTCGGTGAGCAGAAACAAAATAATTTTGCGAGTACTGCACCACTTGTTGCTAGTGCACTGCACGACTAAGTATAAAACTAACGACGATTTTGCGAGTACTGCACCACTTTTACGAGTGCACCACATGACTAAGTACAAAACTAACGACCAGATAGCCTCATGCAATTTTTCTGAAAATGGAAAAACAATCAACTTCACAACAGCCACAGGCAACCCACGCGCCGTGGACTACATACACACACGCGCTGTACTGCATGGACGTGCCAGCGGACTGCACGGAGGGAGGCTCATTGTCCAAACTGTACGATCAAGGAAGCAGAAAAAAATGCAACGCTACATCAAACCGCACTGCACCACTTTCTTCCTGCAAGAACAAGTAAATTGAACCTCAAGAGCAAACAACAGTGGACTACATTTACACTTGATAAGAAAAACACCAAAACAACGATCTGCACCAGGACCAGAGTGCACCACGGCCCCCACCGGAGTGCCCTGCGCCACCTGGGGGTCAGGAGCGAGCCTCCCTCCATGCAGTTTCTGCCAGCAGTCTGCACGCCACAGTGCTGTTTCTTGTCAGAGGACATGAGTGGGAGAAGCAGAAGCAGGGAGAAGATGCAGGGGGAGAGGGTGAATACCCATGTATGCTGCGGCCACGACCACTAGAGAAGAGGTGACGGTGGAGTGGTGTGGCAGAGCGCCGGTCATCCTGTGGTAGCCGTCGCGTCGACGGGAGGCAGTGGCCGTGATGGCCCATCCCGGCGGTAGGTGGAAGCAGCGGTCGTCGGGGGAGGTCACGGTCGACGGATCCATGGCAGATGAAGAAGGTTTGTTGGTGAAGGAAGGTGAGATGGGGTCGACGGTGGGCGGCGCGCTCGGATGGGGCCATGGACGGTAGGCGTCGTCGGGCAGGGGCTGTGGCTGTGGCCGGGGCGGGGCCAGGGCCATGGAGGCCGGCGTCACGGGGGGCTGTGGATGTCGGCGGATGTCGGAGAGGAAGAGGCCAGGGTAGGATGCCGGAGAACCCCGAGCTCGCCGGATCCCATGCCGGAGATCCCATGAAAGAAGGTGAGGAGCGGGACGGGGCTCCCGGTGGTGCGTGGTTGGGCAGGGATGGTGGGGCTCCGGCAGCGCATGGTGAGGTGGGGGGCTCCAGCAGCGCGGGGCGGGGCTCCGGCGGTGCGTGGTGGGAGCGGGGTCCGGCGGCGCGTGGTGGGGGCGGGGTCCGGCGGCGCGGGTGGTGGCGCGGCTACGGCGGCGCGGGTGGGAGCGGGGATGGGGATGGGTCACGGGGAGGGAGGCCGGTAGTGGAAGCTGGAGGGGAGGTGGGGCTAGGTGCACAGCGGGGGATGAAGAAGGTGGGAGGGAGGGCCGGGTCGAACGTGTTAGCACAATAAGGATACGTGTTAGTAGAATAAGGTGTTAAGGGTGTTATTAGAATATACCCACACTATATATATATATATATATATATATAGGCAATGAAGTCCAAATCAAACATTGTGAAGATAAATCATGAAGATAAACCAATGTTGAAGATAAACCAACTTTGAAGATAATGCAATATGACGCCAAACATACATCTTCAAGAAAGATTGGTGGTGGCATTACCCACCATATAGGAAGTATTAGACCCAGACACAGCACACAATTATTAAAGGGAACAACGTATGTTGTTATGCGGTTTGACCGATAAAGATCTTCGTAGAATATGTGGGAGCCAATATGAGCATCCAGGTTCTGCTATTGGTTATTGACCAGAAACGTGTCTCGGTCATGTCTACATAGTTCTCGAACCCGTAGGGTCCGCACACTTAACGTTCGGTGACGATCGGTATTATGAGTTTATGTGTTTTGATGTACCGAAGGTAGTTCGGAGTCCCGGATGAGATCGGAGACATGACGAGGAGTCTCGAAATGGTCGAGACGTAAAGATCGATATATTGGACGACTATATTCGAACTTCGGAAAGGTTCCAAGTGATTCGGGTATTTTTCGGAGTACCGGAGAGTTACGGGAATTCGCCGGGGAGTATATGGGCCTTATTGGGCTTTAGGGGAAAGAGAGAGGGGAGGCTGCGCCCCCACCCCCCCCCAAGGCTTAGTCCGAATTGGACTAGGGGGAGGGGCGGCGCCCCCTCCTTCCTTCTCTTCTCTTTTCCCTTTCCTTCTCTCCTACTCCTACTACATGGAAGGGAGGGAATCCTACTCCCGGTGGGAGTAGGACTCCCCAGGGCGCGCCATAGAGAGGGCCGGCCCCTCCCCTCCTCCACTCCTTTATATACGTGGCCAGGGGGCACCCCATAGACACACAAGTTGATCATTGATCTCTCTTAACCGTGTGCGGTGCCCCCCTCCACCATAATCCACCTCGGTCATATCGTAGCGGTGCTTAGGCAAAGCCCTGTGTCGGTAGCATCATCATCACCGTCATCACGCCGTCGTGCTGACGGAACTCTCCCTCGAAGCTCTGCTGGATCGGAGTTCGTGGAACGTCATCGAGCTGAACGTGTGCTGAACTCGGAGGTGCGTGCATTCGGTACTTGGATCGGTCGGATCGTGAAGACGTACGACTACATCAACCGCGTTGTCATAACGCTTCCGCTTTCGGTCTACGAGGGTATGTGGACACACTCTCCCCTCTCGTTGCTATGCATCACCATGATCCTGTGTGTGCGTAGGAAATTTTTGAAATTACCACGTTCCCCAATAGTGGCATCCGAGCCTGGTTTTATGCGTAGATGTTATATGCACGAGTAGAACACAAGTGAGTTGTGGGCGATACAAGTCATACTGCTTACCAGCATGTCACACTTCGGTTCGGCGGTATTGTTGGATGAAGCGGTCCGGACCGACATTACGCGTACGCTTACGCGAGACTGGTTTTACCACCATGCTTTGCACACAGGTGACTAGCGGGTGTCAGTTTCTCTAACTTTAGTTGAACCGAGTGTGGCTACGCCCGGTCCTTGTGAAGGTTAAAACAGCACTAACTTGACGAACTATCGTTGTGGTTTTGATGCGTAGGTAAGAACGGTTCTTGCTCAGCCCGTAGCAGCCACGTAAAACTTGCAACAACAAAGTAGAGGACGTCTAACTTGTTTTTGCAGGGCATGTTGTGATGTGATATGGTCAAGACATGATGCTATATTTTATTGTATGAGATGATCATGTTTTGTAACTGAGTTATCAGCAACTGGCAGGAGCCATATGGTTGTCGCTTTATTGTATGCAATGCAATCGCCCTGTAATTGCTTTACTTTATCACTAAGCGGTAGCGATAGTCGTAGAAGCAATAGTTGGCGAGACGACAATGATGCTACGATGGAGATCAAGGTGTCGCGCCAGTGACGATGGTGATCATGACGGTGCTTCAGAGATGGAGATCACAAGCACAAGATGATGATGGCCATATCATATCACTTATATTGATTGCATGTGATGTTTATCCTTTATGCATCTTATTTTGCTTTGTTTGACGATAGCATTATAAGATGATCTCTCACTAAATTTCAAGGTAAAAGTGTTCTCCCTGAGTATGCACCGTTGCCAAAGTTCGTCGTGCCGAGACACCACGTGATGATCGGGTGTGATAAGCTCAACGTTCATCTACAACGGGTGCAAGCCAGTTTTGCACACGCAGAATACTCGGGTTAAACTTGACGAGCCTAGCATATGCAGATATGGCCTCGGAACACTGAGACCGAAAGGTCGAGCGTGAATCATATAGTAGATATGATCAACATAGTGATGTTCACCATTGAAAACTACTCCATTTCACGTGATGATCGGTTATGGTTTAGTTGATTTGGATCACGTTATCACTTAGATGATTAGACAGATGTCTATCTAAGTGGGAGTTCTTGAGTAATATGATTAATTGAACTTTAATTTATCATGAACTTAGTCCTGGTAGTATTTGCAAATTATGTTGTAGATCAATAGCTCGAGTATAGCTCCCCTGTTTATTTTTGATATGTTCCTAGAGAAAACTAAATTGAAAGATGTTAGTAGCAATGATACGGATTGGATCCGTGATCTGAGGATTATCCTCATTGCTGCACAGAAGAATTATGTCCTTGATGCACCGCTAGGTGACGGACCTATTGCAGGAGCATAGGCAGACGTTATGAATGTTTGACAAAGCTCGGTATGATAACTACTTGATAGTTTAGTGCACCATGCTTTACGGCTTAGAACCGGGACTTCAAAATTGTTTTGAACGCCACGGAGCATATAAGATGTTCCAAGAGTTGAAATTGGTATTTCATACTCATGCCCGTGTCAAAAGGTATGAGACCTTTGACAAGTACTTTGCCTACAAGATGGAGGAGAATAGCTCAGCTAGTGAGCATGTGCTCAGAATGTCTGAGTACTACAATCACTTGAATCAAGTGGGAGTTAATCTTCCAGATAAGATAGTGATTGACAGAGTTCTCTAGTCACTATCACCAAGTTACTTGAACTTCGTGATGAACTATAATATGCAAGGGATAACGGAAACGATTCCCAAGCTCTTCGTGATGCTAAAATCGACGAAGGTAGAAATCAAGAAAAGCATCAAGTGTTGATGGTTGACAAGACCACTAGTTTCAAGAAAAGGGTAAAGGGAAGAAGGGGAACTTCAAGAAGAACGGCAAGCAAGTTGCTGCTCAAGTGAAGAAGCCCAAGTTTGGACCTAAGCCTGAGACTAAAGTGCTTCTACTGCAAAGGGACTAGTCACTGGAAGTGGAACTGCCCCTAGATACTTGGCGGATAAGAAGGATGGCAAAGTGAACAAAGGTATATTGGATATACATGTTATTGATGTGTACTTTACTAGTGTTTATAGCAACCCCTCGGCATTTGATACTGGTTCAGTTGCTAAGAGTAGTAACTCAAAACGGGAGTTGCAGAATGAACAGAAACTAGTTAAGGGCGGGGTGACGATGTGTGTTGGAAATAGTTCCAAGATTGATATGATCATCATCGCACACTCCATATACTTTCGGGATTAGTGTTGAACCTAAATAAGTGCTATTTGGTGTTTGCGTTGAGCATGAATATGATTTGATCATGTTTATTGCAATACGGTTATTCATTTAAGTTAGAGAATAATTGTTGTTCTGTTTACATGAATAAAACCTTCTATGGTCATACACCCAATGAAAATGGTTTGTTAGATCTCGATCGTAGTGATACACATATTCATAATATTGAAGCCAAAAGATGCAAAGTTAATAATGATAGTGCACCTTGTTTGTGGCACTGCCGTTTAGGTCATATTGGTGTAAAGCGCATGAAGAAACTCCATGCTGATGGGATTTTGGAATCACTTGATTATGAATCACTTGATACTTGCGAACCATGCCTCATGGGCAAGATGACTAAAACGCCGTTCTCCGGAAGAATGGAGCGAGCAACAGATTTGTTGGAAATCATACATATTGATGTATGTGCTCTAATGAATATTGAGGCTCGCAGCAGGTATCGTTATTTTCTCACCTTCACAGATGATTTGAGCAGATATGGGTATATCTACTTGATGAAACATAAGTCTGAAACAATTGAAAAGTTCAAAGAATTTCAGAGTGAAGTGGAAAATCATCGTAACAAGAAAATAAAGTATCTACGATCTGATCGTGGAGGAGAATATTTGAGTTACGAGTTTGGTCTTCATTTGAAACAATGCGGAATAGTTTTGCAACTCACGCCACCTGGAACACCACAGCGTAATGGTATGTCCGAACATCGTAACCGTACTTTATTAGATATGGTACAATCTATGATGTCTCTTACCGATTTACCACTATCGTTTTGGGGTTATGCATTAGAGACAGCTGCATTCACATTAAATAGGGCACCATCTAAATCCGTTGAGACAACACCGTATGAACTGTGGTTTGGCAAGAAACCAAGGTTGTCATTTCTTAAAGTTTGGTGTTGCGATACTTATGTGAAAAAGTTTCATCCTGATAAGCTCAAACCCAAATCGGAGAAATGTATCTTCATAGGATACCCAAAGGAGACAGTTGGGTACACCTTCTATCACAGATCCGAAGGCAAGACATTCGTTGCTAAGAATGGATCCTTTCTAGAGAAGGAGTTTCTCTCGAAAGAAGTGAGTGGGAGGAAAGTAGAACTTGATGAGGTAACTGTACCTGCTCCCTTATTGGAAAGTAAGTTCATCACAGAAATCTGTTCCTGTGACTCCTACACCAATTAGTGAGGAAGCTAATGATGATGATCATGTAACTTTATGTCAACCGGAGTAAGATCCGCACCAGAGTGGTACGGTAATCCTATTCTGGAGGTCATGTTACTTGACCATGACGAACCTACGAACTATGAGGAAGCGATGATGAGCCCAGATTCCGCAAAATGGCTTGAGGCCATGAAATCTGAGATGGGATCCATGTATAAGAACAAAGTATGGACTTTGATTGACTTGCCCGATGATTGGTGAGTCATTGAGATTAAATGGATCTTCAAGAGGAAGACGAACGCTGATAGTAGTGTTACTATCTACAAAGCTAGAATTGTCGCAAAAAGGTTTTCGACAAGTTCAAGGTGTTGACTATGATGAGAGTTTCTCACTCGTATCTATGCTTAAGTCTGTCCAAATCATGTTAGCAATTGCCGCATTTTATGAAATCTGGCAAATGGATAAACAAAACTGCATTCCTTAATGGATTTATTAAAGAAGAGTTGTATATGATGCAACAAGAAGGTTTTGTCAATCCTAAAGGTGCTAACAAAATATGCAAGCTCCAGCGATCCATCTATGGACTGGAGCAAGCATCTCGGAGTTGGAATATACGCTTTGATAAATTGATCAAAGCATATAGTTTTATACAGACTTGCGGTGAAGCCTGTATTTACAAGAAAGTGAGTGGGAGCACTACAACATTTCTGATAAGTATATGTGAATGACATATTGTTGATCGGAAATAATGTAGAATTATTCTGCAAAGCATAAAGGAGTTTTTCAAAGAAAGACCTCGGTGAAGCTGCTTACATATTGAGCATCAAGATCTATAGAGGTAGATCAAGACGCTTGATAAGTTTTTTCAATGAGTACATACCTTGACAAGATTTTGAAGTAGTTCAAAATGGAACAGTCAAAGAAAGAGTTCTTGCCTGTGTTACAAGGTGTGAAATTGAGTAAGACTCAAAGCCCGACCACGGCAGAAGATAGAAAGAGAATGAAAGTCATTCCCTATGCCTCAGCCATAGGTTCTATAAAGTATGCCATGCTGTGTACCAGATCTATTGTATACCCTACACTGATTTTGGCAAGGGAGTACAATAGTGATCTAGGAGTAGATCACTGAATAGCGGTCAAAATTATCCTTAGTGGAATAAGGATATGTTTCTCGATTATGGAGGTGACAAAAGGTTCGTCATAAAGGGTTATGTCGATACAAGTTTTGGCACTGATCCAGATGACTCTAAGTCTTAATCTGGATACATATTGAAAGTGGGAGCAATTAGCTAAAGTAGCTCCGTGCTGAGCATTGTAGACATAGAAATTTGCAAAATACATATGGATCTGAATATGGCAGACCCGTTGACTAAACTTCTCTCACAAGCAAAACATGATCACACCTTAATACTCTTTGGGTGTTAATCACATAGCGATGTGAACTAGATTATTGACTCTAGTAAACCCTTTGGGTGTTGGTCACATGACGATGTGAACTATGGGTGTTAATCACATGGTGATGTGAACTATTGATGTTAAATCACATGGCGATGTGATCTAGATTATTGACTCTAGTGCAAGCGGGAGACTGAAGGAAATACGCCCTAGAGGCAATAATAAAGTTATTATTTATTTCCTTATTTCATGATAAATGTTTATTATTCATGCTAGAATTGTATTAACCGGAAACATAATACATGTGTGAATACATGGACAAACAGAATGTCACTAGTATGCCTCTACTTGACTAGCTCGTTAATTAAGATGGTTATGTTTCCTAACCATAGACATGAGTTGTCATTTGATTAACGGGATCACATCATTAGGAGAATGATATGATTGACTTGACCCATTCCGTTAGCTTAGCACTTGATCGTTTAGTATGTTGCTATTGCTTTCTTCATGACTTATACATGTTCCTATGACTATGAGATTATGCAACTCCCATTTACCGGAGGAACACTTTGTGTGCTACCAAACGTCACAACGTAAATGGGTGATTATAAAGGTGCTCTACAGGTGTCTCTGAAGGTACTTGTTGAGTTGGCGTATATCGAGATTAGGATTTGTCACTCCGATTGTCGGAGAGGTATCTCTGGGCCCACTCGGTAATACACATCACTATAAGCCTTGCAAGCATTGTAACTAATGAGTTAGTTGCGGAATGATGTATTACGGAACGAGTAAAGAGACTTGCCGGTAACGAGATTGAACTAGGTATTGAGATACCGATGATCGAATCTCGGGCAAGTAACATACCGATGACAAAGGGAACAACGTATGTTGTTACGCGGTTTGACCGATAAAGATCTTCGTAGAATATGTGGGAGCCAATATGAGCATCCAGGTTTCGCTATTGGTTATTGACCGGAAACGTGTCTCGGTCATGTCTACATAGTTCTCGAACCCGTAGGGTCCGCACGCTTAACGTTCGGTGACGATCGGTATTATGAGTTTATGTGTTTTGATGTACCTAAGGTATTTTGGAGTCCCGGATGAGATCGGAGACATGACGAGGAGTCTCGAAACGGTCGAGACGTAAAGATCGATATATTGGACGACTATATTTGGACTTCGGAAAGGTTCCGAGTGATTCAGGTATTTTTCGGAGTACCGGAGAGTTACGGGAATTCGCCGGGGAGTATATGGGCCTTATTGGGCTTTAGGGAAAAGAGAGAGGGGAGGCTGCGCGCCCCCCCAAGGCTTAGTCCGAATTGGACTAGGGGGAGGGGCGGCGCCCCCTCCTTCCTTCTCTTCTCTTTTCCCTTTCCTTCTCTCCTACTCCTACTACATGGAAGGGAGGGAATCCTACTCCCGGTGGGAGTAGGACTCCCCAGGGCGCGCCATAGAGAGGGCCAGCCCCTCCCCTCCTCCACTCCTTTATATACGTGGCCAGGGGGCACCCCATAGACACACAAGTTAATCATTGATCTCTCTTAACCGTGTGCGGTGCCCCCCTCCACTATAATCCACCTCGGTCATATCGTAGCGGTGCTTAGACGAAGCCCTGCGTCGGTAGCATCATCATCACCGTCATCACGCCGTCGTGCTGACGGAACTCTCCCTCGAAGCTCTGCTAGATCGGAGTTCGTGGGACGTCATCGAGCTGAACATGTGCTGAACTCGGAGGTGCCGTGCATTCGGTACTTGGATCGGTCGGATCGTGAAGACGTACGAGTACATCAACCGCGTTGTCATAACACTTCCGCTTTTGGTCTACGAGGGTACGTGGACACACTCTCCCCTCTCATTGCTATGCATCACCATGATCCTGTGTGTGCGTAGGAAATACCACGTTCCACAACAATTATCGTGGCGCATCGAAATCAAATTCTGCATTAATTTATTCACACTTAGATTGTATGTCTTCATGAATTGAAGACATACGTTACTTTGTGTGTTGCGCACCTAAGTCATCAATATGCATAAGCGTTAGGATGTGTGTCCATTCACAGGACATTCGAGGATTCTAAGATATTTAGCTCACACCGCAGCTTGCAAAACCTTTTCTCATCCAAGGGCTTTGTGAAGATATCTGCCAATTGCTCTTCAGTGTTGACGTGAATGATATCAATGTCTTCCTTCAACACATGGTCTCTGACAAAGTGATGACGGATCTGAATGTGCTTTGTCTTCGAGTGCTGAACTAGATTGTGAGCAATGTTGATGGCGCTTTCATTGTTGCAGTAGAGGGGCACATTCTTCATGTTGATGCCATAGTCCTTGAGAGTTTGCTTCGTCCAGAGAAGCTGAGCGCAACAAGATCCAGCAGCAACATATTCAGATTCAGCAATGGAGAGTGATACACAGTTCTGCTTCTTTGAAGACCAACAGACAAGAGATCCTCCAAGAAAATGACATGTGCCCGATGTAGACTTGTGATCAACCTTTGCACCAGCATAATCAGCATCTGAGAATCCAACTAGATCAAACTCTGAGCCCTTTGGATACCATAATCCTAGCGTTGGGGTGTGAGCCAAATATCGAAGTATTCGCTTCACCGCGAGGTGATGCGACTCCTTTGGTGCCGCTTGGAATCGGGATCTCATGCAAATGCTAAGCATTATATCTGGCCTAGATGCACATAAGCACAATAAAGAACCAATCATGGAGCGGTATACCTTTTGATCGAACTCTTTACCATTGTCGTCGGGGCCCAATTGGCCTTTGGTTGGCATTGGCGTCGTGTACCCTTTGCAGTCTTGCATTCCAAACTTCTTCAGGCAATCTTTGAGGTATTTTTCTTGTGATATGAAGATGCCATTTCTCTGTTGGCGGATTTGAAGACCAAGGAAGAATTTCAGCTCCCCCATCATTGACATCTGATATTGCTCTTGCATCATATGGCCAAATTCATCGTTGTATCTTTTGTCAGTGCAGCCGAAGATAATGTCATCCACATAGATTTGGCATACAAACAGTTCTCCATCATATGTCTTCGTGAAGAGAGTGGGATCTAGAGAACCAGGTTTGAAGCCTTTGCTCTTCAGGAATTCTTTGAGTGGTGTCATACCAAGCTCGAGGTGCTTGTTTGAGGCCATATAGTGCCTTGTTGAGCTTCTAGACCATATCAAGATGCTTTGGATCTTCAAAACCATGTGGTTGAGCTAGATATACTTCTTCTTCAATATTGCCGTTGAGGAAGGCGCTCTTCACATCCATTTGATACAGGAGGATTTTGTTGTGGTTAGCATAGGCTAGCAGTATGCAAATGGCTTCAAGCCTAGCCACAGGAGCAAAGGTTTCATCGAAGTCAATTCCCTCTACTTGTGTGTAACCTTGAGCAACAAGATGAGCTTTGTTTCTGACAACTTGACCGTGTTCATCTTGTTTGTTGTGATAGATCCATTTGGTGCCAATAATATTATGCTTGCGAGGATCAGGACGTTTGACTAGCTCCCAGACATTGTTGAGCTCAAATTGCTGAAGCTCTTCTTGCATAGCTTGAATCCATTTTGGTTCCATAAATGCTTCATCAACTTTCTTGGTTCGGATATGGAGACGAATGCAAAGTGCCCACAAAAGTTTGCTAGTTGCATAGCTCTTGATTGAGTAAGCGGACCAGGTGCGTTGATGCTATCAATTATCTTCTCAATATGAACTTCATTGGCCACACGAGGATGAACAGGGCGAAGATTTTGCTGTTGCGAATATGCAGAAAAATTCTTTGATTTGTGAACATAGGGGTTTGAAGAAACACACTCATATTCTTGAGTCTGATGATAGTTTCCCTACAAAACATTGGCGTTAGGGTGACCTTGTGAGGTCCTCTATCTGTATGAAGCCTTTGATCTGGGGTTTGTATTCTTCCCTGGTGGTGTCATGATGACATTCACGGGAAGCTTCTCAAGACGACTTTTAGGAACCCAGATCTTCTTCATAGGTGACCCATTCCGGCATTTCGTTCAAATAAACCTGGCAAACACTTCACCATTCTGATTCTTGAACAGTTTATAGTTTGAGTAAAATGACTCATCAATGATAATAGGGTTAGCACAAGTGAAGCCAGATAAGGTGGATGGATCCACTGAAGGGCCCTTTGCAGCAACCCATGTGGTTTTGGGGTACTGCTCAGGCTTAAAGTAAGAACCATCAACATTCATTTTCCTCTCGAAACCAACACCCTCTTTCCTAGGGTTTCGGTTCAGAATATGTTTCTTGATGACATCACATAGTGTCTAATGCCCTTTGAGGCTTTATACATGCCTGTTTCAAGCAATGTCTTCAACCTGGCATTCTCATCAGCAATAGTAGTGGCATCCTCAGAAGAGCGGTTAGTTACCACATCAATAGTTGAAGATATTGCAAAGCAGTAGAACATTCAGCAATAGAGATAGCATTGTCACGCTCAAAAACTTTTAAGCAAGGTGGCAAAAAATCTTCCTGAGCAAAACTGATCTGTTGAGCGAGTAGTGAATCATTTTCTTTTTGAAGATCTTCATGATACGCTCTCAGTCTCTCTAGATCTTGCTTCCTTTGAAGATAATCATAGGAAAGCTTTTCATGAGTGGCTGAGAGAGTTTCATGATGACTTTCAAGTTCTTCGTACTTAACACGAAGATTTTTTATGTCTTCGATTAAGCAATCAGTTCGATTCATTTCCTCGTCCAACAGGTCATCGCTTTTGTCTAACAATTTTTGAATCTTTTCCATGGCTATTTGTTGTTCAGTTGCAATTTTAGTAGGAGTTTTATAATTGGGTTTGGATTCACATTCAGAGTCCTCTTCACTGGAGGTCTGAAAGTAAGCATCGCGTGAGTTTACCTTAGCACCTCTTGCCATGAAGCAGTAGGTGGGAGCAGAATCATCGTTATCATTGGCTTCAGCGTCAGCGTCGTGACCATTGTCTTCAGTGTTGAAGATGGACTTGGCGACGAATGCCGAAGCTAGAGCCAGACTTGCAACACCTGAATCAGACTCCTCCTCAGACTCCACCTCCGCCTCCTCAGAAGCAGACTCCTCTGAATCCATTTCCTTGCCAATGAAAGCACAAGCCTTGCCAAACGAGCTCTTCTTGTAAGATGAAGACTTTGAGGATTTCTTCTTCTTATCCTCGGAGTCATATTCCTTGCTCTTCTTCTTTTTCTTTGCTTTCTTGTCTCATTGAGGACATTTAGATATATAGTGGTCTGGCTTCTTGCATTTGTGGCATGTTCTCTTCTTGTAGTCACGAGTGGAAGCCTCATCATTCTTGGAGCTGGATCTTGAAGACTTTCCGAAACGATTCTTCTTGGAGAACTTTTGGAACTTTCTCACAAGCATCACTAGCTCTTTGCCTATGTCTTCAGGATCTTCAGAACTGCAGTCAGATTCTTCATATGAGGATTCAGCCTTTGCCTTCAAAGCACGAGATCGACCATAGTTGGGACCATAGATATCTCAAGTATGTCAGACGGATCGAGATCTTTGAAGTCAGGGCGCTTTTGGATCATCAAGGCTAGAGTGTCAAATGAGCTATCAAGTGATCTCAGTAGCTTCTTCACGACTTCATGCTTGGTGATTTCAGTGGCGCTCAGAGCACGAAGCTCATTTGTGATATCAGTGAGGCGGTCGAAAGTGAGCTGGAAATTCTCATTGTCATTCCTCTTGAATCGGTTGAAGAGATTGAGAAGCACATCTATTCTTGAGTCTCTTTGAGTTGAGATGCCTTCGTTGACTTTGGACAGCCAGTCCCAGACTAGCTTCACAGATTCTAGATCACTCGCACGGCCATACTGCCCTTTGGTCAGATGACCACAGATGATGTTCTTGGCAGTTGAGTCCAATTGTGGGAACCTCTTGACATCAGCAGCGGAGACTTTGATTATCCCTGCAGTCGACATAGCTAAAACTCCACGTGGTTAAACCGAATCACACAGAACAAGGGAGCACATTGCACTGATACCAATTGAAAGTGCTAGTTATCGACTAGAGGGGGGGTGAATAGGCGATTTTTATGAAAGTCTTCAAGATAGGCAATGTCTTCAAAGACAGACAACCAAATACAACCTACACAGTATGCAGAAGAAGATAAACTACACTAGTCATGCCATAGTCTAAGAAATAGTACAGAGTAAACACGAAGACAAAAAGCATCTAGGTAGAGTGGATCGGACAAGGAAGATAGTATGAAGCCAAACAAGCAAACAGACAGAATGTCTTCACACAGTGAAGTCAAACAGAGCAGGCAAGCAATGACTTCACGAAGCAAAACTGTAAGTAAAGGGTAAAGTGATAGAACAAGTTGCTTGACAAAGACAAGGATTTGGTAGACCAGTTCCA
The DNA here is from genome assembly GCA_011799875.1 of Thinopyrum elongatum. NCBI lineage: Eukaryota > Viridiplantae > Streptophyta > Magnoliopsida > Poales > Poaceae > Thinopyrum > Thinopyrum elongatum. The sequence continues at coordinate 376,693,465 of CM022303.1, read as the reverse complement.
GTTGCCGTGACAACTGTACGTCTAGTTAGGGAGGCTGAGATTGAACTCAGAAGACCGCGTCTTCACCTTATTCCCCTTGAGCTAAGGACACTTAGTCCTCGCCCAATCACTATGGTAAGTCTTCAAGGTAGACTTCCAAACCTCCACAGACCGCATTCACCGGCGATCCACAATGACTCTTGGATCGTCAGAACGCGACGCCTAACCGACTGGAAGATACACAGTCTTCAAGTGTAATAAGTCTTCAGATCACGCTGCCAGAAAGACTACAGTGATGCCAAACACTCTTTGGGATCTAGGTGTTTTGGGCTTTGTCCTCGCAAGGGTTCTCTCTCAAAGCCTTCGAAGGTGGGTTTCTCTCAAACGACAAAAGCCATGCACTAACTTTGAGCAGCCACCAATTTATGGTGTAGGGGGTGGGCTATTTATAGCCAGGAGGCAACCCGACCTGATATGTCCGAAATGACCCTGGGTCACTAAGAAACTGGCACGTGTCCAATGGTCGGATTTTAAACACACGCGGCAGCTTGACTTGGGATACAAGAAAAGCTGACTCATCTAACTCTGGATAAGATTTTCTCTCATTGTCTTCACTCGAAGACATAGGATTTGAGTTGAGCATCACGTCAGTTTTCTGACTTCATTCATTTGGACCCCACTTGACAGTTCGGTGGTTCCTATGACATATTGAATGTTTGGATGCACTTACAATGTACATGATCTGTAGTACATATTGAATGTTGTCACCAGTTGGCGAAGTGAGAACTACTCCGGCCCCTAGCCCGGTGAGCATTTTTGAGCCGTCAAAATACATGGTCCAGTGTGAATATGTGATGTATTCTCTAGGGAGCTCAACTTCTGTCCATTCGGCTATAAATTCTGCCAACACCTGAGATTTAATGGCTCGGTGCGGCCGGTATATTATTTCGAAAGGTCCATTTGGCTATATGCCCTAGCTCTATGGCCCATTTGGCTATATGCCCTGTAGCATCCTTGTTATTAATTACTAGTTGACCCGTTGCGCCAAATGGCGCAGAGACCCGCTAAACCCATGTTCGCGATGAAAATAGTTTCCTTCCGTAAGGACAGGCGATGTATATACTCATTGTAGTTCGGTAGTAGAAAGTCATATCTTAATCCATATGCACCTTGAAAAAAACATGGTTTAGTTGATTTCGTTGTGGGCAAGCACATATGGTAACAAATTTAATCTCTTTTAATAAAAAGGAATGGTATCTTGCTGTCTACAATGAGATGTACTCCCTCCGTTACTTTATCTAAGGTGTAAATTTTTGGGCACTGTGACCAAGGCAACAAATTATAGATACATTAGTACAAAATTACCCTTGTCAAATTTGTTGATTACTGGATACAGGCAATCAGGGGAGAGATATTTTCCTTCTTTTTCTATAAAGAGAGATACAGACAATCAGAAGAAAGATACTTTACTATTTTCTACATAGATAAAAGAAGGGATTATGAGAAATTAGAAGAAATGCACCTTATATTGTGGAAAATTTTCAAAAAAGAAATACACCTTATATAAAGGAACGAAGGGAGTACATACATATTACAATTTGGTAGTACAAACTCATTCAAAACCATGTGCGTTGAAAATATGAGTATTTTTTAGACAATCTTTTTTTTAAGCAAGCAAGTACAGTAAGAATTTACATCCCTATGTAAAAACAATACATTTTTTTTGCTTAATAAGAATATACATATACCTAAGACCATGTATAAACCACATAAGAAGCCCCTTTAAAAAAAATGTGTTTCTATAAAAAATATGTTTGAAAAAAAGACTGTTGCTATGCCACTTAGATGCATGTCCATTCAAAAGTAGTCGTATGGTACTCAATTCGGCCCACAAACGTTTTCTTCGGCCGGCCCACTTGAAGCACAATATGAAAATATAGGGAGTAGAAAATAATTAGACAAACAACATAAGAAAGCTAGATCTAATGTGTACAACTTAGAAGCTCTCTTGCTCCTCTTATGAACTTAAAAGCTCCTTTCTTTTTCTTTTCTCTTCTTTGCTTGTCTCAACAGTGCATGTTGGGAGACCAACTCATACTATTACACAACTGAAAATACAGGGAGTAGAAAATAATTAGACAAACAGCATAAGAAAGCTAGATCTAATGTGTACAACTTAGAAGCTCTCTTGCTCCTCTTAAGAACTTAAAAGCTCCTTTCTTTTCTTTTCTTTTCTTCTTTCAACAGTACATGTTGGGAGACCAGCTCATAGTATTACACAACTGAAAATACAGGGAGTAGAAAATAATTAGACAAACAACATAAGAAAGCTAGATCTAATGTGTACAACTTAGAAGCTCTCTTGCTCCTCTTAAGAACTTAAAAGCTCCTTTATTTTCTTTTCTTTTCTTTTCTTCTCTTGTCTCAACAGTACATGTTGGGAGACCAGCTTGTACTATTACACAACTGAAAATACAAGGAGTAGAAAATAATTAGACAAAAAACATAAGAAAGCTAGATCTAATGTGTACAACTTAGAAGCTCTCTTGCTCCTCTTAAGAACTTAAAAGCTCCTTTCTTTTCTTTTCTTTTCTTTTCTTTTCTCAACAATACGTGTTGGGAGACCAGCTCATGAACAGAAAGCATTCCACCCAGGAAGCACATACTTAATATGGTTCGGCTCATAACATAGCTGAAATTCGTTGTTTCGATTGTGCTTTGGCAGATGCAGTACAACCAAACGCTCTAGTTTTTAATGTCCAATTACATAAAAAGGCATGCGTGCGTGCGTGTGCATGTGCGTGTGTGACCTCTGTTATAATAGAATTATATATATGCTTCACTCAGTGTGCCTACAACTTTTAGAATGTAAATTTTCCCATGTTTTGAGAAACCATTTTAGGATTGCGAGGAACAATTTTGCAAAGAACAACATTGCAAGTAAATCACGAAGAGTTACTGATAAGCTACCTAGCCTGTAGCATGGAATATCTTTCGTCAGCACACTCAACCAAGAGCACCATTACACAGAACAAAGAGGTGTAGGAAAAATAGTTTGTTTCATGTATACTTGTAAATGATATTGCTATTTTTCAACTAATAAAGTCATTTCCTGAAAAAACACAGGAAAAAGAGGAACAAACCAGGATTATCAAACCACCTCAACCCATAGACCTGCCCAGGTGGCTCACCTCAATGAACTCCCAGAAAAGCATGTCGGGTTCTTGATGCCAGGCACCCTCTCAACATTGTCGCCTAGTGAGATATAGCACGCCACCGAGGGTGTCCTCTTCCTCGTCCCCCTCTCTTCTTCCCTACTACATGTAATCCACAATCCAACTCCCCAGATCCTAAACAAAGCACCATCGGCATCTTTAGTGTATGAAGTGGAGAACCATCAAGGGACACTGTAAAACAAATTATTTGCAGGTACCATGGTGCAGCTAATAATTTCCCTTCCAACCATATGAACCTTTGCCATACAAAAAATTATTATGCAAATCTATACATACATGAACATAGCTATGTATTCATATACATTATCTCGGAGAACATTTTAGAACTACTGAAATAGCAGCTGATGGTAAGAAGGAAACACCGTTAGATTTTTCAACAAATAATCTCCAGCTGCTAATTTCTTGGGCGATTACTAACATACCCAGCGTCCATGTGTACAGGAATTATTTAGACAGGTCCCCAGGGCATGCAAACAGTCTATTCTATGTTCTACAGATAGCTTAGATGTGCAAGAATTATTAGGGCAGTCTATTCTATGCGATTCAGTCAAGGTGTTGGTATCAATTACGATAACAGCGATGATACATGTGTGTGCCATATCCACTGGGAAATGAACTGAAGTACTCGGCCCCCAATATTTCATACTGAAAATCAGTAGAAACTAAAAAGAATAAATTGTAATTAGTTTTGGTAGAAACCTATTTCACATTAAGTTTAATTAAGCGGAGCAGGGGAATTTCCTCAATGAGATGGGTCGGTGTGTTCAGAAGCAATTGTGATCCGCAGAAAAATCTAAACTGTCAGGATGCCGACGACATAGAGCAATGGAATAAATGCTCACATCTGAAATGACGGTGAAGGGGATATGAATCTTGACTCTGGATTGAACAAAGTAAATGGGATAAGCTCACCTTGCCGTAGAGACAACGGACGCCCAACTTCAAGAAAAAAGGCGAGTACGCCTGAACATAGCAAGACATCCGGATGTCTAAAATGCACCTCACCTACTGGAATCACCCTCGCCTCAATGAAAGAAATATAGCCTAGTTCGACCCTGAATATGAAGCAAAAAGACATAATATGAGACATGTTGAACCTGCAATGAATGAATGAATTGTTTGAACCTACACTGGATAGCTCATGTCCATCCATACGTATGCTACTTTCTCATCAGAACGTCAATCCCAAATATCTTCTGCTGGAAATATAACTTTATATTAGTCAGCTGAAACAACACCTTAACTATCCAAAGGGTTTCCTAATACACAACACTCTCTCAGAACATTTGAGGAACAAATCAAGGGAAATTTTCAAATCAGCATTACATGTGTAAAGTCATAATCTCTGAACATAATAAATAGCGTAGTAGAAAATTTGAAAAGCGCAAAAGTAGATATTAAAGATAGCACCATCAGCACTTATGTATTATCTAAAAGTGCACTGATGCCTAGTATGTAAAGTGATCTAGAAAAACTCCAACACATGAAAGGTGTGACAAAATAAAGGGGAAACAACAATCCTCCTCAAGAAATGGTGCTGATAGGTAGACATATTCCTTTTCATGTACGGTGGTGCAAGAGAACTCCGCCTATGTCTTCTAGGCATAGCCGGTCCCAAGCCCGGGTAAAGGAGGAGGGTTATGATAGGCTTGGCGAGCCAACATAAAAACTAGCCAGTCCCATGGGTATGAAACCCATTTGAGCGAGAGTAGTACTAGGATGGGTGACCTCCTGGGAAGTCCTCGTGAAAGGGTTTCATATCTAAGGGTTGTGATAGGCTTGGCGAGCCAACGTAAAAACTAGCCAGTCCTTTGGGTATGAAACCCATTTGGGCGAGAGTAGTACTAGGATGGGTGACCTCCTGGGAAGTCCTCGTGAACGGGTTTCATATCTAGCCTACCCCAACTTGTTTGGGATAAGAGGCTTAGTAAGTAAGTAAGTAAGTAAGTAAGTAAGTAAGTACCATGGTGCAAGAGTTGCAGAAGAAATCAGGCTCACCTATCTTGGATGGGTCCGACTACTCTAGGGACATCAAGCCACAATATCTCTGGCCACTCAGAACCAAAACAATATGCCCTATCTTCAATTTCAGACTTCCAGTCACAGGAAACTGTATGGGCCAAAAATAATCTTCAGAGAACATAGCAAATAATAAATAAGCAAAAGGATCATCCCTGGAAATGCAATACATGTTACAAAACAGTCAAGATCATCTGAAAATATACACATCTTACCCTGCTGCTTGTACTCCTCGACGACCTGCTCCTTCTTCCTGCCGTTGGCCGCGTCCCCTCCCCTGCAGCCATACCCCATTGCGGAGGAGTGCCGCTGCTTGCACTCCTTGATGGCATGCTCCTTCTCGCTATTGTTATCCACCTCTCACCCCCTGCAGCTCCACCCCAAACAGCACAAGGTCACAATTTATATTTAGAGCTATTTGAAAAGTTTTGGTCCCAAATTCGTTTTCACTTTTTGTCCCAACAAAAATATAGATCTACTCTGTAATTAATTTACATGACATGACGATGGCATCAATACATATACATCCATTACAACATGAACATTTATATTTGTTTTGCGGAAAACAACTGGACATATAAGGGAATATACTAAACCGAAATGAAAAAAAAACATGGCAATCTCTTTACATAATCTGGAATGCAAAAAGGCGTAGCTCCCAACTCTTTGCATAATCTAGCTTGATACAGGTTAGCTTTTCCATCACCAGAGAATACTAAAACTAAATGCAATTTCACCTTTTTCTTCTCCCATCAATCGAATCGAGGAGGTCAAGTTTCGAGAGCAGAGCCTCTCGCTTCTGATTATCAGTCATATCATCATCGAGCAGAACACGCAGGGAAGGAATCGTCGAGTTCACTGGGAAGAATGGCGTCACAAAAGTATATTTATGTAGCAGGAACATATACCATAATAACTTCAATAATAGGATTGGTAGCTAATCACATTACAGCTAACGACAGCTATCCAGTGGCTTCAATAATAGGACTGGTACCTAATCACAACAGCAATTTGTGTTAGTAACAGCCCATGTAGAGTAGTGGCATCTAAACCTAATAAACATGTGACCTATAACAATACTTCAAACTAATTTAAGATGACTACCTCTATGAAGTCTGAGGTTAATCTACATAAATAAATTACAGAAAATCCTATACTTCATGGGGTGGAGAACAAACCAAACCTACCATAGAGTCCTTTCCAGCTAGATCTGGCGTTGCTAGCCATCTGGGAGGCGCATCCATTGGCATAGGGTAGCAGGACTCCTCTGCCTAGATGAAGAGGTCATACTTTCCTCTACTTCGTGGAAGCCATCGATGTAATGAACAGCAAGTCGAAAAGGAACTGTAATAGGAAGGAATCTAAGGGGGAAATCAGCCCCAAATAAGATCAACAATGAAGAAATCCTCCATCGTTTGCCCACGAATTAGAATAGGCAAGAGGGGAAATCAACAGAGAACAAATCACATGGGAGAGAGGAGAAAGGTAGTCGAGCCTACCTCGGTGTTGTGTATCATGGCGTCGAGCAAGAGCTGCTGACTCCATGGCGTCAAAAGATGTGCAGCCGGGATGAGATGAGGATACGCCGCAAGACTCCCTCTTCCCCTTCCCGTGTGAGCTTCTTCTTTCACTCCCTCGATTCACATCTTCTCATGCTCCCTCTCACTTGTTGCCCTCCATCTCCGGCGGATCCATAGCGCTCGAAGCTGGTCGGGTGAGGTGAGATGGTGGCAGTCCAACAATCTTGTCGCTCAGCAGGGGCCGATCCATGACGCAGCGTCAAATCAAGCATCGCCGCCTTCGCCCTTCGCCTGCAGGTCGCCGACGCCGTCCCCCTTCGCCTCCGTGCCCGCACGTGTCGGATCCGTTCAGGGATGAGCAGGGAAGGGGGCTGGATGAGATGTGGGAGGGGGCGCGAGAGGATGGAGGAGGAGGGCAGCTGCGGGGTTCGGGGGAAAGGGTTGCGGGCGACTGCGAAGGAGCCACTGTGGGTTTGGTGTGGTGGTGACGAATGGGTGCAGTGCCTCTTGAGGCGAACAGGGTTTTGACACTGAAGACCTCACGCACGCAACACTCCCTCGCTCAATACCTGGCCAGATGGGCCGGCCTTAGCGTGCCGACCCGATAGCCCGCGTGCCAGGCCCGTCATGGGCCGACCTGGCACGTGGCTTAACGGCCGTGCCCGGCACGTGGCCCGGCTAGGGCCGTGCTTGGGCTGGCTAGCCAGGCACGCGTGCCGGCCCGGCACGGCACGGCTAGCAGCTAGCACGTCGCAGGAAGCAAGGAGGCGTACATGTATAGTATACGTACATGCATGTGCAACGGCACGAGCTGACAAATCGCACGGAGCCAGCAGGGGTGCATGCATGCATGCAGTTGATATGCAATAAAAAAAGTGGCGTGCATGCAGGTACAACGGCACGAGCCGACGAACGCGTCCGTCACGACGCTTGGCGCGATGCAGCACCCCCGTGACGAGGCGCTCGACTGCTCGCTCCTTGCCGTGCCAGTCGGGCCGGCCTTCCCGTGCCAATCGGGCCGCCGTGCTAATCGGGCCAGCGTGCCGGCCCGTGAGACTGCTGTGCCTTGCCTGGGCCGGAGAGGCGAGCACGCGTGCCAGCCCGGCACGACCCATGTAGTATATGTGCTTGGCCGGGCCGTGCCGTGCCTGGCCCGTGTAAGCCTGGCCGGGCCGTGCCGTGCCGGGCGGGCCCATTTGGCCAGGTAGTCGCACGTCGCGCAGTTCCCGCGCTCTCGACGCTCTCTCTCCCTCGCACGTCGCGTGGTTCTCGCGCTCATGTTAGCCACACAGAGACAGATGACTGCTCACATACGACCATGCTCACGCAACACACTGGTTGACTTACACCCGTTCAAAAAACCCACAAGTAACAAGCAGAACTATAGAAGCAAAAGGGCCACAAGTCAGCCAAACGTGAAAGCAAAGCAAAAGTAACATTTTTTACCATGCGGTCAACTGATCCAACGTCCAACAGCGGAAGTCAAAGCCCATCCGATGGCCACGAACATGCCAATCAGGGGGAGCTTCGTGGAGGAGGGTCGGCTAGCATCCTTATAGGTTTAAATGTCACTTAAAGGGACCTCGGATGCCACGGTTACCGAGCACTCTTGAAAGTAGTGCTGAAGTTTGCGTGATGCCATAAAAAATAGCGTAAGCTATCTTCTGATAGTGCGGGTAGCATGTCTTGCATGGGGTTAAGACTTTGGAGATGTAGTAGATGGGATTTTGGACTTGGAACTTGTGGCCCTCCATGTCTTGTTTAACCACGAGCACTGTGCTGATCACCTAGTTGGTGGCTGATTTGTACAATATCATCGGTTCACAAACGGCCAGTGCCACTAAGATTGGATTCGTGGCAAGGAGGGTTTTAATATCTTACAAAGCAACCACAACCTCGTCAGTCCATTTGAAATTCTTTGTTTGCTTTAGTAACCTGTACAGGGGTAGAGCTTTTTCCCTGAGTCTTGAGATGAAGCGGCTTAGCGCGGCCACGCAACCTGCTAAATTTTGAACATGTTTGAGCTCGGTTGGCACGTCTAGCCGGGCCAGGGCTCGTACTTTTGCTGGGTTGGCTTCGATTCCTCGGCTGGATACGATAAAGCCGAGGAGTTTGCCTAATGGTATGCCTATCGGCGTTCTGAGATCGAGGGTACCCAGACTTGCCTGCCTGCGGCCCATGGCGTGGCCCCCTCGATAGCCTGGTAGGGCCCAGCGGCAAGGGCTTCAAGACAAGACACCCGCGAGGGCCCCCCGGTCTCGCGAGGCGGACGACACCAAGACCTCCAGAGGAGCGGCCTGCCCAAGCTGCCTCCCGAGGAGCGGAGATTTCTATGCACGTACCCAGCTTCTCGAGGCTGTGATAACATGAGCCATGACGACCAAGGCCAGGCGGGCGCCAGCGGGCGCAGAGGAGGCAAATTCCCTTTCGGTGCTAAGGGAGCAAGGACAGACGTGGGTTCCCAAGGAGCCCACCAAAGGTTTCCATTCCGGTGTAACGAGACCAAGACCACGAGCTCGGCAGGACGGATGTCATCACCGAGCCCACCGCTGCGTCACGACCAGACGCTTTCCAGGCGAAGACCACCTTTTGTTAGGATAAGATGTACTACTAGTCCCCTTTTGAATTGGCCACTGTGGGATCCCTTCCCGCCTAAGTTTTGAGGGAAGAGGACCGAGGCCACTACAAATATAGGCTAGCCACCACCGTAGCGGGGGTGGACTCATTCTCACCCCCTGAGCCCTCGCGAGGCAGCTCACCCACTGTACTAGTTCATCCTCAAACCTCCACATGAGGCCAATCCACCACAAAGCAGGAGTAGGGTTTTACACCGCAAGGTGGCCCGAACCTGGGTAAACTGCCGTGTCCATCTTCTTCCCCGCTGGAGCATGTATCCGGCGAGGCTAGGCTGTAGGGCGACGAGCTTGAGACTTGAGAGGTTGAGATGTTCGCACACGCCCTAGAGTTCGAACCTTCTTGGGTCTGCGGAGCCCTGAATCCGACATTTGGCGCGCCAGGTAGGGGCGTGTCGAAGTCCTTCTTCCACCTTCGTTCCGTCGCTCCCATGGCCGACGCACGCCGTCTCCGCTCTGCACCGAGCGTCGGGCCGCTCGTGTCGCCCAGACGGCACCCGTGGGCAACGGCGCTCCTCGCCGCTCTGCCTCCCCCGCGGCTAACGCTGCCACTGACCCTGCTGCTCATGAGCAGCAGGATTCGTCGCTGCCACCCTCCATGCGGCATGATGGCCGCACAGCTACTCCATCGCCTACTCCTGCCACGGTGTCGTCTTCCCACATCCGCCGCGGGCCGGCAAATGTGCAGGCTGCGCTGCTCATGGCGCGCGAACTCCTGCATTACCGCCCCGCCAACGACTAGCTTGGCCACATCGTCGAGCTCATCAACGCCGCCGGTGAAGTCCCTGCACCGTCCCGCTCGCTCCTTCCCCCGCCGTCCCAGGCAGGCGACGTGGCACACGGCGCGCCTCCTCCTCCTCCTCTGCGCGGCGCCTACCCCGAGCCCAGGCGTGATGCGCCCCAGCGCGACCAGCCGCGCGGAGCGCCGGCGCGCGATGAAGCAAGCTGCCAGTTGGTCCAGCGGTCGCAAGCCGACGCGCGCGTGCTCCCAGCACCACAGCGCCAGCACCAGGACCGCGCGCCGCTGGGGGTTGCGGTGCGTGGGCGTCAAGACCGAGCTCACCCCGTGCGCGCTGCTCCCGTGAGCGAGGCGGGCTGCCGCGCCTTCACCCCGGAGCTGCGCCGCATCGTCTGGCCCAGCAAGTTCAAGCCAGACCTGCCTCTGCATTACGACGGCACCCCCGACCCCGCGGAGTTCCTCCAGCTCTACTCGCTGAGCATCGAGGCAGCTAACGGTGATGAGAAGGTTATGGCAAATTGATTCCCCATGGCCATCAAGGACGGCGCGCGCTCTTGGCTCCTGCACCTCCCGGAGGAATCGATCTCCTCTTGGGACGAGCTTCGCGCACGCTTCATCGCCAACTTCCAGGGCACCCGCGACCGCTCTCCCGCAGTGGGCGACCTGCGGCGCGTGAAGCAGCAGTCGGGCGAGACCTTGCACAAGTACATACAACGTTTCATGAACGTTCACCTCAAGATTCCGAAGGCGTCGGATGAGGCCATCATCTCGGCATTCTCTGATGGTGTCCGGGACGTCAATATGAAAGAGGAGCTCGCCATCCACGAGGACATATGCTTAGCCCTGGAGATGTTCAACATTGGCGAACAAGTGCGCAAGGGCCGAGGAAGGCCGCCTCTCCCTCCTTGAGCTTCTGGAGGCCGATCCTGAAGATAAGAAGGCCAAGGCTAAGGAGGCAAAGCACAAGGGCCTGCTGTGCTCGTGGCCGAGCCTGAGATGAAGTGCGGTCGTGACCACGATGAGCCTCCAAGGGGCAACCACCTGTTCTGCATCTTCCACAACGCCCACAGCCACAACACCAACGACTGCTAGGAGCTCAGGGCACTCCACGAAGGGCGCCTTGGTCGCCGCCCCAAGTGTGGTGACCATGGCTACGGCCGTGGAGGAGGCCATGGTGGAGGCTGCTGGGACAACCGCGACCTTCGCCAGGATTGGTGCGATTAGCCTCGTGAGGACCACTGGCGCGATCAGCCTCGTGAGGCCCGTCGTCAAGGCAATGCCGGCCTCCCTCCGCTACCACCGCCACCAACGTGGAATGACGACAACCGGCAGGATGATGGGGCTGGGGGCTTCCAGGAGCCTCGGGCGATCGCCTGCATTCTGGGTGGTGCTCAGGCCCCCGCTTCACATCGCATCTTCAAGCAGTTCTCTTATGAGGTGAACGCGGCCCTCCCGAAGCTTGAGGCTGCGCGTCCCCTCAAGTGGTCACAGTACGCTATCACCTTCGATTCCAAGGTTCACCTCAAGTGCTCGGCCGCCAGAGGCGCGCTTCCATGCTCTGCACTCCCACCATCAGCAACGTCCTCATCACCAAGACCCTCATCGACGGCGGCGCGGGGTTCAATGTTCTCTCTGTCGAGATGTTCGAGACGCTCCAAGTGCCTTACGACCAGCTCCTGCCAACCAAGCCTTTCTCAGGGGTGACCGATGGCTCCACCATCCCCCTGGGACAGATACGCCTACCAGTTACCTTCGGCATGCATGACAACTACAACACTGAGCTCATCGACTTCGACATCACCCACATCGGCCTGCCATACAACGCTATCCTGGGGTATCCGGCCCTCGCCAAGTTCATGGCGGCAACCCACCACGGCTACAATATCCTCAATATGACAGGGAGCGGCGGCATCATCACAGTCGCCTGCGATGAGAAGGATGCGGTGTGCTCCCTCGAGCGCGCCTACCAAGCCGTGGCGGCTGACAACCCAGACGACGAGGGCGCCATCCTACCTCCGGAGACCACCCCCAAGAAGAAGAAGCAGCTCCTCGCCAAGAGTCATCAAGAGGCTGGTGCGCCTGCCGATGGTGCCTCAGGCCCTGCGCCCACTGCTGGGGCGCCCCTTCCCTCTGCATAGGAAGGAGCGCCTGGCGCTTCCCTCAGGACGGGCTTGTGGGCTTCCGCCTGGAGAGCCTCTGACCTGACCAGTGCGATGAGGGAGGCGTTTGGGCACCACTTGGAGGCGTGCTTTGATGCGCGTCCCCACGAGCAAGGTGCACGGTGCGAGGCGCCATGTGCACGAGAGTTCATCACCAAGGCGATCCAGGAGCTTCAGGAAGTAAGGGCCACTGGTACAATAAGGTGCTATACAAACGGTTTTTAACCCCTTTCTGCGACGACGTTCTGAACCGTCGCCAAGTGAGTGACTGCAATAGGGGGGTCCTTCCCACACGACCCAGAAACCATCGGGGATAGGCCCTCCTGGCACACACGCTCGGCAAAATGAGGTCGTGTGCGACGGGCGAGCGATCAAATATGGTTATACATACAGTTGTCCTAAAAATACAATTATACATGCCAAATCGTTTCCGGTCCTAAGTACATCCCACACAGTCAGTCCCGGCTAAACATTTCCGTTCGTATGTACATTCCACACAGTCAATCCAAGGAATATGTTTCCGTTAGTATGTACATCCCACACAGTTAATCCAAGAAGTACGTTTCCGTTCGTATATACATCCCACACAGTCACTCCAAGGAAAACGTTTCCATTCGCAGGTACATCACACACAATTTTCCTCATTAAATCATTTGTGATAGCGTTGCCATTGCAGACGATACTAACAACTTTATTGTTTGCGTTATTGAATGCATCACACACGGTGCGTAGAAGAAACTGTGTGGCATAGGCTGTCCATCACACACACTTTTTATGTGGTAAACGTTTGCGCAAGGTGGCCTAACACAAATAGTTTTTAAGAGGATGTCGTGTGTGATTGTTCATTGATCCAACATGTTTTATTCCTAGAAACTGTGTGCGTTGTCTGAGGTCATCACCCACGGTGTTTTCTCAATAACCGTTTGCAATAGAAAAACCCAATTAGCCGGCTAATTGTCCTATTATTAATAATCTATTTATTAATCTAATTGACATTTCATATTAAGCACACAATATATTTCATTTTCATATTAAGGAAGCAGGATTTCATAATTGAAATACATCAGAGTAAAACACCATATAGCTTCAGCACTCAGCTACCCCATTACACAACTGCACCAGCACCAAGTTTCACATGCAACATCTATAACCTTTGGAAATTAGCATCATAGACAATACATAGACAGATGAATCTCATCTGGAAAACTGCTGAAGTGGAAGACGAATATTGAGCCTTCATTGATGTTGAAGGTCTTTGCAACTTTAGGCGAGTGCCTGTGGATGAGTGACCATCCATCCTTCGTCCTCTTCAGGAACACTTCAATATTGAACCGTGGGTGTTGTATGAATACCTTCCACGCCTCCTGACCATACAGGTGGTCTAAGAGGTAATCATCAGTGAACTGCTTTGGAAAGGCCTGAAAACAAGGATGTGCATAAATATCTTCTCTATATTGGAAATGGGGCAAAGGAATTAAAAAGACAAGGTATAACAGTTAGTGCTAACCTTGTAGTGAATTGATGTCTTCTTCATTGTGCAGACAAAGATCTTGTTGTTTTTTGTCGCTAATTTCTTTATCCTAACAATCTTTCTGAGTTTATTGACTTGACTGATATTCATGGACAACTCATTTCCACATATGCAAAAAGGGTCGAACAGTGGGTCAAAACCTCTGACAGCAGGACCTACATGTGCAAGACCAAATTGTTAAAAGCCTAATATTTAAAAACACGAAGTGGAAAGGTGTATTATTAACTGCAACAGGCCTAATATTTAAAAACAAGCAAACATAGTCATTCAAACTTGTATTGTGCAGGTCTAAGTACACTAGTTATTGGCCCTGCTTGGATCCATGGGTTAGAGTTAGTTTGAGCTAGTTTGGGCTCAAATAGACCTAAAGTATCCAAACATGAGGGCTAGTTTGAGCTAGTTGCGTCTAACCCACCCAAAACAACTATCCCACCCAAGAGGTGCTGGTTGGGGCTAGTTCTCCTAGTGCATTTATTGTCAATCTAACACTGTCATCCAAACACCTCTTTGGCTAGAGTTAGTTCATGGTTAGTCATTGTTGAGTATCATTGTTATTTAGGAAAAGTAGGATAGCGTAGGATTTATTCTACCTTGACTTGTACTCCAAGATGACCATGTACTCCAATATATATGCCCACGAGGCTCAAGCAATACAATCAATTATTCCACCAATCTCTCTCTCTCTCCCTTTTAACTGTCATGAGCTAGAAACTAACTCTAACCTCTAGCTAAGTTAGAGTATCCAAACAATGTCATTGTTAAATCAAATGGAAAGGCATGTTAAATACTCCCTCCGGTCCTCTTCACTCTGCATATAAGAATTGTCTGAAGTCAAACTTCATAAAGTTTGACCTTATTTATGAAAAAATATCAACATCTACCATGCTAAAGTTATACAATATGAAAATTTAAGTCATGACACATGTACTGATATTGATTTCATATTGTGAATGTTGGTATTTTGTTCTATAAAGTTGGTCAAACTTTACGAGGCTTGACTTTAGACAAATCTTATATGCGAACTAAAAAGATTCGGAGGGAGTACAACATGCTTAACAGCAACCAAATATAGTCATTCATAGAGCTATTGTTAAAATTGGTATTTATGAAATTGAATTGCACAGTTCATACTAGCACATATAGAACATCACACTGTTAATAGCTGAAATAAACAAGGCATACTACGAACAACAAAAGATGGCAATTGAAATTGGACATATGCTAACTACAAACAACCGAACAACCCAAAACCGTAGAAATAAACAAGGCATAATGCAAACAACCAAATGTAGCAATAAATACTGGACAGGTTCTCACTACAAAAGGGGTTCGAGAAAACAAATCATGGGTTTCCTCACTTGTCACAGATTGGCTCCTCCTCGTGGTTGTCGTCGATGAGGTCTGACTTGCCAGCTGAGGATCCCAAGCCAGCGTCGCAGAACGTGTCCTTCAGAAATGACAAAATGGGCTCCATGGCGATACAAATTGTTCATAATGAGCTGCAGGAGATCAGCGGCAGGGCCATCGATTAGATCGACGGCTGTCGAACCCAAAGGGTTGGGGGTGGGCAACTTAACCTGTGACATAGCCCGCGTCAAGCCGTCGGTGTCGATGACCTCGATGTCGTAGCCGGTGACCGTGACATGCCAGAATACTTTAGCCCGCTGATTGGAAGGCTCCATCCAGGTCCAGTCATCATCGTCTTCCTCGGCGGCCACCTCGCCGACGTCAGGCAAAGAGGCCGCGGTAAAGCTCTTTTGGGCCATTCACTCCTCGAGCTCCCCGGGAAGCATAGCCGGGCTTAGGCTGCGACGCTCTAGAGTGGGGGAGGGGTGGGGATGGGGATCTGTGGGAAAGGTGGCATTTCACAGGCGTCATCTAAGAAACTCAGGGCGGCAAGGGTATGTATATCGGTGGTTAAACTGCAGGGGCAGACCGGCAGAGGTTTACGATAGAGGCGGCACGGCGGCAGCGGCGGCGACCTAGCTAGGTTTCGAGCGAGGGAGGGGTGGTGTGTATGTGTGTGAGCGGGGGATTTGGGGTGAGCGAAGGATTTGGGGTGTGTGTGTGGAGGGGGTCCAAGGTGGTTTTTGAGGAAATGCCGCGGGTACTAAAAATTTTACTAGGCGGGAGTAAAATGGCGGGTCTACCAAAAATTTGGATCAAGGGATCGAAGCAGAGCGGGGCGGGAGTAACGAACATCACACACGATTAAAACATAATAGTCATGTGCTATCAAACAGAAAACCACTCCAGCCGAGCAGATATTTTTGAGATTGCGAGGGATGCAGGCGGGAGTAAAATGCCGGGGCTCCAGTTCAAAAAAAATCCGGGGCTACTAAAAATTTGGATCTACTGATTAAAACAGAGCGGGAGTAGCAGACATCGCACACGGTCCACACATACGAATCGTGTGCTATCAAACAGAAAAACCCTCTACGCGGGTAGATATTTTTGAGATTATGAGGCAGTAGATATTTTCGAGAGCGGGAGGCAAGCCTCATGGAGCCCAATCTACTGTGCTGATGTGAGTGACTGCGGGGGCACGGGCGTGGCACACGGGTAGTCTGACCGAACCGTGTCTATTGCATACCCAATCGCAGACAGTTTCTGCATCCAACTCGTGTGCTGTTTATAAATTTGACAAAAAGAATAACGCAGGAAAGGGTCAGAACACGAACACACTTGCATGTGGACCAAATATATGTATGAAAAGGGTGGTTTGATATTCGAATACCCAATGCACAACTTTGATGTGGCACCTGTCGCACAAAGCGCACGGTATTGCTAGTCAGCCACCCCCTACGAACCCCACTTCGTGTCGGTGGTAAGGGAATCCTAGCTATGAATGCATGCCCCCAGATAGTTAGGTTTGAAATCTCACCCTACCGTAACACAAAACCTATAGGAGTCCATATATATGGTCAAACTTCTCCTTTCGCTTCCGGACAAAGGTGGACCGTGTCCCGACCCACAAATGTGTGCTTGTGGCGGGAGATGGGTGAGACCACATACGAACCACCTGCAGGTGGCCCTATACTATATGTATGAAAAGGGTGTGGTGTGATATTTAACTATACCATTCACAACTTTGATGTGGCATGTGTGCCTCGCAAAATAACCGGACTTCCCTGACCCCACGGAGGTTGCGGGTAGTGCGAAGTACCCCCCCCCCCACACACACACACGTGTCGGGGGAGGGCATCTCACCAAGACGTAG
Organism: Thinopyrum elongatum; assembly: GCA_011799875.1. Taxonomy (NCBI): domain Eukaryota; kingdom Viridiplantae; phylum Streptophyta; class Magnoliopsida; order Poales; family Poaceae; genus Thinopyrum; species Thinopyrum elongatum. Next base: position 376,676,429 of record CM022303.1, on the reverse strand, counting down.
TGTAACACGGACCAAACAGAATCCAACTTGATCGTACAACCTCTCTCACTCGTTGTTGGTCAAAGTGATATGGACGTCCACACGGCCCCGCAAAATGGGCTAGCTTGTCGCCGATAAACTCGCGAGGGAGTATTGTCTGAAGACAAAACCCACTCTATGCATGTGGCCTAATTATGTATATGGAAGTGGTGTGTGTGGTGTTTGAATACGCAATGCGCAAATTTGAAGTGGCACCATGCTTTGGAACCATAAAATCCCCACACTGATCGAGGGTTCACGATGCGTAGCATGCATGAGCTCAAACTTAATCAGGCCTAGAATGATCGACCTACTATAAGGTAACATGAACCAAAGAAGAAGAATCCACCCTGGTAACCTTTCTCGTCATCGGTCAAAATGATGGACGTCCACGCGGGCCCACAAATATATATAGGCTTGCCGCCCATATATAACCAAGCGAGTGAGAGTGTGCAAAGATAACCATTGCATGCATGTGTCCCAAACATATTTATGGAGGTGTGTGATGCATGCATATGTGTTGAATTAATACCTAATGCACAACATTGATGTGGTGCATGCGTTCAAAATCGCACAGGTCCCCACACAGAGCAAGAGGTTCATGACATGTCATGTGCTCGCCCCCCCCCCCTTCGATCCAGCGGGATGGATTCATGTGTACACATGCGCTATTATATATGTAATCTCACCTATATCGCGAGACAAGCAAAAAAAATAATCCCCTCCTAAGTCAAAATAATTAAACTCTCTCGTTGTTGGTGAAAGTGATGGACCAAGCGGGCCGACAGATGGAAGCATCGCCGATAACCACGTGAGTTAGTGCCACAGGACAACCACCATCGCTTGCATGTGTGCCAAAACATATATATGGAGAGGTGTGTGGTTGTGATGTTTTGAATACCTAATGCACAACCTTTGATGTGGCATTTGCCTCAAAAACTGCAAAGTCCCCACATAGAGTGAGGTTCATGTGTGACACCTAGTATATGTTGGTCCCATCTCCCCTTCGACACGTACTATATATACTCCTACCCTAACACAACCCTAAAAAAATTAATCCTCCTTGTTCGTCAAATGTGCCTTTCTCTCTCGTTGGGTCAAAGTGATGGAGGACGACCTCTCGCGGGCCCACAGATGGAAGCGCCGCACGCGAGTGAGTTCCTATAGGGCAACCACCGCCTGCATGGTATTGGGTGATGTTTGAATACCAATGCACAACTTTGATGTGGCACCTGCCTCGGGAACCAGAAAGTCCCCACATGGAGCAAGGTTATGACACACACACACACAGATACTATATATATATATGTATATATATATATAGAGAGAGAGAGTATACATGTTGACCCCCCTTTGACATGTACTACATACTCCTACCGTGCATATACGTAACACACACAAAAAAGAACCATCCTTATTGGTCAAATTAACCTCTCTCTTGTTGTATGTTCAACTGATCGACGAAGACCTCGTGGGCCCATGGAGAGTCACACGCGAGAGAGTGTCATAGGACAACCACCGCGTGCATGTTGTCTTGTGTTGTGTGATGTTTGAATACCCAATGCACAACTTTGACGTGGCACATGCTTCGCAAACCAGAAACACACTACACAGAGGTTCATGATGCGTAGTAGCTAGCCCCCTCACTTCGTGCCGGTGGGAGGGACTCATGTGTACGCACGTGGCCGAACATTGATATGGAATCTCACCATGATCCACACCGTAACACACATGCCAAGATGAATCCACCTTCGGTCCGATGCCTCTTGTTGTCGGTGGAAACTGAAAACCTTTGCGGCTAACGAAAGGGCACGTTGTTGCTAACCGCATGAGGGAGTGTCCGAGAGGACCACCAATGCATGCATGTGGCCCAAACATGTATGTATGAAAGGGTTGTGTAATGCTTTAAATAACTAATTCACGACTTCGATGTGGCATATATACACGACTCACAAAATGATCAATAATCCCACGTCACGGAGGCTCACGACTAGTAGTGTACTCATGGACCCCCCCCCCACACACACACAGACACATAACCCGCACCACCACCTCCACTCTGAGGCATGCCAAACTTTTTCTGCAGTGAACATGTGACCAAAGGAGTGTCGTGTTAAAGTTTGAAAAAAAAACAGAGATCATTTGACCAGTTTTGTACATTGATTGATTTCCTAGGGATTTAATGTGCAAAAATCAAATTTGAGCTACATGTGCACCAAAATGGATTGCAAAATCATATGTGTGTCTCTCGGTGCATGTTTCCCCATGAAAGAAATTTCAGAACATTGAGAATATTGATTTTTAAAATTCAGTAAATCCAAAACTTAGTTGAAATTCATGAAACTTATCGTGGTGTCATATATGGACACCAGTAGACTGTGATATTGTATTTTTTCGTCAAATTTGAGACAAGTTTTGATATAATCTACTTCCAAATGGGAGATTGTTAATAACTGGCAACCAATATCTCATACGGAATATTTATTCGGACCGTGTGCGTTAGACCGTGCCATGCTTTGGTTAAGCAGTAAAGCGGCATAATGAATCATCAAAAAAACAAAAAAAATATGCGTGCCACGTGCCCCGTGTGGCGTGCGAGCAGGCGTGAGTTGACGAGATGCATGCGAGCAGTCCGCCACGCAGGCAGACCGGGAGGTGTGCGTGCAGGCATGTGAATTGACGGGAGGCGCTTTCGCTGCGCAGTTTCATCGGGAGGCGTGCGGGTAGCTGTGTGAAATGATGGTATAGGAATGCCAGAAGTCCTCCGTGCAGGCTCACCGGGAAGCAAGATAGCCTTTGACAGCCGCCCGCCTCGCTCCCACTGGTCCGTATTAATGACGCGCCCGAGCGGCCGCACCCCCCCATCCTCGCCACAAACACAATCCTCTCTCTCCGCCTGCATCCTCGACGCCGCTCTCAGTCCTCAAAGCCGTCAGTGTATGATGATGCCGCTGAAGCGCCCCATCGGAGGGAGTGGTGACGCCGGGGCTGCTGAAGCACTGGAGCACGGCGTGAATATGGAGACAGAGGTTTTCGTCGCCGCCGACGAGGTGGAGAACGAGGCTGCCAACAAGCGGAGGCGGGTCAAGAAAGAACCGCAAGCGACTCTAGGAGGCCTAGAATTCATCAGCAGCCTCCTCAATGATATGTTGACGGTCATCATATCCCTCCTCCCAATCAAATATGGGGCGAGGACAACCGTCCTTTCCCGACGGTGGCGCACCCTATGGCTCTCCACCCCTCTCGACCTCCTCGACGCCCACGAGCTCTGCCATGGCTATCGCAAAAGCTTGGATGCGTTCTCCCAGATCCTCGGTAGTCACCGTGGCCCTATTAGAGGCCTTATCACGGGCAAGTTCCCTTCCAACGGCAAGGACCGAGCCAAGCTTGACGAGTGGTTCCAATCCCCCGCCCTAGGTCAGCTCGAGGAGCTCAGTTTTAATGATGGGCATATGCGCTCGCTGCCAACGTCCGCGCTCCACTTCGCGCCCACGCTGCACCTCGCCAAGTTCATGAACTGCCATCAACCCCCCCTTAATGACGCGCCCGCTCTTTTTCTACCACCACTGAAGCACCTCGAGCTCGTCGCTATCTGCATCCCAAAGGATGACATGGAGCGCCTGCTCCGCGGCTGTACTACACTTGAGTTCCTTCATCTTCAGGCGATGAATTGGTCGAGTAGCTTCCACATCACCTCCATGACTCTCCGGACTATTTATGTGTGTTGCTGGTGCTGCAACAAGAGATCACAAAAGGTGGACCACAATATGGTCATTGAGGACACACCTTCACTTGAGAGATTACTTGTAGTTGATCAACAAGGTCCAACAAGAATCAATGTCATTTCTGCGCCGAAATTGACAGTGGTGGGCTACTCGTCTGTCAAATACTCCGAACTTGTTATTGGATCCACACCTGTTTAGGTACAACAGTCACCTTCTACCTCTCCTTCTTGATATCAACATTATTTCTAATTTTGAAGATGTATGTTCGTCTGTCATCTAGAAAAGCTTGACCCAGAATCTGCACACAGTGAAGGTCTTGGCACTAGAATCTATCGGCCCCAACCTGCACAAAGTTATCAGTTTCCTAAGATGCTTTCCGTGCCTAAAGATGCTGTATATCGAGGTGATGTTCCTTTCCTGTTAAATGTTAACCATAAGGGAGTTCAATTTTTGGCACCTTTTCCCAAGTTACAATGACAATGTACTATGATTTTTGAAGGAATTTTGAAGGATTTCAGGACATACACCCCCACCCCGTATTGGTTGCTTGATTCATATGGTTACAATCCATAAGCATTTCTCCTTTGGATTCGTCTGTACTAGTTTTCTGGGAATTTTTCATCCACTCCAACCTCTTGTGAAGAAGGCTACATTTTTCTAGATTGTAATCAAATGCCCATGTTAAACATGTCAGATCAAAGATGGCACGTTGGTGCATTTTACAAATCCTGCAAACCAAATAGGCCTGTAGTAGTATTCAAAACTACATGTAGGCACTAACATGTTCTATTCTTTTGCAGATAATAATAGGCCCAGTGGTGGATAATGTGATACAGTATAACAACAATCACATCGAATGCCTAGATCTGCATCTCTCAAAAATTACTTTGAACTCCTATCGAGGGACCTTACTGGAGATTATATTCGCTAGGTTCTTTGTTGTCAAAGCAAGGGTGCTGAAGGTAATGAGGTTGAACATGCATTTATATAGAAAATATGAATGGTTTGTTGATCAGAGCGAGCAGCTACTGCAGAATGGAAGAGGCTCCAAAAAAGCTAAACTTCATATTGGAACTACATATGACAGAGTAATTGGAAGTCATTGTGTCAACCCCATACATGACTTGTCAGTGGTTGATCCCTTTGCAAAAATGACGAGGTTTCGAAACTAGCCTTACTATTTGTATTTTTAGTTTGAACCTCTCTTATATCCATGTTCAGCTGATCAGCATGGGCGTTTGCAGCTGAATGAGCTAAATTTCGTTTCTAATATCAGTTTGAACCTTGTAATCTTCGAATTTGAGCCATGTAACTCTGGAATTTGAACCTTGTAATATTCAGGCTTTTGTGGTGTGACGCCCCCGGCTCAATCATGCACTAATCATACACGCAAATGCACACGATCAAGCCTAAGGACTCACGGGAAGATATCACAACACAACTCTAAATCATAAATAAAGTCATACAAGCTTTATATTACAAGCCAGGGGCCTCGAGGGCTCGAATACATAAGCTTGCGTACAAGCGTCAGCGGAAGCATAAGATATCTGAGTACAGATATAAAAGAAAGCACAGATAGGCCCTTAAAAGGCGCGGCAAAAGAAAACACTACGATCGAAAGGTGTAGGCCTCCTGCCTGGGACCCTCCGATCCTACTCCTGGTCGTCGGCAAGCTCGTAGTAGTATCCACCCTCAGGGTAGTAGTAGCGATCGTCAGCGGGGGCAGCTGTCTTAGGGGCTCCGTCATCTGGTTGCATCAAAAGGATATGGGCGGAAAAGAAAGCAAAGCAACCATGAGTGCTCATCCGAAGTACTCAGCAAGTAAGGATCTACACTACATATGCAACATTATCAAAGGAAGGCTGTATATGTGGACTAGGCTGCAGAAATGCCAGAATAGAGGGGAAAGCCTAGTCCTACCGAAGACTAGCATCTTCAACGGTCTTGCAGCATTAGAAGAGTGTAGATTAGTACAGTATAGAATAGTAGTATCATTAAGTCTCAACCTCACCCAGAGATCCTTTCTCGACTCCCTGCGAGAAAGCAATCCCAGAGCCATACTGTCATCAACCTCGGCCAGAGATCCTTTCTCGACTCCCTGCGAGAAAGTAATCCCAGAGCCATAATATCCATATCTCATCTCATCAATATGTTCTAGTTGTATCGATCGGGATACAACTCCGAGCGTCCGTTACCGAGGATCCGGCTATGCATAGATTAGTTCTTCCCTGCAGGGGTGCACCAACTTACCCACCACGCTCGCTTAACTCCGACCAGACACACTTTTTCGGGTCATGCCCGGCCTCGGCCAAACGATACACCGCAGCCCTACCTAGAGCTCAGCAGAGAGGTCCCCGCCGGTCTACATCCTAAGCGCTCAGGGGTCTTGGGCCGTTGCCCTGTGCACTCCGGGTCGTTGCGAGCAGGGTGGATACCAGCGCCAATGGCACAATCCGACCCAGCCACAATGCTTAACTGGACGTCTGACAGAGCTGTCGGCTGATACCACGATGCAGAGTACCCATATTTATTCCCGCGTGATGGTTAGTGCTATCGGGCCAGAGGCCCACTCAGATCACATATCCAAATCGTTAGTGTAATGGTTGGGCAGTAACGAGTAGAGACTCACGATCGATGTGACCCCGTCGCCCCATCTCAAGGACTTGCGGCAAGGGCTAAGAATGCCCGGCCACGCCTCATATTCATATCTCGAGCAACCTCCAGGTCAACCCGTCTCCACAACACTCGCCACTTAGGCTCATGCGGGTACCCCTCAGGGTCGACCCGACTTTCCAAGTAACAGTGTAAAGTCCAAGTATCCGTGTGTCCATAACATCAGGGGAATCCGAGGTATCACCCTCGTTGGATTCCTACTTGATGTATCCGTCAAGGTGAACTCGGAGGAATGACCCTTGATGGGTTCACACTTGAGGTGTTGCATGACCGCGTCGTTATCGGAAGTGGTGAAGGAGGAATCACCCTCTATGACCACGACCGAATAGCTACTCTACAGAGTTAACATCAGAAGTGCTACGAGGTATCACCCTCGTCACTCGATAGTAACACTGCAGTGTCGTTACAACTAAGGGGGTGATGTGCGATGCCGGGGCCTGGTCTTCAATCCCGTTAACTGGGTCTTCTGATAATCCAGCGGGGCAGTCGGGACGAATGGGGTCACCGGGGTCTCTACCCAGCCTATACTAAGCAGTATAGGATATGCATGTAATTATCAACAGCAGGTTACAAAATCTGGTCATGTATCAGAATAGGTAAAGCAGTAGCAGCAGCAGTTCTAATGCAAGCACAAGAGAGAAGAGAATAGGCAATATAGGCATGCTCAAAGGGGGGGGGGTGCTTGCCTGGAAGCTTTGCTGAAAAGGAAGAAGTGTCGTCGTCGATGTAGTCGATCACAGAGGCATCGGCAGCGGTCTCGGGGTCTACCAGAGAAGAAGAGGGGGAAGAAACAGTAAATACAAAGCACACAGATGCATGACATGACAATAAGTGGTGCTACGGGTGTTCTAACGCGCTACTAGATGATACTGGCGAAGGGGGAAAACATCCGGGAATGTTTTCCCGAAGTTTGGCATTTTCGGACAGATGAATCGGAGGGGGACGGTTGCATGTTTGCTATGCTAGGGACGTGTGACAGACGAACGGACTGCGTATTCGGATTCGTCTCGAAATTCTGAGTAACTTTGATGTACAAAGTATTTTCATCTGACTTACGTATATTTTTCTATGATTTTTCTAAGTTTGAAACAATTTCTGAAATTTCTGGATTTATTTTAATTCAAAAATAAATAGTGTAATACTTTTTATACCTAGAGGCAGCCAGCCACAGTCCATGACATGTGGGGCCCCTGTGCTGGGTTGACCCAGTCAATGATTGACTAGTGAACCAGTGAATAGTGCAAGCGGGCCCACCTGCCATACATAGAACCCTTTTAATTTGCTTTAACATTTAATTAAAAAGGAGGGGCCCACGTGTGACACAACTAGCTAACTAATTAACTAAAAGGCCTAATCTAATCCTAAGTCTAATACTAATCGGGCCGGCCCCATAACAGGGAGCCAGCGAGCCGCGGCTTCATCCAGGGACGGCAAACGGTGCCAGGGACGGCAAGCGGCCGGACCCAGTGGGGCGATGGCGGCCAGGGCCAGCAGGCCGCACGGGGGGCCGGGGGAGCGGGTGGTGCGGCTGGCCGGAGTGGCCCTAGGCGGCGGCGAGCAGGGGGGCGGCGCTCACGGCGAGGGCCTACAGCGGCAGCAGTAAGCAGGCAGCAGCGGCGAGTGGCGAGCGAGGCGAGCAGTGAGGCGAGCGACAGTGGTCGGCCACGGGCATGGCCAGGTGCGGGGCGCGGCCGGTGGGCTCGGCGACCACGGCCAGCGGGAGGGCTTGGCCGGGTTGACGCGCAGGAGTGGCGGGCGGAGCAGGGGAGCAGCGGCGCGATAGTGGTGGTGGCCGAAGGCGGCGGGGCGTGCGTGCAGCAGGGCACGTGGACGCAGTCAGGAGCTCGCGGAGGGGAGCTTCGGTCATGGCAGTGGGGGCAGCTTACGGCGATGAATCGAGTGGGGAAAGGAGGGGAGGTCAGATGAGGCTCACCAAGGGGAGGTCGACGGCGAGCTCGAGATGGGTCGGGGGCTTGCCAGAGCGCGGGACGGCGACGAGACAGCGGCGGGGGCTGACGGAGCCGAGGTTGAAGAAGGGGACCGATGCGTCGCCTCGATGTGTCTCTGGTCAGGATCTCCATGGAAGAGTTTGAGAACGACGAGGGGAACCTCCTGGACGCCTTATCATGGCCCAGGGAGGACGACGGCCGCAGCTACGATGGCGGCGCGGCCATGGATGCGCGCAGCCGAGCTCGGGATCAATTGTGGGACACGATGGAGAGGGGGAGTGGCTAGGGTTCATCGGGGTCGCGCGCGACGTTCTTATCCACCAGGAGGACCGCGGGATGCCCGACATGACGACGGCAGCGGCCATAGTGGGGGTGGATGTGTGCCACACCATGGCCCCTGTATCCTCTCTGTACAGAGGAACAGAAGAAGGACAAAAGGCCGTGGTGGGCTGGGCCATGTGCACTGTGGTCACATATGGCCCGAAGACATGGTAGGATTTTAGTCTTTTCCTTTTTTACTTTTCTGCTTATTCATTTCACCACTACTTCACATTTTAATTTAATACCAAATGAGTTTTGTTCAACATGAAACTTGTCATATAAATAGTGGTCATTATTTTGGAGAGGCCCACAAAGTTTCAAGTGGTTTGGGAAATGTAAGACTACTTGTTGGAATTTTAAAGGACCAAAATAAATGTTGCTGCGCCACCAAAATATTGCTAAGAACAAAATAAAATTCCAATTTTATTTGATTTCTTCATGAAAATTGCTTGAGGGTTATTTGCAACATTATGAACATTTTAGTTTTGCAGTTTGAAGAAATTTTATTTTGACTTTACTTTAACTTTTGAATTTGAACTGTGTTTGAATGCAAATGAGGATTAGCAACAGTAAGAGTGATGACATGGCACCATCAATAGGGGATTACTGTAGCATGATTCTCCGGGTGTTACATGTGGTACAATCGTTGAAATGGCATGTAACACCCCATGTCATTAGCCACAGTGATCACTTTTGATAATGACATGTCAGCAAGTTTAACAGTGCATAATCATCATTTGCATCATATTGCATTTCAAACTCCTAGTTCAAACTCCAATTAAATTCAAAGTGGAAAATAAAAGTTGTTCAGACATAGAAACTAAAATGTTCATTAAATAACAAATATTCCAGAGGCAATCCTAAAATTGAAACCAACAATTAATAAATTAATTTGGTGGCTCTAACAACATCAAGCCGTAGCAAACAGCCACCTATAATAACCTTTTATTTAATCTTAATTAAATATGAAATTATGTTTTGCCCAAACTACTTTTTGGTGTTAGAATATAATGCACTGTGATTTATGAACTAGGTCACACTTTTTACAAAATTCATTTAGTGCCCAAACAATTAACAAAACAGAGTTAAAAAGGAAACAGAAAAAGGGAAAATAGAAAAAGGCCTAAAGCTCTACTGTGCACTTAGGCCTGTTGCTACAGCGCGGCCCAGCCCACGCCGCGCCATCCCCCACCTCCCGCACTGCTCACCCTCACCTCGCTGTCGAGCACCTCGCGCGCGCAGCCTGCCCCCCCCCTCCGTGCGGTCGACAGCGCGCCACGCTCGCCGGGGAGGATAAGAGCAACTCCCCGCTCCCCCTGGCAAACCCTAGCCACCATTCCCCCCCGCTCTCCCTTGTTCCCCACCTCGCCCGAGCGCCGCCAAGACCGCGGCACCGTGAAGCCCACGGCCACCGTACCCCTCTCGCCGCCTCTCCGTGTCCCCGACCTCCACCGTGCTCCTCCACTCCCTCTGCGCTGACGAATCGAAGACGGGAGCCACCCAGTCAAGCTCAACGACCCCATCTTCTTCCTCGGCACCGACGAACTCTGGCGACGATTCCGGCTACCCCGCGCCCTCCCCGAGCTCGCTCCCACTCCCTACGCTCCGCTGTGAGCTCTCGCTTCTCCTTTTCCTCTCTGTTAGCTCGACCGCATGCTGTAGCCGCCGATGCCACTGACGGCCGAACGCTCCACCGCTCTCGCTCGTCGCCGGTGTGGCCACAGTGACCAATGGGTCCCACGTGTATCACCATCGCGCTCGTCGCACAGCATAGGCTTCGCCTAGGCCATTAGTTTAACTCGAACGCGTCCGCACTGCCATTTTCCATCGCGTCCGAACTCCGCCGTCCGCCGGCGAGCTCGTAGGCGTCGCTGCGATGCTCCTTCGGCCGCACCATCGCGCGAGACCGACGCGGCGTCGTCTCCCCGATCCAACGCGTGCAACCGCGCCGCAAATGGCCCCCTGTATGCAAAACCCGACCACCTCCCGACGCGCACCACCGCGGATTTGGTCGCCGGAGCGTTCTCCGGCGCCGACATGGCCAGCTGGGGCCCGCCCCTGTGCCACTGCCACTGGGTCCCACTGGGCCCCGTTGACCTCGGTCAGCGCTGACGTGGCCGCCCCTGTGTCTATGACATGCGGGCCCCACTCCATTAGATATTTAAAATAAATAGATAATTAGTTAATTAACCTAATTAGTTAATTAGTTAAATTAACAGACACTGATAGTAGGCCCCACACGCTAATTAATCCTATTTAGTTTAATATAACTCTGTTTAATTAGCTCTGTCACTGACATGTGGGTCCCACTGGACCCACCTGTCAGGTTTGACCTCGGTCAGCCCGTGTTGACTTGCTGACGTCACACCTAGGTCATGCTGACGTCACCTCTCACTGTTCTGGATAATGTTGGATTAAATAATTAAATAAATTCCAGGAAATAATTAAAACTGTAGAAAATCATATAAAATAAACCGTAACTCCGATGAAAATAATTTATATATGAAAGTCGCTCAGAATTTCGATACGAATCTGAATACGCCCTCCGTATTCCTGTCAGATGCCCCTAGCTAGATGAGCATGGAACTTTTAGACCAATTTCAATAAATGAATAGTGCCCAACTTTAATTAAATAAATCCGGATAAATTCCTAAATTAACTAACTCATTTAGTTATGCAGTAGAACACCCCGGCATATGATTTAGTCATGTCATGCATCTTTTCCATGAATTTATTGTTTCTCTCCCCCTTCTTCTCTCTCGATAGACGCCGAGACCGACGACGTTGCAGTTGGGTACGACTATGCTACAGATGAGCAGCCCGTTGACGACCCCTCTTTCTTGCCAGAGCAACCAGGCAAGCCCCCCCCTTGAGCATCAAGATATCGCCCATTCCATTTCTCCTGCTTGCATTAGATTTTGCTACTATTAATGTTTGCTCCTATTCTGATGCATAGCCTACTTTTGTAACCTGTTTAATGTTACCTTACCTGCCTATGTTAAACTGCTTAGTATAGGTTGGTAGTGAACCATCAGTGACCCCCACCACCTTACCCTTGTTGCCCCTGCTTGATAATCGATGACTCGATCAATGTGATCGTCGACCAGAGACTGACACATCACTTCACCCCCTTAGTTGTACGACTCTGCATAGTTACTATCGAGTGCCGAGGGTGATACCTCGTAACGCACTCCTGATGAATACTCTGCAGTGTAGCTGTTCGGTCGTGGTCATCGAGGGTGATTCCACCTTCTCCACTTCCGATACGACTCTGTTGTGCAACCCCTCAGTGTGAACCTCGAGGGTGATGCCTCATACGTTCACCCTGATGATTTCGTCGAGTGGAATCCACCGAGGGTGATTCCTCGGGGTTTCCACCTTGATGTTATGATCACACGGTTACTTTGACCTTTGTTACAGGCGGGTCGACCCTGATGGGTACCCGCAGGGGATCTATGATGTCGGGTGTGCCGGAAGGGCACTCGAGTGTGATATTGTGGCGGAGCTTTGGAAACTCTGATTGTCTCCGCGTGTTACTAAATGAGCATATCGGATTTGGGTGTTTGATCTGAGTGGGTCGTCGTGCCCTTTATGCACTACCACCACGCGGGATAATGGTTATGGGGCCCTCTGCGATGTACGTTTCTCCTGAAAGCTCTTCAGACGTCACGTTTCACCGTGCGGGCTGATCGTCGGGATTGGGCTGGATACTTCACTGACGAGTTCAGTGTCGCGCCTGCACCCCGGCTAGCCACGCAACGCGCAGGGTGCCCCGGGCGATGGCCCAAGACCTCTGGGTGCATAGGTTAGTCCGACGTGCTGACCTCTCTGCTGAGCCTAGGTAGGGCGCTGCTTCGTGTCGATCTCTCGAGGACGGGCATTACCCAACAAGTGTGTCCGGCCAGAGGTGATCGAGCGTGTTGGGTAACAGTAGTGCACCCCAGCAGGGATGAATAATCTATCGATAGCCGGTCCTACGATAAAGGACGCTCAGTTTGTGTATCCCGATCTACTACTTGAACTGGATACTTGTTACTTAATTGAAGCTTCGGGATCGCTTTCTCGCAGGGAGTCGAGGAAGGATCTCTAGGCTTTGCTTCAACATGTTTGCTTAATAAAATGCTATTCTACTCTCTTCTATTGCTGCAAGATGGTGGCTCGTGAAGATGTTTGAAGATGCTAGTCTTCGATAGGACTAGGCTTTCTCTCTATTTTGGCATTTATGCAGCCCAGTCCACATATACAACCTTTCTCCTTTGATAATGTTGCATATGTAGTGTAGATCCTTGCTTGCTGAGTACTCATGGTTGCTTTGTTACTTCTTTTTCCCCATACCCCACTTTGATGATACATCAGACAATGGAGCCCCGGAGCCAGACGCCACCTCAGGAGCTTATACCAGGAGGGTCCAGATGGCACGTACTACTGGATCGAGCCAGCCGACCAGGAGTAGGATCGGAGGCTCCCAGGCAGGTGGCCTAGGCCTTTCGATCTAGAGTCATTGTTTGTGCTAGCCTTCTTAAGGCAAAACTTGTCTAACTATGTTTGTACTCAGATAATATTTGTATGACTGACTTATGTATTCGGATCCTCGTGATCCCTGGTCTGTAATATTGTGGATCTCCGTTAATTTGTGTTAGAGTTGTGTTGTGATATCTTCTCGTGAGTCCCTGTGCTTGATCGTGCACGTTTGCGTGTATGATTAGTGCACGATTGAGTCATGGGCGTCACAAGTTGTTATCAGAGCCGACTGCCTGTAGGAAGCCCCCTTCCAATTCCTTGGCCGAAGTTGAGTCTAGAAACCGAAAAACTAATTTACTAACTTGGCTGTGTGGCTTACGGGCCCACGTCGCCAACTGGGTGGTACTAGGATCTTTTATTCCTCGTCTATACTCTGGGACTCTGATCTCTCTTCTATTCGGGTTAAATAAAATTTTACTAACGCCGACACTTAGGATCTCGTAAATCCCGTCTACCCAGAGAGCTGGATATCTGTGCGATTTCCCTGTCATTGATCTGATTAGTCTGATAATTATTTTCCTTTCCATTGTTTTGTTTAACCTTTCTCTCCGAGTTGTATTAAACTTCTCATTGTCATTTGACAATCCTGAATTTCCTCTGTTTCAGATGGATCGTTTGTTTCCACCACGTCATACGACGTAGCTTGTGCTTCGCACTTGGGCTCGTGATGCCCCTGGTTTTCCCGCTGTCCTGATCGCCCTCCTGACCAGACTTGGCTACCGCTGGTACCCCGAGTACATGGTCTACGAGGATTACCGTGAGTTCAACCATGAGTAGTACCATGATGATGTTCGTATCTATGATCAGCAAGATGACTCAGACACCGAGCTGCACCTTTTCCACGGTACCGGCGTGACGATTGAGATGGCAGTCCATGATGCTGCCTACTCTGCTGTCGCATGTCTCCGAGGTGAGTTCAGCGATATCTTGGATGACTCTGAGTTCCGATACATTCCTTATGCCCCTGCTGGAGATGCTACTCGATACTACACAGCTATCTGTGCCCCGTACGAGCCTCGTCGCTACGACCCGCGCGTTCTGATTCAGGGCACTCAGGCTCTGGATCGCACTGTTCAGGCTGTTGCCGTTGAGTTGGTTGCCACTCGAGCACGTCTCTACGATGCTATGATGCAGTTGCTACCCGCGCAGGACTCAGATGTATGCTGGTATTGGTTGGCCTGCTGTGGGAGGTCACACACCTACACATGGACCTCTTCTTACAGCTCGAGACCGGGTTCTGCATCAGAGTGCACATGGAGCGCAGGATCCTACCGCGACGAACATTCGTTGTCCGCACTCGCAGTTACCCCGTTTTAGTGGTTTTCTCCGACGTTGATGTAGCCTTTGCTATGTCTTGTTGTGTACTTCCTTACCACGTGCCTGCGCGCCGCCTAGTATTTCTAGTTCTAAATTTGCGTCGTTATGCTGTCCGCATGTACCCGACTCTGTGTATGGATCTGTATGTCTTATTTGACTACTATTATGTATCTGTTACACTGCTTAAATTGTTGTCGAGTTACATCATGCTTGTCGCTAAACACTCGCAATTTCTTTTACTAAACTACCCCCTATTGATACTTAGCAGGATGGTTAGACCAGGTGGTCATGGTCGTGGTCGTGCCCCTGAATGCCCACCACCACCAGACCGTATGGCAGCTATGATGCAACAATTCGAGCTCAACCATCAGTTTATGACTGGGATTATGGCTCAGTTTCCGCATCAGAACAACCAGAACCAGAACCCTCCTTCAATAACTTTGATAGAGTTTATGCGACTCAACCCCACTCAGTTCCGCAATTCTGACAAGCCACTGGATGATGATGACTGGCTCCGCGACATCACTCACGAGATGGAGTCTGCTAATGTCGCCCCTGCCAACTTTGTCACCTTCGCGGCCTTTTTCCTAAAGGGTCCCACTGCTCAATGGTGGGACACACACAAGCGTACACTGCCTGCTGGAACAGTTGTTACCTGGTATGAGTTCCAGGCTGCTTTCCGTGCCTGTTATATTCCTCAGGGAATTATGGAACGAATGAAGACCCAGTTCCGCAACCTCACTCAGGGTAACAAGACTGTCGAAGCTTATCAACGGGAATTTCTTGACCTTTCCCGCTATGCTGAAGAAGACATTGCCACGGATGCTCATAGACAAGAGAAGTTCCGTAATGGACTACACCCAGACCTCGAGCTTGCCCTTGCTGCTCAAGACTTCAACGACTTTTCAACTCTGGTGAACAAGGCTATTCTGGTTGACACCGCTCAGATGAAACACAAGGACTCACAGAAGCGCTATCGTGATGCTGGCTCATCTTCGGGCTCAGCACAGAAGTGTCAAGTCTGGATTCCCAACGACGTGTTCCGTCCAAATGCCCCTGGGCCAAAGAACAACTATGCTGCACCATGTCTGCCTCCTCCACCACCGAGGCAGCCAAGAGCTAAAGCTATTCAACACAATGCTCCTCTTTGTCCTGAAGATGGTCTGTGCTTCAAGTGCCGCAAACCAGGTCACCTTGCTAAGGACTGCCGCCAGACTCAGAATCAGTTGGCTTTTCCTCGTACTGGCCGTGACAATGGTCGTGGCAACAATCAGGCCCGCAACTATAATACTGGGTCTGCTGCACATGGTCATGGACACGCTTACAACATTGATATCGAAGAAGTCCAGGATCAACCTGCTACTGTGATGGGTACCCTTCTTGTTAACTCAGTACCCGCTTCTGTATTATTTGATTCAGGAGCATCGCATTCATTCATGTCAGAAGCATTTGCATTATCGCATGACATTGCATTTCAAAAGATGAATCTGCCAGTAGTTATCCGCACCCCTGGAGGCCAGTGTCAAACCACTATGATGGCACATAATGTCCCCGTTGAAATTAAAGGGTTGGAATTCCTTGTTTCGCCCATTATCCTGAAGTCTTCCACCATAGACCTCATCCTCGGAATGGATTGGTTGAAAGCTCATATAGCTTCGATCAATTGTGCCACAAAAGTCATCAAACTTCTTCACCCCTCCGATGAGATAGTGAACTACACCGCCCGAATTACTCGAGATGCTGAAGCTCAGATATATGCTCTGAATGCTTTGAACGCCTCACCTCTGGAAGGAATCGAGAATGTTCCTGTCGTTCGAGATTTTCCGGACGTCTTTCTAGAAGAACTTCTAGGAATACCCCAGGTTAGGGCTGTCGAGTTTGTCATTGACTTGAAGCCTGGCACTATCCCTATTGCGAAACGTCCTTATAAGATGCCTCCGCACCACCTGCTCGAGCTTAAGGAAGAAATCGACAAGTCACTTAAGAAAGGTTTCATCCGCCCCAGTTCCTCTGCTTGGGGAGCACCTTCACTCTTTGTTTGGAAGAAGGATGGAACTAACCGATTGGTTCAAGATTACCGGCCCATTAACCAAGCCACAATCCAGAATAAATACCCACTACCCCGGATCAATGATCTTTATGATCAGCTTGCTGGATCCTCTGTCTTCTCGAAACTCGACTTGAGGTTGGGTTATCATCAGATCCGTGTTCGTGAAGAGGATATTCCGAAGACTGCCGTTGTTACTCGATATGGCTCTTATGAGTACACCGTTATGTCATTTGGCTTAACAAATGCTCCAGCCACCTTCTCCCGGTTGATGAACTATATCTTCATGGATTACCTCGACAAATTCGTCGTGGTTTATTTAGATGATATCCTTATATATTCCAAGAATGAAGAAGAACATGCTGAACATCTTCGGCTTGTATTGGAGAAGCTTCGAGAACACCAGCTTTACGCCAAGTACTCTAAGTGTAAATTCTGGTTATCTAAAGTGACCTATCTTGGTCATGTGATTTCCAAGGATGGAATTGTTGTTAACCCGGAACGAGTTCAAGCCATTCTTGACTAGACTCCCCCGAAGAATGTCAAGCAAGTCAGGAGTTTTCTCGGACTCGCTAGTTATTGCCATCGATTCGTTGAGAAATTTTCCAAGATTGCAAAACCATTGACAAATCTGCTCCATAAAGGTGTTAAATTTGAGTGGACAGAAAAATGTTAAGAAAGCTTTCAGACACTGAAAGATAAACTAACATCTGCCCCAGTGCTAGCACCCCCGGATTCCCAAAAGGATTTCATGATATACTGTGATGCATCTCATCAAGGATTAGGCTGTGTCCTAATGCAAGAGCGTAAGGTGATTGATTATGCCTCTCGACAATTGCGTCCTCATGAAGAAAATTATCCAGTGCATGATCTTGAACTTTCTGCGGTTATTTATGCTCTGAAGCTATGCGACATTACCTTCTCGGAAACCGATGCGAGATATACATTGATCATCAAAGTTTGAAGTACTTATATACTCAACCAGATCTGAACCTTCATCAACAAAGATGGCTCGAAACAATTACCGATTATGATATGAATATCTCATATACCCCTGGCAAGGCTAATGTAATGGCCAATGCTTTGAGTTGCAAGGCTTACTTCAGCAACCATATGGTTCAGGAAACGCAACCTCTTCTCCATGAAGAGCTTCGCAAATTGAACCTCCATATTGTTCCACAGGGTTATCTCAATACCCTGGTTGTTGAACCAGATTTAGAGCACAACATTAAGACTATGCAACGGTATGACTCTAAAGTTGAAAGGATTAAGCGATACCTCGAAAAAGGAAAGCCGTCGGAATTCCATCTTGATGATGATGGGATCCTATTCTTCCAACGCCGTCTCTTCGTACCTAAGTTCAAGGATGAGAGGGAACACGTTATGAAAGAAGCTCATGACACTCCTCTGTCTATTCATCCTGGTAGCACAAAGATGTACCGTGACATTTATCAGAGATACTGGTGGCCTAATATGAAGCGAGACATTGCTCGTTATGTTTCTGAGTGTGACGTTTGCCGCCGCATTAAAGCAGAACATCAAAGGCCTGCTGGAACTCTGCAACCCCTTGAAATTCCTAAATGGAAATGGGACAAGGTCTAAATGGATTTCATTATTGGTTTTCCCAGATCTCAGAAGGGTCATGATGCTATCTTTGTCGTCATTGATCGATTCTCAAAGGTTGCTCACTTTCTGCCTGTTAAGGAGACAATCACTGCTAGTCAGTTAGCGGACTTGTATGTTTCCCGAATTGTGTCACTCCATGGTTTTCCCTTGGAGATCAGTTCTGATCGTGGCAGCCTCTTCACCTCCAGATTCTGGAATAGTTTCTAAGAAGCTATGGGAACTCACCTGTCCTTCAGTACCGCTTTTCACCCTCAGTCTCAGGGTCAAGTCGAACGAGTTAATCAAGTGCTCGAAGATATGCTTCGAGCTTGCGTCATCTCCTTTAGTAAGAAATGGGAGGAATCTCTCCCGTATGCCTAATTCTCTTACAACAATAGCTATCAAGCTAGTCTGAAGATGGCACCATTTGAAGTTCTATACAGTCGTAAGTGTTGAACCCCTCTGAATTGGTCAGAAACTGGGGAACGCTCACTCGTCGGACCGGACATTGTTCAGCAAGCTGAAGAACAAGTCCTCATTGTCCGTGAACATCTGAAATCTACTCAGTCTCGTCAGGAGAGCAACTATGACCGAAAGCACCAGGAAATGGTCTATCAGCCTGGCGAGCTAGCTTACCTCCGCGTCACTCCGTTGAAAGGAACTCATCGATTCGGAATCAAAGGCAAGTTAGCTCCTCGCTACATTGGCCTGTTCTGTATTCTTGCCCGTCGAGGAGAAGTGGCATATCAGTTGCAATTGCCGCCAAATCTTTCTCAAGTGCATGATGTCTTTCATGTATCCCAACTTCGTCGCTGCTTCAAGGATCCTATTCGAGCTGTGGATCATGAAATGCTTGAATTGCGGGAAGATCTGTCTTATCCAGAATATCCCATCCGTATTCTTGATCAAGCTGAACGCCGGACTCGTCAGAAGTCGATCAAATTCCTCAAGGTCCAGTGGTCGAATCATTCTGAAGATGAAGCCACTTGGGAACGCGAGGATCGTCTTCGCGAAGAATACCCCGCTTTCTTTCAGTCTTCCTCTTAATTCTCGGGATGAGAATTCTTGATAGATGAGGAGAATTGTAACACCCCATGTTATTAGCCACAGTGATCACTTTTGATAATGACATGTCAGCAAGTTTAACAGTGCATAATCATCATTTGCATCACATTGCATTTCAAACTCCTAGTTCAAACTCCAATGAAATTCAAAGTGGAAAATAAAAGTTGTTCAAACACAAAAACTAAAATGTTCATTAAATAACAAATATTCCAGAGGCAATCCTAAAATTGAAACCAACAATTAATAAATTAATTTGGTGGCTCTAAAACAATCAAGCCGTAGCAAACAGCCACCTATAATAACCTTTTATTTAATCTAAATTAAATATGAAATTATGTTTTGCCCAAACTACTTTTTGATGTTAGAATATAATGCACTGTGATTTATGAACTAGGTCACACTTTTTACAAAATTCATTTAGTGCCCAAACAATTAACAAAACAGAATTAAAAAGGAAACAGAAAAAGGGAAAATAGAGAAAGGCCTAAAGCTCTACTGTGCACTTAGGACTGTTGCTACAGCGTGGCCCAGCCCACTCCGCGCCATCCCCCACCTCCTGCACTGCTCACCCTCGCCTCGCTGTCGAGCACCTTGCGTGCGCAGCCCGCCCCCCCCTCCGCGCGGCCGACAGCGCGCCGCGCTCGCCGAGGAGGATAAGAGCAACTCCCCGCTCCCCCTGGCAAACCCTAGCCACCATTCCCCCCCGCTCTCCCTCGTTCCCCACCTCACCCGAGCGCCGCCATGACCGCGGCACCGTGAAGCCCACGGCCACTGTGCCCCTCTCGCCGCCTCTCCGTGTCCCCGACCTCCGCCATGCTCCTCCACTCCCTCTGCGCCGACGAATCAAAGACGGGAGCCACCCAGTCGAGCTCGATGACCCCATCTTCTTCCTCGGCCCCGACGAACTCCGGCGATGATTCCGGCTACCCCGCGCCCTCCCCGAGCTCGCTGCCACTCCCTACGACTCCGCTGTGAGCTCTCGCTTCTCCTCTTCCTCTCCGTTAGCTCGACCGCATGCTGTAGCCGCCGATGCCACCGACGGCCGATCGCTCCGCCGCTCACGCTCATCGCCGGCGTGGCCACGGTGACCAATGGGTCCCGTGTGTATCACCATCGCGCTCATCGCGCCGCATAGGCTTCGCCTAGGCCATTAGTTTAACTCGAACGCGTCCGCATCACCATTTGCCATCGCATCCGAACTCCACCGTCCACCGGCAAGCTCGTAGGCGTCGCTGTGGTGCTCCTCCCGCCGCGCCATCGCCCGGGACCGACGCGGCGTCGTCTCCCCGATCCAACGCGCGCAACCGCGCCGCAAATGGCCCCCTGTATGCAAAACCCGACCACCTCCCGACGCGCGCCACCGCGGATTTGGTCGCCAGAGCGTTATTCGGCGCCGGCGCCGACGTGGCCAGCTGGGGCCTGCCCCTATGCCACTGCCACTGGGCCCCACTGGGCCCCGTTGACCTCGGTCAATGCTGACGTGGCCGCCCCTGTGTCTATGACATGCGGGCCCCACTCCATTAGCTGTTTAAAATAAATAGATAATTAGTTAATTAACCTAATTAGTTAATTAGTTAAATTAACAGACACTGACAGTAGGCCCCACACGCTAATTAATCCTATTTAGTTTAATATAACTCTATTTAATTAGCTCTGTCACTGACATGTGGGTCCCACTGGACCCACATGTCAGGTTTGACCCCGGTCAGCCCCTGTTGACTTGCTGACTTCACACCTAGGTCATGCTGATGTCACCTCTCACTGTTCTGGATAATGTTGGATTAAATAATTAAATAAATTCTAGGAAATAATTAAAACTTCAGAAAATCATATAAAATAAACCGTAACTCCAATGAAAATAATTTATATATGAAAGTCGCTCAGAATTTCGATCCGAATCTGAATACGCCCAATGTATTCCTGTCAGATGCCCCTAGCTAGACGAACATGGAGCTTTTAGACGGATTTCAATAAATGAATAGTGCCCCAACTTTAATTAAATAAATCCGGATAAATTCCTAAATTAACTAACTCATTTAGTTAGGCAGTAGAACACCCCGGCATATCATTTAGTCATGTCATGCATCTTGTTTGCATCTTTGCCGTGAATTTATTGTTTCTCTCCCCCCCCCCCTTCTCTCTCGATAGAGGCCGAGACCGATGACGTTGCAACTGGGTACGATTACGCTATAGACGAGCAGCCCGTTGACGACCCCTCTTTCTTGCCAGAGCAACCAGGCAAGCCCCCCCCCACCCCCTTGAGCATCCAGATATCGCCCATTCCATTTCTCCTTCTTGCATTAGATTTTTCTATTGTTAATGTTTGCTCCTATTCTGATGCATAGCCTGCTTTTGTAACCTGTTTAATGTTACCTTACCTGCCTATGTTAAACTGCTTAGTATATGTTGGTAGTGAACCATTAGTGACCCCCACCACCATACCCTTGTTGCCCCTGCTTGATCATCGACGACTCGATCAATGTGATCGTCGACCAGAGACCGACACATCACTTCACCCCCTTAGTTGTACGACTCTGCATAGTTACTATCGAGTGCCGAGGGTGATACCTCGTAACGCACTCCTGATGAATACTCTGCAGTGTAGCTGTTCGGTCGTGGTCATCGAGGGTGATTCCTCCTTCTCCACTTCCGATACGACTCTGTCGTGCAACCCCTTAGTGTGAACCTCGAGGGTGATGCCTCATATGTTCACCCTGATGATTTCGTCGAGTGGAATCCACCGAGGGTGATTCCTCGGGGTTTCCCCCTTGATGTTATGACCACACAGTTACTTTGACCTTTGTTACAGGTGGGTCGACCCTGATGGGTACACACAGGGGATCTATGATGTCGGGTGTGCCGGAAGGGCACTCGAGTGTGGTATTGTGGCGGAGCTTCGGAAACTATGATTGTCTCCGCGTGTTACCAAATGAGCATATCGGATTTGGGTGTCTGATCTTAGTGGGTCATCGTGCCCTTTACGCACTACCACCACGCGGGATAATGGTTATGGGGCCCTCTGCGATGTACGTTTCTCACGAAAGCTCTTCAGACGTCACATTTCACCGTGCGGGCTGATCGCCGGGATTGGGCTGGATACTTCACTAACGAGTTCAGTGTTGCGCCTGCACCCCGGTCAGCCACGCAACGCGTAGGGTGCCCAGGGCGATGGCCCAAGACCTCTGGGTGCATAGGTTAGTCCGGTGTGCTGACCTGTCTGCTGAGCCTAGGTAGGGCGCTGCTTCGTGTCGACCTCCTGAGGACGGGCATTACCCAGCAAGTGTGTCCGGCCAGAGGTGATCAAGCATGTTGGGTAACAGTAGTGCACCCCTGCAGGGATGAATAATCTATCGATAGCCGGTCCTACGGTAAAGGACGCTCAGTTTGTGTATCCCGATCTACTACTTGAACTGGATACTTGTTACTTAATTGAAGCTTCGGGATCGCTTTCTCGCAGGGAGTCGAGGAAGGATCTCTAGGCTTTGCTTCAACATGTTTGCTTAATAAAATGCTATTCTACTCTCTTCTATTGCTCCAAGATGGTGGCTCGTGAAGATGTTTGAAGATGCTATTCTTCGATAGGACGAGGCTTTCTCTCTATTCTGGCATTTCTGCAGCCCAGTCCACATATACAGCCTTTCTCCTTTGATAATGTTGCATATGTAGTGTAGATCCTTGCTTGCTGAGTACTTCGGATGAGTACTCACGGTTGCTTTGTTACTTCTTTTTCCCCATACCCCACTTTGATGATACATCAGACGATGGAGCCCCGGAGCCAGACGCCACCTCAAGAACTTACTACCAGGAGGGTCCAGGCGGCACGTACTACTAGATCAAGCCAGCCGACCAGGAGTAGGATTGGAGGCTCCCAGGCAGGAGGCCTACGCCTTTCAATCTAGAGTCGTTGTTTGTGCTAGCCTTCTTAAGGCAAAACTTGTCTAACTATGTCTGTACTCAGATAATATTTGTATGACTGACTTATGTATTCGGATCCTCGTGATCCCTGGTCTATAATATTGTGGATCTCCGTTAATTTGTGTTAGATTTGTGTTGTGATATCTTCCCGTGAGTCCCTGTGCTTGATCGTGCAAGTTTGCGTGTATGATTAGTGCATGATTGAGTCGGGGGCGTCACATGGCATCATATGAGACTCGTATATGGGTAGTACTATTTTGACCTTAATATGCAATAGACTTAAGATTTTATTAACCATTCACGACCAGGGATCCAGCCGGAAGCAGAGCAATGGCAAACGTCATCGTAACAAGATGTAGATGATTAGATGCTCGTTTCTCCTAGTTTAGTATGCATGTAATTGCTTACTTTGGTGTGTGGAAATGTTATGTGTGTAGTCACTTATGTAATTGTATGCTTAATTTGGTTATGCAATGTTGTTCTTATAAGTATATATGTTGATGTTCTGTAGACAGAGCATATCACATCGCACACGGACCACACTAGGGAACCCGTCGGTCATGAATTCATCAATCGCAGACGGTTGTATACCAGAAAGCGTTGGCCCACAACACACACGGCTTATTCCACCACAAACAGCTTGGGTGGATCAACTGTATGCCACATATCGCACACGCAACTCTAACCTGATTCATGCTTGATGTCTCCGACATCGCTCGCACAGTTCGTCTTATTTGCCACGTATCACTGTGCCGGCCTCTACTCGCGTCCCTCGGCGCGCTCTGCTCGCCGTTAGGCACTGCGGCGCGCTCAGCTCGTGTCCGTCGGCGTGCTCTGCTCGCGTACCTCCACGCGCTCGGCTTGTGGACAACTTTTCCTTGCGTGTTCAACTACTATATGCATGTATATGGTTGCTCGCCGTTGAGG
This sequence comes from Thinopyrum elongatum, assembly GCA_011799875.1. Taxonomy (NCBI): domain Eukaryota; kingdom Viridiplantae; phylum Streptophyta; class Magnoliopsida; order Poales; family Poaceae; genus Thinopyrum; species Thinopyrum elongatum. The sequence continues at coordinate 376,652,346 of CM022303.1, read as the reverse complement.
TGACCACGGAGCGCTCTGCTCGCGTCCCTACGCGCACGCTCTGCCAGCGGTTGGGGCCTACGCACGATCACGTTGGGGGCCCCATATGTATGCGATTGCGCTGTGTGCGTCGCCACGATGCAGTTACGTGCAACACGATGGAGTTACGCACTGCAAATTAGAACTGCCATCCGAGGGTGCGGATATTCCAGGCCGTCCGACTTCCCCATTGATTCCCGCGGCCATTATAACCTTAGTCTCTTCAACCTTTCGATCTCGCCCCACAACACAACAAGCACATCCACGATGACACATACAGAGAGGATATCTAGCGGCGCTCCAATGGAGTTCGGCGAGCATAAATTGGAGACCCACGCGAGGAAGACGGATCTCTCGGTGGTGTACACCATCGGCCCGGCCATGGTGGAGGACTACATCAACACCGTGGAGCAGTTGCTTGCTCGAGACAAGTACAAGGTGGTCGGCATCGACCTCCAGTACACCGGCGGTCATCCCGGCAAAGATCAGAAGGTTGCCGTCACCCAGTCGTGCGTGTGCCATCATGTCCTCATCTTCCACTACTGCATGGCCACAGAGCCTTGCGACCGTTTCGCCAGGTTTGTCAACAGCACCGACTACAAGTTCCCTATGGTGGAAACCTGCAATAATGTAAAGGCGCTCAAGGTTACAGGCTTGGCCTGCAAGAACCTTGTTGAAATCCATGACCACTACAGGGTCTGGGGCAGCACGAAGAAGGACTCCCTGGTTGAACTCGCCTCGGCCATCATCCACCCCTACTATGAAAAGATGAAGCAGGATGCCAAAAGAACAAATCCCGTATCCTGGCACGGGGCCTAGACACGGCAATTGGATGAACCTCACCTCAGGTTCGCAGCCAAGAGCGTGTACACATGCTACGAGATGCATAGGCAAATCGTTGACATGAGGAAGTGCCCCGTTACTGAAATCGACGAGGCCGGATCGAGCCACAAGCAGAGCAGTAGCGGCAAGTGTCACAAGAAGTAGATGATGATCAGATGATCGTTTATCCTAGTTAATTATGCATGTAATATATAGTTGAGTTTGGTGTGTGGAAATGTCATGTGTGTAGTAACCACCTATGTAATTATGCATGTAATAGTTTACTTTGGTGTGTGCAAATGTCATGTGTGTAGTAGCCACCTATGTAATTGGATATTTAATTTGGTTATGCAACCATGTCCTTATAAGTGTGTGTATATATATATATGTTGTTGTTCTGTATGCAATCCCAACGCACAACACACACGTCTTATTAGCAGCAATCGTCTGTGTTATTATCGGCCTTCGCACACATTTCTGATTACAGACCTGTTTGCCATGTATCACACACATCTTGTTAAATTCAACCGTTTCTGTTCTCTTGGCTCAATGCAAACAGTTCATCCGAGTGAACTGTTTGCCCTCTATTGCACACACGTTGATCTGGCTGACCATTTCTTTTGTTCCGCTTAATCACAAACTGTTCATCCGAGTGAACTGTATGCCGTATATCGCACACACCTTCATTTGGCTGCCCGTTTCTGTTGTTCTGCCTCACCACAAATAGTTCATTGTACTGAACCGTATGCCCCGCATCGCACACGCAACTAAAATCCAAACCGTGTTTGATGTATCCGCCATCGTAAACATTTTGCATCTTTTTTGACGGTTTTTTTACATCACCGTTTGTGATTACTGCATCGCACACAGTTTCATTGAAGGGTCTCTGATTGTAGTGTCGCGTTAGCAGCATTCTGCAGTAATGGGCCATGCGTGGCGAGTGTCGCCTCGCATGGCCTCCTAGTGTAGCTACGGCCCCTGACATGGGCAGCGAACTGCGTGTCTGCGTCAACACCCCGGGCCTCAACGGGCCGCTTCGCAGGACCTCTTCTGGCCGTCCTGTGTCGGCCGGAGTGGGGGTTACCCCTGCAACTACGTCCGCTTGCCGTTTGGCCTGCTGAACGTGGGCGCCTTGTACCAGCGCTTTGCGCAGGGTGCCATGGTGTCTCACGAGGCCAGGTGCTTGGCGGTCCTCTCTCAGGAGGTCCGGGGTCCGGGCGAGCCCCCCGGACCTCGTGAGCCTCCCGGGCCTCAGGAGCCGGCTAGCTCGTGAGGGACGATCTTCGCGGCACGTGTCTTCAGCTACCTCGACGCTTCTACAACAACAGTGCGAGGTGACTTTTTGGTTTGTTCAGATTGAGGGCGCCCCTTGGGCTGCATCATCCTCAGGCTGCTAGGGCCCGCCCCCGCAGCTGTATCATTTTGCGCATGTATCAGAACTGGCTCTGCCTTTATGAATTTCCTAAGTATTCCAACCTACATGTCCGGTGCTTCGTCACCATGAATGTCGCTGCGCCCTCACAAACCCGCCCGCGACCGCCTCATGATTAAGGACTGGCACGACGTCTATGCTCGGGTCCGTCCCTGCAGCGTTGTTAAACCCAAGCGACCAAGCTCTATCCCGCGGGCCAGCTCCTGTGCGCATCACCTCCCAGGGTGCTTGGTGCCTTGTTCTCGCATGAGCTAATCGCATGTGGACGAGTAAGGGCGCGCGGCCCGGTTCGTACAACCGCAGTTTGGCGCTTCGCCGTCGCGGGAGCCGCGTGGCGGGTGTTTCTCTGTGGGATCGTTGCATGAGAAGACTGGGTACGGCGTCTGTGCTTGGGTTCGTCCCTGGAGTGTCGATAAATCCAATGGCTGAGCTCTGTCTGGCGGGCCGGTCCCGCACACGTCACCTCCCTGGGTCTTTGGTGTTCGGCCTTCTCATGCGGTAGCCTTCGGAGGTTTGTTCGGCACATGTCGCCCCACTACACAGGTTTCATATGCGCGCACCGCGCCATAAGATTCAGGCGCAACCCGCCTTGAGGTAGGGCCTCGTGAGTCCCGCGCTGGCTCACGGGTGCCCAAATACACCTCCTCCAGTTCTGTCGTGCTAGCCACATGTACGAATGAGGCTGTACATGCCCCGGAGTCTCCTGCTGAGGGAACTCCCACCCACACACAAGTGGAAGCCCCATGCTCCGCACTGGCGGACGACACGGTCGAGGAGCGACTATGCCCACGGACAAGTGGAAGCCCCATGCTCTGCGCTGGCCGACAACGCGGTCAAGGAGCGGCTATGCCCACGCCAAAGTGGAAGCACCATGCTCCGCGCTGGTGGATAAACAACCGAGGGCGCCCTAGCGGTAGCACCACCCTCGGGATGGCCTTTTGGCTATTCACATGGCTTTGTTATGCAGCACTTCCCTCGGAAGCATGCGCGAGGGGGCTGGACACGGGGCTACCCTCAGGCCAGTCCTGATGCGCGCCGGTCTTCTCGCGTCCTCCCCCCAGGCAAAGGCTGACAAGGAAAGGTATGGGGGCTCCATATTAACCTCGCGTGTTGCGTACATTTCCTTCATGAAGGTTGCTCGTATGTCAAGGGGGACCCCTAAGCATCGCGACTCAGGGGCCTCACTAGTCACATAGCCCCTCGCCCCTTGGTGTTGTCCTGGCGATCCGGATGCCCCAACGGTGGTTGAGGTATGCACGGGGTTGGGCCCTGCCGACGCAAAGCGCAAAGGCAAGCAAGAAAGAAACCAAGCGCGAATAGAAATCGCGGAGTCCTAACAGTTATTACAAGCACAAAGTCTTCCACAAATTCAAACAGAAAGTTTGACGCCTCCACGAGGCACGATAAATGTTGCAGGATAAGATCTAAAGAGAGGGGCCATCGCCGCCATGATCGCCGCCGATGCCTGACATGGTCACAGGGAGTCCATTGTTGATGTCGCTGCCGCCTTCGTCGCTACCACTGGCGGCCACCGCCAGAGTCTCAGCGTCGGAAACACAGAGAAACTTCTTCAGCAACGCGTCCACATGATCCTTCACGGCCTCTGTAGCGGCGGAGCGGTCCTCAGGAGCAACCGGACGGATCACTGTGTCGAAGTTGAAGCTCGGGTCCTGGAGATAGAGCTGGCTGAAGACGTGCGTCGCAGCCGCAGTGAAGAGCGAGCGGCACTCCTCTTCCAGGGTGGCATCCACCCTGGCAGCAGCACCCTCAAGCGCTTCGGCGACCTTAGAGGAGAGCCCTACGAAGCCGCCCTCAGGGGCTTCCAGTGGCTCTTCAAATCCTCCCCCGCAGATGGATTGCAGTGCCTGGCAGACCCTGAGTTCGAGGGAGGGGAAGGCGACGCGCTCCGCGGCCGCTTTCCCCTCAGCGGCAGCAAGGACCTTCCCCCGGGCCTCCAGCTGGACTGTCCCCTCGGAGATGTGTTGGGCATGGGACGCTTGGGCCTTGTCCACCTCCTCCTTTAGCTTGGGCAAGCAGTCCCGCTCCACAGCTTGGTCGGTGGTCACCTGGGCCAGCTTGGAGTCGCGATCGGTGAGCCCCACTTCGCGGGCCTTGAGGTCCTCCTCCTGCTGCTGAAGCCGATGGGCATGCGCGGCTTGCTCCTCCTGGAGGGCCTTCAGCTTGGCGTCCGCCTTATTGCCATCCTTCTCAATGGACGCTGCACTGGCCAGGGCTGAGTCACGAGCATCCTTGGCTTCGGCGGCTTCCTTCCTTCCCTCCGTGGCGGCGGCTTCAGCCCGGCCCCAAGCCGTCCTGGTGGACGTGTCGGCCTGGAGCCACCCCGAGACAAGCCCCAGGCGCTCCCTCGCGAGACACCTATCAGTGTCTTGGAGGTCGGCTTGGAGTCTGCCGAGAGCGGTGAAGGCTTCATCCAGGGGCCCTGGGCCTGAAAAGGGGACCGCAGTTCACCAGCGTGAGGGACTGGCAAGGAGACAACACGGACGCGTCAGCCGGCGCCACGGCAAAGGAAGCAGCGGCATGAACGGCTTGGGGCACTAGAGGCCCCGAGCTACCTTCAGGTGCAACGAGGGCGGACGGCTCCATAGCCTGCTGGCCTGCGGGGACTGGCTCCTCCTGAGGCTGCATCACCACATCCTCAGGGGTGTGCTCCATCACGAGAGGACAGGGGACCACCACCTCCTCCCGCGCAAGGACCGTTGTGGCTGCGGCGAGGGGCGTCGCCTCCTGAGCCTCAGCGCCCTCGATGGATGTCCCTCCAAGTAGCGCCAGCGAGGTGCCAGGAGCAAATGGAGCACTCAAACGCTCGGGCGTGGTGCTGCCCGAGCGCCCGGGGGCTGCGCCGGTCTGGCCCGGTGCGCTTCCGCACCCGCCACGGCCGTATCCAGAGAATGACGGCGCCCTTATGACCAGGGGCTCCTTCGGCCCTGTGCTCTCCTTCCTCTTCTTCACCATGACGCCCAGCCTTGGCATCAGGAGGGGAGTGTTGTGGGCACAGTGGCGATTCATGCTCAATTCGAAAACAAGGTGAGATACTTACTCATCAGGGTCGACCCACGTCCTCTTCTTCTCCTTCTTGGCTGGAGCTGGGGCGCCCCTGCCTTTCCTTGACGCGTCCTGGGTCGTGCTTGGGGGATCGGTGGGGCGCTCCTCGGCCGGCCTCGACGTGGTGCCGCCAATCGGAGCGACAGAGGGGTCGCCCTGAGGGGTCGCGGCTGGTTGAACCCCGTGAGCCCCAGCAACGGTTGCCTCGTCTTTGGCTCGTGGGCCAGGCGGAGGCAGGACCGACGCCTCTCCCGCCTTGCCTGTGCTCGGGGAGCCCTCCGAAGCGGGCGCAACCGCACCTTTCTTCGGGGTCGCCCGGCCGGATGCAAGCGGCGTCTGGGGGTAGGCCTCGGCCTCCTGAGGACCCTGGTGGGCCGCGGGGAGTCCGCGGCCGAGAGTTCGTCGGTGTCATCATCCTCCTCAAGCTGGCGGAGAAGCTCACTCTGCGACAGGGGGGGACACCTTTGTCACGGCGTCGTCATCCTCGGTCCCCTCAAAGTCCTCCTCACCCACTCCGTCGATGCTATCGCCGGAGGACACCGGCACGGGGGAGTTGGGGTGTTCAGGTGATGCGAGCCCCAGCTCATTGAAGACGGGCATGGAGGCGACCAAATCCTCCCGGTCGTCGCGGCGGTACAGCGGGACGTAGGCCTCCGGGATGTTCCCCGGGTCGCCGTTGAGCAGGACGTTCATGGCCCTGTCCAGCTCCTCGCCCGTCAGGCTCCCCGAGCGCAGCCTGATGTCATCCGTCGTGCCCTAGAATTCCCACATGGGGCGCATGTGCGACTGGAGCAGCGCTAGGTGCCGCGTCAAGAACTCCTTCACAAGCATGCCCCCCGTCAGCGCCTTGGCCTCCATGTCCGAGGTCATCTTCCTCAGGACGGGCTCTGCCCGGGGGTCGGCGAGCTTCTCATGGCTCCACCTCTCGAGCCGCTCGGGTAGCTTGGTCGGCAGCTCCAGCCGCTCGTGGAGGCCCCTGGTGTCCAGGAAGACCCAGCGGTGCCGGAAGCCTTCCACCTTCTTCCCGGCCCTCATGAGCACGTTGCTCTTGTGGACCGCGACGAAGGACACGCAGCCAGAGCGCTGAGTCAAATCATGTAGCCGCATGCTGAAGAAGTGGCGAAGGAGCGGCACGAAGGGCCTCACGCCCACAAAGTCCTCGCTGTAGAAGGCGAAGACAGACAGGAGGAGGACGGAGTTGGGTTGGAGGTGAAAAGCCTGGATCTTGTAGTGGTCAAGGACGGCAACGAAGAACTCGAAGAGAGGCGGGACGAGCCCCGTGAAGATGCTGTGGAGCAAGAAAGGATAAACCGTCCGCGCCAAGGTCCTCTGCTCGGCGGAGCTAGCCCAGATGATGGTCTTGTTCCACTCGTTGTCATCGCTCGCTGTATGCGGGAGCACGGGGGCGAGATGCCCCTCATCGACAATGGAGGACGCGCCGAGCACTGGCGCAGGAGGGGAAGGAGAGCTTGCAGCTTGCGCGGTGGGTTTCCACTTTCTGGGAGCCATCTGTGGAGTCGCCGGTGCTGGAGTAGGAGGAGAAAGGGAGGCGGAGTACGATTGGATCTGGAGAAGCTCTTGATGGAAGGAAGGGGATCTGAGGCAAGGCGAAAGGGAGCAATGCTGGCTTAGCAGTGTGCGCCAGTTTTTTGTCAGCCTGGGCAGTTGTCGAGGTGACGTGGGGGAGCGGAGTCGTCCGCGTCCCGTTGGGCGCCACGTGTCAGCGGTTGGGGCCCGTGGCACTTCGACCCTTTCCCCTTGGCTTCGCCTGGAAGCTAGCCCAAGCACGCCTTGGGCCCAGGGGCTACTATCGGTGTTCTGGGATCGGGGGTACCCAGACTTGCCTGCTTGCGGCCCATGGCGTGGCCCCCTCGACGTCCTGGTACGGCCCAGTGGCCAGGGCTTCAAGACAAGACCCTCGCGAGGGCCCCCCGGTCTCGCGAGGCGGACAACACCAAGACCTCCAGAGGAGCAGCCTCCCCAGGCTGCCTCCCGAGGAGCGGAGATTTCTATGCAGGTACCCAGCCTCCCGAGGCTGTGATGACATGAGCCATGACAACCAAGGCCAGGCGGGCGCCAGCGGACGCAGAGGAGGCAGTTTCCCTTTCGGTGCTAAGGGAGCAAGGATAGACGTGGGTTCCCAAGGAGCCCTCCAAAGGTTTCCATTCCGGTGTAACGAGACCAAGACCACGACCTCGGCAGGACGGATGTCATCACCGAGTCCACCGCTGCGTCACGACCAGAAGCCTTGTAGGCGAAAACCACCTTTTGTCAGGATAAGATGTACTACTTGTCCCCTTTCGAATTGGCCACTGTGGGATCCCTTCCCACCTAAGTTTTGAGGGAAGAGGACCGAGGCCACTATAAATATTGGTTAGCCACCATCGTAGCAGGGGTGGACTCATTCTCAACCCCTGAGCCCTCGTGAGGCAGCTCACTCACTGTACTAGTTCATCCTCAAACCTCCTCGTGAGACCAATCCACCACAAAGCAGGAGTTGGGTTTTACACTGCAAGGTGGCCCGAACCTAGGTAAACTACCGTGTCCATCTTCTTCCCCGCTGGAGCATGTATCTAGCGAAGCTAGGCTGTAGGGCGACGAGCTTGAGACTTCAGAGGTTGAGATCTTCGCACATGCCCCAGAGTTCGAACCTTCTTGGGTCTGTGGAGCCCTGAATCCGACAACGCCAAAGACACATTTCTCCAGGTTGAGCTTGATTTGATATTCCTGCAGACTAGCAAATGTGTCAGGGAGATTATCGACCAGCTGCTCGACGTGTTTTGTTTTGACAACCATATCGTCGATGTAGACCTCCATGGTTTTTCCGATGTGTTTTTTCAAGCATGTTTGGATCATGCACTGGTATGTAGCACCGGTGTTTTTCAGCCCAAAGGGCATTGTATTGAAGCAAAATGGCCCATAGGGCATAATCAATAATGTTGCAGCTTGGTCAGACTCTTTCATCCTTATCTGATGATATCCTGAGTAGGCGTCTAGAAAGCACAGCGAATCGTGCCCAGTCGTGCCGTCCACGATCTGATCAATGCGTGGTAGCAGCAAGGGCTCCTTGGGTAAGCCTTGTTAAGGTCTTTAAAGTCCATGCACAGGCGCCAGAATCTATTGTTCTTGGGTACCATGACTAGATTGGCGAGCCATTCGGGGTGTTTTATGTCCCTTATAAATTCGGCGTCAAGGAGTTTGGCCAGTTCTTCGCCCATCGCTTGACGCTTGGATTCAGAGAAATGCCGAAGTGCTTGTTTGACAGGCTTATAACCATTCAATATATTCAAGCTGTGTTCGGCAAGTCTGCGGGGTATCCCTGGCATGTCTGAGGGATGCTAGGCGAATATATCCCAGTTTTCCCTAAGGAAGTTGCATAGGGCCTCAACAACTTCTGGCTCGATGTTTGCCCTGATTGACGTTGTTTTAGCTGGGTCAGTAGGGTGTACTTGGAATTTGACTATGTCGTCGACCAGTTTGAATGAGGTCAACTTCGGCCGCTTGTCGAGGATAATATCATCCTGGTCGACTTCTGCTCATAGTGATGTTAATTCTTCGGCAGCGAGGGCTTCGGACAGGGACTCTAGAGCGAGCGATATTGTTTTGTTTTCGGCCTTGAGTGCTCTGTAGGGGCCACTCGAGATGGTAACTATCCCATTCAGGCCCGGCATTTTGAGCTTCATGTAGTCGTAGTGTGGAATGGCTTGAAACCTTGAGAAGGCATCCCGCCCTAGGAGGGCGTGATAGTCGCTTTTGAAAGGGGCGATGTGGAACGTCACCTTCGGATCAGTAGTTACCGGATGTTCCGAAGACCACGTCTAAGGTGATTTTACCACTGCAACATGCCTCTCGTCCTGGTATTATGCCTTTAAAGGTGGTATGGCTCTGTTCGATGCATGATTTGTCGATTTGCATCTTATCTAGAGTATCTGCATATATTAGATTTAGGCTATTGCCTCCATCCATTAGCACTTTCCGATGACGACAACCACCGATAATTGGGTCAAGAACCAGTGCGGCGGGACATATCCTCGAGGTAGACATCGGCTGATCGTTATGATCAAAGGTGATTGACGTGTCTATCCACCCGCCCTGAGCTGTTACGTGCTGGGTAGAATTGACTTCCCGGAGAGCATGCTTCCTCTGATTGTTCGATGTGAATGTTTTGTACATCATCAGGACATCGTCGTCACCCAAGGACTCCTCTGCATGCCCAGGCGTGCCAGTGAGGAGGGTTAAGCCTCCCTTAGCTACTTGCCTTATTACCCAGCAGTCGCGAAGGCTGTGGGTTGGGCAGTTGTTGAGGAGAATGGAGTGGATCAGGCATGGCTTATCCAGAAGGCCATCGAGAGCTGTCCTAGGGTGGCCCATGGTATCTTCTTCTTCCGAGGTCGCTCGACTGACGTGTGCTGAGTGTGGGCTTCACGACGAGGTGTGAGTGTCGTTGTTTTGTCACAGTAGATATCCTCAAAATGGACTAAGTCTAGGAGCCATCGCAACTACGAGGTAGCTTGAGAGGGGTTGATCGGGAAACAAAGGACACGAGGTTTACCTAGGTTCAACCCCTCACGGTGGAGGTAAAGACCGACTTCCTGCTCGATTGATATTGCTTGAGATCTCGATTTCAAGAATGTGGATTCGCTAACCTAACTTTCAATGATTGTAACTTAGTCTTTCATACCCAGGGACCCCCCTTTATATAATAGACAGAGTCCCGGGTTTACAACAGAGTCCGGGTCGTACTACAACCCGTATCCTATTCCACTTGTCTCCCAAGTAAGAAGTTCTCATCCTCGGGCCTTCATTAAGCCAACCCATCTAGTGTCATCATGAGCCGGCCTTCCATCTAGTCTTCTGGGCCTCCACCGCATGATAACCCGCCAGGTTGAAGTGACCCACGAGCTAGTGCGCTCTAGGACGTGTCGTTTCTCCTGCCGGGTCATAATGTTGGGAAATATCCCTAATATTAGCTCCTAATTTAGCTTGGATTTATCCATGCTAAATTATACATCTTTGCATCTACTTCAACTAGGTCAAGTGATTAGCCGGCTCGTAATATCTTCGCACTTTACACTGGCTGCTTTTCCTCATACCATGCCATCACTTTCCCCCCTTTCTGAAAATTGCATATGACGTCACAAAGGATTTTTGAGTGGAATCTGACAGGCACAAAAATCAAGGCACCTTTCCATCCGAAACTTACTGCGCTGCCTGGGGTCTTGCCCCTGTCGCTTCGGTTTTAACCTGCCTATAAATACGCATGAGGGCCCTAGGACTCATTTTTTACCTTTCCTTCTCTTCCATCATCTTCCTCCTCTCGCTCTGTCGATGCCTGGCCCTTTCGAGCTTGTCGCCCTCACCGAATCGGCAACCACTGCTTGAGTTCGCCCTGACCAGATCTCCATTGGGAGAAAATGCAACCGCGCCATCAACCGCCTTCAACCTTTTCTTCCTGCGCGGATTTGTGAGTACTCTGGCACCATTTCCTCACCGTAGTCTGTACTATGTTCATCGGAGTTCTTCGTAGCCCCTTCATAGTTCATCATTGTAGATCTAGGATCAATTTAATAGCATTGTCCTTGCTTTTATATTGAATGAGCTTATCGTTACCTAGATCCCTTTTTTCAAAAAGTTCAGCGAGTACCAATCTCTTTCGCCGTATACTGCGACTCCACCATAGTTAGGTCTATTTATTTTTTCTTTTCCAATATTTTGTAGATCTTTAAGTGTAATACCCCTTGTATATTTCCTGTTTTTGAATGATTTGAATTAGATATCGCTATCTCCCTTTCAGACTTACAAAACTGCATTAGTGTTTCCAGTCCAGCTCGTCGTCGGTAGCCGGCTTATAGGTCCATAGTTCGTTGAAACTTCTAGAGTGCCTTATGCCCGCTCAATATTTAGCCGGCTCAAAAATTCAGTTGCTTTCAATCTTGTGATCCTGTGCCATCAATTGTTAAAATCTAAAACATTCTCATGATTTGACGGCTCTTACTTTGATCTAAATATTTTGTAGCTGATCTTGGTTGTTTCCATCGCGATGCCTCCAAGAACCAACAAGGCTGTTAACTAGGCTAGGTCGGCCGTCTTTGAGCTCATATTGCATGACTTAGTAGGTCAAGGACTACTACCGTCTCAAGAGGAGATCCAATGGAGAACACCAGAAGAAGAGACTCACCCTCAACCTCAACAGGGTGAAGTTATAGTGTTTGTAGATCATCTGCACAGGGGCTTTCGACCTCCCGGGTCAAAGTTCTTTCGAGATCTTGGTCCCAATTCTATCGCCAACTTGTGTCAATTCCAAGTTTTTTGCGAGGTATATCTCCAAATAGCGCCAACCATCAGCTTTTTCCAAGAATTCTTTTATATCAACCATCATACAGAGTTCAAGAATGGCCCCAGTATTGAACTTGGAGGGATTTCTATCCAAAGGAGGAAAACTGTAAATTTTCCTGAAGCCAAACTGACAAGCCATCCCAAAGGATGGCTGAGAACTTGATTTTACTGTAAGAACACTACCTCGGCTCTAAGAGAATCCTCTGTTGGGTTATCGATTGGAATGTCTCAATGCCATTTCCGCTTTTCCGGGTTGGGCGTCCCAAGAAGAAAGGGGAAAACTAAAACCCTTGTACTCTAGAATAAATGCTTTGATTGCTCATGGCCTCACCGGGGTTGACTTGACCCGGTGTTGGATAACTTGGAGGATACAACCCCTTTCACAAAGGGGATGCTTGATGTGTGATTATACTGGCGAGCCGGAATATGTCCAACACTTTAGTCTAGCAGACTTTTTAGAGGAGGAAATCAATAAGGCCACCAAAAAATTGCTAGGTGAGCCTAAGGACAAATGCAATCTTATCGGGCTCCCCCCTTCTATATATAGAACCCGGTTCCACCATTAAGTCATCTACATCTCTCACCAAGTGTATTGTTTCAAACTTTTTCCTTTTCTTTACTTGAAAATTCGGCTCATGATCTACCAGGCAAATGATAATTGGTGGAGAACTGGACCTTAAGCTCGTGCCCCTCCTCGAGTTGATCATGAAGAAGACAAACTCGCTAATGAGGAAGAGCTGGAGGATGATGAGGAGTTGGAGGTAGAGCTTGACTCACTTGGTCATTTCTTTATTGAACTTGCTGACGCCTCCTCCTCTCAGGATAACACTGAAACAAGCCAAGACGGGGAGGCTGAGGTATATCAATTCCCCGATTTGGAACCTTTTATCCCAAAGAAGCAAAGACGAGCAGACCGCAAGGTACCATTTTCACATCCGGATGCTCACTTAGATCCACACTTTCTTTTGAAGAAAACTCAACATGTCGGTACTTCAAAGCGGAAGACCCGGAGCAGCTCTGGGTAACTCAGCGATGGCTTATCAAATTCGCCGGCTCGCCGTAGACCACGTGTCGAGGTGCCTCATAGTCAGACTAACTCGCGTCCTTGAGCCAGCCAGATCAAAGAACTGCTCCATCCGTCAGATTCGGCTTATTACTTGACGTCACCATCTTCGGATGAATCAAGTGCTTCTTTGGTGCCAAAAATTGCAATCAACAGTGGGTAAGCACACAACAATTATCTTTTTGTACTCCTACTTATACTTACTTGCATGCATTTGCAGGGACAAAGCTTTGAAAAGGGGTGACAGCTCAACTGTTGCTACTCCAGAAACTAGAAATCCTTCTTCTGCTCAAGTCAACCCAGAGATACAGAACAAGCCGGTGACTTGGACTCATGTTGATGAAGCAAACCCAGCTCATATAAACAAGCCGGTTCAAGATGATATTCTTGCAAGTCCTACCCAAGCCGCCTCTCATGATGTGGAGATGGAGAACTTGGCAAGTGAACCTCCTCTAACGGTGTCTCAGGATGAAAAAACAGAGGATGCATTAGCCCCCAAGTGCCATGTAGAATGCTTCCAACTGCATGGTACTTAAATATATCATAGGTTAATTTGGCTTGTAGTAGCCCTGATGTAGGGTGGAACCCTAGGGGCCGATCTTTCACGATTTGGACGAGGATTCCCGAAGAACACGAAGAGCACACAAGAGCAAAACACTCAAATCAACTTGATCAAATCACACATGTGCTAGGTCCAAACATACAAAGAGGTAACAAAGATCCAAGGACAACAAAGGAGGATACAAAGGTAACTAGTTCATCCCAATCTGTCATGGGAAACCACGGCCACCTATGGGGCCATCGGCCCCTTGTGGTTCGGCAAGGGGGGTGAGCACATTGCACAAAGAGCGGAGAGCATAGCACAGCACGATAGAGATCACACGGGTAGTTTTTACCCAGGTTTGGGCTGCCACCCATAGCTTGTCGGTTGCCATGGCCCTCCTTTTATAGATCAAGGGGTCACCACAGTGGCAAATCAGTCATTGTGTATTGATTAGATAGCGAACAGTGCTATCATACCTAACTCTACAGACAGAGCAGAGCACATTAAATGCATCGCTTAGTGTCACATCGTGGCATGCCTGGCAAGCCTTGCCGGGCTGCTCGGCCACCTTCTCGTCTGTCTGCTTGACACGTCTCAGGATGGGTGTCATTTGGAGGTGATTCCCTTTGGAAGTGGCTGCCATGTGTCAAATAACAGCCACTTAGTCACTTGGGGGCTTGACACCGCATCGATCAATGACTTGCGTCGCTGTGAGGTGGAGCGGTGGAGTCTTGGCGGGGTAGGCTGCCCTTGGCGTCCCTGGCAAGCCTGCTGGGGTGGTCTTGAGACTTGTCTTTGGGGCAACCTCGTCCTTGCCAGGCTTGCCTGCCCGACAAGGGAGGTTTCTTCTTAGTGGTGTCTTTCTCATTTAGCTTGTCTTGGTCTTCTTGATCCGCCCTTTGATTCCTCAAAGAGCTATCCCTTCAACTCGATCTCGCCTTGGATGTTGCAACCTTGCTCTTTTAGGCCTGTGCATGGTCTGAGCAACAGACCCAGGGTTTGTTGCATCGACAGGAGCCCCCAGGCCTGGCCCGAATGCGCTGCCGGGGGTCGTCGGGGTAGGCCCTATCCAGTGCATAGGCAAGAGGTTTAGTAGTTGCTTGTCCCTTGATATCTTCTTTGCTTCTTCATTAACCTGAGCCAATGTCAGTTTTCGGTTCTCCCGCGCGTTGCGTAATGCCAATTGTGGTGGGAGAGATAATGGGCCATGATCCATGGGTTAACCACGTCCCACGTTCACGGGGCGGTAACCGCCACCCCATTATCTTTCCCGCTCCAAGCGCCTCTGCCATGTGTATTGCATGCATTGTGCAAAGTTGGTGGCGGATGCGGAGGGCGCGGGAATGAGCGTCGTGGCAGAAAGCCAGGCGTCACTGATTGGTGCAGGGGGTCGGCCTTTATTCCTCGAGCCGTTAATGGCGAGGGGGAGCCGGACTGGTTGAATGGGGCGGCTGCCTCAATGGAAAAAATCTAGCCCCCTGCCCCGCTCGTCTATAAAAGGGGACGTGGGGCAAGATGTTTTTCCACACATCCTTCTGCTTCCATTCCCGCAACAGTCCTTGCACACCATGGCGAGAGGTCGGGGGCGCGGTCGTGCTCGAGTGGCGGCGACGAGAACTTCTGCTCGACATAGTCTCCCTCCTTCCTCCGTAGATGCGGGGGTGAAGCCCGCCGCGAGATGTGGGAGGGGGCGAGGTCGTGGTTGCCATGGCGTCCGAGGCCGAGGAGGACGTGGTGGTGCTCTAATTGCGCCCCCACCGGCCGCCCCTCCCCCGATGATAGGCCACATTGGATACCAACCCTGGAGTTCATCATTAGATTATACAAGCCTCCGCGCAGCCACCTCCATCTCCCTACTCCATTCACAAGTGCGATGGAGCTCGAATAGCCGTGCGCATTGAAGCTGCACATGAGGGGTTGTGGGAATTGCGGCATGCGGGTGGATGTGGATTTCCCTGCCCCTCATGTCATGTTCTTCCGACGCGCTGGAAGACTTTTGCTCGCGCCCATAGCTTGTCGGAGGGGCACGTCCTCCATTTTAAATTGATGGAGGCCGACCTGCTCTCCGTCAAGGTCTTTGGGTGCTCGAGTGCTCGCTTAGGGTGCTGCACAGAAAGCTCGACAGATGATGAAAGCTCCTCCTCGAGCGATAGCGATGAGGAGGACAGTGACAGCAATGACGACGGCGTCGACCCGGAGGGCGATGACTCTGACTCCGGCTGAACACCAGCCGCACCGTCATCGTCAGGCGGCGGCACCACCATCTGCACCTGCATCTCCTCTCCGGCAAGGTGATTTGCTGGGGAGTTGGGTGTAGGGGTGAAGATGGTGCCCCTGGCTCCTCCAGCAGCCTTCCAGCTGGACCCCGGCAGGCTTCCTCGCGGGCTGCAGCTTCGTTCGCCCTGCCGCGTCCTGCTGGCCCTGGTGGTGGCGGCTAGGGGGCCGCCTTTGCCGATCTCTTCACCATCACCTTCGTCCGCGCCCTCCCGTTCTCGCTAGGCTCCTTGTCGGGGGACCTGACGAGGTCAGGCTGGGCTTCTGCCCAGGCGCTCCTTTTGCCCTCCTCGCCTCCTGCCGCAGTGCCTGGGAGGAGAGGGACAAGAAAGGGCACCACGGGGCACTTATCTTTTTTCAATCTAAAACATGTAGGCATTTGCCAAACTTTAGTCTAAATTATGTAATCTTCTTTATCCATGTCTGTGTTCTGTAAGATCTGTTCTTGCTTATCAGCATATTAATGAAAAAGACAAGCTTTGTCGGGTACTTGTGCATGTATCAAACTCATGCAGAGGTGAAATGCCTCTATACACTCAAGTAAACAAGTTTCCCCAGCAGGCTATCCTGCCGGTACCCTTTGTTTGTTGCCGTTGAGCTAAGCCTGTCGGGCACAAAACTCAAAGAGGGACCAGCCCGCCGTCAAGCCTTCTCCATCAAAGGCCACTACGACCATCCTGACTGAAGCAACGTTCGAGTCAAGGGATGGGAGCACCTAAGTTTCAAAGGTGGCGAGGTTTTCATATGCACAAGTTTCTACTTACAGAACACGAATGGATAAGAAGCGAACTTATCTGTTTGGCTTGCCAGGGTTCGTCACGTAGGCTTGTCTTCTTTTCTTCTCTTCGGGAACAAGTCCACGGCAAGAACCCTGCAACTTAATGCAGATGAAAACAATGCCTCATGCAACCTCATCTACATGATCTTGCGATGCTCATGGTATTCTTATGCATGCATGCAAGTTTTGGGGGCCCCCAGCGCTTCGTTTATATCTATTGCTCAGGGTCTGCACCTGGCTTTGTACAAGGGGTTACATGCAATATCATCAAGGCCTATACAAAAGGGTGGCTGCCGAGCAGGGCCCGACATCCATGCCTTATGGGTAGAACTTACGGAGATGCTCAATGTTCCATGAGTTTTGCAATTGAATGCCATCTCCGGTCTCCAGACGGACTGCGCCAGGTCTGGTGACTCGTACAACCCGGTAAGGGCCTTCCCACTTCAGTGTCAACTTGTTTGTACCCTTGGCGTACTGAACACGCCTAAGGACAAGGTCTCCTTCCTCAAAACTCCGGGCATGAACCCTACGGCTGTGATAGCGATGTAGGGCTTGCTGGTAGCGTGCAGCACGCGTAGAAGCCCGGAGACGGTTCTCCTCAAGTAGCATAGCATCGTCACGCCGGTGTCATTCCTGCGCTACTTCATCATAGGCAAGCACTCGAGGAGATCCGAATATGAGTTCCGTGGGGATAACTGCTTCTGCCCCATAGACTAGGGAGAAGGGAGTCTGTCCAGTAGCTCGATTTGGTGTCATTCTGAGGGACCAAAGAACCACCGGCAGCTCGTTGATCCATCGCCTGCCACACTTCTGCAGTCTATCAAAGGTTCTTGTCTTGAGTCCTCACAACACTTCAGCGTTCGCCCTCTCAGCTTGTCCGTTGCTTCTGGGATGGGCGACAGAGGCAAATGAGATCTTGCTTCCGAGGGCATGAATGTATTGCATGAAGGCGCGGCTCATGAATTGGGTGCCATTGTCGGTGATGATACGGGCAGGTACCCTGAAGCGGCACACCAATCCTTTCAAGAACTTGATTGCTGACTGCGTGGTCACCTTCCTCACGGGCTCCACCTCTGGCCACTTTGTGAACTTGTCGATAGCGATGAACAAGAACTCAATGCCCCTGGTAGCACGGGGGAAGGGGCCCAAGATATCAAGCCCCCAGACCGAGAAGGGCCATGATAAAGGGATCGTCTGAAGAGCTTGGGCACGCAGATGGATATTCTTGGAATGGAACTGGCAGGCTTCACACTTGGTGACCAGCTCAATTGCATCTTGGAGGGCTGTCGGCCAATAGAAACCTTGCCAGAAGGCCTTTCCAACCAAAGCCCTCGATCCAATGTGAGAGCCGCACATACCCTTGTGTATCTCCAACAACAGTTCCTTTCGTCCTTCCCGGCAAATGCACTTCAATTTCACACCGTTGGGCCTCCTTCTGTATAGTGTGTCATTGATGAACTGATACATACTGGCCCTCCGGGCTACTCTTTCAGCTTCTTCTTGCTATTCGGGAAGTTCTCCAGTTTGGAGGAAATGGACTATGTGCCGCGCCCAAGTTGGAGCCTGGGGCTCGACAACGAGGACTAGCGGCACATCCTCATTCGTGGGAGTGCATTCCTCAACCGCAGGGACCAGTGGTCTGGGGGGAGGGTGCAGCTCAGCGATCGAAGGGGAGTTGTTCCCGCCAAGCCCCCTGCCGGGGGCCTCGGGAGGCTCTGCCGGGAGAGGCTTGCCGGAGTCCAGTTTTCTCCTCTTTCTGGCCATTGTTGCCGGGGATACAGAGGGCTGAGTCAGATGGAGAACAAAAGTCCCTGGTTCCACAGAGAGTTTTTGCGCAGCGCACTTCGACAGATGATCAGCAATGCTGTTTTCCGCAGGGGGTACGTGCTCTGTTTGCAATCCGTCAAAGCGCTCCTCCAACTTCCTCACTTCCTCGACGTATGCCTCCATCAATGGACTTTGGTAATCCTTGTTGACTTGTCTCACCACAAGTTGCGAATCTCCGTAGATGGTCAGCTTCATGATTCCTAGTTCTGTTGCAATCCTGAGCCTGGCAAGGAGCCCTTCATACTCTGCAGTATTGTTGGTAGCCTCATCCCGGGGAAATGCATCTGAACGACGTATTCAGGTGCTCTCCAGTGGGGGTAACGAGAAGCATGCTAGCTCCTGCACCTTGTAGGGAGAAGCCACCATCAAAATACATGATCCATTCTTGGGACGCTTCCTTGCCGGGGATGACTGTCTCCAACACTTCTTCATCAGGGGTTGGTGTCCACTCTGCAATAAATTCTGCCAGTGCTCTGCTCTGGATAGTTGATGTGCTCTCAAACTTTAGACCAAAATTGGACAACTCCAAAGCCCATTCCACAATCTTGCCAGTAGCCTCGGGGTTTTGGAGTATGCATTGCAAGGGAAAACGAGTGACAACTGTGATCTCGTGGGCTCGGAAGTAGTGGCGCAATTTCCTTGAGGCCATGATGAGGCCAAAAATCAACTTTTGCATGCCAAAGTACCTCGATCTAGCCCCCTGCAGCAGGGTACTGACGAAGTAAACTAGGCGCTGCACCACTTTCCTCTTCGCCGCGACAATAGAACTGCTTCTGCCGCCCTGCCTTTCTTCGCGTTGGACTGACTCTGGCCTTGCCGGGATGGGTTCACTTTCCTCTCCAGAGGGGACAATGGCTGTGGCTGCCGCTTCATCCACTTCCCGCTGCGCCACCAGTGCTGCACTAACCACTTGATTGGTTGCCGCCAAGTATAGCAGCAACGGCTCTTGTGGTTTGGGAGCCACTAGAGTGGGCACAGAGGAAAGGTAGGTCTTCAAATCTTGTAGCACGGCGTCTGCCTCTGGGGTCCACTCCATAGACCCTGCCTTCTTCAAGATTTTGAAGAACGGCAAGGCGCGCTCGGCAGACTTGGAAATGAACCTACTAAGCGCGGCAACACATCCAGTCAAACGCCTCACATCCTTAACTGTCTTGGGTGCTTGAATCTGCTCGATAACCTGGATATTGTCGGGGTTGGCCTCTATCCCCCGATGGGACACAAAGAAGCCAAGCAGCTTGCCCGAAGGAACACCAAACACGCACTTCTCTGGGTTCAGCTTCAAGTTGATCTTACACAGATTAGCAAAGGTTTCTTCCAAATCCTAGATGAGGGTTGATCTATCCTTGGTCTTGACCACAATATCATCCATGTAAGCCTCAACATTTCTGTCCAGCTAGGACTCAAAGCCAATCTGTACTGCTCTTGCAAAAGTGGATCCGGCGCTCTTCAACCCGAAGGGCATCCGTACAAAGCAGTACATGCCACATGGGGTTATGAACGCGGTCTTCTCCTCATCTCCCTTGGACATGAAGATCTGGTGGTACCCGGAGTAGGCATCCAGAAAGGAAAGCAGATCACACCCGGAGGTGGAATCCACAATCTGGTCGATGCGCGGCAAGGGGAATGGGTCCTTCGGGCATGCCTTGTTCAGATCCATGAAGTCTATGCAAAGCCTCCATTTCCCATTCGCTTTGCACACCACCACTGGATTTGCTAACCATGTTGGATGCAGTACTCCTCTGACCAAACCAACTGCTGCAAGTCTCTTGATCTCCTCGGCAATAAACTGTTGCCACTCCAAAGCTTGCTTCCGGACCTTCTGCTTGACGGGCCGGGCATGTGGGCAGACAACAAGGTGGTGCTCAATTATCTCCCTGGGAACACCGGGGATGTTAGATGATTGCCAAGCAAACACATCGACATTCACCCACAGGAAGGCAATGAGCGCGCTTTCCTATATGTTATCGAGGGTGGCACTGATAGTGAAGGTACCATCAGCACCAGCCAGCCCTTCCGGGACCTTCTTCACAGTAGGTGCAGTAGCTTTGGATCTCTTGCTATTGGAACTCTCCGGCAAGTCACCAACAGGCGCAGCGCACTCCAGAGAGGTATGCTTCCTGGATTCCTTGCTGGCGTCCTTGGTAGCTTTCCTCTTTTTCTTGCTTTCCTTTGGTGGGAGCAATGGCTTCCGTAGCCTCTGCAGCGACCGCCTCTCGGTACATCTTGTCCATGCATATGACTGCGTCCTTCTGATATGACGGAATGGAAATGACACCTATTGGCCCTCGCATCTTCAAGGTATTGTAGGCATAGTGGGATGCCACCATGAATTTGGCCAGGGCTGGGCGACCAAGGATTCCATTGTACGGCAGGGGGAGGTCAACCACATCAAATACGATCTTCTCAGTCCTGTAGTTTAACTCCCCTCCGAACGTCACCGGCAATGTGATCTTTCCCTTGGGATGACTCCTGCCGGGGTTGATTCCTGGAACGTACCGGTAAGCTTGAGCTCTTCCTCTGCAATCTGAAGTTTGCTGATGACCTTTGGAGAAATCAGATTCAACCCAGCCCCGCCGTCAACCAACATCTTTGTGACCTTGAGGTTGCGGATTGTTGGTGCGACCAACAACGGCAAGCACCGTACCATGATGGTGTGGTCAGGGTGATCCTCTTCGTCAAAGATGATGGGCGTGCGGGACCACTTGAGCGGCTTCCGAGAATCTGCCGCTGGCTCCACGGCATTGACTTCACGCGCCCACTGTTTAAGTTGGCGGTGAGAGGAGTGCAGAGATGCACCCCCGTCAATGCACAGGGCGTCAGTGGCTTTCTGGAACTCCTGCTTGCTGGTTTCCTCTTCATCTCCTACATCACTCTCATCATTGCAATCCTCCTTCTTATGGCCTCTAGCGGGTTTCCCTTGATTCTGAGGAGCCTTGCTGGGGTGGCTTGCTCCACCGCCTCGTCCTTTCCCGCCAGCGCCATCTTGACCTTTTTGTTTATCACGCTTCTCGTACTTAGCCCTCTGCTTTTTGACGAGTTGCTCAACCTGATGACACTCCTGAAGGTCGTGGCCCTTGGTCCGATGGATCTTGCAGTATGGCCCATCACCCTTCCCAGCTTTCTCGACAGCCGCAGCCGCCCGGCAGTCAGTGCATGTGGCAACTTCCTTACCGGGGGCCTTGGTCTTGGCCTTCTTGCCGGTACTAGGTGTGCTCGATCCTTCGACGGCCATCACAACCTTGTCCTTGCATTTCTTATTGTGCTTCTTGTTCTTCTTCTTCTGGCTGGTGGCGTCATCGTCATCGTCTGAATCAATGTCAACACCATCCTCTTCACCGGGGAGCCGCCTCCCTTCCTCTACCCAAGCACAGTTATCCACCATAGTGTATAGCTCATTCATAGTCTTGGGCAGCCGCACGTTCATTTTGGAATGTATCCTGTGGTTGCGCACGTTGGACTGGAATGCGGCTATCACAGCTGCCGGGTGGATATCTGGGATGTTCCTGTGCACTCGACTGAACCTTTGCATATACTTTCACAGACTTTCCCCTTCTTTCTATGGGAGGGGCTGCAGATCACTGGGCCGCCCTGGTTCTTGATGGCCGCCCATGAAGGCACCAACAAACTCATGGCAAAGGTCAGTCCAGGTTGAAATGGAGTTCTCCGGCAGGTGCATCAGCCAAGACCTCACATTTGGCTTGAGTGCCAAAGGGAAGTAGTTGGCGAATACCTTCTCATCTCTTCCCCCGGCAGCTTGAACAACTATGCTATAGATGCTCAGAAACTCTGCCGGGTTCAATCTCCCATCGTACTTCTCTGGTATTTCTGGCTTGAACATGCGGGAAGATGGCCAACGGATTTGCTGCAGCTCACGAGTGAAGGCAAGGCACCCAACCTCGAAAGGTAGGTACCCACCTTCACTGGGCGTGGGCTCGTCGACGTCTGGGCCATTGCGCCTATCAGACTGGCGGTGGGTGTCACGGCGTTGCTCGATGGTGATGCGCGCGCCTTCCCCTCGCCTGCCTTCCAGGGCCTGCCACTAGTCTCGATGTGCTCGAGGACCGGATGAAGCCATCGATACATCGTCGGGTTCTTGCTGCGCCCCCCGCGTCGGCTACCGCGGAGGGGATTGCACCGTGGGGGTGGCCCCTTCGGTACGGCCAACGGCTCGGGCCGTTGTTGTCGCCTATGGAGGGCGTGATAGGCCCACTTGCTGTGATCTTCCCGCCTCGACGAAACCAATCAGACTTTGAATGGTGGCTCTCCACTCGTCCATCTGATCGGCCGTCGGCGGAAATCTCAACAGGAGCTGGGCCCACGCCATGGCCTCTGAATCAGTGCTTGGCATGGATGACGACATGGAACATAACGTCGTCTGGCTTCTGATGGTGCCAGCAGTGGCAACACCATGCTCTTGTCGCCGCGTGCCAGCCGCTAGGGTGGCATGGCTGCGAGAGGAATGTGCTTGGAGATCGGCGGCTCCATTCGGTGCACCGGCTGGGCCGGCTTTCCCCGGGGGTGGTGCATGCCATGCGGCCGATCCCACAGCGGGAGCGGCCGGAGAACCGCGGTCCACCCTAGAGCGAGCGCCGCCGCTGTGACTGTGCCCTTCGGCGGGGCGGAGAGGTGCAGACGGAATGATCTCTCCACCCGCACCTTGTGGAGCGTGGTCGCCGGGATGCTGTAGGCGTTGGCCTTCTCCGGTGCCTCCCGCCCCCATTTCGGCCGCGGGAGGGGTGGTGATGACGCCGCCTGCGCCGGCCACATCCCCCACAGCCTCCACGTCCTTGTGCACCCCCGTAGCCCCCGCGGCATCGACAGCCGCGTGCGATGGGGCCTTCGAGGTGGACGGGTGAGCCGCAGCACCGGGCTTCTTCTTGGGCGCCATGGATGATGGAGCCATTGATGAAGCGAATGATGGTGATGACGCGCTGCGTATATTCTCGGGTTCGTGCAAGCGCTTCCTCCTACCTGGCGCGCCAAATATGTCGTGGGAAACCACGGCCACCTATGGGGCCATCGGCCCCTTGTGGTTCGGCAAGGGGGATGAGCACATTGCACAAAGAGCGGAGAGCATAGCACAACACGGCAGAGATCACACGGGCAGTTTTTACCTAAGTTCGGGCCGCCGCGAGGCATAAAACCCTACTCCTACTTTGGTGGATTGATGGTGGATAGTGGCGGAAATGCAGCACTCTAGCCCGGCAAGGATGCCTCGGGACGAGAGCAGCTACGCGTGTATGAACGTACAGGGGTCCAAATCCTTTCTATGGTTGCCATGGCCCTCCTTTTATAGATCAAGGAGTCACCACAGTGGCAAATCAGTCATTGTGTACTGATTAGATAGCAAATAGTGCTATCATACCTAACTCTACAGACAAAGCAGAGCACATTAAATGCGCCGCTTAGTGTCACATCATGGCATACCTGGCAAGCCTTGCCGGGCTGCTCGGCCACCTTCTCATCTGTCTGCTTGACACGTCTCAGGACGGGTGTCATTTGAAGGTGATTTCCTCTGGAAGTGGCTGCCATGTGTCAAATAACAGCCACTTAGTCACTTGGGGGCTTGACACCGCATCGATCAATGACTTGCGTCACTTTGAGGTGGAGCGGTGGAGTCTTGGCGGGGTAGGCCGCCCTTGGCATCCCCGGCAAGCCTGCCGGGGTGGTCTTGAGACTTGTCTTCGGGGCAACCTCGTCCTTGCCAGGCTCGCCTTCCTGGCAAGGGAGGTTTCTTCTTAGTGGTGTCTTGCTCATTTAGCTTGTCTTGGTATTCTTGATCCGCCCTTTGATTCCTCAAAGAGCTATCCCTTCAACTCGATCTCTCCTTGGATGTTGCAACCTTGCTCTTTTCGACCTGTGCATGGTCTGGGCAACTGACCCAAGGTTTGTTGCACCGACAGGAGCCCCCGGGCCTGGCCCGAACGCGCTGCCGGGCGTCGTTGGGGTAGGCCCTATCCAGTGCACAGGCAAGAGGTTTAGTAGTAGCTTGTCCCTTGAGATCTTCTTTGCTTCTTCATTAACATGAGCCCAGGTCAGTTTTCGGTTCTCCCGCGCATTGCGTAACGCCAATTGTGGTGGCAGAGATAATGGACCACGGTCCATGGGGTACCCACGTCCCACGTTCACGGGGCGGTAACCGCCACCCCGTTATCTTTCCCACTTCAAGCGCCTCTGCCACGTGTATTGCATGCATTGTGCAATGTTGGTGGCGGATGCGGAGCGCGCGGGATTGAGCGCCGTGGCAGAAAGCCAGGCATCGCGGATTGGTACAGGATCTTCCCACAAGGGGGTCTTGAATCCACTTGGGGGATCATCTCCTAGGAGGCCTTGGTCTCCAATGGAGTAGGGTACAAGTCGATGAGCAAAGCTCTATCTCTAACATGAGCAATCACAATGCTAACCCTAAAACATTGGGGAAGGAGTATATATAGTCTAGAGAGCGAAGGTGTACATGGGCCTCGGCCCGCAACACTGTGCGCAGATAGGCGTCGGACGTCCAGACGCTACCGGTCGTCTGGTGGCTTGTGAGGGTCTGGACGTCCGGTTGAGTCCGAACTTTTGCCATTTCGGCTCGGGTGTGGCACGGTCAGATTTCCGACATGGGTCGGGCATCCGGAGCAGCGGTCGTCCAGAGGGCTTCGGATTTCTGTCATTTTGGTTTTGTGATGGGGATGCCGGATGTCCGGAGGAGGCCGGTAGTCCGGTTGCTGGGGCGGGTCGGACGTCCGGTACGGACCGGTCGTCTGGGTGCTGTAGCACTCCGCATTTGGGCCTTCTGGCCAGCTCATCTCCCAAGTGCCAGACGTCCGATGCAGGCCGGTCGTCCGGTGGCTGAAGCTTTTGGGCGGCTCTTCCACTTGATCCTTGTACTTGGTGTCCTCGCCATCTTGTCCATTGCATGTAGTAGCTTTAAGAGAGTCCTCTCGATACCTAAACACACATAACATTTCAGATTGAGGTAGTAGCCATGTCTCGTGTTGGTCATACGAAATGTCACTAAGGAGAGATGTCTCCTCAGTATCGATAGCTCTTGCACATGCTTGTGTCATTAGTCCGTGTGGTGTCGTAGGAGATGAAGGTAGGTCCATGAGGATGACCATAGGATGCTCCACATCATCTCCCTCCCCCTTGGGAAAGATCCGACCTCGGATCAAAAACCTCATCACCATGTTATGGAGAGAGATCCTTGACGTTGAAGACGTCGCTCACATTGTACTTGTCGCGTGGTATGTCGATCTTGTATGCATTGTTGTTGTAGCGTGCGATCACTTTGAAGGGTCCATCGGCTCATGGTAGTAGCTTGGACTTGCGTTCGTTGGGGAAGTGTTCCTTGCAAAGGTGTAACCACACAAGATCTCCAATGGTGAATATCATCGGTTGCTTGTTGATGTTGATCTTGGTCGCGAGGCGTTGTACTTGGCGCTCGATTGCTTGTCGTGTATCTTCATGCACCCTCTTGAGATAGCTCGCTCATGCACTTGCGTCCATGTTGGTGCGCTCTTGTAAAGGTAGCGGTAGAATGTCCATTGGGGACAATGGATTAAAGTCGTAGATGACCTCGAAAGGGGACTTGCCGGTAGTTGAATGTCTTACGTGATTGTAGGCGTACTCGGCGATGGGTAAACATTCCTCCCACTCCTTGATGTTCTTCTTGAACATGCGTAGGAGAGTAGATAGTGTCCTGTTTGTGACCTCCGTTTGGCCGTTGGTTTGGGGATGGTATGCCGAAGAGAATACAAGCTTTTGATTCTGAGCTTGGCGCATAGCGTCTTCCAAAAGTATTTAAGGAACTTGACATCACGGTCCGACACGATAGTCTTGGGCACTCCATGTAAATGCAAGATTTCCCTACAAAAGAGATTTCCAACATGTGAAGCATCGTCTATCTTGTTGCATGGAATAAAGTGTGCCATCTTTGAGAATCGGTCCACAACAACAAATACGGAATCCTTTCCATTTTAAGTTCTTGGCAAACCAAGCACAAAGTCCATACTAATATCTTCCCATGGGCGATACGAAATAGGAAGTGGCATATAGAGACCATGGGATTGAGCTTTTCACTTAGCTTTGCGACTTTAGAGTATCGATTGGTGAAGTGTGAGACGCCACAAAACATCGTGGGCCAAAAGTAGTTATTGGAGAGTGTAGTGAATGTCTTGTCGCGGCCAAAATTTCCCATAAGTCCTCCACCATGAGCCTCTTGCAAAAGCAACAAACAAAGAGAAGACTCGGGTACACAAAGATTGTTAGCTCTTATTAGATAATTATCCTTGATATAGTATCTATCCCAAGATGCATGCGTCAAGTATTTGGTATAAGGAATAGCAAAAGTAGGATCATGCGCATACAAGTATTTTATGTTCTCAAAACCAAAGACATTCAATTCAAGTTGAGTTACAAGCATGCATTTGCGGGAAAGAGCGTCCGCCACAACATTTTCCTTGCCTTTGATGTACTTGATGACATAAGGAAATGACTTAATGAACTCACTCCATTTGGCATGTCGCTTATTCAGTTTTGTTTGACCCTTAAGGTATTTAAGCGTTTCATGATCCGTATGAAGAACAAACTCATGAGGGTGAAGATAATGCTCCCAAACATGCAAGACTCTCACTAAGGCATATTACTCTTTGTCATATATGGGGGAGTTAAGTTGCGCTCTAGAAAGTTTCTCGCTAAAGTATGCGATTGGGTGCCTCTCTTGCATTAACACATCTCCTATGCCATTACCACTAGCATCGTAATGTACTTCAAAAGTTTTATCAAAGTTGGGTAATGCAAGCAATGGAGCATGCATAAGCAAATTTGTAAGCTCATTAAATGCGGTATCTTGGGATGGTCCCCAAACAAATGGTGCATTCTTCCTGCTCAATGCGTGCAATGGTGCTAGAGTCCTTGACAAATCGACGATAAAATCTGGCTAGACCAAGGAAACTACGCACTTGTTGCAAGTTGGTTGGTTGTGGCCAAGTTTTAATAGCATCAATTTTAGCTTCATCTACATGAACACCCTTAGAAGACACAACAAAACCCAAGAAAACAAGCTTGTCAACACCAAATGTGCATTTCTCCATATTAGCATAGAGGTGCTCATTTCTAAGAGTTTACAAAACAACTCTAATATGGGTGACATGATCTTCTAGAGATTCACTAAACACAAGTATATCATCAAAGTAGACCACAACAAATGTGCCAATGTATTTGCGAAGAAAGTAATGCATCACACGCATGAAAGTGTCGGGGGCTTCGGATAAGCCCATGGGCATAACTAACCACTCATACAAGCCAAACTTGGTTTTGAAAGCGGGTTTCCTTTCATCACCCTCTTGAATGCGAATTTGGTAATAGCCACTTTTAAGATCAATTTTAGAGAAAATTGTGGCTCCGCTAAGCTCATCTAGCATATCATCAAGACGTGGAATGGGATGCCTATAGCGAACGGTGATAGCATTTATGGGACGGCAATTGGAACACATGCGAAAACTTCCATCTTTCTTAGGCACAACAATAACCAGAATGGCACAAGGACTTAAGCTTTGACGTACATGCCCATTGTCAGTGAGGTGTTGTACTTGCCTTTGTATTTCCTTGGTTTCTTCGGGGTTGATGCAGTACGGTGCCTTGTTCGGTAAAGGTGCGATGAGAATGAGGTCGATGCGGTACAACACTAAAGGTAGATGGTGAGAGGTGTTAGTCCTTGCTGCTTCATCCTTGCATACTAGGCCATAGTGTGTGACACTAGATGGGTTCTCACACACTTCTCTCATGTCTCCTTTTGTACCTAAAAGCACTAAGATTTTCTTGTCGCTCATCATGGAGGCACTCATTTTGGGATTGTGGTGCTCGCTCTCGTTTTGGTGGCTCACTCTCCCACTATTCTCTCCATGATGGGTGGATGCTTGTTTTTTGGAGATCACTTGACTTGGCGACATGGGTCGTAGCATGTACTCCTTTCCTTTCATCTTGAAGCTATAGTGATTGGTTCACCCATTGTGGATGACGCCGCGGTCAAATTGTCATGGTCATCCAAGTAGAAGGTGGCAAATGGACATGGGAACCACATCACACTCCAATGTGTCTTCGTATGCTCCAATCTTCAAGGGGACTTGAATGGTGTGCTCCACTTGAATGGTACTGGAGTTGCTAAGCCATTGGACCTTTGTAGGGCCGAGGATGCTTTATCTTGACCAATTGTAGCTTGGTGCATAACCCTTTACTTGCCAAACTGTGGCAACTTCCTTCGTCAATGATGACCTTCACGGAACGTCAATTGATTCCCGCTTTGGTGTGGAAGATGTGGCAACATTGGTCTTCGTCTTGTTGGTGTTGAAGCTTCAAGACCTTGAAGACAACAAGAGCGGTGCTCGAATTATTCTCACAAAAGACTTGATCGTCTTCCTCATCATTCACTCGTCGGTGCATGGCCACATGCTCAAGTGCTTCCATTTCTTCCGCACTCATGGATCAATTGGTGCCATCGTCGTTGGCGATCATGGTGCGTTGAGTGGGGCACTCAAATGTCTTGTGGCCTTGGCCTTGACATGTGAAGCATTTGATGGAACTTGTCTTGACGGTCTCATCCGTTGGAGTAGATGATGATGAAGCTCTCAGCTTGAAGTTGCTTGTAGTAGATGGGCGACTCGAAGGTGTCAAAGATGACGAAGTTTTCTTGTAACTTGACTTGTCACCATTGCTTGGTGATGCTTTCGTCGAGGAAGATGGCGTTGTAGTCGTTGAAGCTTGATTGTATGAATCGTAGGTCTTGGAAGAGGCATACTTGTAATCATCTTGCACTTGTCGATCCGCCTTGGTAGCTTGGTGCACTAGCTCGAGGAGGTTCGTGTACGGTTAGAAATCCACAATCTTCTTGACAGGGTGATTGAGTCCATTCAAGAATCGTGTCATGGTTTGCTTCTCATCTTCCGTGACATTGGCTCGGATCATGGTGATCTCCATCTCCTTGTAATACTCTTCAATGGACCTGGTGCCTTGCTTGAGGAGTTGCAATTTCTTGAATAGGTCGCAGCTATAGTACGTGGGTACAAAGCGCGCTCGCATGAGATCCTTCATTTGGTTCCATGTTGTGATGGGTGGTTCACCCTTTGCTTCTTGCCGCTCAATGACTTGCTCCCACCAAATGAGGACATAGTCTTAGAACTCAAGAGATGCCATGGCAATCTTCTTTTCTTCTCATAGTTGTGTAAGTGAAAGATCTTGTCGACTTTCAATGCCCATGAAAGGTAGTCTTCGGGATCGTTGCTTCCAGAAAACTTAGACATGTCGAACTTGAGCTTGATGTAGTGTTGCTTGTCATTGTGTTGATGTCGATGTTGATGACACTTTTGCCATGGTGGAGAGTCTTGAACCGCTTGCTCCTCGTGCTCCTCTTGATGAACTTGGCATTGAGGGCATGGAATTCTTACTTGGTTCCTCATCTTGTGGTGCTCCTCAAGGTGTGCGGTTTCTTCTTGTTGCTCTAGTCGAAGGGCCTCTTCTTGTAGACGTACTTGGTAGTTGCGCTCATTGACGACTTGGGAGGCATCTCGTAGGGCACGTTGAGCTTCTAGGGCTTGTTCCTCATGGCATTTTCGTTCTTGTTGTAGGGCGTCGCCATCTTGGTTTTCTTTTTCTTGGCATCTTGGGGCTTGCTCTTCGACCGTAGGATCATTAGCTTGACGATGATGTTGCTCATGTTCCCAGAGATGGTCTTGTAAACCATTGCCATGAATGGGTTTTGTGGAGCTTGATGATCCTGATGGTCATGACCACGATGTGAATGAACTCGGGGAAGTCTTGCATCCGTAAAAGATTCTGAAGAATGTCGACTTGAGTGGCGCCGTCTTGAGGATGGCGAAGTCGTAGAAGAATGGTTGACCAACAAGGCATGAAATTCCTCCATTTGGGTAGGCATCCTAGCGTCAATCTCTTCCATTTGTGTGGAAAGCTTGTTGTCGAAGTAGTCTCTTGTATGTAGCTTAGATTGTCGCAAGTCGATAGCGAGTAGGTCGATGCGGTCGCTCAATGCTTCATTCTCTAGATGCACAGCTCTTTGCGCGCCGAAGAGGTGATTATTGGTGATGTAGTGGTTCGGTTCCTCTTCTTGCTCTGTGAAGAGTGGGTTCAAAGAAGTGCTTGGCCTATCCATCATCTCAAGAAAATATGTGAGTGGAAGAAATGAAGAACTAGACCAAATGTACCTTATTCGATGTTGAAGATGGATTAATTATGACTCAATAATGTATTATGGAAATAGCACAATTGGTACCGGATCTTGACAATTCTCACACCTACACAAGTAAAGCTTTTGGAGTAGCTTGGCGGGGATGGTGGCACAAAATTTATGCAATTTGTTAGCAAGATTCAATAATGTTGAAAAAGATTCACAAATTTCCAAATGCAACAAGTAGACCAATAGCAATGTGTGGAACACGAAAACACATGCATGGATAGATAAATGTGGTCGTGCAACCAAGGAATGAGCTCAAAATGTGAGATCCATGGAAATTGCTCTTGTTGCACAACACTAGAGAGACGCTAGCATGATTGCTCAATAGGCGGATACAAACTTGTGCACTACCTATAAGAGACAAAACGTAGTGACTTCTGTCGGTGTGGAAGCACGATCACCTATGGGGCATGGGTGCCCCTTTGTGGTTCGGTAAGGGGACGGTCACATTATACAAAGAGCAAAAATGACAGGGGCAGCGCGGCGATGATAGCTCTCTTTTACCCAGGTTCGGGCCGCTTTGTAGCGTAAAACCCTACTCCTGTTGTGGTGGATTGATTCGGAGGAACACAAAGACACGACGAGCGCAAGCCCGGCAAGGATGCCTTGGGGAGAGCAGCGTGCACATACGAGTGCTATGGGATCTAAAGTTCCAACCTTTGCTAGGTTGCCTCGGGCCTCCTTTTATAGCTTAAGGGGCGACCACAGTGGCAAAACAGTCATTTGAGTATGATTAGATAGCTAACAGTGCTATCATACCTAACTCTGGCAGTTAGGACAAAGTGCATTAAATGCACTTGCTAGGTGTCATGCTGAGGTTGAAGCCCGGCAAGCCTGCCACGCCGCTTATACATCTTCTCCTTATTAGTGTGACACGCCTTCTGGACAGGTGTCAATAAAGCTAATTGCCTCTTCACCATGCTGCCATGTGCCTGACAGGATCCACCTAGTTACTTGAGAGCTTGACACCGCACTAATTGATGGCTTGCGTGTGATGAGGTGGAGCGGTGACGTCTTGGCGGGGGCATGCGGGCAAGGAGCCTGGCAGGCCCTGGAACTTGCTGGGGTGAGCTGGTCTAGTCCCTCGGGTGTGGCTTCGACCCTGCCGAGCTCGCCTTCCCGGCAAGGGAGGCCTTTCCTGAGGACTTCTATGTTGACTTGATCTCCTTGAGCTCGATTCGCCCGGCAGGGCCAATTTGCCTGGAGGCCATACAAGTCTGTGCACCAGTCAAGGGGAAACAAATACCCCTATTTGTGTACACCGACAACTTCCTATCCAAGTATGCTATTATGTATGATTCTCGGTGATCCTCTGAAGATGATACAAGATGGCCGAGTATGGCAATTTTGTATGCAATGTGGATGATGCTATGGCACTTGCTTACAAGCTTCTTTGTTTTCTTTTTGCTTAAAAGCTTTTCGTTCTTTCTCTTTTGATCTCTTTCTTTTGCCACTTTTACAAAATGCTCAAACCAAGATAGCAATGGTGTATATGCGGGAACAATGTATGACACTATAGATGATACGATGGTATATGCACGCAATGGGACGTGTGTATCGATGATCACTAAAGTGCACAAGTAGCATTGCCTAGCCATACTCAAATGGCTAGCCTCGCTAGGAAAGTGACGCAAAATGGGCTATGGGTTAACGATGCAATGGAAAGTAAGTACACAAAGGTGTCATCGAGGTTACCGTTCTTGCTTACGTGTCAATTTGACGATGACGAAGCCGAACCATTCCTAGTTAGCTGAAACACCCTAGGAAATGGAAGAATCACAACTCAAATTCTCAAAGTCAAATGGCAAATCGATGTGGAGTGGGACTCCAATGGCCGATCTTTCATGATTTGAAGCGGGATTCCCGAAGAACATGATGAACACAAGAGAGGGCAAACACTCAAATCAACAAGATCCGATCACACATATGCTAAATCCACATACACAAAGAGGTGACAAAGGTCCAAATCCAACACAAGAAGATACAAGAGGTAACTAGTTCATCCCATTCCTTGAAAGGAGTTGAGGTCTTGAATCCTAAAAGGATCTTCCCATGAAGGGGTCTTGAATCCCTCGGGATCTTCTCACATGGAGGTCTTGAACTCCATGGGAGTGGTCTCTCTCTCTCTCTCTCAAGAGATGTAGAGGTAGGAGCAAACCTCAACTAAGATGAGCTATCATATTTGCTAACCCTAGAATGGAGGTGGAGGTGGAGTATATATAGGGAAGTCCACGAAGGGGTAAGTGAGAGGGGGGATACATGGGCCTCGGGCCCTGTCCATGTGCGTAGGCAGGCGTCGGGTGTTTGGCCGTTCGCGAGATGCTGGATGTCCGGGCACTAGCCGAATGTACGGCCATTTGATAGCCTTCGCTGTTGTACTCCTCTACCGGATTTCCGAGGGGAGGGGGGATGCCGGATGTCCGGGCGTTGCTGAGGCGCCGGATGTCCGGCCGCTAATGCTTTTGGCCGTCTGTTGGTGCAGCTCCTAGGCGACTGCACCGGCGCCGGATGTCTGGCCTCTGGCCCGGATGTCCGACCAATGTAGCTTCAACAACTCCGTCTTCTTCCGTCGTCGCTTCCATGCTTCCCTCGCGGATGGTGTAGTTGTAAACTTGTGCTCGCACTCCTCCTCGTCGTCCGTGGTGTTTTGACAATACCTATGTATGCACATGAGTGGAGTGTCAAGTAGTTTACCATCCTTGAAGGGGTCAAGTGAACATGCGTAAAGGAGATGATTCACCTTTGTGTATGTGAAGTATATGTTGCAAGTGTCACTTGCCAAACGGACTCTTGACATGGTGATGTCCGTAGGATGCTCTGCATCATCCCCTCCCCCTTAGCAAAGATCTGACCTCGGTTCAAAAACCAAATCACCATGGGAAAGAGATGGCATCACCGTGTAGAAGTGGACGTTCACCAAGTACTCATCATCTTCAAGCTCGAAATGGGCACTCTCCAATGTCGCGTCATCTAGTTATTCCTTCAAAAGGAGCAAGGACAACAAAAACACTTGGAAAAACAAATGTGGTTAGTCTTAGTGCAAAACCAAGCATTCAAGTGGTTATTCACTGAACAAGTGTCGTCATCATGCATAGCATAAGGTGTGACAAAGGATTGTGACATGGCATGTAAGCATATCAATCGAGCACAAGCAAAGACATCATGGGGACAAGTATGCAATTGTGAGGTAGTGATGCAAATATGTGTGACAAGAGAATAAGCATCTACCTCAAAGTCATAGCAAGCATGCACAAAGTGCTCAATGAAAGGTCTATAGTAGGCATAGGAATCATTCACAATACCAAATAAAATGAAGTGTCTAAACACATGGGTCAAGTGCAAGACAATACAAGCGTATTGTGCATAGGGTGTAGTGAATACAGTGTGGCACTCAACACGATAGAAAGAGCAATTGTTCATCATGTGTGAGGCAATCAAGTCAAGATTGTAAGAATCAATGGGACATGGCACATGTGAAGAAATGATATTGTTGCAACCAAGCATATGATAGGAACAAGTAATCCAAGAATTGGATGCAATACACAAGGTATATATGTCATGAGTCATGGAAAGGTGAAAATGACAAGTCGAAGCAAGATCTCAAACATGTGCGCAATCAAATGGTCCAAGACCAATAAGTCTCACGGTGCAAGCAACACAAGTATTATGATCCCTAATATCCATGCTCAAGAAAGATGTCACCTTGAAGGCGTGTCCTTGTTCATCCTGCACAATGCCGAAGTTGTAGGAAATGTGGTGTAGAAGAGAGTCGTGGTCGAATGTATGAGGCTCGGTCTCAAGAGCTCGAATGGTCAACTCACGGGAAGTGGAAGTTGACATGTAGTCAAAGTATCCTACACATGCATACAACAATGCAAAGAATGTATGTGCATGGTAGGTAAACACATCATCCATCATGATGGTTCTCTTCTCTTGCACATAACCATTAGAAGCATAAGTGCATGGATAATATGATGCAACGATGGCTATATTCATGGCACGGGGTATATGGTGCGAAGAGGTAAGACAAGCATGCTTCACAAGGAATATGTCAAAATCTCCAAATATATGCGAGAATGCTATGGGGGCAATCTCATTAGCAAGACTAAAAACATTGTTGCATTCAATACATGTCAAATTATCTAGCATGAGAGAGGCAACATATGGAGACATATGACAACAAGCATTAGCAATCATGTGCAAAGCATGGAAATGGTTTTCATCAGTCGCATGAAACAAGCAAGTATGAATCATTGGTGACACAACATAGTCAAGCATAGAAATCATGTCGTGCAAACTAGTGGAGTGAAGATGCAACACACTAGAGGAAATCATGGCAATCATGTCATGTGAGCAAATAACAGGCATAGACAATGCATGTCGTGGGAAAACATGACCACCTATGGGGCCATTGGCCCCTTGTGGTTCGGTAGGGGGGAAGGACGCATTGCACAAAGAGTGGAGGGTGCGGAGCAGCTCGACAGTGATCACACAGGCAGTTTTTACCCAGGTTCGGGCCGCCGTGAGGCGTAAAACCCTACTCCTGCTTTGGTGGATTGATGAGAGGACCGTGGTGGAGACGCAGCGCTCTAGCCCGGCAAGGTTGCCTCGGGGCGAGGGCAGCTACGCGCGTATGAGTGTACAAGGGTCCGAATCCTTTCTAAGGTTGCCATGGCCCTCCTTTTATAGATCAAGGGGTCACCACAATGGCAAATCAGTCATTATGTACTGATTAGATAGCAAACAGTGCTATCATACCTAACTCTGCAGACAGGACAAAGCGCACTAAATGCACCGCTTCGTGTCACATCGTAGCGTAGCCCGGCAAGCCTTGCTGGGTCGTTCGGCCACCTCCTCGCCTACCTGCATGACACGTCTCTGGATGGGTGTCATTTGGAGGCGATTTCCTTCGAAAATGGCTACCACGTGCCAAATAATAGCCACTTAGTCACTTGGGGGCTCGACACCGCACCGATCGATGACTTGCGTTGCTGTTAGGTGGAACGGTGGAGCCTTGGCGGCGTAGTCTACCCTCAGCGTCCTCGGCAAGCTTGCCGGGGTAGTCTTGAGACTTGTCTTTGGGACAACCTCGACATCGCCAGGCTCGCCTGCCCGGCAAGGGAGGTTTTTCCTTAGTGGTATCTTGCTCCCTTGGTTGGTCTTGGTCTTCTTGATCCGCCCTTTGATTTCTCAAAGAGCTGATCTCTTCTGCTTGGTCTTGTCTTGAATGCTGAGAGTTGCCGGACCGGAGGGTTGCTGTCCGTGCGCAAGTCAGGGGAAAACATATACCCCTGTTTGTGTACCCCGACAGAAGCCCCCGGGCCTGAGCCATACGTGTCGCTGGGCACTTTGGGTTAGGCCCCAAACAGTGCATGGACATGTGGCGAGAGAATGCTGCGCGTGCAGCGGTTTGTCATGATGACCAGTCAATCCAACGTCCACTTCGCGTAATTACTGCGGGTCGTGGGGTCATGGGACTGCATCAGTTAATGTAGAACGGTAACTTTCTAAAGAGTCACGCCTTCCCCCACGTCTTTTCCCTTAAGAGAGAAAAACGCGAAGGGGTACAGCTCATTCATCGTCTGCCTCGCCCCTCCACCATCTTCTTCCGCAAGCCAAGCGACTGCTCTCCCTCGCCCACACTCACCACCGATCCCCTCTCAATTTCCTTCCCCCATCCGCGCCGCAACTCGAAGAGATGGGGAAGAAAACCGCCGCTCCCAAGGGGAAGCGGGCGACCGCCGTGAAGGAGGTGGCCGCCGAGGGGAGCAAGAAGAGAGCGGCAGAGCTGGATAAGAAGCGAAGGGGAGATGTGGTCTTATTCACGTCGAATCTAGATGGTGATGTGCTGAAAGCAAGGTACGGATATCTCTGGGGAAGGGACGTTCCAAAGGGGCATGGCGCACCCAAAGTTCTGGCAGAGGGAAAGAAGGATCCGCCAGATTCATATCGATTCTTTTGCACATACTTCATCTGCAGCCTCTGTCCTCCCTTTTCGGATTTCTTTGAGGCAATGATGGTAATCTATGGATTCCACCTTCTGGACTTCACGCCAAATTCAATGGCATGCATGGCGATTTTTGCCCACTTGTGCGAGAACTTCGTTGGAGTTGCCCCTAACGTCGACTTGTTCAGGCACTATTTTGTCCCGCGGGTGGAGAACAAAGCCCACCGTTCCAGGAACATAAGCTGGATGCCCCGGGTGGCGAGGGAAAACTGGGATTACCTCCCCGGGCAACCGCGCGACAGATGGGAGGAGTGGAGGGCAGACTGGTGCTGGATCCAGGATGAGGAGGCCCTAGATTTCTGTCAGGCGCGGACGGAGTGCGTTGTGCATGGCAATGATTGGAGGGAGTTTGGCCTTACTGATGACAGTCTTCGCCCGGCAATAAATAGGATTACCCGTCTGAAGGCTACCGGGTTGACCATCGGCCATGTGGGAGCCGACTTCCTCCGACGTCGTATCGTGCCACTTCAGAAGAGGGACAGGTTCGCCTGGCAGTATGGAGACGCTGCAGATAGGATGAGGTTGTACCCTGGCCTGACCAACAATCTGTCAGTTTACGGCCATGCTTGGTTGTGCGAACAACTGTTCGGCAGCCTTGGGCCATTCAGGTTGTCGGCAAATATCATCCCACTGAACATCAACTCCGCCCGGGACCAGATTCTGAAATGGATGCCAGATTGCAACACTCATGGAGTTTTGGGTGACTGGCAGTTAGCCGTCCTTGACGAAGAGCTTGCGTGGACCTCCAGCCTAGTGGAAAGGGCTACCAGGGTGGAGAACAACATGTTCAAGTGCATCTCCAAGGTGGAAGAGGCGTTCATCAAGAGGCGGATCGAGGAGGACAAGGTGCTCCGAACCGCCACAAAGGCAAAGGCTGGGAAGGCAGCGAAGGAAGAGGAGGAGGTTGAGGATGAAGGCTCCTCCCACGGCAGGGGCGAGGCGCAAGTCACAGAGGAGGCTGCTGGGGAGGATCCTGCCAGGGGCGAGCCTGCCGGGGACGAGCCTGCCGGGATTGAGGCTTTATATGCCGCGGCAGCAGAGGCCCAGGAAGAAGAGGGGGCTGCGGAGGCGGAGCAGCCCGGGGAGGAGTGGCTCGCGGCAGGCCCTCAAGCCCCCGAGCCAATCTTGGAGTAGCGCCCTCGCAGGTGGGTGGCCAGCCGGGGAGCGATGGTTCCCGATCCTATGCCTGCCGCCAAGAATGTGAAGAAGACTACCTCCAAGGGCAGCAAGCCGGATGCGGTGCGTCGGCAGTCCTCTTGCCTTTCCGGGGCTAGGACCCCTCCCGCCAAGCAATTGGCGTCCACGGAGTCGACTCCAGCTCCCAGTCCGGCTCGAGCTCCTCACATAGCTCGTCCTCGTCGGAGTCCTCAGCGCCTTAGCAAGGCTCGAAGTTGCCGGGAACCTCCGTTCCTCTGCCCCAGAAGAGAAGCAGGGCGCCCTCGCCACCCATAGAGTTCGAACTGAGCTCCATGCTCATTGACGAAGAGTAAGAAAGAACACTCTCCTTTCTTCGCTGCAGTTTCCGCATATTCTCTTGCTTGCTGACTGATCTTGGCTTGTTGTCTTTGCCAGGGAGGAGGAGGAAGAAGGCGAGACCCTCATCCACCGGACCAAGCGGCTCAGGCGTGCGGAGCCGCCGAAGACTGTGGAAGGCACGGGTCTAGGAGGAAGCGGCACGAACGTCCCGACACTAAGCCCCCAGCTCAGCCCCCTCCTGAAAGTGCAGGGTTGGCTCCTCCCGTCGGAAGCGATGGAGGAGAGCTCCCCACCTCCATATCCAGAGGAGGGGAGGAGATTACTCAGGGTGAGTCCTTCCAGGAGGGGCCCACCCTGCCCGTTGATCAAGTCGAGGGATCCCTGACAAGGGTGTCCACGGAAAGGTCCGCCCAGGGCGACGCCGTGGTTACCGAGGGAGGGGATGGTGGCCATGGCCCGGCAATTGACGTTGCCAGGGAAACTGAAGCCCCTCCACGGCAGGCATCTCCAGGTAATCCATTTACTCTTTTTGTGTTATGCTGCTCTTACTATCTCGCTCCATGTCCCCGGCTTGCTAATAATTCTGCACCCTTGTCATTGATTGTTGACTCCGTCCGCAGCCCCTCTGATCGAAGAGTCTGAACTGCTGGAAGAGGTGGCCAGCATAGGGAAAGATGCTACGGAGGAAGCCGCCAAGATTGCTGCTGCGGAGGGGCAAGAACATGCTATCGGGGGTGTTCAGGAACCAGTGATGGAAACAGAACAAACCACCGGCAGCGTGCCGGGATCGGGGGCGACGTTTGAAGAGAAAATCTCTCTCCAAACCATGGACCCCCTCCCCTCATTTGGTATCATGGCGGGGGCCCCACAGCCATCCTCGAATCAACTGGCGCTAGTGCTTGCGCAGCCTGGGCTCGGAGCCCCTGGTTCGTCAGTGGCAACGAGCATGGAACTTGACGAAGAGATTCAGTGCATCTTGGCATCGCTGTACCAAGGGGTTGAAGAGGCAGACGACTCCGTCACCGTCGCTATGGACTTGTCTTTCCTGGAGTCCATGGCGGCATGCATTAAGGAGATGGAGAGTCGGCACAGCCAGAAATGGCAGGTGCTGAAGGAGCAGTGCAAGTCCACCAACAAGGTGGACCAAAAGCTGAGGGACAAGGGTAGCGAGCTGCGGGACTGGCACGGCAAGTAGTTCCAGGTCCTTATGAGGCAGCAGGAGGCGATTTCCATGGCAAGGGAGGATGTCATCGCCCGGGAGGCTCGCTTGGCGGAGTGCATGGCGCTCTTGGATGCCAAGGAGAAGGATATCTCTTCCCGGGAAGAGAAACTCGAAGCCACCCTCCATGCCAAAGACAAAGAACTGGAAGCCCTCGTGCAACAGCGTACCAAGGAGCAGGAGGACAGGCATAAGGCAGCCCTGGACGCCCTTATTGTTGATTCTGCCGTCCAACTGAAAAAGCTCGCTGATGACCTTGCCGCTGCATCCACTACCAAGGCTGATCTCGACCAACAGGTGGCCAAACTAACTGAAGAGCTTGCCGAGAGCATCAAGGAGGTCACGGCCCTCAAGGAGGAGGTGCGGAAAGCAGAGATTCTTCTGAAGGATGTGCAATCGCAGCTCTCCTCCAAGAGCCAAGGCCTTGAGACTGCCAACGGCACCATTGAAGATTTGAAGGCCAGGATTGGCACCCTGGAGAGCTCGGCCGAGTCTAGTGGGGCTCGCAAGAAGCAGCTGGCAAAGGACCTGGATACCACAAGGCTCCTCCGGAAAGACGCCGAGGACAAACTGGCGAACCACACCGAGCAGGTCAACATCTGGATCAAGAGTTTGACCGATGTCACCGAGCGTCTCACTGCCTAAACTACAGCGATGGGCATGGAAGGGCCAGTCTTCTCGGCCAGTATGCATGAAGTCCTCAGTGTCAAGCTAGGGCTCTTCTTCAATGAGTTGGTCGAAAAGCTGAAGGCACAGAAGGAGCGAAGGGCCGATCGCTTCGCGAGTGAATACCGGAAGCTTGCCCGCAATGCCCTCTTCATGGTTCTGAGCAACATCGCCTACCGCCATCTAGACCTCGACCTTGCCGACGGCTTTAGGAGGCTGCCAGAGGGCGCAGATGCTTCTACTGCCGAGGAGAAGGCCGCCCCCTATGCCAACAAGGTCCTCGCCGTCCCCACTGCTCCACGAGGTCGCCAGGCATGACCTTGAACTATTCTTGCCATCGCGCTGTCCTGTAACAAAACATGATGCATGTTCTGTATTTAGATATCGTACTGCTTATGCTCGCATGGAACTGATGTCTTTACTTAATCTCAACTGCATGTCTTATCCCTTTTGAGTTCACCCATCGGTGTTCGTACGATTAGTCTTTACGCGTATTTTGGTTGCCTGTCGGTATCATACTGTCGCGATTGTCATAAGGGTCAGGCCCTTAGCAGTTATCTTGGCGAGGATACGTCCCGGCAGGTTTTTCCTTGGTAGTTTTTGACGTAGCCACCCATTTCTGTGAGCAAGCTCAGAACAAAGCAGGGGCACAGACAAAAAACTAGTAAGGTGCCATCACATGAAAGATTTCCTCATACGAACATCTTGGGACCCGAGGGATAAGCAAGTGTAAATTTTAGGTCTATAACTGAGCAACGATTGCGTGGACTTAGCTTTCATTCTCGCTCCCTTCCTCCCCCTTCAGCCGAGGCCGCTTGTCGCGTTCGCATGCTTCGGGAAGGATGGTGCCCCGCGCGTTGCTCTCCGGCTCCCGGCAGGTGCCGGCAAGAATCATATGTATCTTGCGGGCAGCAGGACGCGATGCAAGGCACGACCGATTTCTCTCTCCTCCTCTCCACACTTTTTTAAACAATCTGATGGCAGCTGGCATAAAAGTCACGCTAGCGCGGACGGCCTTGCTGGAGCATACTTGCCGGGGCGTCCATCAACGGATTCGCATCGGCGCTCTACTCAGGATTTCCCTAGGCAGGGTAAATGCTGGACCGAGTATCGTGCGGGCTCATCGACACTGATGATGCTAAACCCAGAGTAGCTCGATTGTCGATAAGTGAGAGTGGCGGAGAGAGAAACCTTGTACCCTTACACCTTGTTCCTTTTCCCGAACAGGGCCTGCATGGTAACCATGTTATCTGAATCGTTCGGGGCTGTTGCGTCGCCATCATTCCTTGTTCCCGTCGCTGCTGCAGCCGCGGTAGAAAAAGGCGACGGAGATTGGACAGGATGGGCGGGGGAGCGATACCGCTCCCCTCCCGTCCTACTACGCTCCGTCTTTTCTTGGGCGTCATGGATAATGTGGCCGTTGATGAAGAAAACGATGATGAAGATGACACGCTGCGTATGCTCTCGGGTTCGCGCAAGCGCTTCCCCCTACCTGGCGCGCCAAAGATGTCATGGGAAAACAGGGCCACCTATGGGGCCATCGACCCCTTGTGGTTCGGCAGGGGGAAGGACGCATTACCCAAAGAGCGGAGGGCACGGAGTAGCACGACATCGATCACACGGGCAGTTTTTACCGAGGTTCAGGCCGCCGCGAGGCGTAAAACCCTACTCCTGCTTTGGTGGATTGATGAGAGGACCGTGGTGGAGACGCAGCGCTCTAGCCCGGCAAGGTTGCCTCGGGGCGAGGGTGGCTACGCGCATATGAGTGTACAAGGGTCCGAATCCTTTCTAAGGTTGCCATGGCCCTCCTTTTATAGATCAAGGGGTCACCACAATGGCAAATCAGTCATTGTGTACTGATTAGATAGCAAACAGTGCTATCATACCTAACTCTGCAGACAGGACAGAGCGCATTAAATGCACCACTTAGTGTCACATCGTAGTGCAGCCCAGCAAGCCTTGCCGGGCCGTTCGGCCACCTCCTTGCCTGCCTGCGTGACACGTCTCCGGACGGGTATCATTTGGAGGCGATTTCCTTTGAAAGTGGCTGCCACGTGCCAAATAACAGCCACTTAGTCACTTGGGGGCTCGACACCTCATCGATCGATGACTTGCGTTGCTATGAGGTGGAGCGATGGAGCCTTGGCGGGGTAGTCCGCCCTCAGCGTCCCCGGCAAGCTTGCCGGGGCAGTCTTCAGACTTGTATTTGGGACAACCTCGACCTCGCCAGGCTCGCCTGCCCGGCAAGGGAGGTTTTTCCTTAGTGGTATCTTGCTCCCTTGGTTGGTCTTGGTCTTCTTGATCCGCCCTTTGATTTCTCAAAGAGCTGATCTCTTCTGCTTGGTCTGGTCTTGAATGCTGAGAGTTGCCGGACCGGAGGGTTGCTGTCCGTGCACAAGTCAGGGGAAAACATACACCCCTGTTTGTGTACCCCGACAATGCACATTACATATCGCAAGCACGAACACAAAGTAAGATCAAAGTATCATCATAGGCATGGGGCACAAAGCAAACATGGTAATAACAAAGGGTATCTCGACCAAGTTTGCAAATACACATACAAGTACTAGAATCATGGATCATGTGAAATGCAAAGCATGGGTCACCAAAGCATGTCATCCAAATTGAAATGAGCATATCATGCAAAGTGAACATGGAAATATGGGCAAATGATACATAATGGACAATAACCCATAACCATGTGAGGGCCATGTAGAAGAAATGCGCGAAGTCCTTGCACAATGGAAATGGTGTGGAAAACAATCCACAGCATCCCAAGTCATCGTTGCTCTCTAGAGCTCGTTTCGTCAACTCATGGGATTGTGAAGTTGACAAGTATTCATGGGTACCTATACAAAAGAGACACAAACCAAAGAAATTGTGTGCGTGGTAAATGTACACATCATCCATCATGATGTGTATGTGCACGTGAGAGTTAGCACAAGATAAGCATCGCTCAAATAAATTTGATGCATGGTATAAAACATGTCATCCATCATGAAAGAATAGTTGTTATGTATAACACGATGGGGACACAAATTGAGCATGCAATTATAGCAAGTATGTGGCACAACAAGAGCATTTTTATTCATGGGATGCATATGGTGCACACAATCATGGGAATCATGCAATGGATGGGATGGATCAAAATCTCATAAAGTGTATGAGGAAACTATGGGGGTCTCCTCATGAGCAATATCCGAAACATCGTATGGAGAATATGAACAACATCC
The DNA here is from genome assembly GCA_011799875.1 of Thinopyrum elongatum. Lineage (NCBI taxonomy): Eukaryota > Viridiplantae > Streptophyta > Magnoliopsida > Poales > Poaceae > Thinopyrum > Thinopyrum elongatum. The sequence goes on along the minus strand of CM022303.1, from coordinate 376,609,359 downwards.
AAAACAATGCATATCCGAAGCTAGGTGGTCATGGCATGGCATATGAGATAAATGGTGCAAAGGGAGCATATCAATATCATCACAAGAAAAACAAATGCCAATAACTATGGGCTTGTCATGTATGCCATATGTGCAAATTGGGTTTATTTTAATGGCATGTGCATAGTTACTACGATGAGATTGCAAATATGACATATGGTTGATCTTATGCATAGAATATGACAAGTCAAGCGGATTGTCAAACATGATGTGACTGGGAGAATTATCACAAGAAATCCTATGTAACATGGCATCACAACTAATAGATTCCACATGGCAATCATCAAACTCGTCATAAATGGATAAATCATCGCATGGGGAAATCATACTAGCATGAAGCATGTTAATAGGTGGATCAATATCATGCAAGCAATAAATGTCCACTAGTGGGACTAGAGCATCACCTTGACCTATGTTACCTTTCTCATTCCACTCGTGTGGTGTATGTGAAGTGGTAAAGACCAAATCATGGTCAACGTCATCATCTTGATGGAACCATGTGGGGGTGCATCATATTCCACTATGGCCATCGTCTTGTCCAAAGGAAGTACGAAGGCGTCGAAGATCGTGGTGTCATCATATATGGGACCTAGCACCAAAGGAGAAGACACAATAGAGGTGGAGGTTAAGTCGTTAGAGTTCAAAATTTCCTCACATGACCTATCAACTATGACACTCTCTCTATGTGGTGGCTCACTCACTCCCTCAAAATAGGTGCTCTTAAAGTCACATATGTTGGAGTCACTCATCTCACTCAAGTAGTGGGGGTTGTGGCTCTCCTCACATGGGAATTGGGGCAACTCATCATATATGGGGCTAGTGGTGAACTTGCTCTCACTCTCAATATGGTAGCACAAGTATCGCAACTCATCATCATATGCTGCCGTGGTCAAAAGGAAAATCCCGTGCTCAACCATGTCATCACCGTCGCCGTGGTTGAAGGCCGAAGATGGCACATCATCGCTCTCGCCTCCAAAGATGGAAGCATCATCCTTGCTCGCCACCTTGTCGCTCGCCTCTAAAGGATGTTCCTTGAGAGACTCCATAGTCATAGTTGTCGTCACGCCATCTTCAAAAGGAGTCATGGTAGACTCGGTGTCATCAATGTCACAAAAAGGGATGGTGATGAAGTCGAACTTGGGAGCGTCGTCTTGGAGCTCGGTGGGCTTGGACATCTTGGTGGTACTTGATTGCTTGTCATCTGTGTTGGTATTTCCCCGAAGAGGAGAGGATGATGTAGCACAACAGAGGTAAGTATTTCCCTTAGTTATGAAACCAAGGTTATCAATCCAGTAGGAGTACCAAGCAACACTATGTAAACAGCACCTGCACACAAACAACAACTACTTGCAACCCAACGTGTGAAGGGGTTGTCAATCCCTCAACGTTATTAAGATAGATTAAATTGTATGAGATTTGATAAATAGATCTAACAAAAAAATTGCAGCAAGGTATTTTTGGTTTTAATATATGATAGGAAATAGACCCGGGGCCATAGTTTTCACTAGAGGCTTCTCTCGAGAAAGTACGGTGGGTAAACAAATTACTGTTGGGCAATTGATAGAAAAGCAAATAATGATGATGATATCCAAGGCAATGATCATGTATATAGGCATCAGAAAAAAAAATCTCCAAAAAGTTTCGTGGCAATTGGACTTCGTTTGGTATGGATATTCTGCAAAGTAAAAAACAAGCAAAAAACAGCAACTGGCACTAGGCATTAGGTTAATAGGTTAGCCCCAAAAAATGATATAAAGTTGCTAGTAAATGTATATAAAACATCCAAGATTGATACTTTAATAGCATGGAACAATAAAAAATTATAGATACGTTGGAGATGTATCAAGCATCCCAAAGCTTAATTCCTGCTTGTCTCGAGTAGGTAAATTATAAAAACAGAATTTTTGATGTGGAATGCTACCTATCATATTCATCACATATTCTTTTCTTTTGTAGCATGGACATTTGGACTTTAAGCTAAGTGATTCAAAGCAATAGTCTATAACTTGACATGATGACATCAATACTCAAGAATATCAACAAGCAACCATGTCTTTTAAAATATCAACGCTAAAGAAAGCTATCTCTAGCCCATTATGCTCAATCATTGATTCATTCATGAAACACACTCAAATATTAGCTACATCCAATGCACAAGTATGATAATAGTGTTCCCTAGTTGGTGCTTTATAAGAGAAGATGGAGACTCGATAAAAATAAAAATTGCATAAAAGTAAATAGATAGGCCCTTCGCAGAGGGAAGCAGAGATTTGTAGAGGTGCTAGAGCTCAAATCTTAAATTGAGAGATAAAATTGTTTTGAGAGGCATGCTTTTCCTGTCAACGTAAACGGCCAAGAATTCCCAATATCTTCCATGCTAGGTAAATCATAGGCGGTTCCCAAACATAAAATAAAGTTTATTTCCTTTTCCGCCATTCTTACACAATCCATAGCTAGCCGTATCCACGGGTGCCTTCCATACCAACACTTTCCAAAGAATTTATTATGAACAACATATATAAAAAAATTCATTTCGGGACTAGGCATCCCTATTACCTGCCACACTCTCGTGCAATGACAAGTGAATAAGCACGCATATTGAGAATAACATACCTAGCATGGAAAATATTGGCCACCCCCTGCCGCTTCATGAGCAGTACGGGCACACAAAAAGGAAATTCATTTTGAAAATTAGAGTTGGCACATACAAATTTACTTGGAACGACATGGAAATACTGCATATGGGTAGGTATGGTGGACTCATTTGGCACAAATTTGGGTTTAAGGAGTTGGATGCACAAGCAGTATTCCCGCTTAGTACAAATGGAGGCTAGCAAATAGATTAAGAAGCGACCAACCAAGAAACAAAAACGATCATAAACGAGCATTAAGCATAACTAACACTGAATAATGCACCATAAATAGGATATAACTTCGTTGCATAACTATTGACTTTCATGCTTGCATAGGGAATCACAAACCTTAACACCAATATTCTTACTAAAGCATAATTACTCACCAACATGACTCCCATATTACTATCTCCATATCGCAAAACTATTGCAAGGAATCAAGTTTACAATATCCAATGATCTTCATGAAAGTTTTTATTATATCCCTCTTGAATATCTATCACTTTGGGACCAATTTCATATCTTAAGCAAATTACATTTCTAATAACAAGCTCTCAAAAAATTAAGTGAAGCACGAGAGCATAAATATTTCTTCAAAATTTTCATCTCTCAAGATAATATAAGTGCAGCATGAGAGGATATTTCTTCAAAAAAAAATTCTAACTCGCAAAATGATCTAAGTGAAGCATGAGAGTATTTCTTCAAAATTTTACTAACTCTCAAAATGATATAAGTGAATCATGAGACTATTTCTTCAAAAATTAAACCACCACCGTGCTCAAAAAGATATAAATGAAGTACTAGAGCAATTCCATAGCTCAAAAAAAATCTAAGTGAAGCACATAGAGCAATTCTAACAAATCATAGCATCATTATGGCTCTCTCAAATAGATGTGTCAAGCAAGGAGGATTGTGACAAACTAAAAATCAAAACAAGTAAAGACTCTTATAATACAAGACTCTCCAAGCAAAACTCATGATATGTGACGAATAAAAATATAGCTCCAAGTAAAATTACCGATGGTCGTTAGAAGAAAGAGGGGATGCCTTCCAGGGCATCCCAAGCTTAGTTGCTTGGTACTCCTTGAATATTACCTTGGGGTGCCATGGGCATCCCCAAGCTTAATCTCTTTTCACTCCTAATTCCTTCATCCATTGTGATCTCACCCAAAACTTGGAAACTTCAATCACACAAAACTTAACAAAACCTTCATGAGATCTGTTAGTATAAGAAAATAATTCACTAATTTAAGTACTGTTGCAACCCGTTCATATTATGTTATTGCATTATATCTACTGTATTCTAACGTACAATGGTTATTACCCCCCCCCCCGATACAATCCATAGATTCATCAAAACAAGCACACAATGCAACGAAAACAAAATCTGTCAAAAACAGAACCATCTGTCAAAAACTAAATTAAGCTCAAACTTCTGTAACTCCAAAATTCTAAAACATTAGGATGACGTGGGCAATTTGTATATCAATCATGTGTAAAAAATTCAGAATTTTCCATGTTCCAGCAAATTTTAACAATTCTGCTACTGGACGCGAAACCTTCTGTTTTCCAACAGGATCAAGTCAACTATCATCCAACATAATCCTAAAGGCTTTACTTGGTACAAACACTAATTAAAACATAAAAACACAATCATAACAGTAGTATAAATGCATATTTATTAAAAAACAAAAAAGAAACAAAAATTTAAAGGATAACTATTGGTTGCCTCCCAACAAGCGCTATTGTTTTACGCCCCCTAGCTAGGCATAATGCATAGATTCAAGTGTTGTGTTCTTTGGTTTCCAATTCCTTAATCACACATCATAATTCCTTAGAGATCTAGCATGTATATTCTCAATGATCATGCTCCGAGGGATAAAGTTAAAGGATTCACTCTTGCAAGTAGGTTTCTTTATCAACTCAACAAAGTCGGGGTGAACACTAATCATTTTAATATCTTCGTTGTTGCTATAGAAGTGGCACCTTTGTTCTCAGGAAAATGGGTAGACATGGAATTCTTGCTAGGAGGAGTCTTTTCAATAGTTTTAAAGGAAGAAAAAGCTAAGCTCAAGTTACTAAAATTCATGATTTGATTTCTAAGGGAAATAATTTTCGCAGGAGGAAAATACTTAGTGATAAAAGCATCTTTGCACTTGTCCCAAGAATCAATACTATTTTGTGGCAAAGATGAAAATCAAATTTTTACACGATCCCGCAAAGAGAAAGGGAATAATTTTAATTTCACAATATCATTGTCCAAATCTTTTTTCTTTTGCATGTCACACAATTCTACGAAAGTGTTTAGATGGGACGCGACATCCTCATTAGGACTACCGAAAAATTGCTCTTTCATAACAAGATTCGACAAAGCGGCATTAATATCATAAGACTCCGCACTAGCTGTGGGAGGAGCAATAGGAGTACTAATAAAATCATTATTATTAGTATTGAAAAATTCACACAATTTGGTATTTTCTTGAGATATCATTACTACACAAACAAGATCACAAGCAAACAAAAGATCAAACAAGAAAAAGGCAAACAAAAAATATTTTTGTATTTTGTAAAAACTTTTTAGAAGTGGGGGAGATCAAAACAAGAGGCAAATGGAAAATAAAGTAATTGCAAGGAGATGAGTGTTTATGCGTAGGTACTTGATAGGTGTTGATGATGTCTCCCCGGCAACGGCGCCAGAAATTCTTCCTAATTGCTTGTAATCTGTGTTGGTATTTCCCCGAAGAGGAGATGATGATGCAGCATAGCAGAGGTAAGTATTTCCCTTAGTTATAAAACCAAGGTTATCAATCCAGTAGGAGATCCAAGCAACACTATGTAAACAGCATCTGCACACAAACAACAACTACTTGCAACCCAACACGTGAAGGAGTTGTCAATCCCTCAATGGTATTGAGATAGATTAAATTTTATTAGATTTGATAAATAGATCTAAAAAATACAAAATAAAATAAATAAAAAGAAATTGCAGCAAGGTATGTTTGGTTTTAATATATGATAGGAAATTGACCCGGGGGCCATAGTTTTCACTAGAGGCTTCTCTCGAGAAAATAGCATACGGTGGGTAAACAAACTATTGTTGGGAAATTGATAGCAAAGCAAATAATGATGACGATATCCAAGGAAATGATCATGTATATAGGCATCACGTCCAAGATTAGTAGACCAAAACGATTCTGCATCTACTACTATTACTCCACACATCGACCGCTATCCAGCATGCATCTAGTGTGTTAAGTTCATGGAAAAACGGAGTAATGCATTAGGCAAGATGACATGGTGTGGACAAGATAAACTCATGTATTAATAAACCCCATCTTGTTACCCTTAATAGCAACGATACATGCGTATCTTGTCTCTTTCTATCACTGAGATTGAGCACCGCAAGATTGAACCCATCACAAAGCACCTCTCCCATGGTAAGATAAATCAATCTAGTTGGCCAAACCAAACCAATAAATCAGAGAAGAAATACGAGGCTATAACAATCATGCATAAAAGAGTTTAGAGAAGACTCAAATAATATTCATGGATAGATCTGATCATAAACTCACAATTCATCGGATCCCAACAAACACACCGCAAAAAAGAGTTACATCAAATAGATCTCCAAGAACATCGAGGAGAACATTGTATTGAAGATCAAAAAGATAGAAGAAGCCATCTAGCTACTAACTACGGACCCGTAGGTATGTGGTAAACTACTCACGCATCATCAGAGGGGCAGCAAGGATGATGAAGAACCCCTCCGTGATCGTTGCCCCCTCGGGTAGAGTGCCGGAAAGGCCTCTAGATTGGATCTCGTGGTTCTAGAACTTGCGGCTGCGGAAAAAGTATTTTGTCGACCCCCTAGGGTTTTCGGGATTTAAGAGTATTTATAGAGGCATAGGTAGGTCAAGGCGGTGCATGTGGGCCCCTCTACCCATCAGGGCGCGCTAGAGGCCCTTGGCATGCCCTGGTGCCTAGTGGGCCCCACAAGCCTCCTCTCGTGTACTCCAGAAGCTTTCAGGGTCTCTTATCACCAGAATAAAATCTCTAAAATGTTTCGTGGCAATTGGACTTCGTTTGGTATTGATATTCTGCAAAGTAAAAAACAAGCAAAAAATAGCAACTAGCACTGGGCACTAGGTTAATAGGTTAGTCCCAAAAAATGATATAAAGTTGCTAGTAAATGTATATAAAACATCCAAGATTGATACTTTAATAGTATGGAACAATAAAAAATTTATAGATATGTTGGAGACGTATCAGTACTATCCTCATGCTCGTTGTTGTGGAGCTTGGTCGTCGTGAAGTGTGCTTGGGGTGGAGAAGCCTTGGCCTTCATGAGTTCTTGTTCTGCCTTGAGAGCACCAATGAAGTTGTCGTCGAGGGACTTGTAGTTCTCGAGGAAGATTTTCTTGGAGATGTTGTTGTTCAATCCCATCATGAAGTGTAAGTTCATCCGAATGGGGTTGTCCACGTTGGCTCGTCCCGAGGCTTCCTTCATCTCCTTGAAGTATTCGTCGAGGGACTTGGATCCTTGGATGGTGTTCTCCAATTGGTGTTGAAGTTGTTCCGTGTAGGTAGAAGGCACGAATTCTCACTGCATAGCTCTCTTCGTGTTTGGCCAAACTCATGTTGCAACTCTTCGAAGGTGTCTGAAGCCACCATATGGATGCGTAGTCGTGGAAGTTACTTGTGGCGCACTTCACTTGATCTTCGGAGGGGACTTGATGTAGCTTGAGGTAGTTGTCCATCTTGCGCTCCCACGCGAGATACTCCTCGGGGTCTTGAGTCCCATAGAAAGGAATCTCGTCATCGGTGTCGAGGTCGTAGTAGCTCGTGAAAGTAACGCAAAATGGGCAAGGGGTTAACAATGCAATGGCAAGGGGAATGTACAATGGTGTCGTCAAGGTTACCGTCCTTGCGTACGGTTGGGGTGTCAAAATGATGAAGTGGTTGTTGTCGATGTCGAGTCTGAGGCGATGATGAGTGGCAGTGTTCTTGATGTCCAACCGTTCTTAATTAGCAGAAACACCTTAGGAAATAGAAAAACCGTGAACTCAAAATCTCAATTGTCAAATGTCAAATGGTGGTAGCAGGAATGCAGTGGTGGTTTCGGAGTTGGCAATGCGGAGGTGGTGGTGGTGGTGGTTGATTAAGAAGCAACTGCCCCTAAGTAGTCCAAACACCTTAGGAGACTCAAATCACAACTCAAGCAAGCACAAATGCTATATGGATCAAAATAGGTTAGTTTGTGGAAAGCTATGGTGGTAATGTGGATTATATGGTGGATGGCCTAGGCAAAGATGCCAAAATGTCAAAATTTTGATGGACTTAAATGGTGTTGGAACCTATCTATATGGATGGGGGATGTCAATATCTATCCAACGAGCTAAAGAACGTCAAAATCGGACTACGGTTGTGAAAGTTATGGTCAAATTAGTGAAACACGGCAGGCTGAAATCTCCAGGGTTCGGACATCCGGGGATAGGCCGGATTTCCGGGGCCTGATGTCCAGAACCTTGCACGGTTTTGCCTTCCAGGAGCCATATATCCGGCCGGGGACCCAGATGTCCGGTCGGTGGCCCGGATGTCTGGCCCGACGATTCCAGATCGGGATTTGGACTTCGAAACTTAATTTGGGGGCAGAAATGGATGATTCCAAGATAAAAACTGAGAAGATTTTGTGGATGGAAGTGGGGAAAAGATGGGCGAAAGCTAGATCCACTCGAAACGCAGCAAATCCATGGATCAAATGCAACAAAACATCACCAAACCAACAAATCACAAAAAAATTGGGGGCTATTTTTGGTGGGAATTTTCGAATTTAGGGTGCAGCCAAACAAAATTAGGCTAGAAAGTGGGGGGTAGGGACTCCAAATTCATGATCAACCATGGCTCATGGTACCAAGATGATGTGGAGTGAGACTCCAATGGCCGATCTTTCATGATTTGGAGGGGGGTTCCCGAAGAACACGATGAACACAAGAGACGGGAAACACTCAAATCAACGAGATCTGATCACACATATGCTAAATCCACATACACAAAGAGGTGACAAAGGTCCAAATCCAACACAAGAATATACAAGAGGTAACTAGTTCATCCCAATCCTTGAAAGGAGTTGAGGTCTTGAATCCTAAAAGGATCTTCCCATGAAGGGGTCTTGAATCCCTCGGGATCTTCTCACATGGAGGTCTTGAATTCCATGGGAGTGGTATCTCTCTCTCAAGAGATGTAGAGGTAGGAGCAAAGCTCAACTAAGATGAGCTATCATATTTGCTAACCCTAGATTGGAGGTTGAGGTGGAGTATATATAGGCAAGTCCACGAAGGGGTAAATGAGAGGGGGGATACATGGGCCTCGGTCCCTATCCATGCGCAGGCAGGCGCCGGATGTCCGGCCGTTCACGAGATGCCGGATGTTCGGGCACTGGCTGGATGTCCGGCCATTTGATACCCTTCACTGTTGTACTCCTCTGCCAGATTTCCGTGGGGATGCCGGATGTCCGGGTGTTGCTGAGGCACCGGATGTCCGAGGTGGCGCCGGATGTCTGGCCGCTGATGCTTTTAGCCGTCTATTGGTGCAGCTCTTGGGTGGCTGCACAGGCGCCGGATGTCTGGCCTCTGGCCAGGATGTCCGGCCGATGTAGCTTCAACAGCTCCATCTTCTTGCGTCGTCGCTTCCATGCTTCCCTCGTGGATGATGTAGTTGTACACTTGCGCTCACACTCCTCCTCGTTGTCCGTGGTGTTCCGATAATACCTATGTATGCACATGAGTGGATTGTCAAGTAGTATACCATCCTCGAAGGGGTCAAGTGAACACACGTAAAGGAGATGATTCACCTTTGTGTATGTGAAGTAAATGTCGGACGTGTCACTTGCCTAACGGACTCTTGACATGGTGATGTACGTAGGATGCTCGGCATCACAAATGGTGGTACCGGAAAGTATGGTGGTGTTGCGGAAGGTCCAATGGGTTGCGGAGTTGCAATGATGGGCTATGGGATTGGCGTTGTGGAAGTATGAGTGGTCGCTGAAAATTTTTGGGCGAAAAAAATCAGTGTCGTCAGGGAACATGGGACGTCTCGTATTGGTCGGACGACCGGTGGCTGTCGGACGTCCGGTAGCTACCGGATGTCTGGTGCCTGGGCGATTTTGGGTTGCGGGATGAACTCATGGATTTCGTGGACAAAAGAGAAATTGAGGTCAAAATTGGGCGAATTTTGTGGATGGAAATGATGGGAAGGATGGATCATAGAGGTAAAGGTGTCCCGTCTTTCGATGAGATGGTGGTTATCGTTTTTGGTGGAGTAGACTTTCACGATCTGACTATGAACGCACGAACATGTCGCACCATAGCAATCGCTAAACCAACTCCGAGAGGGTCTATTTTCTGTGAGCAAACGAAGAACAAGCAAGAAACTGAGACTCCAACTTGGATATTGTGAATATAAGAGGAAAACTTTATTAATCAAGTGGGGTTCTGTGACGTCTTGGTCTGGTCGTTGAACACAAACGAGAGACGCGAGTTGCACCTATGGCGAACTTTAATCTAAACAAAACCTAAAGTCTAAACGACGCCATAAGGGTTGTATATATGGAGGAACAGGGAGGAATTTCGTGACCCCTTGGAGGAGGGGTCCGAAACCAACCCTAACTCTGTTTCCCCACACATACGGACTCTAAAAATAGCCTATACTGAAGTATTTCAAAATTACATAGGTCTGGCCCAATAATAAGGTGATGCAGCACCTATAATAGCCTCTCGACAAAATTTATGAAGTGGCATCTTTTTATATTTTGTCCAAGCCTTCATGCACTCATTATGGTGGCTTCAAAGTCCTGAAATCATCACTTGAAACTCCGTTCTTGTACCCCTTGTGCATGCCATCATCTCCATGCTTGATCTTGCTCTAATGTTCATCCTTCTTGTGCAAGCTAGGCCTTTCATTTGTAAGTAAAAAAATGTATCCAATTTAGGCAGCATCATATTCTTATGAACATTAGAATCGTTACCAAGAAACGAAAGTACCTGGTAATTTAAGTGGCGTGCGCGAGCTCTAGTAATTGGTCCAGTATATGTAACTGCAGGGATCGTGGGTGTGACTGTAGTATTGATGTCCTCATCATCCTCCCCTTGTTGAACTGAAGTCGTCCTCGACGGAATCTCATCTTCCTCCCCCAAGTAAGGCTTCAAATCTGCAATGTTAAAAGTGGGACTAACCCCAAAATCTACAGGTAGCTCAATTTTATATGCGTTATCATTTATTTTCTCTAACACCTTAAAAGGACCATCAGCGCGTGGCATTAGCTTTGCTTTGCACAAATCAGGGAACCTATCCTTACACAAATGTAACCAAACAAGATCTCCAGGTGCAAAGACAACATGTTTTCTACCCTTATCTCCAGCAAGTTTATATTTAGCATTCATGCGCTCAATATTTGCCATAGTTAACTCATGCATTTTAAGATCAATTTAGCATGTTGTTTAGCATCAAAATAAACCTTCTCCGAAGACAGATGAGGCAACAAATCAATGGGTGCACGAGGTAGGAAACCATACACAATCTCAAAAGGGCACATCTTAGTAGTAGAATGCAGCGAACGATTATAAGCAAATTCAATATGAGGCAAGCATTCTTCCCACATTTTAAGGTTGTCTTCAAAATAGCCCTAAGCATAGTAGACAAAGTTCTGTTGAATACTTCAGTTTGTCCATCAGTTTGGGGGTGACATGTAGTACTAAAAGGCAGTTTAGTCCCCAACTTAGCCCATAAACATCTCCAAAAGTGGCTAAGAAATTTAGTATCACAATCTGAAACAATAGTATTTGGCACACCATGCAACGAATAATTTCACGAAAGAACAAATCAGCAACATTAGCAGCATCATTGCTTTTATGACATGGTATAAAGTGTGCCATTTTCGAAAATCTATCCACGATAACAAATATGCATGAGTCCATAGATATATCCTCCCAAGGTACGCTAGGTACAGGCAAAGGCATATATAAACCTTGAGGATTGAGTCCTGACTTAGCTTTTAGACATGTAGTGCAGCAAGCGACAAAACGGTCAACATCCCATCTCATCATTGGCCAAAAGAAATGTGTAGCAAGTACGTCCTCTGTCTTCTTCATGCCAAAGTGTCCCATTAATCCTCCTCCATGCACCTCCTGTAACAACAAAAGATGAACAGAGCTAGCTGGAATGCATAGCTTGTTAGCACGAAACACAAATCCATCATTAATGACGAACTTGTTCCATGTTCTTCCTTCTTTACAATTCTGCATTACATCTCTAAACTCAGCATCATGCACATATTGATCTTTGATGGTCTCCAAACCAAATATTTTCAAGTCAAGTTGTGAAAGCATAGTATAGCGACGAGACTATGCATCAGCAATAACATTTTCTTTACCGTTCTTGTGTTTAATGACATAAGGGAAAGTCTCAATTAATTGAACCCATTTAGCATGTCTACGATTCAGTTTGGCTTGACTTTTAATATGTTTCAAAGATTCATGATCAGAGTGTATAACAAATTCTTGGGGCCATAAATAATGTTGCCATGTTTCTAAAGTCCGAACAAGAGCATATAACTCTTTATCATAAGTAGAATAGTTCATACTAGGCCCACTCAATTTTTCAGAGAAGTATGCAACAGGTTTACCATCTTGTAATAACACACCTCCTAATCCAATTCCACTAGCATCACATTGAAGCACAAAAGTTTATTAAAATCAGAAAATTGGAGTAATGGAGCATTTGCCAACTTATCTTTCAATACCATGAAGGCTTCTTCCTGTGCGGTACCCCAAAGAAAAGGCACATCCTACTTTGTAAGCTCATTGAGAGGCACAGCAATGGTGCTGAAATCTCTCACAAAATGCCTATAGAAACCAGCGAGGCCAAGAAAACTCCTCACTTGTGTGACCGTTTTGGGTTGCGGCCAACTCTCAATAGCTTCAATCTTGGCTTTATCAACTTCAATTCCCTGTGGAGTAACAACATAGCCAAGAAAAGATACTCAGTCGGTGCAAAAGGTGCACTTCCCAAGGTTAGCAAACAAACATGCATCACGTAGAGCAATAAAAGCAACACGTAAATGTTCCAAATGTTCCTCCAAAGATCTGCTATAAATCAGTATATCATCAAAGTAAACTACCACAAACCATCCAATGAAAGCACGTAAAACTTTGTTCATTAATATCATGAAAGTACTAGCTGCATTAGTTAAACCAAAAGGCATGACTAACCACTTATATAATCCAAAGTTAGTTTGAAATGTCATTTTCCATTCATCTCCAAGTTTCAAATGAATCCGATGGTATCCACTACGCAAATCAACTGAGGAGAATATTTAGAGCCACTCAATTCATCAAGCATATCATCTAGCCCAGGAATAGGATGACGATAACAAATAGTAATATTATTAATGCCTCTACAATCAACACACATACGCGATGTACCATCCTTTTTTGGCAATAGTATAATAGGAACAACACATGGACTATGAGATTCGCGTATATAACCTTTATCAAGCAGCTCCTGTACTTGACGCATTATCTCCTTCGTCTCCTCTAGATTGGTATGGTATAGCGCACGGTTTGGCAGCAAAGCACTCGGAATTAAGTCAATCTGATGCTCAATCCCTCGAATAGGTGGTAATCAAGGTGGCACGTCTTGTGGAAAGACGTCAGTGAACTCCTGCAAAATGTTAGTGAGAGCAGGAGGCAAAGAGGAAGGCATGTCCTCAAATGAAAATAATGCCTCTTTGCACCCCAAAAGCATAGCAAAAAGATTTGCTGAAATCTAGATCATCAATATCAGATTTGGTGGCAAGTAAACATCCACTATTCAATTTAATTTCAGAAGCAACACTAGATGGTTTATTATTAGGCTTCATTTGTTTCTCAAATTATTTTGCCACAATCTGATTTTCACTTTTAATTTGCTCATGTTTTGCTTTACTAGCTCTATTAATATCATCTTTCAAAATAGGATCAGGTGACATAGGAAGCAAAGTAATATGTTTATCCTTATGAACAAGAGTATACTAATTTTTTCTACCAAGGTGTACATAATTTTTTATCGAATTGCCATTGTCTACCAAGTAATAAGGAACATGCTTGCATGGGTACCACATCACAATCAACATAATCAGCATATGTAGCGATACTAAAATGCACACAAACAGTATGTGTTACCTTAACCTTGCCGCTATTGTTGAACCATTGGATGTAGTAAGGATGTGGATGTGGATGTCGTCTTGTGGTGAGAGACAGCTTCTCCGCCATCTCCATGCTAGCCAAGTTGTTACAGCTCCCTCCATCTATGATGACGGAACGTTCCTTCACAAACTCCCTTTGTATGGAACAAATTGTGCCTCTGATTTTGCTCAGCTTGTGTGACCTGCACACTCAAAACACGTTCACCAACTAAACTTTCATACCTGTCAGCGCCTTCAGCAGCCATGTATTGCGTCTCTTGTTCAGAATCGTCTCCTCCATGTTCTTCACTTGTAATAATAGCCAAAGTCTCCTCATCATAGTCACTAACAGACTCATATCCACCATCCTCACTAGCAATCATCACATGCTTAGATGGGCATTCGCTCACATAATGACCTCCACCCTTGCAATGATGACAAATAATATCATGTGGTTGCCCTGTTGATGCCATGGATGAAGAAGAGCTATGTGCAGTCCTGGAAGGTGTTCTCTTGGCAGATAGTGGTGGTTGTGCCTGCTTTCTTGGATCACGGTTGGAGGTGGCAGCTGACGGAGGTACCGGTGCAGCAGAACATGTGGAAGTAGAGGATGCACGCGGTGTCCATGATGAATTTCGACTTGCAGAAAAATTAGTTCGCGCCAATGCATGTCGATCCTGCACTTCACGTTCAGCTTTGCAAGCAAGATGGAATAAACGAGTGATATTGTTATACTCTAAAATGGTCTGAATCTCTCTGTTTAACCCACCCACAAAACATGCAACTATAGCTTCGTTATCCTCAACAATACCACATCTAATCATGCCAGTTTGTAATTCCTAATAATATTCTTGTACAGAATTTTTCCCTGTCTTAAACGCTGCAATTTTTGAAGTAATTAACGGTTATAATAAGGTGGAACCCAATGAGCATGCATAGCATTTTGCAAAGAAGGCCAAGTAGTTGGGATATTATCATGATATAATCTACAATGTTCATACCACCACACACAAGCAAAACTAGTGAATGCACAAACAGCAGGAGCAACAACACGTCTTAAACACTGCAATTTTCAAGTAATTCACGTTGATAATCTGGTGGAACCCAATGAGTGCGCATAGCATTTTTCAAAGCAGGCCAAGTAGTTGGGATATTATCATGATATAATCTACAATGTTCAGACCACCACACATAACGAAAACTAGTGAATGCACAAACAACAACAGCAACACGTCTCTCCTCTGGATATTGTAAACATGTAAAATGTTGTTCAGTTTCTAACTACCAAGTAAGATATATATCAGGAACATATCTACCCTCAAATGGTGGAATATTCAATTTTAGCTTAGGAACATGGTCATGATATCGTACCTGAGGTGGGGGTGCAGCCCTACCATTGTGATTATTTGCATGTGGATGACCTGGTGGTGGTGCTGGTGGTTTCACATAGTTCTAATTTTGATAAACCTCATCCTTGTAATCGCCCTTGTAATCGTCCTCCTCGTCGGCAGCAACACCAGGAGCCACATAAGTGGCAACAACAGTAGCAACGGCACCAGAATTTTGGCCTTCCTCAAGTGGAACATGCTTTGCTCGGTGGAGTACTAGATCGCGACGTGAGGTGGCTGTGGTTGTTGGTGGTGGTGTTGTTGTTCTTGCAATGGTGCAGCAGAGGTAGTAGGTGGTGGTAGACGCGCGAGCACTTCAGCGAACTTGGCATCCAACTTGGTGTCAATTGTCTTCTCGATGTCATCTATCCTCTCTAGTACCTTGCCAAAACTGCTTGTCACATCTTCCACCTGGTGACCCAACATTTGCTGGAATTTATCATGTAACGCCTTGTTCATCATGCTCTCCTAGTCTAGCTCATCGGCTTGTGATACTGTCATGGTTAGCAGCAATAGGAACACACAAGAATATGAACCTACAGACTACTAGGAAGTGGTGGTGGTGGTGTGTCACAAATCCATCAAGCGAATTTCAATTTCTTACCAGTTCCTACCAAGTAGCAGGCGGTGACCGACAACGATTGTAGTCAAAACTCTCAAAAGCTTGGATAGAGCGATTACCAGGTGGAGTCAAAACACGATGTAGATGTATGAGGAGCTGGGATGGCTTATAATATGGTAGCAAAAAGGTCAGCAATAATCAATTCAGAGATGCAAAGTTGAATAAACACTCAACGATGGTACTGTGTTGGTCCTAGGCTAGACTGTGCTAGAGACGCGAGCCTAGAACACTAACAAAATCACGGCGTTGCACGTAAACAAGGGAGGAGCACACTCTGAATATCTTTTTTTCACTTTTTTTTCACCTTTTTTCCTTTTTTTGCTCCGCAACAAATTTTTTTCAAAAAAAAATCTACAAATGGTCTAAAAACTACCTAGCCAGATTTTTTTTCAAACTGGAACTATTTTTCTTATACGGATGGCATGGAAGTTGGGGAGTCTGGCTTGGTCATGACACGTTGTATGACGTGACCTGGAAATCAAAAACAGATAAGCGAATACTGGACTCAGACTAGGACTGGTGCCAGAGATGAATCTGGTGGAACTCGGACTAGTGTGATGTCGGCGGATATGTATGGGAGGTGGACTCGGATTGGCGAGATGGCAGCAAATATGTGGTGGTGTATATGGACTCAGATCGATAGTAGTATATGGACTCGGATTGGTGGTGGTATATGGCAGCGGTGATGAAGATGGTGCGGTGGTGGTATATGGCAGCGGCGATGATGATAGTGCGGCGGCGACGTGACAACTTGTGAACAGAACTCGAAATTCTAAAGGACTAGACACTAGGACCGACAACTTGACATGACGATGCAACTACAAATTCAACAAGGCAAATACAGAAAAGATTATGCAATTGCTCAGATTGGTTTGGATATGACGAACTAACCCTAATTTTTTGTGGCCTTTTCTTGGACTATACTTATGAAGAACATATGCGATCTAAACTACGAAAAATAGGAAAATATCACCGAGCAACCTGGAAATCTGATACCACTTGATAGAGGCAAAGGTGAACCGTCTTTCGATGAGATGGTGGTTATCATTTTTGGTGGAGTAGACATTCTCTATCCGACTACGAACACACGAAGACGTCGCGCCTTAGCAGTCGTTAAACCAACTCCGAGAGGTTATTGACCACGTCGGAGCACAATCAACCTGACCATGAGGGTCTATTTCCTACGCACAAATGAAGAACAAGCAAGAAACTGAGACTGCAACCTGGATATTGCGAATATAAGAGGAAAACTTTATTAACCAAGTGGGGTTATGTGATGTCTTGGTCTAGTCGTTGAACACAAACGAAGGACGCGAGTTGCACCTATGGCGAACTTTAATCTAAACAAAACCCAAAGTCTAAACAATGCCCTAAGGGCTGTATATAAGGGATGTATATATGCTGACTTCCAACTTTACTCCAACCTCCTCGAGCTAGTTCACCAAGCGACCAAGGCGGAGCGACAAGTACAAGATGACTTCAAGTACTCCAAGTATTCTTCCAAGACCTACTGCTCCCATACTCAAGCTCCCACGACTTTGACACCTCCTACCTCGACTAGAGCATCATCAAGCAACAGCGACAAGTCAAGTTACAAGAAAACTTCGACATATTGAAGCCGTCCTCCTACTACAAGCAACCTCAAGCCGAGAGCTTCACCATCAACTACTCCAACGGATGAGATCATCAAGAAGAGTTCCATCAAATGCTTCACATGTCAAGGCCGCGGCCACATTCATTTGCCCCACTTAGCACACCATGATAGCCAACGACGATGGTACCTATGACTCCATGAGCGAGGAAGAAATGGAAGCACTTGAGCACGTGGCCATGCATCGACGAGTGAATGAAGACGAAGATGATCAAGTCTTTTGTGACAATGATTCAAGGCCCGCTCTTGTTGTCTCCAAGGTTTTGACGCTTCAACACCAACAAGATGAAGACCAATGTTGCCACATCTTCCACACCAAAGCGGGCATCAATGGATGTTCAGTGAAGGTCATCATCGATGGAGGACGTTGCCACAATTTGGCAAGTGAAGTGCTATGTTCCAAGCTACAATTGGTCAAGGTGAAGCATCCTCACCCCTACAAGGTCCAATGGCTTAGCAACTCTGGCACTATTCAAGTGGAACATACCGTGCAAGTTTCCTTCAAGATCATCGCATACGAAGACACCTTGGAGTGTGATGTGGTTCCTATGTCCGTGTGCCATCTCCTCTTAGGAAGACCTTGGCAATTCGACCGTGGTGTCATCCACAATGGGCGTACCAACCACTATAGCTTCAAGATGAAGGGCAAGGAGTATGAATTACGACTTACGTCGCCAAGCCAAGTGATCGCCAACAAGCAAGCCTCAAAACATCATGGAGAGACTAGTGAGCGAGTGAACCACCAAAAAGAGAGTGAGCACCACAAGCCAAAATTGAGTGACTCTACGATGAGAGACAAAAACTTAGTCGTCCTAGCCACCAAACGCGAGATGAGAGAAGTGTGTGAGAAGCCATCTAGTGTTCTCCACTATGTCCTACTATGCAAAGATGAAGCGGCACGGACTAACACCTCTAATCATCTACCTCTAGTGTTGTCTAATCTTTTCCAGAAGTTCACAGACGTATTTCCCGATGAGCTAGCTCCCGGCCTCCCTCCTCTACGCGGCATCAAGCACCGCATCGACTCATCCCTGGTGCACCCCGACCGAACAAGGCTCCATACCGCGTCAACCCCAAAGAAACTAAGGAGATACAAAGGCAAGTGCAACATCTCATTGACAATGGACATGTACGTGAAAGCTTAAGTCCTTGTGACGTTCCGGTTATTCTTGTGCCCAAGAAAGATGGTAATTTTCACATCTGTTCCGATTGCCATCCCATAAATGCTATCACCATTCGCTATAGGCATCCCATTCCACACCTTGATGATATGCTAGATGAGCTTAGCGGCGCCACCATTTTCTCAAAAATTGATCTTAAAAGTGGCTATTACAAAATTCGTATTCAACAAGGTGATGAATGGAAAATCACTTTAAAACTAAATTTGGCTTGTACGAGTGGTTAGTTATGCCTATGGGCTTATCGGAAGCACCCGGCACTTTCATGCGTGTGATGCACTATGTTCTTCGTAAATACATCGGCATATGTGTTGTGGTCTACTTTGACGATATACTTGTGTTCAATGAATTGCTAGAAGATCATGTCACCCATCTTAGGGATGTTTTGCAAGTTCTTAGAAACGAGCGTCTTTATGCTAACATGGAGAAATGCACTTTTGGTGTTTACAAGCTTGTTTTCTTTGGCTTTGTTGTGTCTTCTAAGGGTGTTCATGTTGATGAGTCCAAAATTGAAGCAATTAAAACTTGGCCGCAACTAACTAATTTGCAAAAAGTGCGTACTTTCCTTGCTCTAGCTGGCTTCTACCATTGATTCATTAAGGACTTTAGCACTATTACATCACCTTTGCATGCCTTGAGTTAGAAGAATGCACCCTTTGTTTGGGGACCCTCACAAGCTACCGCATTTGATGAACTTAAATCTTTGCTTACACATGCTCCAATTCTTGCATTGCCTAATTTCGACAAACCTTTTGAGGTCCATTGTGATGCTAGTGGTAATGGTATCGGTGGAGTTTTGATGCAAGAAAAGTGACCCATTGCATATTTTAGTGAAAAACTTTCTGGAACACAACTTAACTATCCCATTTATGACAAAGAATTATATGCCTTAGTGCGAGTATTGCATGTTTGAGAGCATTATCTTCGTCCACATGAATTTTTCATACATACCGATCATGAGACGCTTAAATATCTTAAAGTTCAAACCAAGTTGAATAAACGAGATGCTAAATGGAGTGAATTCATTGAATCTTTTCCTTATGTGATCAAGTAGATTAAGGGTAAAGAAAATGTTGTGGCGGATTCCCTTTCCCGCAAGTGCATGTTGGTTACTCAACTTGAATTGAATGTTATTGGCTTTGAGCATGTTAAAGATCTATATGCACATGATCCTTTGTTTGCGATTCCTTATGCAAATGTCTTGCAAATACTTGTTGGGAGAACTATTACCTTAAGGACGGTTATCTTATGCGCGCTAACAAACTTTGTGTACCTGAGTCTTCTCTTTGTTTGTTACTTTTGCAAGAGGCTCATGTTGGAGGACTTATAGGACATTTCAGACACGACAAGACCTTTGCCACACTCTCCTTCAAGTACTTTTGGCCCAAGATGTTTCATGACATTGCACGTTTCACCAATCGGTGCTCTACATGCCGCAAAGCTAAGTCACAAGCTCAATCATGGGAAGATATGCCCCTTCCTATTCTGTATCAACCATGGGAAGATATTAGTATGGATTTTGTGCTTGGATTATCTAGGACTCAAAATGGCAAGGATTCGGTATTTGTTGTAGTGGACCGATCCTCAAAAATGGCAGATTTCATCCCATGCAATAAGATAGACGATGCTTCACATGTTGCAAATCTTTTTTGTAGGGATATATTGAGGTTACATGGAGTGCCAAGGACTATTGTGTTGGACCGTGACGTCAAGTTCCTAAGCTACTTTTGGAAGACTCTATGGGCCAAGCTCGGAATCAAGCTTCTATTTTCGATGACTTATCACCCTCAAACCGATGGCTAAACGGAAGTCACCAACGGGATGCTATCTACTCTCCTACGCATGTTTATCAAGAAGAACATCAAGGAGTGGGAGGAGTGCTTACCCGTCGCCGAGTACACCTACAACCGCGGAAGACACTCTACTACCGGCAAGTCCCCCTTCGAGGTCATCTATGGCTTCAACACTTTGTCGCCCTTGGACATTCTTCCTCTACCACTCCAAGAACATGCGAACATGGATGCAAGCACAAGAGCAACTTACCTCAAGAAAATGCATGAAGATACAAGGTCAATGATCGAGCGTCAAGTACACCGTCTTGCCACCAAGCTAAACATGAACAAGCACCCCATGGTGTTCAATCCGGGCGATCTCGTTTGGCTACATATTCACAAGGACCATTTCCCCAACGAGCGCAAGTCCAAGCTACTACCGCGGGTCGATGGACCTTTCAAGGTGTTAGCACACTACAATGACAATGCCTACAAGATCGACATCCCACATGCCAAGTACAATGCAAGTGACATCTTCAACGTCAAGGACTTCTCCCCGTACCATGGTGATGAAGATCACGATCCGAGGACGGATCTCTCCCAAGGGGGGGAGATGATGCGGATCATCCTTCGATCATCCCCATGGACTCTACACCAACACATCAAGCACCATGTGGACCTATGACAAGAGCTTGAGCACGCCATCGAAACCGAGGTGAACTCACTCCTACTCGAGATCGATATGGATATAAATGGAACTTGGATGCTACCTCACCAAAACATGCTATGTGTCATTAGGTACGAAGATGAATGCCACCTAGCAGCTAAGGGACACCCCAAAGGAGTAGGAGAAGCACCCCAAGGCCACGACGAAGAAGGAGGAGTCCAACAAGATCAAGACAACACCTCCAAGGCGACACCGTGCGCACGGGCCATCCAGACCCCGTGCCCAAGGGCCACCCAGAAGGCTTCTGTAACCCTGACGTGCACCCTCGTGCGGACGACCTCTAGACCCCGTGTGCACGGGCCCTCACCGCTGTAGCACCCCGTGCGCACGGGCGTGTACCGTGCCCACGGGACCCCTGTGCGCATGGGCCCATCAGGATTCTGGCCGAGAGCTCCTGTTTGGGCCTCCACTTTGTCCCCCTCCTCCACCTACCTATATATTTCGTGCATAGATCATTTGTTAGGGTTAGCAAAGTATATGTGAGACATTGATAGAGCTTTTCTCCTTCTACCACTCCTCTTGGAGATCAAGACCCCTCTAGGGAAGATCCCAAGTGGATTATCAAGACCTCCTTTTGGAGAAGACTATCATCAAGACCTCACCTCCTTAGGAGTGGGAAGAACCTTACCTTTGTGCTTGTTTCCTTGGATTGTTCTTGTATTCTTGTGGATCTCAACTATGCTATTCTAGTGGATGTGTGATTCGAGTTTGTTTGAGTGAATTTCCTCTTTGTGTTCTTGTGTTCATTCCTTTTCCCCCTCCAACTATAAAAAGATCTCCACTTAGGGTACCATCCTACAACACTCATCCTCGTAATCGCCCTCGTAATCTTCCTCCTCCTCTATAGCAGTAGGAGCCGGAGCCACAGAAGCATCAACAGTAGGTGGAGTGGCACCAGAAGTTTGGTCGGGCTCAAGAGGAACATGATTCGCTCGTCCTGTTGGATCGCGATGTGGAGGTGGTTGTTGATGTTGTTGTAGCAGTGTAGTAGAGGCAACAGGTGGTGGCAGACGCGCGAGCACTTCAGCGAACTTGGCATCCAACTTGGTGTCAATTGTCTTCTCAATGTCATCTATCCTCTCTAGTGCCTTGCCAAAGCTGCTCATCACGTCTTCCACCTGTTGACCCAACATGTGCTGGAATTTATCATGGAGCTCCTTGTTCATCATGTTCTCCCAGTCTAGCTCGTCGACTTCTGATCCTGTCATGGTTAGCAACAATAGAAACACACAAAAATTATCCTACAGACTACTAGAAAGTGGTGGTGGTGTGGTGGAAGATCACAACTCCGTCAAACAAACCTCAAATTCTTACCAGTTCTTACCAAGCAGCAGGTGGTGATCGGCGATCGTTGTAGTCACAACACCTCAAAGCTTGGATAGAGCAATTACCAGGAGGAGCCAAACGCACGAGATATATGTGGATCTGGGGTGGCTTATAATATGGTAGCAAAAAGGTCAGCAATAATCAATTCAGAGATGCAAAGTTGATTAAATGCTCAATGATGATACTGTGCTGGTCCTAGGCTAGACCATGCTAGAGACGCAAGCCTAGAAGACTAACAAAATCACGACGCTGCATGTAAACAAGGGAGGAGAACACTCTGAATTTTTTTGCTCCGCAACAATTTTTTTTTTGAAAAAGTATACAAATGGTCTAAAAATTGCCTAGCCAGAATTTTTTAGACTTAGTTTTTTTTAGAAACTGGAACTATTTTTTTACAAACTACCTAGCCTCGAGAACTATTTTTCTTGGATTCCCCAACTTCTGTGTCATGACAACATGGTCATGACACGGAGTATGGCGTGATCTGGAAATCGCAAACAAAGAAACAAATACTGGACTCGGACTAGGACTGGTGGTGGAGATGAATCTGGTGGAACTCGGACTGGTAGCGGATATATGTAGGGGCGATGGAACACAGACTGGTGGCGAATCTGCAATGGAGGTGGACTCCGATTGGCGTGATGGAATGTAACACCCCCGGTGATTAGCAACAGTAATCACTTTTGATAATGACATGTTAGCATGATTAACAGTGCATAATCATCATTAGCATCATATTGTGTTTCAACTTCTAACTCAAATCCAAATTTAAATGAAAGTGAAATATGAAAGTTGTCCAACATAAAAACTAAAATGTTCGATAAATAACAAATATTGCAGAGGCCATTCTAAAATTGTAACCAATAAATAATAAAACAATTAGGTGGCTCTAACGTAATTAAAACAGTAAGGTTTAATGCATTTTAATTATTATAAAAATTGTGTGAGCTCCTATTGTCTCCAAACTAATTTCTGGTAGTGGTGGGTAATGCCTAGTATTTGTTGGAGCAATTCCTATGTTTTACAAAATTCAATGTGTGGCCTAACAATTTACTAAACAGAGATATATGAATAAATAAAAGAAAAGATAAAAGAAAACGAAACAAAAGAAAAGAAAAAGAGAAAAGCCCCCTCGGCCCAACTGGGCCAAGGTCCAGCTGGCCCGACCAGCCCACCCCCACTCCCCTTATCCCCTTGTCGGTGGAACACTATCCACCCCATCCACCACTCCACTCCCACTTCCCCCCCCCCCACTCCCCTCGTCAGCCCCCACCTTCCCGATCCAGATCGGGATCGGGGGAACGATCCCCTCGCCCTCGCCGCACGACGACGTCGCCGGAGCAACCTCGCCGCTGCCTCCTCTCCGTCCCCGTCATCCTCGTCCTCCTCCCCAAGTCGCTCCCCGCGCCCCATTGCCCCTGACCCTACGACCCGCCGTGAGGACCCCCTCCTCTCCCCCTTTCCCTCTGTCGCCGGCGCTGTTCACGACGCTCCGACCTCCTCTACCCGCGCACGCGCACTCACCGCAGTCGGGCCGCGCCCAGGCCGCGCGCCGCTCCGTCCGGACGCGCCCGCAGCTCCCTGCGCCTCGGGCCTCCCTTGCTCGCGCCTCGCTTGGCCCGCGTCCGGCGCCGTGCCGCAGTTGTGCGCTGCCTCGCTCCCCTGCTGTGTGTCGCTGCCGCCCGCTGCGCCCGACGCTGCTGCCGCCCTCCCCGCCTACTGCTTCGCTCCTGCTGCTGCCCGGCGCCGCTGCTGACCGCGCCCCGCAGCGCCCCTGCACTCGCGCGCCCATTCGCCCGCAAGCCCCCTGCCTATGACACAGGGGGCCCACCCGCAGAACGTATTAAAAAAAGAATATAAAAAAGTAATAAAAAATAAGTGAAAATAATTAATAATTAATTAATTAATTAATTAGTGAATTAATTAATTTAATTAATCTTGTTTAGTTAATCTAATTAATTAATTAGCCTAATTAAACAGTAATTAATTTAACTAAACCCTAATTAGACTAAACAGTGTATGACATGCGGGCCCCACACGTAGTTTGACTAGGTCAACTGTGCTGTTGACTGCTGATGTCAGCATGATGTCATGATGACATCACCCAATCACTATTCTGGATAATTCGAAATTAAATGATTAAATAAATTCTAGAAATTAATAAAAACTTTAGAAAATCATATTAAATAAACCGTAACTCCGATGAAAATACTTTGTACATGAAACTTGCTCAGAATTTCGATACGAACCCGAATACGTCCTCCGTATTCCTGTCAAACACCCGCAGCTATATGAACATTGAACATTTAGACCGATTTCAATAAATGAATAGTGCCCAACTTTAATTAAATAAATCCGAATAAATTCCTAAATTAACTAAATCATTTAGTTAGGCAGTAGAGCACCCCGGCATATCATTTAGGCATGTCATACATATTGTTTTCATTATTGCCGTGAATTTATTGTTTCTCTCCCCCTCCTTCTCTCTCTCGATAGACGCTGAGACCGACGGCGCTGCACCAGGATACGACTACTCTACCGACGAGCAGCCCGTTGACGACCTTCCCCTCTTACCAGAGCAACCAGGCAAGCCCCCCCCCCCCCTTGAGCATCCAGATATCGCCCATTCTATCTCCTGCTTGCATTAGATTTTGCTACTGTTAATGTATGCTCCTATTCTGATGCATAGCCTGCTGTTGTAACCTGTTCATTGCTACCTTAACCTGCCTATGATAAACTGTTTAGTATAGGTTGGTGATGAACCATCAGTGACCCCCACCACCTTTCCTTTGTTGCCCCTGCTTGATCATCGACGACCCGATCAACGTGATCGTCGACCAAGACCGACACTCACTTCACACCCCCTTAGTTGTACACTCTGCGTAAACTATCGAGTGCCGAGGGTGATACCTCGTAACGCACTCCCTGAATACTCTGCAGTGTAGCTGTTCGGTCGTGGTCATCGAGGGTGATTCCTCCTTCTCCCTCATTCCGATACGACTCTGTCTGCAACCCTCAGTGTGAACCTCGAGGGTGATACCTCATACGTTCGCCCTGATGATTTCGTCGAGTGGAATCCGCCGAGGGTGATTCCTCGGGTTTCCCCCTTGATGTTATGACCACACGATTACTTGACCTCTGTTACAGGCGGGTCCACCCTGGTGGGTACCCGCTGGGGATCTATGATTTCGGGTGTGCCGGAAGGGCACTCGAGTGTGACATTGTGGCGGAGCATCAGAGACTCTGATTGTCTCCGCTTGATACTAATTGAGCCTATTGGATTTGGGTGTGTGATCTGAGTGGGTCGACGTGCCCTATACGCACTACCACCACGCGGGATAATGGTTATGGGACCCTCTGCGAAGTACGTTTCTCCGAAAGCTCGTCTGACGTCACGATTCACCGTGCGGGCTGATTGTCGGGATTGGGCTGGATACTTCACTGACGAGTTCAGTGTCGCGCCTGCACCCCGGCTAGGCTCGCAACGCGCAGGGTGCCCAGGGCGATGGCCCGAGACCTCTGGGTGCATAGGTTAGTCCGGCATGCTGACCTCTCTGCCAAGCCTAGGTAGAGCGCTGCTTTGTGTTGATCTTCCGAGGACGGGCATTACCCAGCAAGTGTGTCCGGCCAGAGTTGATCGAGCGTGTTGGGTAACAGTAGTGCACCCCTGCAGGGATGAATCTTCTATCGATAGCCGGTCCTACGGTAAAGGACGCTCAGTTTGTGTATCCCGATCTACAACTTAAACTGGATACTTGTTACTTAATTGAAGCTTCGGGATCGCTTTCTCGCTTGGGAGTCGAGGAAGGATCTTTAAGCTGTACTACAACATGTTTGTTAAATAAAATGCTATTCTACTCTCTTCTACTGCTGCAAGATGATGGCCTTGTGAAGATGTTTGAAGATGCTAGTCTTCGATAGGACTAGGCCTTCTCTCTATTCTGGCATTTCTGCAGCCCAGTCCACATGTACAGCCTTTCTCCATTGATAATGTTGCATATGTAGTATAGATCCTTGTTTGCTGAGTACTTCGGATGAGTACTCACGGTTGCTTTATTTTCTCTTTTCCCCATATATCCCACATTGATGATACAAACAGACGATGGAGTCCAGGAGTCCGATGCCACCACCGGAGCCTACTACCAGGAGGGTCCAGAGGGTACTTACTACTGGATCGAGCCAGCTGACCAGGAGTAGGATCGGAGGCTCCCAGGCAGGAGGCCAACGCCTTTCGATCTAGTGTCGCTGTTTGTGCTAGCCTTTTTAAGGCATAACTTGTTTAACTATGTCTGTACTCAGATAATATTTGTATGACTGACTTATGTATTTGGATCTTCGGATCCCTGGTCTGTAATATTGTGGACCTCCGTTTAAATTGTGTTAGAGTTGTGTTGTGATATCTTCCCGTGATTCCCTGTGCTTGATCGTACACGTTTGCGTGTATGATTAGTGTACGATTGAGTCGGGGGCGCCACAAGTTGGTATCAGAGCCGACTGCCTGTAGGAAGCCCCCTTCCAATTCCTTGGCCGAAGTTGAGTCTAGACATCAAAAAATTAATTTACTAACTTGGCTGTGTGGCTTACGGGCCCACGTCGCCAACTGGGTGGTATTAGGATCTTTTATTCCTCGTCTATACTCTGGGACTCTGATCTCTCTTCTACTCGGGATAAATAAATTTTTACTAACGCCGACACTTAGGATCTCGTAAATCCCGTCTACCCGGAGAGCTGGATATCTGTGCGATTTCCCTGTCATTGATCTGATTAGTCTGATAATCATTTTCCTTACCATTGTTTTGTTTAACCTTTCTCTCCGAGTTGTGTTAAACTTCTCACTGTCATTTGACAAATCTGAATTTCCTCTGTTTCAGATGGACCGTTTGTTTGCACCGCGTCCTACGACACAGCTTGTGCTTCGCACTTGGGCTCGTAATACCCCTGGGTTTCCAGCTGTCCTGATCGCTCTCATGACCAGACTTGGCTACCGTTGGTATCCTGAGTACTTGGTTTATGAGGTTTGCCGCGAGTTCAACCAGGAACAGTACTATGCTGAAGTCCGGATTTATGATCAGCAGAACAACTCAGACACCGAGCTAGACCTTTTTCACGGATTAGGCGTGACGATTGAGATGGCAGTCCATGATGCCGCCTACTCTGCTGTCGTACGTCTCCGAGGTGAGCACAATGCTAACTTGGATGATACTGTGTTTCGGTATATTCCGTATGCACCTGTTGGAGATGCTACTGGATACTACACAGCTATCTGTGCCCCGTACGAGTCTCGACGCTACGACCCGCAGGTTCTGATTCAGTGCACTCAGGCTCTGGATCGCACTGTTCGGGCTCTTGCCGTCGAGTTGTTCGCCACTCGAGCACGCTTCTACGAGGCTATGACACAGTTGCTACCAGCTGTTCGTGCAGGGATACATCCGGAGTATATTCTTTACCCACGCAGGACCGAGATGCCGCCAGGTATTGGTTGGCCTGCGGTGGGAGGTCACACGCCTGCACGTGGACCTCTTCTTACAGTTCGAGACCGGGTTCTGCATCAGAGTGCACATGGAGCACAGGATCCTGCCGCGACGAACATTCGTCGTCCGCACTTGCAGTTACCCCGTTTCAGTGGTTTTCTCCGACGTTGATGTAGCCTTTGCTATGTCTCGTTGTGTACTTCCTTACCGCGTGCCTACGCGCCGCCTAGTATGTCTAGCTTTTGAATTTGCGCCGTTATGCTGCCCGATTTTAACCGACTGTGTATGGATCTGTATGTCTTAATCGACTACTGTTATGTATCTGATACACTGCTTAAAGAATTGTCGTGTTACATCATGTTTGTCACTAAACACTCGCAATTGCTTTTACTAAACCAGCCCCTATTGGTACTTAGCAGGATGGTTAGACCAGGTGGTCGTGGTCGTGGTCGTGCCCCTGAACGTCCACCACCGCCAGACTATATGGCGGCTATGATGCAACAGTTTGAGCTTAACTGTCAGTTCATGGTTGGGATCATGGCTCAGTTTCCGCATCAGAACAACCAGAACCAGAACCCAGCTTCAATAACTTTGACAAAGTTTACGTGACTCAACCCAACGCAGTTCCGCAATTCTGACAAGCCCCTGGATGCCGATGACTGGCTCCGCGACATCACTCACGAGATGGAGTCAGCTAATGTCGCCCCTGCCAACTGTGTCAACTTCGCGGCCTTTTTCTTAAAGGGCCCCGCTGCTCAATGGTGGGACACACACAAGCGTACTCTGCCTGTTGGAACGGTCATCACCTGGTATGAGTTCCAGGCTGCTTTCCGTACACGCTATATCCCTCAAGCAATTATGGAACGCATGAAGACCCAGTTCCGTAACCTCACTCAGGGCACTAAGTCCGTTGAAGCTTATCAGCAGGAATTTCTAGACCTCTCCCGCTATGCCGAAGAAGACATCGCCACAGATGCTCGCAGATAAGAGAAGTTCCGTAATGGACTACACCCTGACCTCAAGCTTGCACTAGCTGCTCAAGACATCAATGACTTTTCAACTCTGACGAACAAGGCTATTCTTGTTGAGACCGCTCAGATGGAATACAAGGAATCGCAGAAGCGCTATCGTGATGCTGGCTCATCTTCGGGCTCAGCATCGAAGCGTCGAGTTTGGATCCCCAACAATGCATTCCGTTCCAATACCTCTGTGCCAAAGAACAACTATGCTGCACCACGTCTGCCTCCTCCACCACCGAGGCAGCCAAAAACTCAAGCTATTCAAAACAATGCTCCTCTTCGTCCTGAAGATGGTCTGTGCTTCAAGTGCCGCAAACCAGGACACCAGGCTAAAGACTGCCGCCAGAATCAAAATCAGTTAGCCTTTCCTCGTGCTGGCCGTGGCAATGGTCGTGGCAACAACCAGACCCGCAACTATAATACTGGGTCTGCTGCACATGGTCGTGGACACGCTTACAACATTGACATTGAAGAAGTCCAGGATCAACCTGCTACTGTGATGGGTACCCTTCTTGTTAACTCAGTACCTGCTTCTGTTTTATTTGATTCAGGAGCATCACATTCATTCATCTCTGGAAAATTTGCATTGATGCATGGCATTCGATATGAGAAAATGCATACTCCGTTAGTCATTAAAACTCCCGGAGGTCACTGTCATGCTGACGTAATAGCACCTGACGTTACCGTCGAAATTAAAGGATTGGAATTCCTTGCCTCGCCCATCGTCCTGAAGTCTTCCACCATAGACCTTATACTTGGAATGGATTGGTTGAAAGCTCACATTGCTTCGATCAATTGTGCCACTAAAGCCGTCCAACTTCTTCACCCCACCGATGAGATAGTGAACTATACCGCCCGCATTACTCGGGACGCTGAAGCTCAGATATATGCTCTGAATGCTTTGAACGCCTCACCTCTGGAAGGGATCGAGAACGTTCCTGTCGTTCGAGATTTTCCAGACGTCTTTCCAGAAGAACTTCCAGGAATACCCCCGGCTAGAGCTGTTGAGTTTGTCATCGACTTGAAGCCTGGCACCGTCCCTATTGCCAAGCGACCTTATAAGATGCCTCCACATCACCTACTCGAGCTTAAGGAAGAAATCGACAAGTCACTTAAAAGTGGTTTCATCTGCCCCAGTTCCTCTGCTTGGGGAGCACCTTCACTCTTCGTTAAGAAGAAGGATGGAACTAACCGTTTGGTTCAGGATTATCGGCCCATTAACCAAGCCACAATCCAGAATAAATACCCACTGCCCCGGATCAATGATCATTATGATCAACTCGCAGGATCATCGGTGTTCTCTAAACTCGACCTGAGGTTGGGTTACCACCAGATCCGTGTCCGTGAAGAGGATATTCCCAAGACTGCATTCGTCACTTGTTATGGCTCCTATGAATACACCGTCATGTCATTTGGCCTAACGAATGCTCCAGCTACGTTCTCCCGTCTGATGAATTATATATTCATGGATTACCTCGACAAATTCGTCGTGGTTTACTTGGATGATATTCTGGTTTATTCTAAAAATAAAGAAGAACATGCTGAACACCTCCGTTTGGTACTAGAAAGGCTTCGAGAACACCAGTTGTATGCCAAGTATTCCAAATGTGAATTCTGGTTATCTGAAGTAACTTACCTTGGACACGTGATTTCCAAGGATGGAATTGCTGTTAACCCCGAACGAGTTCAGGCTATTCTTGACTGGACTCCCCCGAAGAATGTTAAGCAAGTCAGAAGTTTTCTCGGACTTGCTAGTTATTGCCGTCGATTCGTTAAGAACTTTTCCAAGATTGCAAAACCATTGACAAATCTGCTTCACAAAGGTGTTAAGTTTGAGTGGACAGAAAAATGTCAAGAAAGCTTTCAGACACTAAAAGATAAATTGACATCTGCCCCAGTATTAGCACCCCCGGATTCCCAAAAGGATTTCATGATATACTGCGATGCCTCCCGTCAAGGATTAGGCTGTGTCCTAATGCAAGAACGCAAGGTAATTGCTTATGCCTCCCGACAATTGCGTCCACATGAAGAAAATTACCCAGTGCACGATCTCGAACTTTCTGCGGTTATTTATGCCCTGAAGCTATGGCGACATTACCTCCTCGGTAACCGTTGCGAGATATATACGGATCATCAAAGTTTGAAGTATTTGTATACTCAACCGGATCTGAACCTTCGTCAACAAAGATGGCTCGAGACAATAGCCGATTATGATATGAATATCTCATACACCCCTGGCAAGGCGAATGTAATGGCCGATGCGTTGAGCCGTAAGGCTTATTGCAGCAACCATATGGTTCAGGAATCACAACCTCTTCTTTATGAAGAGTTTCGTAAATTGAACCTCCACATTGTTCCACAGGGTTATCTCAATACCCTCGTTGTCGAACCAGATTTAGAACACAGCATCAAAACTATGCAACGGTATGACTCTGAAGTTGAAAGGATCAAGCGGTACCTTGAAAAAGGAAAACCGTCGGAGTTCCATCTTGATAATGATGGGATCCTATTTTTCCAACACCGTCTCTTCGTACCTAAGTTCAAAGATGAGAGAGAACACGTTATGATGGAAGCTCATGACACTCCTCTGTCAATTCATCCTGGTAGCACAAAGATGTACCGTGACATTTGTCAGAGATACTGGTGGCCTAATATGAAGCGAGACATTGCTCGTTATGTTTCTGAGTGTGACGTTTGCCGCCGCGTTAAAGCTCAACATCAAAGGCCCGCAGGAACTCTACAACCCCTTACAATTCCTGAATGGAAATGGGACAAGGTCCAAATGGATTTCATTACTGGTTTTCCCAAATCCCAGAAGGGTAATGATGCTATATTTGTCGTCATTAACCGATTCTCTAAGGTTGCCCACTTTCTGCCAGTTAAGGAGACAATCACTGCTAGCCAGTTAGCAGACTTGTATGTTTCCCGAATTGTGTCACTCCACGGTGTTCCGTTGGAGATCAGTTCTGACCGTGGCAGCCTCTTCACCTCCAGATTCTGGAATAGTTTCCAAGAAGCTATGGGAACACATCTGTCGTTCAGTACCGCTTTTCACCCTCAGTCACAGGGTCAAGTTGAACGAGTTAATCAAGTGCTCGAAGATATGCTTCGAGCTTGCGTCATCTCCTTCGGTAAGAAATGGGAGGAATCTCTCCCGTATGCCGAATTCTCTTACAACAATAGCTATCAGGCTAGTCTGAAGATGGCACCGTTTGAAGTTCTATACGGTCGTAAGTGTCGAACCCCTCTGAATTGGTCAGAAACTGGGGAACGCTCACTCGTCGGACCGGACATTATTCAGCAAGCAGAAGATCAAGTCCGCATTGTCCGTGAACATTTGAAAACTGCTCAGTCTCATCAGAAGAGCAACTATGACCGAAAGCACCAGGAAACAGTCTATCAACCTGGCGAGCAAGCTTACCTCCGCGTCACTCCGTTGAAAGGCACTCATAGGTTCGGAATCAAAGGCAAGTTAGCTCCTCGCTACATTGGCCCGTTCCGTATTCTTGCCCGTCGAGGAGAGGTGGCATATCAATTGCAGTTACCGCCTAATCTTTCTCAAGTACATGACGTCTTTCATGTATCCCAACTCCGTCGCTGCTTCAAGGATCCTATTCGAGCTGTGGATCACGAAGTGCTTGAATTACGGGAAGATCTGTCTTATCCAGAATATCCCATCTGTGTTCTTGATGAAACTGAACGTCGAACTCGTCAAAAGTCAATCAAATTCCTCAAGGTTCAGTGGTCAAATCATTCTGAAGATGAGGCCACTTGGGAACGCGAGGATCGTCTTCGTGAAGAATACCCCGCCTTCTTTCAGTCTTCCTCTTAATTCTCGGGACGAGAATTCTTAATAGATGAGGAGAATTGTAACACCCTCGGTGATTAGCAACAGTAATCACTTTTGATAATGACATGTTAGCATGATTAACAGTGCATAATCATCATTAGCATCATATTGCGTTTCAACTTCTAACTCAAATCCAAATTTAAATGAAAGTGAAATATGAAAGTTGTCCAACATAAAAACTAAAATGTTCGATAAATAACAAATATTGCAGAGGCCATTATAAAATTGTAACCAATAAATAATAAAATAATTAGGTGGCTCTAACGTAATTAAAACAGTAAGGTTTAATGCATTTTAATTATTATAAAAATTGTGTGAGCTCCTATTGTCTCCAAACTAATTTCTGGTAGTGGTGGGTAATGCCTAGTATTTGTTGGAGCAATTCCTATGTTTTACAAAATTTAATGTGTGGCCTAACAATTTACTAATCAGAGATATATGAATAAATAAAAGAAAAGATAAAAGAAAACAAAACAAAAGAAAAGAAAAAGAGAAAAGCCCCCCCCGGCCCAACTGGGCCAAGGCCCAGCTGGCCCGACCGGCCCACCCCCACTCCCCTTATCCCCTTGTCGGTGGAACCCTATCCACCCCAAACACCACTCCACTCCCCACTTCCCCCACACTCCCCCTCGTCAGCCCCCACCTCCCGATCCAGATCGGGATCGGGGGAATGACCCCCTCGCCCTCGCCGCACGACGACGTCGCCGGAGCAACCTCGCCGCTGCCTCCTCTCCGTCCCCGTCGTCCTCGTCCTCCTCCCCAAGTCGCTCCCCGCGCCCCACTGCCCCTGACCCTACGACCCACCGTGAGGACCCCCTCCTCTCCCCCTTTCCCTCTGTCGCCGGCGCTGTTCGCGACGCTCCGACCTCCTCTACCTGCGCACGCGCACTCACCGCGGTCGGGCCGCGCCCAGGCCGCGCGCCGCTCCGTCCGGACGCGCCCGCAGCTCCCTGCGCCTCGGGCCTCCCTTGCTCGCGCCTCACTTGGCCCGCTTCCCGCGCCGTGCCGCAGTTGTGCGCTGCCTCGCTCCCCTGCTGTGCGTCGCTGCCGCCCGCTGCGCCCGGCGCTGCTGCTGCCCTCCCCGCCTACTGCTTCGCTCCTGCTGCTGCCCGGCGCCGCTGCTGACCGTGCCCCGCAGCGCCCCTGCGTCCGCGCGCCCATTCGCCCGCAAGCCCCCCTTCCTATGACACAGGGGGCCCACCCGCAGAACGTATTAAAAAAAAGAATATAAAAAAGTAATAAAAAAAATAAGTGAAAATAATTAATAATTAATTAGTGAATTAATTAATTTAATTAATCTTGTTTAGTTAATCTAATTAATTAATTAGCCTAATTAAACAGTAATTAATTTAACTAAACCCTAATTAGACTAAACAGTGTATGACATGCGGGCCCCACACGTAGTTTGACTAGGTCAACTGTGCTGTTGACTGCTAATGTCAGCATGACGTCATGATGACATCACCCAGTCACTATTCTGGATAATTCGAAATTAAATGATTAAATAAATTCTAGAAATTAATAAAAACTTTAGAAAATCATATTAAATAAACCGTAACTCCGATGAAAATACTTTATAGATGAAACTTGCTCAGAATTTCGATACGAACCTGAATACGTCCTCCGTATTCCTATCAAACACCCGCAGCTATATGAACATTGAACATTTAGACCGATTTCAATAAATGAATAGTGCCCAACTTTAATTAAATAAATCCAAATAAATTCCTAAATTAACTAAATCATTTAGTTAGGCAGTAGAGCACCCCGACATATCATTTAGGCATGTCATACATATTGTTTGCATTATTGCCGTGAATTTATTGTTTCTCTCCCCCTCCTTCTCTCTCTCGATAGACGCTGAGACCGACGGCGCTGCACCAAGATACGACTACTCTACCGACGAGCAGCCCGTTGACGACCTTCCCCTCTTGCCAGAGCAACCAGGCAAGCCCCCCCCCCCCCTTGAGCATCCAGATATCGCCCATTCTATTCTCCTGCTTGCATTAGATTTTGCTACTGTTAATGTATGCTCCTATTCTGATGCATAGCCTGCTGTTGTAACCTGTTCATTGCTACCTTACCTGCCTATGATAAACTGTTTAGTATAGGTTGGTGATGAACCATCAGTGACCCCACCACCTTTCCTTTGTTGCCCCTGCTTGATCATCGACGACCCGATCAACGTGATCGTCGACCAAAGACCGACACCTCACTTCACACCCCCTTAGTTGTACGACTCTGCATAGTAACTATCGAGTGCCGAGGGTGATACCTCGTAACGCACTCCTGATGAATACTCTGCAGTGTAGCTGTTCGGTCATGGTCATCGAGGGTGATTCCTCCTTCTCCACTTCCGATACGACTCTGTCGTGCAACCCTCAGTGTGAACCTCGAGGGTGATACCTCATACGTTCGCCCTGATGATTTCGTCGAGTGGAATCCGCCGAGGGTGATTCCTCGGGTTTCCCCCTTGATGTTATGACCACACGATTACTTGACCTCTGTTACAGGCGGGTCCACCCTGGTGGGTACCCGCTGGGGATCTATGATTTCGGGTGTGCCGGAAGGGCACTCGAGTGTGACATTGTGGCGGAGCATCAGAGACTCTGATTGTCTCCGCTTGATACTAATTGAGCCTATTGGATTTGGGTGTGTGATCTGAGTGGGTCGATGTGCCCTATACGCACTACCACCACGCGGGATAATGGTTATGGGACCCTCTACGAAGTACGTTTCTCCGAAAGCTCATCTGACGTCACGATTCACCGTGCGGGCTGATTGTCGGGATTGGGCTGGATACTTCACTGACGAGTTCAGTGTCGCGCCTGCACCCCGGCCAGTCTCGCAACGCGCAGGGTGCCCAGGGCGATGGCCCGAGACCTCTGGGTGCATAGGTTAGTCCGGCGTGCTGACCTCTCTGCCGAGCCTAGGTAGAGCGCTGCTTTGTGTTGATCTTCCGAGGACGGGCATTACCCAGCAAGTGTGTCCGGCCAGAGTTGATCGAGCGTGTTGGGTAACAATAGTGCACCCCTGCAGGGATGAATCTTCTATCGATAGCCGGTCCTACGGTAAAGGATGCTCAGTTTGTGTATCCCGATCTACTACTTAAACTGGATACTTGTTACTTAATTGAAGCTTCGGGATCGCTTTCTCGCTTGGGAGTCGAGGAAGGATCTTTAAGCTGTACTACAACATGTTTGTTAAATAAAATGCTATTCTACTCTCTTCTACTGCTGCAAGATGATGGCCTTGTGAAGATGTTTGAAGATGCTAATCTTCGATAGGACTAGGCCTTCTCTCTATTCTGGCATTTCTGCAGCCCAGTCCACATGTACAGCCTTTCTCCATTGATAATGTTGCATATGTAGTATAGATCCTTGCTTGCTGAGTACTTCGGATGAGTACTCACGGTTGCTTTATTTTCTCTTTTCCCCATATATCCCACATTGATGATACAAATAGACGATGGAGTCCAGGAGTCCGATGCCACCACCGGAGCCTACTACCAGGAGGGTCCAGAGGGTACTTACTACTGGATCGAGCCAGCTGACCAGGAGTAGGATCGGAGGCTCCCAGGCAGGAGGCCAACGCCTTTCGATCTAGTGTCGCTGTTTGTGCTAGCCTTCTTAAGGCATAACTTGTTTAACTATGTCTGTACTCAGATAATATTTGTATGACTGACTTATGTATTCGGATCTTCGGATCCCTGGTCTGTAATATTGTGGACCTCCGTTTAAATTGTGTTAGAGTTGTGTTGTGATATCTTCCCGTGAGTCCCTGTGCTTGATCGTACACGTTTGCGTGTATGATTAGTGTACGATTGAGTCGGGGGCGCCACATGGAAGTGAATAAGTGTTGGAGTATATGGACTAGGATTGACGGGGGAGATGTGGTCGTGGTATATGGACTCGGATTGGCGACGGATATGTGGTGGTGGTATGTGGCAGCAACAATGAAGATGGTGCGGCGGCGGCGTGACAAACTATGAACAGAACTCGAAACTCTGAAGGACAATACACTAAGACCAGCAACTCGACACGATGATGCAATCGCAAATTCAACAAAGCAAAACACTGAAAAGATTATGCAAAAGGCTCAGATTGGTTCGGATATGATGAACTAACCCTATTTTTTTGGTTTTTTTCATGGACTGTAGGTATGATCGAAACTACGAGAACAGGTAAAATCTCACCGAGCAACATGGAAATATGATACCACTTGATAGAGGCAAAGGTGTCTCGTCTTTCGATGAGATGGTAACTGTCATTTTGGAGGAAGTCAACTTTGACGATCCGGCTACGAACGTGCGAAGACATCGCGCCGTAGCAATCGCTAAACTAACTTCGAGAGGTTATTGACCATGTCGGAGCATGATCAACCTGACCACGAAGGTCTGTTTCCTGCAGGCAAACAAAGAACAAGCAAGAAACTGAGATTGCACTCTGGATATTATGAATTTAAGAGGAAAGATTTATTGATCAAAGTGGGGTTCTGTGATGTCTTTGTCTGGTCATTGAACACAATCGAAGTATGCGAGTTGCAGCTATGGAGAACTTTAATCTAAACAAAACCCAAAGTCTAAACGATGCCCTATGGGCTGTATATATGGAGGAATATGAGGAATTTCGTGACCGCTTGGAGGAGGGGTCCGAAACCAACCCTAACTCTGCTTCCCCACACATACGGACTCTAAAAACAGCCTATACTGAAGTATTTCAAAATTACATGGACCAGGCCCAATAATAAGGTGATGTGGCACCTATAATACCCTCTGGATGAAATTTCTGAAGTAGCATCTTGTATATTTCGTCCAAGCCTTCATGCACTCATTACGGTGGCTTCAAAGCCCTGAAATCATCACTTGAAACTCCGTTCTTGTTCCCCTTGTGCATGCCATCATCTCCATGCTTGATCTTGCTCCAATGTTCATCCTTCTTGTCCAAGCTAGGCCCTTCATTTGTAAGCAAAACAAATGTATCCAATTTAGGCATTATCTTATTCTCATGAACATTAGAATCGTTACCAAGATGCACTCATTACGGTGGCTTCAAAGCCCTGAAATCATCACTTGAAACTCCGTTCTTGTTCCCCTTGTGCATGCCATCATCTCCACGCTTGATCTTGCTCCAATGTTCATCCTTCTTGTCCAAGCTAGGCCCTTCATTTGTAAGCAAAACAAATGTATCCAATTTAGGCATTATCTTATTCTCATGAACATTAGAATCGTTACCAAGAAACGAAAGTACCTGATAATTTAATTGGCGTTGCGTGTGCTCTAGTAATTGGTCCACTATCTATAGCAGCAGGAGCTATGGGTGTAACAATGGTATTGATGTCCTCATCAAGAGATGTTGCCTCGGTCTCGATAGCTCTTGCATGTGCTCGTGTTGTCGGTCTGTGTGGTGTCGTAGGAGATGAAGGTAGGTCCATGGGGATGACCGTAGGATGCTCCGCATCAAGCCACTAAAGGCCAGGTTATCTGCCTGCGGTGACTCGGGGTGTCACAATAACTTCGCTGATTAAAAAAACTCGATATGTAGGAAATGTTGGATGAAGTCGAGTCTTCTATTGCTGGCTTGCAAGGGAAATTGAAGAAAGAAAAATAGCTCAAAAGAGGAGCAGAAAATTTGGCGTCTTAGCTACCGAAATCCTTGCACCAAGCAACTGAAGCGTTACTGATGAGGATATGACTACCTTGGATACGACCAAAAATATTGCATACATGTATATTTGTGAGGTGATTTCTAATGCAAACTATGCAATAATTTATTTATGTCATCCAGGACAAAAATACTTCACAAACTTTTGTGTCATGTCTAATTGCAGGTGTATGGGACATTTGTACAATCCACATATGAAGATAAGGGGAAAAGAGATGTTTAGGTGCTGTTTAAAAAGTCCTCTCACGTCACTTTTGGGCCAAGAGAAGATAGAGTCCAAGTCTCTCACGTTCTGGATTCAGATTCGGACTGCACAGACATACCTGACTCAAAACGCCAAGAACTCTTTCATACGGACTCCGAATTGGGTGATTCTTTTTTTGTTGGAAAGTAGATTTCGTGCTCTTTCCAACCCAGTTGGATTCACTTTCAAATTCGTCCGGAGCGTTGAGTTCTTGACGAAACAATCTGACGCTGCAACAGAATCCGAGTCAAACTACAAGTCCAAAGGTGTTGCATCACCTCCACTTGGGCCCATGAGCCTTGTACGACCTAGGGTTAGTTTTAGGCTGCCTTGGGATGTCCTCCCACCTCCTTGGCCGCCACCCCTTACTCCTATATAAGTAGATCTATCTAGTAGCTATTTCCTTGGGATTTGTTTAGTTAAAAGTTAGCCATTGCAACTTCGTGTACTTCGTTTGTGTCCAACGACCAGACCAAGACCGCTTTCGGATCCCCACCTTTATCAATACTTCATCTATATTCGCAATATTCAGATTGCATTATCATATTCTTGCTTGTTCTTCGATTGCGTGCAGGAATAGACCTTCGTGGTCAGGCTGATCGTGCTTTCAGTATCGTCAGTAACCTCGGGAGATTGGTTTAGCGATTGCTAAGGCGCAACGTCGTGCACGTTTGTAGTCGGATCGTCAAAGTCGACCCCACCAAATCGATAGCTATCATCTCATCGAAAGATCGGGACACCCCCGCCTCTATCAAGTGGTATCAGTTTTCAGGTTGCTTGGTGAGAATTTCCAGTTTTCCCTAGATTAGATTTATTTTCTTACCTATTGTCCAAGAAAAGGCCACAAAAAAAAGTTAGATCTATTCATCCTTTGTCCAAGCCAGTCTGAGCCTTCGCAATTTTCTTTTCAGTGCTTGTATAGTTGAATTATCGGTTGCATCGTCGTGTCGAGTTGCTGGTCTTAGTGTCTAGTTCATTTAGAGTTTCGAGTTCTGTTCACATTAGTCACGCCGCCGCTGCATCATTATCCCTTCCGCTGTCCACCACCTCCCATCCATAAAATTCCACCATGTGCTACACACCGTTCATTGTCATAATCATAGCTGACGCCGTTCATATCTTCGCTTGATCCAATCTGCATCTTATCTAGTTTGTTTTGGAAAGAGAGAAAAAAAAAGTCAAAAAAAAGAGAAAAAAAGTGAGATAAAAAAAAGAGAGAAGAAAAAAAAGCACAAAATTCGGATCTATCTAGACTCACTCTCGTACCTGAATTCGGATTCGAATCTGTTTTGCGCATGTTCAGTAAAACAGGCGTATCTTCCTCATACGAAGTCTGTTTTGACTCCGTGAGTACTCAAATTAAAGCTAGCGACGAGCCGCATCTAAATAGTTGCAGAAGCTAATTCAATATTTGACACCTCAAAATCGGCTTCTAAATAGGTATTTTTTTCCCTCCGAAGTTCATGAACACAGCTTGTTCCAGTTTTTCAGGCCAGTTTTAGATATTTTTTTTGACTCCTCGTATCAACTCAGAATTGAGTGATTCTTTTTGCGTTTGAAAGCTTGAGTCAGTGCCATTCTTGAGAAAAAATTATCAGAAAATTGGCAAAAACTTTTCCAGAGGAAAGTTGGAGAGAAAGTTGTTGGTATATCCTGCTTGGCAGTTATTTCACATCATTATTTTTACTGCTATTGTGGTATTCACTTTTATCTTACTGTCCAGAGCTACTTCATATCCTTTATTGATGCTAGTTGTGCTACGCCGTGACCTCATTAGTGTTCTAGGCTCGCGTCTCTAGTCTGGTCTAGCCTAGGACCAGCACAGTACCGTCGTTGAGCGTTTATTCAACATTGCATCTCTGAATTGATTTTGCTAATCTTTTGCTACCAAATATTTAAGCCTTCCAAGCTCCACATATTTCTACATCGTGTATACGTACATTCCCCTGGCAATCGCTTTACTCAATCTTTGGAGTTATTTGACACCGCTGGTTGCCTGTCACCACCTGCTGCATCGTAAGAACTTGTAAGATATTGATATTTGCTACACTATGAGCGTTTTACCACCACATCCTAGTAGTTCATAGGACCATTATTCTTGGATTTTGTTTCTTGTTTTCTACTAACTATGGCAGGTTCCGGAGTTGTTAGTTCTTGGGCTTCATCGATCGTGGGAGATTTGCCACCACCTAAGAAAATACAACAACCGTCACAAGAGGAGCAACAACATCAGAATGCACATAATCAGGTTAATGTTTTCATGCCACCATTTATTGGTCGTTTTAGACCTGATTTATATATTGAATGGGAGTACGAAATAAATGCTATATTTGCTTCCCATAATTTTGATGAGTGTGGAAAATTTCAAGCTGCGGTTAGTACTTTCAGTAGCTTTGCTTTAGTTTGGTGGAGTGAATATTGTCGGTTAAACTCTGATTTTATACCTACTACTTGGGATGATTTAAAACTTGTCATGAGAGATAGATTCGTCGATGTTTATTATACTCGTGGCATGATTAAAAAACTAGAACATTTAAAACAAGGTAGTGACACCGTAACAAAATATTATGATGATTTACAAACTACCTTGTTGCATACCTTTTTAGAAGAAAGTGAAGAAGATTTAATGGATAGATTTTGGGGAGGATTAAACCGTGATATTCAAGAGATACTAATTCATGAAGAGTGTTATCCTATGGACCATTTGTTTCGTCTTGCTTGCAAAGCTGAACAGGAAATAAAACGACGTGTTGCCCACAAGGAGAACAAGCGCACGGTGCACATTCCAAGTGTTGATATAGATGTTTCTTCAACTACTAGACGTACTATGACAACCACATCCGTTGTTGCGATGACTACATCATCTCCACCATGTGACACATCACCATCGAGAGTGCCTACATCATCTGAGTTGATCATAAGAGGTAATGACAAAGGTACATATTTTCCACTTTCATATGAGAATGATGCATGCCTAGTTAACTTGAATACATCATTTGTTGAGTTTCCAATTGATTTGGGCACGTCACCTATTTTAGAGAATTGTGTTACTGTCATGAATGCATCATGTGATCAAACAACTGAAATACCAACAATTTTGAGTGCACCAATTGAATTAACTGTTGATGCAAAAGAACCAATGTTTAATCATTTTGATATGACCTCTAATCTTGGTGATGATTCTGTGACCAATGACTTATTGCATGTTTGCTTATTTAAGCATGTTGTAGCATGTAAATTTGATGCAACTAAGGTTTATTCACCAATGTTAGGATGGTTTAATGATGAACATTGTCAACCTTTTGAAATGAATAAGTGCTTCATTTATATGTGCAAACTGAGTTGCAATATTTTCATGCCTTCTACTTCTTGTGATAATATTTTGGCTTTAGATTTTATGAACTATGAAGGTTACTCATGTATACATGTGTCATATATGCAAAAACTAAGGGAAGTAAAACTGGATGACATATACATATACAACATGTACACCTTGTCTCTTTTGTTAGCCACAGTTCAGCTTAAGCAACGCCGAGGACGGCTTTGTTTTCAAGAAGGGGAGGATGATGAGGACATGACTACCTTGGATACGACCAAAAATATTGCATACATGTATATTTGTGAGGTGATTTCTAATGCAAACTATGCAATAATTTATTTATGTCATCCAGGACAAAAATACTTCACAAACTTTTGTGTCATGTCTAATTGCAGGTGTATGGGACATTTGTACAATCCACATATGAAGATAAGGGGAAAAGAGATGTTTAGGTGTTGTTCAAAAAGTCCTCTCACGTCACTTTTGGGCCAAGAGAAGATAGAGTCCAAGTCTCTCACGTTCTGGATTCAGATTCGGACTACACAGACATACCTGACTCAAAACGCCAAGAACTCTTTCATACGGACTCCGAATTGGGTGATTCTTTTTTTGTTGGAAAGTAGATTTCGTGCTCTTTCCAACCCAGTTAGATTCACCTTCAAATTCGTCCGGAGCGTTGAGTTCTTGACGAAACAATCTGACGCTGCAACAGAATCCGAGTCAAACTACAAGTCCAAAGGTGTTGCATCACCTCCACTTGGGCCCATGAGCCTTGTACGACCTAGGGTTAGTTTTAGGCTGCCTTGGGATGTCCTCCCACCTCCTTGGCCGCCACCCCTTACTCCTATATAAGTAGATCCATCTAGTAGCTATTTCCTTGGGATTTGTTTAGTTAAAAGTTAGCCATTGCAACTTCGTGTACTTCGTTTGTGTCCAATGACCAGACCAAGACCGCTTTCGGATCCCCACCTTTATCAATACTTCATCTATATTCGCAATATTCAGATTGCATTATCATATTCTTGCTTGTTCTTCAATTGCGTGCAGGAATAGACCTTCGTGGTCAGGCTGATCGTGCTTTCAGTATCGTCAGTAACCTCGGGAGATTGGTTTAGCGATTGCTAAGGCGCAACGTCGTGCACGTTTGTAGTCAGATCGTCAAAGTCGACTCCACCAAATCGATAGCTATCATCTCATCGAAAGATCGGGACACCCCCGCCTCTATCAGTTACAGAATGCCTAGGCTGATTTTGAAAAGGAAAAGGCCGACATAATGAAGAGAGCCGAAATTGCTAAGGCGAAACTTGAGCCGGTGAAGCAAGAGCTAGCCACTTTGAAGAATCACATCAAGGACATGTGCATAGCCATCTTTGGTAAGCAATTTTTTTTAACTAGTTGTTCCTTATATTGCCGGCTTATCCTCTTTGTCTGATTACTGATCTTTGTCTCCAATGCATGTTTGACAGGTAGGAAAAGCCATAATCTAGTGGAACAGCTAGTAGTGAAGCTGAAGGTCATATACAAGTTCATAGAACAACTCTACGTAGGCGGCTCATACTGCATTATGGCAACAAAGAATACCAAGGCTCCGCCAAAGTATATTATGGATATGTTAAAGGAGTTATCTATAGTACCAGAGTGGTTTAAGTAGCTGAGGAGATCTGCATGCCGCCAGGGGGCGATGGTCGCCCTTGCACATGCCAAAGCTTACTTTCCAGAACTAGTGTCGGCTCAGCTGGTGAATGGCTTTCTAGAATACAACATAGATGGCATGCCTTTTAAAAATGAAGACTTCTTGCGCTGTGTGAAGGAGAACCGTGTGGCTGCAACCCAACTTGCAGATGAGTCTGATTTGATAAAGTATCAGGCCGCCTTCTCTCGAGTCGGCAAACGTGTCAATCCGCCAACTCCTCAGCCTTTTGAGTTGAACCCTCCACGTAAGCAAGACTTTGCGCCTGGCATTAACTATTCCACTGTGATGAACAAAGAGTTGATTTTTGAAGCTTTGGAATCCATCTAGTGGTTGGCAGACGAAGGAACTTCCTCCAAGGGCCAATGCAACTCGGGACAGGATGACCCGGCATTTGTTGACTGGGGAAAACAAAGCGATGACTCAACAAGCTCGAAAACTGCTCCTTAGTAACTTCTCCGCCGATGTATGCTTAAAAAACTATGATAATTGTAGCCCAAATGACGGCTTGTAATAGGGTAGTAAAATACTTGGTGATCTGCAGTGCCATAGCAAAATGTATTGCTGTTGAATGCTTGATCAATCATTAATGTCTGGGAGGACTTGTACTTCTTTCTTTAGTCATGCTGCCAACATCTTTATGAGGCAAATTGTGTTTAAATACCTGAGTGGTTCAAGGAAACTCGGTGTAGATTATACCACGAGTACTGGAGTACTTCCAGGGCCGAGTCGATCTTGATGGCCCGGCAATACAAATAAACCGGTGTTATGTATAACCCTGATGTATATTTGAAATGGAATTTCTGCAAAAGAGAAGTATATTCATGTAAACAAACATAAAAGTAACATAAATAAAGACAATAAGCTAGCTTTCGAGGCATGACATAAAGATCAACTTTCGAGGCTCATGTCTTGCTTCAATGAAGCTAGCGTGATAGCCCATGATTTATCCTAGCTTTCTGTGAGCCAGCTCTCACGTGACTTAAGCCG
The DNA here is from genome assembly GCA_011799875.1 of Thinopyrum elongatum. Classification (NCBI taxonomy): domain Eukaryota; kingdom Viridiplantae; phylum Streptophyta; class Magnoliopsida; order Poales; family Poaceae; genus Thinopyrum; species Thinopyrum elongatum. The sequence continues at coordinate 376,564,559 of CM022303.1, read as the reverse complement.
GTGTTTTAACCTTGACAAGTTCAGGGTCTTTATTGACTTATCAAGAGTACATAAGGTCACCTTTTCGGAGTAGCATCAAACTAACAGGCAGGTTTAACCAAGTTTCATAATGGCATGTGCCGAGTCAAGAGGGATGTTAATAGCTAAAATCGATGAGTTGGAAGCCCCCAAGTGACCTATGATCAAAGAATAAAGACTCATGCACAATATATGAGATGAAACGACAGGGGCCCGGAGTTTCGGGGATGCCGGCTTTATTATATTGATCATAAAATATATACATGAGGTATGTACGATGAACTGGAGGCAATGGCTCTAAGTATAGTATGGCTGAAGGTGTGCAATATTCTAGGCACTGGGGGGTCTCTTCTTCAGAGGTACGTCACTTGTTGTGTTCACGTATGTCGATGAGATAGTATGACCCGTTGTTGAGGTTCTTGCTAATGACAAAGGGTCCCTCCGACGGGGGTGAAAGCTTATGCATACATGTCTGTTCTTGTATCAGACGGAGCACTAAGTCACCCTCCTGGAAAGTACGACTGCTAACTCTACGACTAAGGTAGCGACATAGGTCTTGCTGATATATCACAGATCATGCTGCGGCGAAATCACGTTCCTCTTCCAGTGCATCCAAAGAGTCCTGGCGAGCTTGTTCATTATCTGCTTCGACATATGTTGCAAATCTGGGGGAATCATGATGGATATCGCTAGGTAACACAGCTTCTGCTCCATACATCATAAAAATGGTGTGTAGCATGTTGATCTATTGGGGGTAGTCTGTATACTCCAAAGGACGGAAGGGAGTTCCTCGACCCAACAACCCGGAGTGCGTTCAAGAGGAACCATGAGTCTTGGCTTGATCCCCCGCAATATTTCCCAGTTAGCATCTTCTGCCTGACCATTGGACTTAGGATGTGGCACTGAGGCCATGTCAAGCCGGTTGTGTTCCCTTTGGCAAAACTTTTTCATAGCTCCCTTGGACAAGTTGGTGCCATTATCTGTGATGATGCTGTGTAGGTAACCGAAATGAAAAAATAACTTTTTCAGAAACTTGACCGTCGTCACCGCATCACAATTGTTGATTGGTTCTGCTTCAACCCACTTGGTGAATTTGTCAACATCAAATAAAAGGTGGGTCTTCTTGTCCTTAGACGGCTTGAATGGACCAACCATGTCGAGCCCCCAGACTGCAAATGGCCAAGTGATTGGAATCATCCGCAGCTCTGGAGCCGGCATGTGAGCCTGTCGTGAAAATTTCTGGCAACCATCACACTTGCGCACGATATCCCCAGCATCCGCGTGAGCTGCGAGCCGGTAAAAACTATGTTGAAAAGCCTTCACCACTAAGGACCTTGAGCTGGCATGATGCCCACAATCACCAGAGTGAATTTCATTGAGAATTTATCGTCCCTCCTTAGGGGAAACACAACACTGAAAAACACTTGTAATGCTTCTCCTGTGTAGCTCACCATTGGCAATAGTCATGGACTTGGACCGTCTGACAATCTGACGAGCAATGAGTTCATCTTCAGGAAGATAAGCCAGATAAGGGACCTTCCAATATGGTATAGCATGAAGAGCAGCAACCAACTGTGCCTCCGGGTTATGAATAGTGATATCTTCCTCTAAAGGCGGCTTGACAGAAGGATTGTGGATTACGTCAAGGAAAACATTGGTAGGTACCGGCTTCTGCTGAGAGCCCAGTCGTGACAAAGCGTCGGCAGCCTTGTTAAGCCGATGATCAATATGATCAACCTGATAACCCTTGAAGTGGCCTGCAATGACAGTCACCATGTGTCGGTAAGCCGCCATGTGGGGGTATTTTGAATCCCAAGTTCCAGAGACCTGCTGGGCGACCAAGTCTGAGTCGCCCAAACATCTGACTTGGCTGAGATTCATCTCCTTGGCCATATGGAGCCCATGGAGGAGAGCCTCATACTCAACTGCACTGTTAGTACAGGGAAACATGAGCCTCAGAACATAACAAAATTTGTCACCTCGTGGGGAAGATATGATGACTTCGAGCCCCTAGCACTCCAATATTCTGGAACCATCGAAGTGTATCATCTAGTATGTATTATCAGGCCTTTCCTCGGGGACATGCAATTCTGTCCAGTCATTGATAAAATCAACCAAGGCTTGAGACTTGATGGCAGTTCGAGGTACATACTTTAGATGATGTGGACCATGCTCGATCGCCCATTTAGCAAACTGGCCTATGGCTTCCCGATTCTGGATAATGTCTACTAAAGGAGCTGAGGTGACCATAGTGATCGGGTGCTCCTGGAAATAGTGCTTCAGTTTGCGGCTGGCCATGAAAACACCAAATACCAGTTTCTGCCAATGTGGATATCGCTGCTTGGACTCGGTCAGAACCTCGCTGACATAATAGACTGGCGTTTGGGCTGGATATTTTTTCCCTGCCTCCTTATGTTCTACGACAACTGCAATACTCACCGCTTTATTGTTAGTAGCGATGTACAGGAGCATAGGCTGTTTGTCGATTGGAGCAGCAAGGATTGGTGTCGTAGATAGTTGTTGTTTGAGAGCTTCAAAAGCCTTATCTGCAGCATCATTCCAGATGAAGTCGTCCATCTTCTTCAACAACTAGTAAAGGGGGATCGCTTTTTTGTTGAGTCGGCTTATGAACCGGCTCAAGGCTGCAATTCATCCCGCCACGCGCTGAACATTGTTGACGTTGGCCGGCTTGGCAAGTGTTGTGACAGTTTTAATTTTATCTGGGTTGGCTTCAATACCTCACTCTGAAACAAGGAAACCTAGCAGTTTTGCTGCAGGGACGCCGAACAAACACTTGGCCGGGTTGAGCTTTGATATGTCTCCAACGTATCTATAGTTTTTGATTTTTCCATGCTATTCAAGTATCATTCTTGGATGTTTTATACTCATTTACTAGCAACTTTATATCATTTTTTGGGACTAACCTATTGACATAGTGCCCAGTGTCAGTTGCTATTTTTTGCTTGTTTTTTACTTCGCAGAAAATCAATACCAAACGAAGTCCAAATGCCACGAAACTTTTTGGAGATTTTTTTCTAGACAGAAGACACCCAGGGAGCCAAAGAAGTGCACGAGAGGAGGCATGTGGGTCCCAGTAGGCATCAGGGCCCGCCAGAGGCCCCTGGCACGCTCTGGTGGGTAGTGGAGCCCACGGGAGGCTTCTCCACCGACTATCAGCTCTATAAATACTCTAAAATCCCCAAAACCCTAGGGGAGTCGAGAGAAAATAGTTTCCGCCGCCGCAAGTTCCAGAACCACGAGATCCAATCTAGAGGCCTTTTCTGGCACTCTGCCGTAGGGGTCAACGATCACGGAGGGTTCTTCATCATCACCCTTTGTAAGTGCATCTAGTGCCCCTTAGTGATTTTGTTGTATTGAAGATTTATAGGTTAAGGGACTAATGTGTTTATGAGTGTACACAGGTCTAATAAGTCTCTGAGGAGTTTGATAAATCCAAAGAAAGTCGACCCCTAAAAATGAATGTCTTCATCGGAAGATTTTGGTTTTCTTGAAGACTTTGAAAATGAGGAAATTGGTGTGACCTTGAAGATATTGATGCGAGGACTATGACGCGTGAAGACTTTTGTTTTCGTAGTTTCATTTCCTGTCTTTTGAGCCATAGGAAACACCGTACTGTTAAAGGGGGTTGAGGTAATACTAAGGAAAAGTTTCCAAGTGATGCTCATCTCAAAGCCTATACACATACCCAATCCCTCGAGTGAGGCCTTTGGAAATCTCTTACAGTTCAGCCAATTTCTTCAGTGGCAGAGACGAAGTTCTTCTAGTCTCTGAGGAATTTATCCTAACTGAGGAGTTAGGAATTCGCCAGTGCGAATTGCCTACAGTGAGGATCATGATAGCCCTGAGGAATTTGAGAGCTCAAATTTCTGACCGTTGTTGTGCTTCGCGCCAGCTGTCCCAAATATTCTATCCACATAACGGTCATATCATTAGGGGCATTTATGTCTTATCATGTCGGGCTGCTCCCCGGCTATAAATAGCCGCCCCCTCCACCACTAGCTGGTTGACTGCTCCGAGAGATAGATTGACACTTGTCATTTAGAGCATCCCATCCTTCGAGGATTTTGAGAGAAAAACATCTATGAGGAAAAACCCAAAACCCAAACACCTATAACCCAAAGTGATTGAGCATCACTGAAGAGATTGCTCCTGTGTGGAACCGACGCTTGTTACCTTTGAAGATTGTGCATCTTCCAGACGGTTAGGCGTCAAGGTCTAGAGCATCCAAGAGGAATTGTGGATCGCCGAGTCACCAAGTCTGTGAAGGTTTGGAAGTCACCTTGAAGACTTACCACGAGTGATTGGGCAAGGTCTGTGTGACCTTAGCTCAAGGAGAATACGGTAAGGACTGTGTGTCCTTTGGTTTAAATACCAAGCCGCTCCAACCAGACGTACAACTGTCACAGCAGTTGGAACTGGTCTACCAAATCACTGTCTTCACCGAGCTACTGGTTTAATTCCTCAACCCTTTCATTTCCTCACTTTTGTGTTGATGAAATTGATCGTTACTATTTGAAGACTTTGACCGAAGACTTACTCAATTTCCTCCACCCTATGTCTTCAATCACCTTCTCTTCTGCCTGCTTATCCTATTTACACGCTACTTGTGCTCTGTGCTTGTTTCATATCATCATGATGACTGTGTTACTGTCATGTTATGCTTGCACCTGAGTACTTTATCCGCTGCTTGTATTTCATCACTTAGCAAATTCCTCAAGTAGTATTTCCTCAGTGACGAATTTGTAAAAATCACCTATTCACCCCCCTCTAGTCGATATAACGCACTTTCACCCTTGCCCCTCCGATGATGCGTGAGTAGTTCGCCACAGACCTACGGGTTCGTAGGCAGTAGCTAGATGGCTTATTCTCTCTTTTTGATCTTCACTACAATGTTCTCCTTGATGTTCTTGGAGATCTATTTGATGTAATGACTTTTTGTGGTGTGTTTGTTGGGATCCTATGAATTGCGAGTTTATGATCAGTTCTATATATGAATATTATTTGAGTCTTCTCTGAACTCTTTTATGCATGATCTTTATAGCCTCATATTTCTTCTCCGAAACTTTGGTTTGGTTTGGCCAACTAGATTGATTTTTCTTGCCATGGGAAGAGGTGCTTTGTGATGGGTTCGATATTGCGGTGCTCAATCTCAGTGACAGACGGAGACATGACGCGCATGTATCATTGCCATTAAGGATAAAAAGATGGGGTCTATTCCTACATGAATAGATCTTGTCTACGTCATGTAATCGTTCTTATTGCATTACTCCATTTTTCCATGAACTTAATACACTAGATGCATGCTGGACAATGGTCGATGTGTGGAGTAATAGTAGTAGATGCATGCAGGAGTCGGTCTACTAATCTTGGATGTGATGCCTATATACATGATCATTTCCTTGGATGTCGTCATGATTATTCGCTTTTCTATCAATTGCCCAACAGTAATTTGTTTACCCACCGTATGCTATTTTCTCGAGAGAAGCCTCTAGTGAAATCTACGGCCCCCGGGTCTATTTCCTATCATATTATTTTCAGATCTATTAATCCAAAAATACCTTTCTGCAATTTTTCTTTATTTATTTTATTTTGTGTTTTTGCTAGATCTATTTATCCAATCCCATACAATTTAATCTATCTCAATATCGAGGAGGGATTGACAACCCCTCTTACGCGTTGGGTTGCAAGTTTTTGTGGTTTGTGTGCAGGTGCTGTTTACGTAGTGTTGCTTGGTTCTCCTACTGGATTGATAACCTTGGTTTCATAACTGAGGGAAATACTTACCGTTGCTGTGCTGCATCATCCTCTCCTCTTCGGGGAAATAGCAATGCAGATACAAGCAATCATGCTTCATCTGGTAGACTCGAAGATTATCGAATGTCTCCTTCAGGTGAGCCAGCAAGGTTTCTTTCTTCTGTGACTTGACCACGATATCATCAACATAGGCATGAACATTGCGCCCAATCTGCTTGTGGAAAAAGTTTTGCACGCAACACTGATAAGTAGCTCCTGCACTCTTTAGTCCAAAAGGCATAAAGATGTAGCAGAAAGCCCCAAAAGGTGTGATAAAGGTTGTCTTCTCTGGATCCTCAACAACCATCTTGATCTGATGATATCCGGAGTAAGCATTTAGGAAACTTAAACACTCACAACCGACGGTAGAGTTAATGATCTAGTCAATGTGAGGAAGAGCAAATGGATCCTTGGGACAAGCCTTGTTGAGATCTGTATAATCAACACACATGCGCCAAGTACCATTTTTCTTCAAAACAAGCACTGGATTAGCCAACCACTCAGGGTGAAAAACTTCAACGATGAACCCGGTAGCTAGGAGCCGGCCACTTATTATCCAATGGCCTTGCGTCTCTCTTTGTTAAAATGATGGAGGTATTGTCTGATAGGTTTCATCATAGGATCCACATTAAGATGGTGCTCAGTGAGTTCTCTCGGTACACCAGGCATGTCAGAATATTTCCATACGAAGATGTCCTGATTCGCCTAGATGAACTCGATGAGCACACTTTCCTATTTGGAGTCCATGCCAGTCCCAATAGTGAACTGCTGCGACGAATCACCAGGGGTGAAGTCAACCTACTTTGTATCCTCAACCGACTTGAACTTGAGTAAAGGATCCACCTCAGTGGTGGGCTTCTTCAGAGACGTCATATCGGCCGGGTCAATGTTGGTTGTGTAAAAATTCAGCTCTTCCGCTGCGCAAGCTGACTCGGCATAAGCTGCATCTCCTTCCTCACACTCGAGTGCAATTTTCCTGTCACCATCGACTGTGATGGTGGCCTCTGGTCTAGGCATCTTGAGCTTGAGATAGACATAACAGGGTCGCGCCATGAAGCAAGCATAAGCCGGTCGTCCAAACAGGGCATGATATGGGCTCTTGATTTTGACCCCCTCAAACGTCAAGAATTTTGATATGTAGTTAAACTCATTGCCAAACGTCACTTCCAGTTTGATCCGGCCAATAGGTAAGCAAGCTATCCAGGAACAATCCCGTGAAACACAGTTGAGGAAGACTAGAGCTGTTCTTCTGACAGATTCATCTCTCTGAAGGTATCATAGTACAAGAAGTTGATGTTGCTTCCTCCGACCATGAGCACCTTTGTGAGCTTATAACCACCAACCTGAGGTGCCACCACCAGAGCTAGATAACCCAGATTCTCCACCCGGGGAGGATGATCCTCTCTGCTCTAGGTGACCGGTTGTTCTGACTAGTTTAAGTACTCGGGGATGGCCGGCTCAACCATGTTGATAGCGCGTTTGTGGAGATTGTGATCGCGTTTGCAAGTGCTAGTCGCGAACACATGATATTGCCCACTATTCAACTGTTTGGGGTTGCTCTGAAAACTTGACTGGTTGCCTTGCTGCTGAGTGCCTTGTCCAGAACGCTGATTTCCACCTCTGTTATTGCCAGAACCCTGGAAGCCAGCTCCTGAGCCGCCTGACCCCTGGAAGCCGGGATTTGGGAAACTGCCAGATGAGCCGGCTCCTAGGGAGCCGGCCCCAAACCCGCTGGCTCCAGTCTGTCCCGGGTGTCCACCGCCGCCACCACCGTGGTGATGCTGATAAGCCTGATTGCGGATTTTCTGCATGACGAACCAGTTCTCCCACGAGTGGTTAGCCGGCTTATCTGGAAGACTATGCTTGGGGCAAGGGGCTTTAAGTGCTTCCTCATAATTACGAGGTTTGTTCCCATTGTAGGATCTCCGGGAGTTGTTGTTCTGTCTCAGGCCCTTGAAGCCAGTATTGGTGTTAGAGACAAAATCTAATCCTCCTACTGGATGCTTGCGCTTACCATCATTGCCTTGACTACCATGGTTTCCATTATGCCCTAGAATGTTCTACTGGTGACCCTTGCTGCCACCATTTTTCTTGCCTTTGCTAGACTTATCATCATCTGAACTAGGATCTTTCATGTTGTCTGACTTAGAATACCTGGTAAGGACATACATGAGGTCACCCATGTCTTGAACCTTCCGCTTGAGGCGCCCAAGCTTCTGAACGAGAGGCTGAAAGTGACAATTCTTTTCCAAAATCAAGACAGCCTAAGCAGCTATTATGTTGTCGAAAGAGTGAATGATCTCCGCGACCTGGCGAGACCAGTGATGGGCGGACTCATGCTCGCGCTGGATGCAATGTTGCAATTTAACAATCATCATCGGGCGCTTGCAGGTTCCTTGGAAATTTTTTATGAAGCGATCGTTCAACTTGGCCCGAGTATTGATTGACTTGGGAGGCAGGTTTTTCAACCACATGTGAGTTGTCCCTTCCAACATCATAGTTAGATATTTAGCAGAAACTACGTCACTGGCATCCAACATGTCCATGGCTATCTCATAGCTTTCGATCCATGCAGCCGGCTCGAGATCAGCCATGTAGTTCGGAACCTTGCGAGGGCCTTTGAAGTCTTTGGGCATGCGCTCATTGCGTAAAGCCAGTGCTAGACAAGGTATTCCAATGGTTCTGGTACTCAGTCATGTACCTTGTGAAGCCAATGGGGTTGTGGTGGGCGGGGGTTGAGCCCTCGTGTTTGCTACTTCTCCTTCCCGCATAGCTCGAGTCACGTCGACAATTGCCTGGGCGTCTAAAAACACAGGTCGAGGCGGGTCACGCTGCCGACGTGCACTGCTGGAGACCGCTGGCAACTCAACATGCCAGCTTTTGCTGTGACTCGGGTGTGGGATGGAGTGAAGTCGCTGCTGACTGTAGGAATAATTGGCTTGCTGAATGACTGCATTATTTAGCATCTCATTGGTGTTTCTGGCCTCAATCTCCACTGGGCTGTTCCCAGTAATGGTATCGTGGTGAGGTTGTGAGTCGCTGCAAGCATGTTGTGTACCTGGGTTGGAGTAATGCCCCACCGGTGTCTGGAAACAACGGGGGGGGCAAATTGACCATTGTTGCCTGCGGCGCCGGCTCGGGCTGATGCTGCTGAGCCAGCTAGCGGGGCTGAGCCTGGGGCGGTTGTCCAGATAATCCATTCAAGGAAACGACCTAGGTTAATTGGGGTATAACAGGCGCCTCAGGCATACTGGTCCCTGCTCATGGCGCGGGTGTATCCTGTGGTGTACCGAACAGACGCATATGCTCGTAGTTGAAAGGCACACAGCTTGTGTGTCTCCTTTGATGAACTACAACTGAAGCACTCTGAAAAAAACTCAGGTGCATGGCTTCTGCCTTCAGTCGTTCGACCTCATTGTGGATGTGAGTTTGCACCTCCATCATGCAAGCATTCTTGGCATTGACATCCTCCAGAACCTTAGCCATCTACTCACGAAGTTTCGTCACCTCCGTATTGCGCTCTGCCTGGTTTTCCGCTGTTATCGGTGTTTCTAGAAGTGTCGCTATGGCGGTCATCAACTCTGCCAAAGCCTGAATTGGCATTTTATCTGAGCCGCCGCACCTGGAGCCGGTGTTGAAGTGCCGGTCCCTTTCACAGTGCCTATCGCTGTGGAGTTAAGAGTCGGCGCAGCCCTGCTATATAGATGGCTGCCCGACGAGGCGACTCGAAGGCATCCGTAGTGGTCTCATCACCAGAGTAGCCCCAAGCTTACCATCAAAGAGAGAGAGGATCGACTTGGTGTATCCAACCGAGGAGTCTCCATTGGAATAAACGAGGGTCTCCCCGCCAGATGTGGAATTCCCCGCAAGATTGACTCCCTGAGTGAAGACGATGAAGACGTGGTTTCGGCCGGCTTGAACCCGGCCGGGTTGGGTGCGACGAGCCTGCTCGATGATGTCAGAGTAGATGTCCGGCTCGGGGCCCGGTTCGCTAATAATGCTGATGAAGACATGCATCTTGCCAAAGGGGACCCGGTACCCGTCTCAAGTCGGCCTCGGGGCCCCAGCCTGAATTGTCGATGTAGAGCTTGCCGTGACGACTCTTCATCATCCGACCGATCGTGTATCCCTTGATCCCTGGGAGAGCTCCCTCTAAGAACTCAACACCACCGTGCGCAGGCTCCACAGTGGGTGCCAACTTTCATGGTTTTGTCACGGCAGATGTCCTCCAAAAAGGGCTAAGTCTGGGAGCCATTACAACTAGGAGGTAGCTTGAGAGGGGTTGATCGGGAAACAAAGGACACAAGGTTTACCCAGGTTCGGCCCCTCATGGTGGAGGTAAAGACCTACTTCCTGCTCGATTGATATTGCTTGAGATCTCGATTACAAGGATGCAGATTCGCTAACCTAGCTTTCGATGATTGTAACTTAGTCTTTCGTACCAGGGACCCCCCCTTTATATAATAGGCAGAGTCCTGGATTTACAACAGAGTCCAGGTCATACTACGACCCGTATCCTATTCCACTTGTCTCCCAAGTAAGAAGTTCTCATCCTCGGGCCTTCATCAAGCCAGCCCATCTAGTGTCATCACGAGACGGCCTTCCACCTAGTCTTCTGGGCCTCAGCCGCATGATACCCCGCCAGGTTGAAGTGACCCATGAGCTGGTGTGCTCTGGGCCGGGTCATTTCTCCTATAGGGTCGTAACGCTGGGAAATATTCCCAACAGTGAGCCTATCATGCTTCAGTTTGTAGTCGCAAATCGAATCTGTTTGTTTTTCTCAGACCAACGGATAGAGGCAAAGGTGTCCCATCTTTCGATGAGATGGTAACTATCATTTTGGAGGAAGTCGACTTTGATTATCTGACTACGAACGTGTGAAGACATCGCACCTTAGCTATCGCTAAACTAACTTTGAGAGGTTATTGACCACACCGGAGCACGATCAACCTGACCACGGAGGTCTATTTCCTGCAAGCAAATGAAGAACAAGCAAGAAAGCGAGATTGCAATCTGGATATTGCGAATTTAAGAGGAAAGCTTTATTGATCAAAGTGGGGTTCCGTGACATCTTTGTCTGGCCGTTGAACACAAACAAAGTACGTGAGTTGCAGCAATGGCAAACTTTAATCTAAACAAAACACAAAGTCTAAACAGTGCCTTAAGGGCTGTATTTGTAGGGGGAAAGAGAGGGGATTTCGCCCCCCCGGCAAGGTGGGACTAAAACACCTCCTGAGTCGTTTCCCCTAAAATACAGACTCTAAAAAATAGCCTATAAGTAGTATTTTGAAATTACATGGGCCTGGCCCAAAAATAAGGTGTCGCAGCACCTATATTATGCTATGCACGAAATTTGTGAAAGGCCATCTTGTATATTTTGTCAATGTCCTTGGATGTCATCATGGTGGATCCAAAGTGATGGAAACTCCACCAAAAACTCTGTTCTTGCTCCCCTTGCACGCGCCATCTTCTCCATGCATGATCATGCTCCAATTTTCATCATTCTTGTCCATGCTTGGCCCTTCATTTATAAGAAAAACAAATGTATCCAATGTAGGTAGCATCATATTCTTATGAACATTAGAATCATTACCAAGAAACGAAAGTACCTGGTAATTTAATTGGCGTGTGCGAGCTCTAGTAATTGGTCAAGTATATGTAGTAGTAGGGGTTGTGGGTGTAGGTTTGTTAGTGATGTCCTCATCATCCTCCCCTTCTTAAATTCAAGTCGTCCTCGACAGAAGCTCATCTTCCTCACCCAAGTAAGGCTTCAAATCTGCAATGTTAAAAGTGGGACTAATCCCAAAATCTGCAGGTAGCTCAAGTTTAGGTGCATTATCATTTATTTTCTCTAACACCTTAAAAGGACCATCAGCACATGGCATTAGCTTTGACTTGCACAAATTAGGAAACCTATCCTTACGCAAATGTAAACAAACAAGATCTCTAGGTGCAAAGACAACACGTTTTCTACCCTTATCTCCAGCAAGTTTATATTTAGCATTCATGCGCTCAATATTTTGCTTAGTTAACTCATGCAATTTTAAGATCAATTCGACACATTGTTTAGCGTCAAAATTAACATTCTTCGAAGATGGAACACGCAACAAATCAATGGGTGCACGAGGTAGGAAACCATACACAATCTCAAAAGGCCACATCTTATTAGTAGAATGCATCGAACAATTATAAGCAAATTCAATATGAGGCAAGCATTCTTCCCACATTTTAAGGTTATTCTTCAAAACAGCCCTAAGCATAGTAGACAATGTTCTATTGACTACTTCAGTTTGTCCAATAGTTTGGGGGTGACATGTAGTACTAAAAAGCAATTTAGTCCCCAACTTAGCCCATAAACATCTCCAAAAGTGGCTAAGAAATTTAGTGTCATGATCTAAAACAATTGTATTTGTCACACCATGCAAGCGAATAATTTCACGAAAGAACAAATGAGCAATATTAGTAGCATCATCGCTTTTCTGACATGGTATGAAGTGTGCCATTTTCGAGAATCTAAACACGACAACAAATATGCTATCCCTCCCCTTGTTTGGTCGAGGTAAACCCAAAACAAAGTCCATAGATATATCCTCCCATGGAACACTAGGTACAAGCAGAGGCATATATAAACCATGAGGATTGAGTTGTGACTTAGCTTTTTGACATGTAGTGCAGCGAGCGACAAAACGCTCAACGTCCCATCTCATCTTTGGCTAAAAGAAATGTGTAGCAAGTACGTCCTCCATCTTCTTCATGCCAAAGTGTCCCATTAATCCTCCTCCATGCGCCTCTTGCAACAACAAAAGACGAACGGAGCTAGCTGGAATGCATAGCTTGTTAGCATGAAACACAAATCCATCATTAATGATGAACTTGTTTCATGTTCTCCCTTCTTTACAATTCTGCAACACATCTTTAATTTAATGACAAACTTGATCTTTGATGGTCTCCAACCCAAATATTTTAAAGTCAAGTTGTGAAAGCATAGTATAACGATGAGACAATGCATCATCAATAACATTTTCTTTGTCCTTCTTGTGTTTAATGACATAAGGGAAAGTCTCGATGCGTTCAACCCATTTAGCATGTCTACGATTCAGTTTTGCTTGACATTTAATGTGCTTCAAAGATTCATGATCAGAATGTATAACAAATTCTTTGGGCCATAAATAATGTTGCCATGTTTCCAAAGTCCGAACAAGAGCATATAATTCCTTATCATCAGTAGCATAATTTAGAATAGGCCCACTCAATTTTTCAGAAAAGTATGCAACAAGTTTACCATCTTGTAATAACACACATCCTAAACCAATTCCGCTAGCATCACATTCAAGCTCAAAAGTCTTATTCAAATAAGGAAGTTGGAGTACTAGAGAATGTGTTAACTTATCTTTCAATATCTTGAAGGCTACTTCCTATGTGGTACCCCAAACAAAAGGCACATCCTTCTTTGTAAACTCATTGAGAGGTGCAGCAATGGTGCTGAAATCTCTCACAAAATGCCTATAGAAACCAGCGAGTCCAAGAAAACTCCTCACTTATGCAATCATTTTGGGCTGCGGCCAACTCTCAATAGCTTCAATCTTGGCTTTATCAACTTCAGTTCCCTGTGGAGTAACAACATAGCTAGGAAAAGATACTCGATCGGTGCAAAAGGTGCACTTCCCAAGGTTACCAAACAAACGTGCATCACGTAGAGCAATAAGAACAACACATAAATGTTCCAAATGTTCCTCCAAAGATCTGCTATAAATCAGTATATCATCAAAATAGACTACCACAAATCATCCAATGGAAGCACGTAAAACTTCGTTCATTAATCTCATGAAAGTGCTAGGTGCATTAGTTAACCCCAAAGGCATGAATAATGACTCATATAAGCCAAACTTAGTTTTAAATGTTGTTTTCCATTCATCTCCCAATTTCATATGAATTTCATGGTATCCACTACGCAAATCAACTTTGGAGAATATTGTAGATCCACTTAACTCATCAAGCATATCATCTAGCGTAGGAATAGGATGACGATAATGAATAGTAATATTATTAATGGATCTACAATCAACACATATATGCGATGTACCATCCTTTTTTGACACTAGAATAATAGGAACAACACAAGGACTAAGGGATTCACGTATATAACCTTTGTCGAGTAGCTCTTGTACTTGACGCATAATCTCCTTCGTCTCCTCTAGATTAGTACGGTATGGCGCACGGTTGGGCAATGATGCACCGGGGATTAAGTCAATCTGATGCTCAATCCCTTGAATATGTGGTAATCCTAGTGGCACGTCTTGTAGAAAGACGTCAGCGAACTCCTGCAAAATGTTAGTGACAGCAGGAGGCAAAGAGGAAGGCATGTCCTCGAATGAAAATAATGCCTCTTTGCACACAAAAGCATAGCGAACAGATTTGCTGAAATCTAGATCATCAATATCAGATTTGGTGGCAAGTAAACATCCAGTTTTCAATTTTATTTTAGAGGCAACATGAGATTCTTACTAGCATAATGAATAACATTTAATTTCTTATCATCTCTTTGTCCTAGAACAGCACCAATAGCATAATCACTAGCATCACACATAATTTAAAATGGTAAGTTCCAATCAGGTGGTTGAACAATAGGTGGAGAGATTAAGGCTTTCTTAAGTATTTCAAAGGCTTCTACACAATCATCATCAAAAACAAATGGAACATGCTTTTGAAGGAGATTAGTTAGCGGCCTAGAAATCTTAGAGAAATCTTTAATGGGTCTTCTATAGAAACCAGCATGACCAAGGAAACTTCTTATACCTTTAATATCTTTAGGACATGGCATTTTCTCAATTGCATCAACTTTAGCTTTATATACTTCAATACCTCATTCAGAAATTTTATGCCCAAGTACTATACCTTCATTCACCATAAAGTGGCACTTCTCCCACTTCAATACAATATTAGTTTCTTCACATCTTTGCAAAACTCGATCAATATTGCTTAAGCAATCATCAAAAGAAGTCATGTAAATGGAAAAATCATCCATGAATACCTCAACAATCCTTTCACAAAAGTCAGAGAATATAGCAGTCATACATCTTTGAAAGGTAGCAGGTGCATTACATAAACCAAAAAGCATACGCTTATAAGCATAAGTTCCAAAAGGACAAGTAAAAGTAGTTTTTTCTTGATCTTCTTTTGACATAAGTATTTGAGAAAAACCACAATATCCATCAATGAAACAAAAGTATGTACACTTAGATAATCTTTCTAACATTTGATCAATAAAAGGCAAGGGGTAATGATCTTTTCTAGTAGCTTTATTTAATTTCCTAGAATCAATTACCATCCTATAACCAGTTACAATTCTTTGTGGGATAAGTTCATTTTTATCATTAGGAACAATGGTTATACCTTCTTTCTTACAATGAACAAGACTTACCCATCTACTATTAGCTATGGGATAAATTATACCTGCCTCCAGAAGCATTAATATTTCGGTCGTTACCACTTCCTTCATTTTAGGATTCAGACGACGTTGATGATCAACGACGGGTTTAGCATCTGGCTCCATATTAATCTTGTGCTGACATAAAGTGGGACTAATGCCCTTAAGATCATCAAGAGTATATACAATAGTAGCACGGTGCTTCCTCAGAGTTTTTAGTAACCTCTTTTCCTCATGCTCTGAAAGGTCATCACTGGTAATAATAGGATATATCTTCTTTTCATCAAGATAAGCATACTTTAATGTATCAGGTAGTTTCTTTAATTCAAACACATGATCACTCTTAGGTGGGAGAGGATCTCCCAGAGTGTCAACAGGAAAATTGTGTTTAAGGATAGGTGCTTGTTTAAAGAATATCCCATCTATTTCATTTCTTTCATTCATATGCATATCATTTTCAAGGTCTAGCAAATATTGTTCTAATGGATCAGTAGGAAGCACTTCAATAGAAGAAAGACCAATAATTTCATCTTTACTAGATAATTCCTTCTCATGTGGTTGTCTACTAAACTTAAAGAAATTAAACTCATAAGATACATCACCAAACTTAACTTTAACCTTCTATTTAACACAATCAATTTCAGCATTCACAGTATTCAAGAAAGGCCTACCAAATATAATGGGACAAAAATTATCTTGTTATGAGCCAAGTACTAAGAAATCAGTAGGGTATTTGATCTTACCACACAAGACTTCAACATCTCGAACAATCCCAAGTGGTGAAATAGTATCTCTATTTGCATGCTTAATAGTAACATTAATGTGCTCAATCTCAGCAGGTGCAATATCATTCAGAACTTCTTGATATAAAGTAAATGGAAAGCACTCACACTAGCACCCATGTCACATAAACCATGATAGCAATGTTCTCCAATTTTAACAGAAACAACAGACATGCCAACCACTGGCTTATTCTTATCCAACATATCTTGTTCATTTCTAGCAGGTTTAGCAATTCTAGCATCTTCATCATAGAAGTAAAAACATGCCCATCAATATTATCTACCAAGAGATATTTAACCATAGCAATATTAGGTTCCACATTTATTTGTTCAAAGGGTTAATGTCGGGGCTGGATTTTGGGGACACAAAATATCCCAGAAATTTAACCCCTCGTGTTATCACCAGCCCAGGATTACTGTTAGAGGTGGACACGTCCTTGTTAAAGAATACCAAGCTATTACAAGAATTGGATACAAGACCATAAAGGTCTAATGATACAACATTGATATCTGGTGGTGGATGAGGGAATTGACTCATGGTTCTCCAACGATGATGGGGCTCCATACCCACAGGAACAGCTGACCCGGATAATTCCTATCCGCGTGGCTGCTATCCTAGGCTCCGCACGGACATCGCTGAGGTACTCCTCGCTGAATTCCTGACCTGACCACATAAATAGCCAGGGACAAGCCTGTGAGTACGTTTGAATGTACTCGCAAACATCATGAACAAAAGATATACCGAATGCAGCAGATAAAAATATATGATCATGATCAGCCAAACTATATGCATATGCTCATGCTGACTGAAATTTAAATTATGACAATAAAATGATATGAACGTGAACATAGCATGTTAGTCATGATCAAATTTATTAGAAATAAAGCAAATGAATGCCACAGGTAGTCTAGCGAGCCCAAGTGACATTCAGCAAAATAAAAGGATTGCCAATCGGGTGTCCACAAGAGTAGTGGCGGGACCGCCTGTAAACTCGAGGGACGTCACGAAGAGGTCTTGAAGAGAAATGCCAGTCGGGTGTCAAGTGATGCCACGGTCGGACTTGAAGAGAAATGCCAGTCGGGCGTCAAGTGACACCACGGTCGGACTTGAAGAGAAATGCCAATCGGGTGTCCGCAAGAGTAGTGGCGGGATAAACCGCCTGTTAACTCGAGGGACGCCACGAGAGGTCTTGAAAATAAAATTGAGTGCCCGGGGTAGTCTAGCCAGCCCTTGAGACACTCAGGAAATACAAAATAAGAGAAACGGGTTAGTCCTCAATAATATGCATAACCATAATAATATTCACAACAATAGTGTTCAAAATAACCATGACAGTGTTTAGAGATGATAACAATGTCCTGCAAAATAGTTCATGCTCAAATTAATTATTTTCCTCTGAAGACCGACACTTGACCAACCCAGACTGTAGCCCTTAACCGCGGACACGGCTATTCGAATAGGTTTACACTCTGCAGAGGGTGTACTCTTTACCCACAAGTAAAGGATTTCTTTAGTCAGTACCGTGGCACTGACTAATTCCCATTACGGTCTTTGGGTTGAAAACACACCTGACCAGCACACACCAGATTAACTTTCTGGATGCCAAGAATCACCCAAAGCATCGTTCAAGAAAAACTTTAAGACATAGAGACCAACGTTCTGCATGGGATCACTATTCATACGCATGGATTCCAAGGGGTGCCCCCCTCTCAGTCATGACTAGAAACACCCATGCCCCCTGACCCGATGACAGGATTTAGTCCACGGCCGCGGAAACCCTCATCGTGGCCCTCTGTACGGTGTGAGCGTGGAAAGGGGTTATCAACTTACTGAACCATACCCTACCTGTGGCAGGGACTTGTGGCAGCACAGAACAAGTATGGGGGTTACCGAAACAAGACTCGATCTATTGTCGACTTAGGAGGTTCAATTTTTCCTGCAGTGGTTAGCTCGACAAAGCATCTTTTTAATAGTAACACCAAACAGGGCCACAACCCTTGCATGCTCCAACATGCATAACCAATAAGGAATGATCACGCTTCAACGTGGTCACCCTTCTGCCATAACTATATTTTACTTATACCTGCTCCTGCAAGTTAGTCATGACAACACACGATGCATGGTATGAGGAAACATGCCATCACTACATGCATGCAAATTTTTATTTGAACTCAACCTTATGCATGACATCACAATTTCTCTCAAGAATTTAATCAAGCAAACACCATATCAAGTGTTCAAGATGCTTGCCTTGAGCATGTAGGGGTGTTGGTTGCACTCAAAAATTTTGAAAACTTTATCTTCCCTCCATTTCCTATTTTTAAGAATATTGAAATTATCACTTAATTTGAAAATAGTACCAAAAAGTATTTTAAATATTTTTTAAATAAATACTAAAATAAACTGGATGAAATATAAGGAATAACAGAAAAAGAATCAAATTATTTGGTGTTCATATGATTTTCCCAGGGCATTACTAAGTTGAGATAATTAGGGAAATGGACTATTTAATAGATTCAACAGATATAGTGTTTAGGAAAAATGTTCACCCTAGTTGGATTAATAGAACATGATTTTAGAAGCATGTAGAAATTTAAATCACTGGCTTTAGATTTGTAATCGTGCCTATGGAATTATTGGAAGTTTACTGGAAAAAAAATGAAGGAGCAGAAGTGCGCCCAGAGCGCTATATAGCCGTGCAGTGTTAATGGGCCAAGCCCAGCCGTTCGGTCGCGCGAGAGAGGTGATGACGTCGAAGACGTATTCGCGGAACACGTCTACCTCGCGCGAAGGCGGCTTCAGTGGAATCCGTCTCCACTCCCAAACAAGTCAGCATGGGCTCGGTCGCTGGCAGAGGGCCCCGCCCATTAGGTTTGACCATGGGTCAACCTCACACGCAGGAACAGGGCCCCGCCCCTGCCGGCGGCGATTGCCGATGAACGGTGGCACCCCATGGTGAGTTGAGACCACCGTCAGGCTCAGGAGCTCGTGGCAGTTCGCATGATGTGCGGCAGGGCTGGAGGAGGGTACGGGGTCGCCGGCGACAAGCTTCGACGGCGTCGGGCAGGATGGGGCATTCGTCTACGGTGGCTCCTGAGTAAAATTTGAGCACGGGGGTGGATTCGTGGGATCAAGGGAAATCTGCTGGTGAAGATAGTGAAGAGGGGAAGGCTCTAGTGGTGTCGGATTTAACCGGAAGGTGGCCGTGGCCGTGGCGGTCGGAGATGACGAGGGCGGCCATCTCCGGTCGATTGAGTGCTCGGGCAAGCTCACGAGAGGGATTAGGAGATATGCCTGGCCACGAGAGGGGGTTCGGGTGGGTTCAATAGGCCAAAAGAGGTCGGTGCCGTGGCTTCCCGAAGAAGACTCGATGGCGGTGGCCATTACTGCGTCGGCGAGGTGGTTACAGGCGGAGACCGTGGTCGGTGGTGGGCGGCGGGGTTTGGTGGGGGCGGTGGCCGTCAGCCATCAAGGCGAGGCGCATTGGCGGCCTCAGAACTGAGCCATGCGTTGAGGACGGCGCCATGACAGCGACGGGTGGAAGGCAGTGGCAGTGCTGGCCAGTGAAGGGCGGCGCCAAGGGGCAAGCCTTGGCGCGGGGAGGGTCGAACCTGGCCCAAGCAGGGGTCGGGCACACAGGGGAGCCAGGGGAAGGCAGCACGCAGGGGCGACAGGAGCTCGGGCGTCGGTAGCGCCCTGGCCTGCAATTGGCGCGCTCCGACCGCGCCCTGAACATGCACCAGAGGTGTTCGAAGAAATGCCATGTGTATCTAGGCTGGTCCAAATGATCCAATATTTGGCAGGGTAGCAATACTTAGTCTGGTAGGAGTGAGGGACATGCTGGTTTTTGCCATATGATCAAGTCCCCAATGTAGTTCAGAGAAGTAGCAAAATTCTGTCATGAACATGGGGTGTTTGATGGAATGCTAGGGCTATCTAGGTAGTTTTGTTGGTTGTGAAATTTGGCAGAATGGTGTCTCCTTATATGATAGATATGGTGGTGGGTTTGGTTTGGCAAGAAGAGGAACTTGCTAATGCAAGTTTTACCAGAGTTCATTTCTGGACAGAAACTACAGAAGAATATTTGGTGGATCTACATGATGCAAATGGAGTTGATATTCTGTACTTAAGGGTTTGGTTGGAAGGACTATAAGTGGGAAAAATTTCAGGATTTTTGGAGCAAGAAAAATGGGGTTGCAGTTATAACCTAAGAAATGGACAGAATTGAAAGGAGGTTGTTTCACTCAAAATTTTCAAAAGACCAAGTTGGATTTTTCCATAAAAGTGATTTATAGGCATCACATGACCTCCCATAATTTTTGTGGAATTTTGAAAGAATTATTTGAAATGGTTGTAGTGCAACAGAGGCATTTCAAATATTGAAATAGCTATTAAAAGAATTGTTTTGGGGCAATTTTTATTATGAAAATAATTCTTACTGTTATTAAACTATAATTGGAATGTTTTAAGAGAACTACCAAAGCCACAATATTATTTCCAAAAATTTCTACATGGAGGGAAGAATTTTGGAAATCAGAAAACAGAAAAGGTTTTGAAATTAAATAAAGACCTAGTATAATTCAAATTTTTTTTCTGGCCAAATTTTATTTAATAAAATCATGGTAGAATTTTTTTTGGGGTGTTACAAACTCTACCCCCCTTTAGAAAATCTCATCCTCGAGATTTGTTAAGGGCAGAAGAATTAAATGCGTATCAAAACAAACAATAATATGCAGAATGCAAACATAGCAATGCTCTTATGACATACGCCCTATAATATCATACAATGGTTGCGTTATGTAAACTAGCATTAGACACAGCAACAACCAAACTCGTGACCCTTTATGGTTCCGGATGAGACGTTCCAGCTCTGACCTTGGCCGTGTACTATTCAAACACTCGACGAGAGTAGCCAGAAGAGAGGGACGGGCCATTCTGCTGGTCGTCCCCTGGAATTCTTGGATTGCTACCTAGGACTGCTGATAGAATAACTGATGGTTCTGCACTCCCCCTTACTAGTGGGTGTTGAGCAATGGCTCTCCTCGTAATGGAGAGTTCCCTGGCAACTTGGGTGAGCAGTGACTCTTGTGCGGCCACAAAATGCACCAAGTTTTCTAGGGCAGGGTTTTGCTCGTGCTCGGAGTTGGCAAAATGCATCCCTCTATCATAGCCGGATCTGGATGGATAGTAGAAAAATGAGCGATTGTGAGTTCTTGAATCTTGGTGGCGAAGTTGGGCAACGGCTTCTCTAGCGGCATACTGGATGGCTTGATATTCACTAGCCATTACTCTTCCCATGAATCGGTGAGAGTGTTCTTGTGCCAAAGCCCTCCCATTAATAGATACTGTGGCCCAAAACTGGGTGAGGCCATTGCGATCCCTTGCTTGGTACACCACATATCATGGTGATTCTTCCAAACCATGGGCACGTTGGGTGATGCTAGAGAGTATGCGGACGAAGCCATCAAGCACCGGCGCGGTGGTCTCGTGGTGGATGAGGAACAAGGCATCTTGGTGGTTTGGATTAAAGTGAGAATGAAGGCCGTGTTGTGCTGAGTTGAGGCAGGGCTTCCTTTATAAGCCAGCAGAGTCTTCCATCGCACGCTTGCGGATGGGACAACTCAGGTGTCGGCCACAGGCACACAGCCTATGGGCTAGGTTGATAGGTTGGGCATCGACTGTCAAAAGATGTCGGTTGACTATTGTGCAGACTTATCGGATGAGATGGATTTGGTTACGGGCAGGGAAGGATGTGAATGGTGTGGAAACCTAGGGATAGCGACCAGGCTAAGATAGGATTAGCCAATGGTCAGCCTGGCTCTGATACCAAGGCTGTCGGGGCCGGATTTCGGGGACACAAAATATCCTAGAAATTTAACCCCTCGTGTTATCACCAGCCCAGGATTACTATTATAGGTGGACACGTCCTTGTTACAGAATACCAAGCTATTATAAGAATTGGATACAAGACCATAAAGGTCTAATGATACAACGTTGATATCTGGTGGTGGATGACGTAATTGACTCGTGGTTCTCCAACGATGATGGTGGTCCATACCCACAGGAACAGTTGACCCGGATAATTCCTATCCGCGTGGCTGCTATCCTAGGCTCCGCATGGATGTCGCTGAGGTACTCCTCGCTGAATTCCTGACCTGGCCATGTAAATAGCCTGGGACAAGCCTGTGAGTACGTTTGAATGTACTCGCAAACATCATGAACAAAAGATATACCGAATGCAGCAGATAAAAATATATGATCATGATGAGCCAAACTATATGCATATGCTCATGCTGACTGAAATTTAAATTATGACAATAAAATGATATGAACGTGAACATAGCATGTTAGTCATGATCAAACTTATTAGAAATAAAGCAAATGAATGCCACGGGTAGTCTAGCCAGCCCAAGTGACATTCAGCAAAATAAAAGGAATGCCAATCGGGTGTCCACAAGAGTAGTGGCGGGATCGCCTGTAAACTCGAGGGACGTCACGAAGAGGTCTTGAAGAAAAATGCCAGTCAGGTGTCAAGTGATGCCACGGTCGGACTTGAAGAGAAATGCCAGTCGGGCGTCAAGTGACGCCACGATCGGACTTGAAGAGAAATGCCAATCAGGTGTCCACAAGAGTAGTGGCAGGATAAACCACCTGTTAACTTGAGGGACTCCACGAGAGGTCTTGAAAATAAAATTGAGTGCCCAGGGTAGTCTAGCCAGCCCCTGAGACACTCAGGAAATACAAAATAAGAGAAACAGGTTAGTCCTCAATAATATGCATAACCATAACAATATTCACAACAATAGTGTTCAAAATAACCATGACAGTGTTTAGAGATGATAACAATGTCCTCCAAAATAGTTCATGCTCAAATTAATTATTTTCCTTCGAAGACCGACACTAACACCGACACTTGACCAACCCAGACTGTAGCCCTTAACTGCAGACACGGCTATTCGAATAGGTTTAAACTCTGCAGAGGGTGTACTCTTTACCCACAAGTAAAGGATTTCTTTAGTCAGTACCGTGGCACTGACTAATTCCCATTACGGTCTTTGGGTTGAAAACACACCTGACCAGCACACACCAGATTAACTTTCTGGATGCCAGGAATCACCCAAAGCATCGTTCAAGAAAAACTTTAAGACGAACAGACTAACGTCCTGCATGGGATCACTATTCATATGCACGAATTCCAAGGGGTGCCCCCCTCTCAGTCATGACTGGAAACACCCATGCCCCTGACCCGATGACAGGATTTAGTCCGCGGCCGCGGAAACCCTCATCGTGGCCCTGTGTACGGTGTGTGCATGGAAAGGGGTTATCAAATTACTGAACCATACCCTACCTGTGGCAGGGACCTGTGGCAGCACGGAACAAGTATGGGGGTTACCGGAACAAGACTCGATCTACGGTCGACTCAGTAGGTTCAATTTTTCCTGCAGTGGTTAGCTCGACAAAGCATCTTTTTAACAGTAACACCAAACAGGGCCACAACCCTTGCATGCTCCAACATGCATAACCAATAAGGCATGATCACGCTTCAACGTGGTCACCCTTCTGCCGGAACTGTATTTTACTTATACCTGCTCCTGCAAGTTAGTCATGACAACACACGATGCATGGTATGAGGAAACATGCCATCACTACATGCATGCAAATTTTTATTTGAACTCAACCTTATGCATGACATCACAATTTCTCTCAAGAATTTAATCAAGCAAACACCATATCAAGTGTTCAAGATGCTTGCCTTGAGCATGCAGGGGTGTTGGTTGCACTCAAAAATTTTGAAAACTTTATCTTCCCTCCATTTCCTATTTTCAAAAATATTGAAATTATCACTTAATTTGAAAATAATACCAAAAAGTATTTGAAATATTTTTTAAATAAATACTAAAATAAACTAGATGAAATATAAGGAATAACAAAAAAAGAAACAAATTATTTGGAGTTCATATGATTTTGCTAGGGCATTACTAAGTTGAGATAATTAGGGAAATGGACTATTTAATAGATTCAACAGATACTGTGTTTAGGAAAAATGTTCACCCTAGTTGGATTAATAGAACATGATTTTAGAAGCATGTAGAAATTTAAATCACTGGCTTTAGATTTGTAATCGTGCCTATGGAATTATTGGAAGTTTACTGAAAAAAAATGAATGAGCAGAAGTGCGCCCTGAGCGCTATATAGCCGTGCAATGTTAATGGGCCGAGCCCAGCCGTTCGGTCACGCGAGAGAGGTGATGACATCGAAGACGTATTCGCGGAACACGTCTACCTCGCGCGAAGGCGGCGTCAGTGGTATCCGTCTCCGCTCCCGAACAAGTCAGCGTGGGCTCAGTCGCTCGCAGAGGGCCCCGCCCATCAGGTTTGACCATGGGTCAACCTCACACGCGGGAACAGGGCCGCGCCCCTGCCGGCGGCGATTGCTGGCGAACGGCGGCACCCCATGGTGAGCTGAGACCACCGTCAGGCTCAAGAGCTTGTGGCGGTTCGCATGATGTGCGGCAGGGCTGGAGGAGGGTACCGGGTCGCCGGCGGCAAGGTTCAACAGCGTCGGGCAGGATGGGACATTTGTCTACGGTGGCTCCTGAGTAAAATTTGAGCACGGGGGTGGATTCGTGGGATCAAGAGAAATCTGCTGGTGAAGATAGTGAAGAGGGGGAGGCTCTGGTGGTGTCGGATGTAACCGGAAGGTGGCCGTGGCCGTGGCGGTCGAAGACGACGAGGGCGGCCATCTCTGGTGGATTGAGTGCTCGGGCAAGCTCATGAGAGGGATTAGGAGAGATGTTGGCCACGAGAGGGGGTTCGGGGGGGGGGGGGTTAAATAGGCCGGAAGAGGTTGGTGTCGTGGCTTCCCGAAGAAGACTCGATGGTGGCGGCCATTACTGCGCCGGCGAGGTGGTTACAGGCGGAGACCGTGGTCGGTGGTGGGCGGCGGGGTTTGGTGGGCGCGGTGGCCGTCCGCCATCAAGGCGGGGCGCGTTGGCGGGCTCAGAACTGAGCCACGCGTCGAGGACGGCGCCGTGACAACGACGGGTGGAAGGCAGTGGCGGTGCTGGCCGGTGAAGGGCGGCGCCAGGGGGGAAGCCTTGTCGCAGGGAGGGTTGAACCTGGCCCAGGCAGAGGTCGGGCACGCAGGGGAGCCAGGGGAAGGCAGCTGGCAGGGGCGGCAGGAGCTCGGGCGTCGGTAGCGCCCTGGCCTGTAATTGGCGTGCTCCGGCCGCGCCCTGAACATGCACCAGAGGTGTTCGAAGAAATGCCACGTGTATCTAGGCTGGTCCAAATGATCCAATATTTGGCAGGGTAGCAATACTTAGTCTGGTAGGTGTGAGGGACATGCTGGTTTTTGCCATATGATCAAGTCCCCAATGTAGTTCAGAGAAGTAGCAAAATTCTGTCATGCACATGGGGTGTTTGATGGAATGCTAGGGCTATCTAGGTAGTTTTGTTGGTTGTGAAATTTGGCAGAATGGTGTCTCCTTATATGATAGATATGGTGGTGGGTTTGGTTTGGCAAGAAGAGGAACTTGCTAATGCAAGTTTTACCATAATTCATTTCTGGACAGAAACTACAGAAGAATATTTGGTGGATCTACATGATGCAAATGGAGTTGATATTCTGTACTTAAGGGTTTGGTTGGAAGGACTATAAGTGGGAAAAATTTCAGGATTTTTGGAGCAAGAAAAATTGGGGTTGCAGTTATAACCTAAGAAATGGACAAAATTGAAAGGAGGTTGTTTCACTCAAAATTTTCAAATGACCAAGTTGGATTTTTGCATAAAAGTGATTTATAGGCATCACATGACCTCCCATAATTTTTGTGGAATTTTGAAAGAATTATTTGAAATGGTTGTAGTGCAACAGAGGCATTTAAAATATTGAAATAGCTATTAAAAGAATTGTTTTGGGGCAATTTTTATTATGAAAATAATTCTTACTGTTATTAAACTATAATTGGAATGTTTTAAGAGAACTACCAAAGCCACAATATTATTTCCAAAAATTTCTACATGGAGGGAAGAATTTTGGAAATCAGAAAACAGAAAAGGTTCTGAAATTAAATAAAGACCTAGTATAATTCAAAATTTTATTTCTGGCCAAATTTTATTTAAAAAAATCATGGTTGATTTTTTTTGGGGTGTTACAAACTCTACCCCCCTTAAGAAAATATCATCCACGAGATTTGTTAAGGGCGGAAGAATTAAATGTATATCAAAATAAAACAATAATATGAAGAATGCAAACATAGCAATGCTCTTATGACATACGCCCTATAATATCATACAATGGTTCCGTTATGTAAACTAGCATTAGACACAGCAACAACCAAACTCGTGACCCTCTACAGTTCCGGATGAGACGTTCCAGCTCTGACCCTGGCCGTGTACTATTCAAACACTCGACAAGATTAGCTAGAAGAGAGGGACGGGCCATTCTGCTGGTCGTCCCCTGGAATTCTTGGATTGCTACCCAGGACTGCTGATATAATAACTGATGGTTCTGCACTCCCCCTTACTAGTGGGTGTTGAGCAATGGCTCTCCTCGTAATGGAGAGTTCCCTGGCAACTTGGGTGAGTAGTGACTCTTGTGCGGCCACAAAATGCACCAAGTTTTCCAGGGCAGGGTTTTGCTCATGCTCGGAATTGGCAAAATGCATCCCTCTATCATAGCCGGATCTGGATGGATAGTAGAAAAATGAGCGATTGTGAGTTCTTGAATCTTGGTGGTGAAGTTGGGCAACGGCTTCTGTAGCGGCATACTGGATGGCTTGATATTCACTAGCCATTACTCTTCCCGTGAATCGGTGAGAGTGTTCCTGTGCCAAAGCCCTCCCATTAATAGATACTATGGCCCAAAACTGGGTGAGGCCATTGTGATCCCTTGCTTGGTACACCACATATCCTGGTGATTCTTTCAAACCATGGGCACGTCGGGTGACGTTAGAGAGTATGCGGACGAAGCCATCAAGCACCGGCGCGGTGGTCTCGTGGTGGATGAGGGAACGAGGCATCTTGGTGGTTTGGATTAAAGTGAGAATGAAGGCCGTGCTATGCTGAGTTGAGGCAGGGCTTCCTTTATAAGCCAGCAGAGTCTTCCATCGCACGCTTGCGGATGGGACAACTCAGTTGTTGGCCACAGGCACACAGCCTATGGGCTCGGTTGATAGGTTGGGCATCGACTGTCAAAAGATGTCGGTTGACTATTATGCAGACTTATCGGATGAGATGGATTTGGTTACGGGCAGGGAAGGATGTGAATGGTGTGGAAACCTAGGGATAGCAACCAGGCTAAGATAGGATTAGCCAATGGTCACCCTGGCTCTGATACCAATGCTGTTGGGGCTGGATTTCGGGGACACAAAATATCCCAGAAATTTAACCCCTCGTGTTATCACGAGCCCAGGATTACTGTTACAGGTGGACACGTCCTTGTTACAGAATATCAAGCTATTACAAGAATAGGATACAAGACCATAAAGGTCTAATGATACAACATTGATATCTGGTGGTGGATGACGGAATTGACTCATGGTTCTCCAACGATGATGGTGCTCCATACCCACAGGAATAGCTGACCCGGATAATTCCTATCTGCGTGGCTGCTATCCTAGGCTCTGCAAGGATGTCGCTGAGGTACTCCTCGCTGAATTCCTGACCTGGCCACGTAAATAGCCAAGGACAAGCCTGTGACTACATTTGAATGTACTCGCAAACATCATGAACAAAAGTTATACTGAATGCAGCAGATAAAAATATATGATCATGATGAGCCATACTATATGCATATGGTCATGCTTACTAAAATTTAAATTATGACAATAAAATGATATGAACATGAACATAGCATGTTAGTCATGATCAAACTTATTAGAAATAAAGCAAATGAATGCCACGGGTAGTCTAGCCAGCCCAAGTGACATTCAGCAAAATAAAAGGAATGCCAATCGGGTGTCCACAAGAGTAGTGGCGAGACGGCCTGTAAACTCGAGGGACATCACGAAGAGGTCTTGAAGAGAAATGTCAGTCGGGTGTCAAGTGACACCACGGTCGGACTTGAAGAGAAATGCCAGTCGGGCGTCAAGTGACGCCATGGTTGGACTTGAAGAGAAATGCCAATCGGGTGTCCACAAGAGTAGTAGCGGGATAAACTGCCTGTTAACTCGAGGGACGCCATGAGAGGTCTTGAAAATAAAATTGAGTGCCCGGGGTAGTCTAGCCAGCCCTTGAGACACTCAGGAAATACAAAATAAGAGAAACAGGTTAGTTCTCAATAATATGCATAACCATAATAATATTCACAACAATAGTGTTCAAAATAACCATGACAGTGTTTAGAGATGATAACAATGTCCTGCAAAATAGTTCATGCTCAAATTAATTATTTTCCACCGAATACCGACACTAAGACCGACACTTGACCAACCCAGACTGTAGCCCTTAACCGCGAACACGGCTATTCGAATAGGTTTAAACTCTGCAGCGGGTGTACTCTTTACCCACAAGTAAAGGATTTCTTTAGTCAGTACCGTGGCACTGACTAATTCCCATTACGGTCTTGGGTTGAAAACATACCTGACCAGCACACACCATATTAACTTTCCGGATGCCAGGAATCACCCAAAGCATCGTTCAAGAAAAACTTTAAGACGGAGAGACCAACGTCCTGCATGGGATCACTATTCATACGCATGGATTCCAAGGGGTGCCCCCCTCTCAGTCACGACTAGAAACACCCATGCCCCCTGTCTCGATGACAGGATTTAGTCCGCGGCCCCGGAAACCCTTATCGTGGCCCTCTGTACGGTGTGTGCATGGAAAGGGGTTATCAACTTACTGAACCATACCCTACCTGTGGCAGCACGGAACAAGTATGGGGGTTACCGGAACAAGACTCGATCTACGGTCGACTCAGGAGGTTCAATTTTTCCTACAGTGGTTAGCTCAACAAAGCATCTTTTTAACAGTAACACCAAACAGGGCCACAACCCTTGCATGCTCCAACATGCATAACCAATAAGGCATGATCACGCTTCAATGTGGTCACCCTTCTGCCGGAACTGTATTTTACTTATACCTGCTCCTGCAAGTTAGTCATGACAACACACGATGCATGGTATGAGGAAACATGCCATCACTACATGCATGCAAATTTTTATTTGAACTCAACCATATGCATGACATCACAATTTCTCTCAAGAATTTAATCAAGCAAACACCATATCAAGTGTTCAAGATGCTTGCCTCGAGCATGCAGGGGTGTTGGTTGCACTCCAAAATTTTGAAAACTTTATCTTCCCTCCATTTCCTATTTTCAAAAATATTGAAATTATCACTTAATTTGAAAATAGTACCAAAAAGTATTTCAAATATTTTTGAAATAAATACTAAAATAAACTAGATGAAATATAAGGAATAACAGAAAAAGAATCAAATTATTTGGAGTTCATATGATTTTCCTAGGGCATTACTAAGTTGAGATAATTAGGGAAATGGACTATTTAATAGATTCAACAGATACAGTGTTTAGGAAAAATGTTCACCCTAGTTGGATTAATAGAACATGATTTTAGAAGCATGTAGACATTTAAATCATTGGCTTTAGATTTGTAATCATGCATGTGGAATTATTGTAAGTTTACTGGAAAAAAATGAAGGAGCAGAAGTGCGCCCTGAGCGCTATATAGCCGTGCAGTGTTAATGGGCCGAGCCCAGCCATTCAGCCACACGAGAGAGGTGATGATGTCGAAGACGTATTCACGGAACACGTCTACCTCACGCGAAGGAGGCTTCAGTGGAATCCGTCTCCACTCCCGAACAAGTCAGCGTGGGCTCGGTCGCTGGCAGAGGGCCCCGCCCGTCAGGTTTGACCATGGGTGAACCTCACACGCGTGAACAGGGCCGCGCCCCTGTCGGCGGCGATTGCCGGCGAACGGCGGCACCCCATGGTGAGCTGAGACCACTGTCGGTGTACTAAGTATTGGGACTTTAGTACCCCATACTTGTGCACGAGCAGTCGTAGCCAAGCCCGCGGCAAGGCTTGCTGGGTAATAAATGGAGATTAGTGCAAGATTGTCAAGGGGACACTCAGACCAAGAATCAAAGGATCAGGAGTTAATAAGAGCTGAAAACCAAAGACCAGGCCCCCGGCAAGATCTTTCCGGGGTGGCTCACGAAACCCGACAAGATTTGGGCCCGGCAAGATTCGAGCCTGGCAAGATTTGCGCCCCGGCAAGATTCTATCTCTGTGCCACCGCTTCAGCACAGCAACCAGCCTGGCATCCTGGGCCCATTCCTGGATGTGTGGCAGGGTACCAGTGGAGGAGAACTTAAGCGGTGCTGATGGGATGGCCCCTTTTTCCATCCCCAAGGAATGAGGACACCTAAACGGACACCTCACGGTGCATTAATGGCATTTGTCCTAAACCGTCAGTGGTTAGGTATGATTACCCTGTAGCTACTTTACACCTCAATGTATGTACATTTTGCCACTGTAGTGACCCCTTTGGACGTATAAAAGGAGGCCCAAGGCAACTGCTACAGGGGGAGGATCTTCGGGCCCATTCTGCATGCGTAGCTGCTCTTTGAACGTACTGTTCATCGCTAGCGCTCCTGGAGTTTGAGCTCAAGAACGCCCTTAATAAAACAAAGCAGGAGTAGGGTTTTATGCGGATTAGCGTCCCGAACCTGGGTAAAAACCACCTCGCGTCGATCATTGGTTCAGCTCTTTGTGCATACCTCTTTCCCTGCCGAATCATAGAAGGGGTCCCCGCGGTCCCATAGGTGTCGTACGCCGACATCTTTGGCGCGCCAGGTAGGGGAAGGAGGTTGTGCGAACCCGATCCAGTGATCGGCGCCTCAGTTTCTTCGTCATCTTCATCACCATGCCACCCAAGAAGAAGAGTGCCGCAACAGCGCTACCATCTATGTCCGTTTTGCCTGTGCCTTCGCGTACAGGCAACATCGTAGATGCAGAAGGTAGAGGTTTAGAGCCTCCACGGTGTTCTGGTGATCCAAGCCAGGTGAGCGGCGTCGTTCGCAGCGGCGACGGCAATCCGCACGTTGCTGGACCCAGAGATGGGGCTGTGCTGCCTACAGGCGGCGCGGCGAACTCCAGAGATCGGAGAACGCCTCCTAGGACTCCCGCGCCGGCGCAAGCGTTGCGACCTTCACAAGTTGCACGCGACGAGCAGCGCCATGGCGCTGGTAGTTTGGGACGCCCCCATGAAAGGACTTCTGCGCATCAATATCAAGGTGCGCAGGCCCAGCATGCACGCCAAGCTGCTGGTGGAAGTGGTGCGCGGTCGTGTGATCGTGACGTTGTTCCTTCTAACATCGTTAGAAGTCAAAGCACCTCACGTACCTCGCAGCTGTCGCCGCCGCCTACACCAGCGGAAGCCTTGGCACGTGCGCAGCTGCTCCTCAACTTCCCTCCTGCCCCAGAGAAGATGGAGGAGTGGCAGTCTACTATCCAGAGTCTCATCGGCTTCGTCAACAAGGATGGGCCGCAGCAGGCAGGACCCTCGCGGCGGCGGTCCATCGATCCGGTGCGAGCCGATGGAGAGAAGACTGGAGGCGGTGCGACCACGGTGCACTCTCCTCCACGACAGCAACGGTGATCGACGACCCAGCGGACCGATGACCGTGATGATGATTCCACGGCGTCGTCTGATCCGCGGATGCGCCGCGATCAGCGTCAAGTTCTTCGGGAACGGAGCAAAGAAGACGCTCGAACTACCATCGAGCGGCGACGGGAAGCGCGCCATCAATCTGATAAACGCGCAGGACCTGCTGTCGACAAGCCTGCGCCAGGGTACGTAGACGACTTACCTTACGAGGTAGGTTGTCCAGCGTTTACCTGTGAGCTGTGGCGAGTCCAGTGGCCCAATTCCTGAACCTTTAAGCTAGAGGTCCCGGAGAAATATGACGGCAAGACCCATCCATCGGAGTTCCTGAGCATCTACACCATTGCGGTGCAGGCTACCGGGGGCCGAGACGACAAGATACTTGCCAACTACTTCCCGTTGGTGCTTAAGCCCAACGTCAGGTCGTGGTTGATGCATCTGCCGGAGAATTCCATTTCTTCTTGGTCAGATCTATGCCATCAGTTTGTTGGCGCCTTTGTTGGAGGCCATCAAACTCCTGGCCAGGAAAGTGATTTACATCTCATCCCCCAGAAGGAGGGCGAGCCTCTGTGCAAGTATATCCAAAGATTCAGCCGTGTGCAGTACAGCATCCCTGATGTTCATCCTGCTGCCGTTATCGGTGCGTTCCGTCAGAACATACGTAACCGCAAGATGCGGGAAGAAATGGCAATGAACAAGATCAGGGATATCGCCGAGCTTTATGCTCTGGCTGATAAATGTGCTCGAGCTGAAGAGGGAAGGAGACTCCCCGATGAGGATGTTGGCGCAGGGGGCGACTCTGAAGGCGAGGATGCTGCCGCCCCGACAAGGAAGGGCCGGCGACGGGCCAGCGGCGAAACAGGAAGCGTAAAGGCAAGGCCGTGCTTGCTGTCGAGGGATCCGGCGACCTTGGCCCTGCCAAGAAGGCCAAAGTTGGCAACCCCGGCAAGGAAGTTGCCGGGTGCACCTCCTGTCAGGCCTTGGCGGCCGCCGACAAGCCAGAAGGCGGCTCCGGCAAACAGTATTGCAAGATCCATCGCACCAAGGGCCATGATCTCCAAAATTGCCGGCAAGTTGAATAGCTTGTCAAAAGGCAAAGAGCTGAGTACGAGAGGCGAGACAAGGAGAAGGCCCAAGATAGTGCTGAGGGGTCCGGCAAGAAGCGTGGTGGCCGCGGGGGCCGCCGCGGCAAGGCTAAGCAACAGAAGGAGAGGCCCGCCAGAGGCCGTGACAAGGAAGAGGGTGATGATGACGATGAGGAAGATGATGAGTCCAGCGAGCACGAATTTCAGGAAGCTACAGAGGCCATGTGTATTGACGGAGGCGCTTCGTTGCATTCATCCCACCGTCAACTCAAACAGTGGGTGCGTGAGGTTAATGCAACGGAGCCATCGTTCGATGCACGTAAACCTCTAAAGTGGTCCAACACGCCTATCATTTTTGACACCGAGGATCACCCTGATCGCACAACTGCGGTCAGGTGCTTGGCATTGTTGGTTTCGCCAACAATCCGCAACCTCAAGGTGACAAATATGCTAGTTGACGGTGGGGCCGGGCTGAACCTAATCTCACTAGACGTGCTCAAGAAACTGCAAATTCCTGATGAAGATCTCGAGGAAA
Organism: Thinopyrum elongatum; assembly: GCA_011799875.1. Classification (NCBI taxonomy): domain Eukaryota; kingdom Viridiplantae; phylum Streptophyta; class Magnoliopsida; order Poales; family Poaceae; genus Thinopyrum; species Thinopyrum elongatum. The sequence continues at coordinate 376,531,266 of CM022303.1, read as the reverse complement.
TGGGCACGTTCCAAGGAATCAACCCAGGAAGGACCCAGCCGAAAGGCAAGATAACGCTACCGGTAACATTTGGTAGCGAGCTCAACTACAGGACGGAGAAGGTGGTGTTCGATGCCGCCAAGATTCCCATGTCATACAATGGGATCCTTCGCCGCCCAGCGTTGGCCAAGTTCATGGCGGCATCACACTACGCATATAATGTGTTGAAAATGCCTAGGCCATTGGGCGTCATCACTGTCCACTCCGACAAGAAGGATGCGCTCATTTGTGCCGATCAACTCTACCAGGAAGCAGTCGCAGCACCTGCTGCCAAGGCATCTGCTCCTGCCGCTGGAACTCCCGGGGGGAAGAAGAAGACCGGCAAGAACCCTGGCGCAAACTCTGGCAAGCGCACCTCCTCGGAGTGTTGCGCTCCCGTTGAGAATGTACCAGAGAGTTCCACCGGCAAAAACAAGAAGTCCAAGGCTGCTCCACCAGAGACAAAGAAGGTGCCTGCCAAGGAGGATGGAACAGGAGGAACTTTCACCATAAGTTCCACCCTTGATGACAAATAGGAAAGCGCACTCATTGCCTTCCTGCGGGCGAATGTCGATGTGTTTGCATGGCAGCCATCTGACATCCCCGGTGTTCCCAGGGAGGTGATTGAGCACCACCTTGCCGTCTGTCCCCACGAGAGGCCCGTTAAGCAAAGGGTGAGAAAGCAGGCCTTGGAGTGGCAAGAATTTATTGCCGAAGAAATCAGGAAGCTAGAAGCGGCAGGTTTGGTCAGAGGGGTGCTTCACCCAACATGGCTAGCCAATCCAGTTGTAGTGCGCAAGGCGAACGAAAAATGGAGGCTATGTATTGATTATACAGATATCAATAAAGCCTATCCAAAAGATCCTTTCCCCTTGCCGCGCATCGACCAGATTGTGGACTCCACTGCTGGTTGTGACCTACTGTCATTCCTTGATGCTTACTCAGGGTATCATCAGATCTTCATGGCAAAAGAAGATGAAGAAAAGACCACATTTATCACCCCATGTGGTACGTATTGTTTTATACGAATGCCTTTCGGGTTGAAAAGTGCTGGTTCTACTTTCGCGAGAGCGATCCAAATTGGTTTTGAGCCTCAGCTGCATCAAAACATGGAAGCATACATGGATGACATAGTGGTCAAGACCAAGGACAAAGCGACTCTCATTCAAGATTTAGAAGAGACATTTGCAAATCTGCGCAAGATTAATTTAAAGCTTAATCCTGAGAAGTGTGTGTTTGGCGTTCCTTCCGGCAAGCTTCTCGGGTTCTTTGTGTCTCAGCGTGGGATCGAAGCCGACAAGATCAAAGCTATTGAGCAGATTGAGGCGCCAAGACGCGTCAAGGATGTACGTCGTCTTGCCGGCTGTGTTGCTGCCCTAAGCAGGTTTATCTCCAAATTTGCTGAGCGCGCCCTACCCTTTTTCAAAATTTTGAAGAAGGCAGGTCCAATGAAATGGACTCCGGAAGTGGAGGTTGCGCTGCAAGATTTGAAGAGATACCTCTCTTCTCCGCCAACGCTAGTCGCGCCCAGACCACAAGAACCGTTGCTGCTATACTTGGCAGCGACAAATCAAGTGGTTAGTGTTGCGCTAGTGGCGCAGAGAGAAGCTGATGAGGAGGCGACACCAGCGGCAAGGCCGCCAAGTGACACGCCAGGATCATCCCCGACAAGGACTGATCCCGGCAAGACAGGATCTGCGCAGTCAGAAGAACCAGTGCAAAAGAAAAAGATGGTGCAGCGCCCGGTTTATTTTGTAAGCTCCCTTTTGTAAGTAGCTAGATCAAGATACTCTGGTGTGCAGAAGTTGCTCTTCGGACTTCTTATGGCCTCGAGGAAGCTGCGCCATTATTTTCAAGCACATGAAATTACCGTCGTCACTCGCTTCCCATTGCAGCGGATTTTGCGAAATCCAGAAGCAACCGGCAGGATCGTGGAGTGGGCGCTAGAGTTGTCAAGCTTTGATCTCAAGTTTGAGAGTACTTCAACAATTCAGAGTAGAGCCTTGGTGGAGTTCATTGCGGAATGGACCCCAACGCCAGACGAAGAGATTCAAGAAACGACTCTCCCCGGTAAGGAAACTGATCAAGAATGGGTTATGTACTTTGACGGGGCTTTTTCGCTGCAAGGCGCCGGTGCTGGCGTGCTGCTTGTCGCACCCACCGGAGAGCACCTCAAGTATGTAATCCAGATGCATTTCCCCCGGGAGAGTTCAACAAATAACACTACGGAATACGAGGGACTGCTTGCCGGTCTTAGGATCGCGGCAGACCTTGGTATCAAGAAGCTCGTCATCAGAGGCAATTCGCAGCTTGTTGTCAGGCAAGTTAACAAGAATTACCAGAGTCCATTGATGCAAGATTATGTGGATGAAGTGAGAAAAATGGAAGAGCGCTTTGATGGTCTGCAAATAAAGCACATTCCTCGTGCCGAGAACAGTATTGCTGATGACCTGTCAAAGCGCGCTGCCCTCAAGTTGCCTGTGGAACCAGGAACTTTTGTGCTCCATTTGACTCAACCATCTGTGGCATCATCAGTGAGGCAAGAAAAGAGAAGAAAGTTGAACTCTGGGCAGTACTTTTCGGCAGAGCTCCCTAGAGCCACAAGCAAGGAACTTGCCGGGATCAGCGGCAAACCTGCCGGGGAACAACAGGCTCCGGCGGAGCCTCAGGCTTTCACCGTCGAGACAATTGTTCCCCTGGCGGAAGAGATGCCTTTAGTCCTAGCTGTCGAGCCCCAGGCTCCAGCATGGGCACAGCACATTGTCCATTTCCTTCAGACAGGAGAACTCCCCGAAGAGCAGGAAGAAGCAGAAAAAGTAGCCCGTCAGTCTACTATGTACCAGTTCGTCGATGACGTCCTGTACAGAAAGAGACCGAACGGTGTGAAATTGAAGTGTATTCCTCGGGAAGATGGACTAGAGCTGTTGGCAGAGATACATGGAGGCATATGTGGCTCTCACATAGGATCAAGAGCACTTGTCGGGAAAGCGTTCCGGCAGGGTTTCTTTTGGCCCACTGCCCTCTAGGATGCAACTGCGCTAGTAACCAAGTGTGAAGCGTGCCAGTTTCATTCGAAGAAATCGCATCAGCCAGCTCAAGCTCTTCAGACGATCCCTCTTTCCTGGCCATTTTCGGTCTGGGGGCTTGACATACTGGGCCCCTTTCCCCGTGCTGCCGGGGGCTTTGAGTACTTGTACGTTGCCATCGACAAGTTCACAAAGTGGCCGGAGGTGGAAGCGGTGAGGAAGGTGACAGCACAATCAGCCGTCAAGTTCTTTAAGGGAATAGTTTGCCGTTTCGGTGTGCCCAACAGGATCATCACTGACAACGGCACGCAATTCACAAGTCGCACCTTCATGCAGTACGTCCAAGACCTTGGCGGCAGAATTTGTTTTGCCTCTGTTGCTCATCCGAGAAGCAACGGCCAAGCGGAGAGGGCTAATGCTGAAGTGCTGCGCGGTCTCAGGACCAGAACTTTTGACAAGCTGAAAAAGTGTGAAAAGCGCTAGATTGATGAGTTGCCTGCGGTTCTTTGGTCAATCAAGATGACACCAAATCGAGCTACTGGCAAGACACCCTTCGCTCTGGTCTACGGAGCGGAAGCAGTTCTCCCCACGGAACTCATATACGGGTCACCTTGAGTGCTCGCTTATGACGAGCTTGAGCAAGAGCAACTGCGCCAAGATGACGCTGTGCTCCTTGAGGAGGATCGTCTTCAGGCTACTGTGCGAGCTGCTCGCTACCAGCAAGCTTTGCGCTGCTATCATAGCCGCAAAGTTCATGCCCGAAGCCTTGTGGAAGGCGACCTTGTTCTTTGACGGATTCAGTCCGCCAAGAATTCAAACAAGTTGACGCCAAAGTGGGAGGGCCCTTATCGGGTAGTACGAGTCACCAGGCCTGGCGCTGTCCGCCTGGAGACCGAGGATGGCGTTCCAGTGAGCAACTCCTGGAATATCGAACATCTTCGCAAGTTCTACCCTTAGGGCATGGTTGCCGGGGGCCCCCGGCAACCACCTTTTGTACGAGTCTTGCCGGCAGGGCATGTAATCCTTTGTACAAAGCCAGGTGCAGATCCTGTGCGCAGATGAATAAGATTAAGTGTTATGCATTTCTTGTCGATTTCCATGTTTATATATATGCATGCTTGTCTGAGATATTGTATGACACTTATTCCCGGTAAGTATTAACGAACCGCCAAGGTTCCATATTTTTATTTTCTCTTCTTTCTTTTTCTCAAAAGATAGAAGGGTTCCTCGCGCACACGTTTGCTGGGGGGGAAGGAAGATATGGATACTAGTGGGCGACGTTCAGAATTGACACCTTGCCGGAGGAAACAAGAAATACAGCGACAGAGAGCTAAGTTGCTAAACTTGAGCAAGCTTTTCAATTTTTATTACAAGGTTATTTTCCTTTGATGATTTCGGCCTTTGTATGGAAAACCTGCACGCGAAGGAACCCTTGTCGTAATTGGCTGCGCCTTTATTCTGTTTCGAGTCCGTTCAACAGTTTAGATGGCTGCACTAAGAACACCAAGGTGCCTTGCCGGCCGCTGCACCTCCAGCAGGCTGCTGAAGTCCCGCACCCAGTGCTCGCGGCAGGTTGCGTGCCGACAAGTTTTCAGTAAGCGTAGGGTGAACTCCATACATAAAGGAATCAGACAAGGGAAATAGCATGCATGTACCCAAACATAAGCAAGTTATATTACATTAATAAGTTGCTGCAATTCTAACTTAAGGCCTAATTGTCTTTGGCATGGAATGGCGACAGCAAGAATAGGTGGAGCAGCTAATCCCTGCGCTGGCCTTCGACCCTTTTGATTGAATCCACCTTCTCAAGGATAGGCGCGACAAGCTCCTCAAGTGCCTTGAGATTTGCGTCCTTTAGCAGGCGGCCGAGCACGTTGGTGAGGTCGATACCAGGATTGTTATGCACCACCTTGATGAGTACCTTGCGGAGGACGGCCCGGCAAAGCTGGCGGGATTCGTTGGCCAGTTGGGTCGCCCGGTTGGACTGAAGCAGCTTCAGAGCATCAATGACGCTTTCAAAGAATATGGTCAGCCTGGCACTATGGGATATCCTTTCTTTAGTGGAATACTTGAAGTTTGGCAGGCCCATGGTTGACAGTTGTGCCGTGAGCTTCTCCGCGGCGTCGAGGAGGCGTTCAGTCCAGATTTCCACCCCCTTTTCGTAGTCAACTTGAGTGGTGGTTGCGCTCTTGAGTAGGTTCTTCTCGTCTTAGAGATCCTTGCTCAGGGCCTTCTCGCGGGCCCTGCTGTCCTCAAGTGACTTCTCCAGCGTGGTCAATTTCAGCCTCAGATCGGCAATAGCATCATTAGCTGAAGAGAGCTGCTTGGTCTTGTCGGACATGGCAACTTGCATCTCCGCCAGGGTGTGGAGGGTTTTTTCCCTGTCACCTTTGAGCGTCGAGAGCTCCTTGCCGTGGTCTTCAAGATCCACTTCCAGTTTCTTCACTTTGTCGCTCAGCTCATTCTTGGCGGCCTCTGCAGCCTCGGCAGCATCGACGGCCTCCTTGAGCTTGCCGGTGTGATCTACAGTTAGAGCTTCGAGCGCCTCCTTATGCTTCTGCTCCAGTTCCTGGGTCCGCTGCGTGACAAGCTTCTTGATTTCTTCATCTTTGCTGCGAAGCTTGGTGGTGAGTGCCTGCTCGCGTGCGGCAAGGTCTTCCTCGTGAGCATCAAGCGCAATGCGACGCTCCATCAGGAGGGCATCTTCAGTAGCAATTCTTTGCGTAGCTTCCTCTTGCGCCTTTTCCATGTCAGATTGCTTCAAGAGGAGCTCCGTCCAGCTTTGGTTCACTTGTTCCCGATTGGCAGTCAGCTCTTGATAGGCCTCGGCGTACCAGATTTGCGTTTGCTCAACGCGCTTTTGGAAATCTGTTTTAGCTGCTTCGACAACTGCAGCTCTGGAATCCACCTTCTCTTTTTGGGCACGGTGGAGCGCTTGGAGCTTGCGGAAGTGATCGCCCATGGCCTGAAGGAGTTGATCTTCCTCAGATTTGCTGCTGCTGACACTTGGTTCGTTGACGATCTCGAGCCCAGCAGCGGTGATGATTTCTTCATCAAAAGTTTCCCCTTCGGTCGGTTCCCCAATGCTTGCCGTCCCCGGCAAGTTGACAAACAGGTTCTCGCCAACTTTGAGATATTTGCTTGATGAGGGGACTTCGGATGTTGACAGTTGATCCTCAGCAACCGCCTCACCAGTAGCTGGGGGCTCCATGGCCGGCATAGCGCCTAGCGCTCCTGCGGCAGGAATGCCGTCAGTACGGTCACCAGCCTCCTTGTCGTCCTCTTCAGCAGATTCCTTGGCGGGTTCCTCCTATGCAGTCTTGGCGGCCTCATCGGCAAAGGCACCGCCGGCCTTGATGGTGGCATTCATGGCGGCCTCGCTGGCAGCGATTTTGTCGGCTTCGGTGGCAACATCCCTGGCGGTCTCCTTGATGACAGCGTCGACGTCCATGTGTTCCATCACAGGGAATTCTAAAAGACGAAGGAGGAAAATAGAATGAGATCAAGATTGAAGTTCAAGAAGACAAAAGAAAGAGAGATAAAGGAAAGAATAGCAAGCGCCCTGAGGCAATTGGTTACCTGCATCGAGCTGTTGAGAGGTGGCCTCGCCCCTCCCAGTAACCTCGATTGCCGGGGGTAGGATGCCAGTACCCATGATTGCCGGCTCCTCCTCAACCAAGATAAGCTCGTCGGTGTGATCTCTTGCCGGGGATGCGCTTGTGGGCAGCGTGGTTGACGAAGGTGGCACGACGGGGGTGTCTCTCAATAACTCCCCTTGTTGCCGTCCTTCTCCTGCAAGCCCAAAGATATCAGCGGCAAGGATAGAAACCTCAGCGTTCGCCAACGGAAAAAGAGTAATGAACTCACGCTAGGGGCTGTGCTGGGGGCTGCGTCGAGGGCTAAGCTCCGGGCTGATGGTAATAGTTTCCGGCACGCTTGTGAAGCCTGCCGGGGGCTCGTCGCCCGTGGAAGTCTTTGCCCTCTTCGCCATCCTTTCCGCCAAGGTTTCTGCATCTCTGCAGAGACAAAACAAGCAAGTCAATAAGGTTGATTCAGAATTTGGAAGATAAAGGCTGTGACAGGATGTTTACTCTTCCTCTTCTTGCCCCGAGCTGAAGCCGGAGATGTCGAAATCGACCTCCGTTGCAGTGTCCATATGGGGGGCGGAGAAGGGGTTCTGGGTCACTTGGCTGTAGCAGGTGCAAGGGGTTGGTGTGGCTCTGCCGCCTCAGCCTCCGATGCGGTTGTGCGAGACGCCCCTGCCGCCCCAGTAGTTGCCGCAGGTGTGTGTCTCGCGCACCGCACGGTTTGCTGTCGAACTCCTTGCCGCGGCGCAGCCTTGCCGGCCGCCTTCTTGCCGGGAGCCTCGCTGCTCGAAGAAGGTTGGCTTGCCGGGATGCCAGATGCAGCCTTTCGATGAACACGCTTTGTCTTCTTCGGGGCTGGGAGCTCCTCTTGCGGTTCTTCTTCAGCCGCATCTTCGTCGAACGAGCTCTCAGCCGCTACGCTGCTCTGTTCCCCGGCAGCCTTGTCCTCCCCGGCAGGATTTTCTTCCACCACTTGAAAGGACCACGATGTCGCCAAGAGGGGGGGGGGTGAATAGGCGTTTTAAAATCTTTTACGGATTTGGCTATATCCTAATGCGGAAAATAAACTAAGCGGATACTTTTCAAGCACAAATCCTAAATATACTAGGCTCACTAAGTGCACCAACAACTTATTATAAACAAGATGAGAACAACGAGGATATGAGTAAGCACAAGTAAGTTACACAAACTTACTCAATGTATATCACGAGATATGGAAATGAATAATGCACACACCCACAAGTAGGAAATACAAGCTTACACAAATTATGTTACAAGATATGGAAATGAATGTTACAAGCTAGCAAATCACACTAAACACAAGATAGAACAATAGTAGGAAGTATGAATTGCGGACTATAAAGTGTTGGCCTAAATAATCTCTACGATATGGTAACCAACACAATATAATGAGGACAACAAGAATAGTGAATGCACGGTCAAGTGACCAAGGTAAACCACAAGTAAGGAGTTAGGGTTAGGGATAACCGAAGTCACGGAGACGATGATGTATCCCGATGTTCACTTCCTTGGAGGGAAGCTAGTCACCGTTAGAGAGGTGGATGTTACCACGAAGGCACACCAACGCCACGAAGGCTCACCCTATTCTCCTTGAGATATCACCACGAAGGCGATTCCCAACCACTAGTGGTAGACCTTGAGGTGGCCTCCAAACCTTCACAAACTTTCCGGGGGACAGATCACAAGTTGATTCCTCACCGGAGCACTCCTACCGCCTAGGAGTCTCCAACCTCCAAGAGTAACAAGATCAAGGGGGAAATGCTCAAGACTTGCTCAAATCACGAATTCCTTTGGTCAAGAGAGGGAGAGGGAGTGGATCTATAAATGGTTGAAATCTCTCTCAAGAACTCTCACAAATCTCTTCGGGATCTAAGATTTGAGGTAGGAGAAAGGAGAGGGAGCTTTTCTTCAAGTGTGGGTCAAGATAGTTGTGTTGCTCAACCCCTCCACGAAGTAGTGAAGGGGTATTTATAGTGTGGCCCCAAATGTGGCCGTTGGGGCGGAATTCTGCTCAGGAAAGTGTCGGACGTCCGGTAAGTACCGGACGTCCGGTGGCAAAATAGGCACAGGACGTCCGGTGGAACACCGGACGTCCGACGGCTGTAGCACGCCATCAGACGAAAGTAGCAGGATATTTGCGAAACAGGTTTGTCGGACATCCGACACTTTCCGGACGTCCGGTGACCGGACGTCCGGTAAGTACCGGAAATCCGTCCGTTTGCTTCTGGATATGGCCACCGGATTTCCGGACACTACCGGACGTCCGGCCAATAAAAAATAGCAGGAACCCCAAAACTAAAACATGCACAACTTTTTCATACGGACTCCGATTTTGATGATCTTGGGCTCGTTTTGAAGCTATGGAAAATCTCCAGGTACTCACATAAAGAACCACCCAAGATAAACCAAAATGGAGGGTGCAAAGTATGCAAAGGTTAGATCATATATTTTGGGGAAACTATTTGGCTTTGGCTTTTCTTTGGTATATAGGATATGAGTGGAATTGTGTATAGAAGATGTTGACTTGAGCAAATCCATCACAAACCCCTTTGATCCCCTCTTAATAGTGCGGGATCCCTATAACTCAAGAATCATAAAAGAGCTACACTACATAGCTATCGAGAATCCATTCTTGAGTGTATATGTTTCTTTGGTGGTCATCACTCCACAACACTAACGTCAAAGGAACTAATACCTTTGACATGAGCCGTTCACTTGAGCTTGATGTTGATGTTTCTTCTTGGCTCAAGATGAAGGCAAGACATTGGTGAAGTCTTCAAGTCTCTCCCCCATACACAATGTGGGAAGCTTTGCTTTGTATTCATCTTCACTTGTCCATCATGTGATCATCCACAAGCTTCAAGCATGTAATCCTTTGGGATGGTTATCTTGAACTTGCCCTTGTCATCCATGATCACCAACACTTGATGTCATCCTCTCACAGACACTTGAAATCTCTCTCTCGATGCGAGCCCATGAGAATCACCTGAATACTTGATCAATCATGACTCAACACATGAGTCCATTATGATCATATCTTTGAGCCACTCCTAGAATTCATCATTCAAATCATCCTTTTAAGATCTTGATCCATTATGGCTCAAACCATAGCTCTAAGCATGGCAACCCTTAAGATACTCCAATGAACTTTATTTTGATCATCTCAATGTAATTGTTGCTTCAAAGGAGTTGACTTCCATTATTCTTCAAACATTTTCCAATGGGACTAACCTTCAAATGTATATCTCAATGAAAACATTAGTCCATAAGGATTGTCATCAATTACCAAAACCACACATGGGGACTACATGTACTTTCAATCTCCCCCATTTTGGTAATTGATGACAATCTCAACAAGAGGGTTTATATAATGAATTTTTACACAAGCACGCAATTTTTTCGAGGATAAATTGTATACTTGCGGAGATTTTGATAGCATCAATTATCACAAAGAAACTTGATGTTTATCAAAACCGGTTGTACTAAAATCAAAACACTACACAAGCATTTGATGTTAGTAAGACCGCAATATATAGAGCAAGCTCCCCCACAATATATGCATGTGTGAATGAACTTTGAATTTCATTGCATATATTGGTTGATATAAACTAGTTGGAGATTTCTCTATATATTCATTCATGCAACAAGCATATATAACTAGGGTGGATATGCATAAATGACAACAAGAACTTCAAAAGATATTTATCTTAAACCCTCTAAACTTCTCCCCCATTGGCAACAAATGCCAAAATGGAAGACAAAACATCTAGAAGACCAATATAGAAAGAGTTCCTCCTTGATGTGTGCATATCACAAAATGTGAGTGAACGCAAATGCACATATTTAATAATGAACAATTTTAGGAGCTCAGAATCTATAGAATGCAACCAGATATGAAAACAAGCATTAGACATGTGAGGAAAACAGTCAAAACACAAGATTATATGCCAAACATACAAGCACTCATGACACAACCTCTTACCGAAGCCACCATAAGAATAAGAGGAAACAAACAAAGTGGCCGGCAAGGAATAAATGATATCAAGGAAAGATATGAACTTTCTCATGTATAAAAATTTCTGAGTGGCCAATCATAATCATGATATGTATCCACAAAGAAACTTTGCATACACAAAATAGACGCAATTGATAAGAACATGATATACACAAGTGAATCCATTATTATACAACTGAAACCTAGTCATAATAGCAAGACACATGGCACAAAGCACATGGCACAAATTGATCCCATTTGCATAACACAAAGTGAAGCAAGCAATCAAAAGATCCGACGAGCCAAAAGGATAAAAGAATATTATGATTTGGGCAAAGGAGTGTTCTAAGGAACATAGAGAAGCTCCCCATGATTTGTGCACTATTTAGAATTTTTGTATTTGAATGCAAGTGCACAAAATAGGATCATCACTCCCCCAAAATTAATAGGAACACAAAGCAATTGCAAGCAGGCATAGATAAGAAAAGAAGCCTAGCATTTGCAACAAACATATGGTTGAGCAACATGTAAATGAGGCAACCTAAGAATAGGCACAACCAAAATGATGTGTGTGAGTCACATCAAAGCACTTGAGAAGACTAGTATAAGGATGAGAATTAAGCATCAACATAGTCTTGAGTAAATGAGATACAAGGTGCAAGACATGTCCTTCCCACACACACGAAGTTAAGAAGGTCACACACACATCAAGCAAATGGGTTCACAAGCTCACTAATAGCAAATTAAAAATCAAAACTTGTGACAACCCATGATGAAGATAGGAAATAATAGGCTTGTCAAGACAAGCATGAGGACAACAATCTTCACCAAACATGAGTGCACTAAGATGCAAAGAGGTAAGACATGCACTCATACAACAACTGCTTCCATAGAGCCACCAAAGATATAAAAAGTGAATGAAATGGTGGACATGAAAGAGTAGGGATATCAACTAGAGATGTAACTTCTCTCACGCGTATAAGATTCTAGGTAGATGATATCCACAAAGAAGGATGTACACATAAAATAGTTACAAAAGGAAAGAATAAGATATCCAAACGAGAGTCATAAAATATACCAATGAGATCTTTGCTTGAAAGCATAGCACGTGGCTTAATATAATCTTATTGTATATTAATGAACTCCAAACACACAACCATCAAAGACATCACAACTTGCAACAAGAGATCATTGTTGGGATGCTTTGAGAAAGGAAACAAGTATCATAGGAACGAGTCAAGAAATTCATGCCATGATGCATGCAACCTACACAAGGTTGACCCCATTTCTATATATATGCATGAAGTAAATACTTGTTACCGAGATAGCATTGGTATGAAGTCGTAGATCAATAAAATGTCCAAGCTTGGCTCTAATTTCCTCATAGTGCCACCACCTTCATGAATAAGCCAAGCACCCAATGCTTCTCAAATGTACCTAAAACATTTTAAGTACAATATGGTCCCCAAACTTATTGGGTCCGAAGTAGTTAGCATAACTACAACACATATGGTAAAACCACTTAAATATGTGCATATTGATATGAATTTGAATTTCATGCACATCTTAGCTATTAAGAATTTGATGGATTTACCATATATATATTGGATCAAATAAAGCAAACAAGGCATGTGAATTTACACATAGTAAATATGCATGCACAAGCCTACCAAAATCTAGGGAAATACAAATTGGACAAATGAACACATAACCGTTAATACTTCCAATAACATCACTAGTCATTCATGTTGTCCAAAATGAATCAAAGTGACAAATCAACATATGATAGCACACAAAGTTCAACATATGAACCAAGGAAAAACCAATGAGCATATAAGATATGCATTGCACACATACTCATAGGAATATCTCATTCAAGTAGATATAGGACACTATAAACAATGAGATAACAAACTCTCATATAGAGCAATAAGATGAACTCGAACAAAATGGTATTTCGAGTTATCATTCGGTGTAGAAACCAAATAAGTACATGATCATCTATACTAACACAAGCATAACATGAGAGTTTAGAAATAAACACAATGCTTGGATAGCATATTATTAACATTCCAACTAGATAGATCATCATGCAAAGCAACAATTGGAATAACTTTAATCAAATGATTTTCCAAATATGATTTTAAAGATAACCATGGGCAAAACCGCATAAGAATGCCATACGTAAACAAGGCATTGCATGCCACGGAGATATAAGATAATCTCAAATATAAATTCTAAGAGGCATCCCTCAATTATTCATATTAACAAGGATTGTGATATGCACAAAGCATATCACTCCCCCATAATATGATGATTCATGCATTACCCACGAGAGGCAAATGAAACCCAACTAAGGATAATTAATGGATGAGAATTTGAGTTTCAAATGAGCTTTACATACCACATAGTAACTAGATAATATTGCACTAACAATACTAGGTGGTATCCCACATATATACACATTTAAGGTTTGTGATATGCGTAAACATAGCACTCCCCCATAATGTGATGATCCATTAATATCTCAAAAGAGCCAAGGAAGATTCAACTAATGAAGCAATAAAGGCTCGAAACCACACACACAACTATATGATGTGCATAGCAACCTACACATGCTAGATACGAATCAAGCATATTAGGAGGCACAACATATACAAACACATACTAGGAACAAAACCTAAACATGCATGGGGCTAGTAACTTTCAATGTAGACAATATAAATACAAGTTACCGCCACGAGGAGCATTGGAATGACAAATATGATGATAATCCACTTGACTTGGCTTGAACCATAATACATGGTGAAAATCATTTTTCTTCATGAACTAGCCAAGTCTCCAATGTCCTCCACACACCTATTGATCAAGTTTGAGCTTGATGGTCCCCAACCAAGTTGGGTCCTAAGAAGTTAGTCACAATAGGTTTGGCAACCCAAATGGTCTTATCTACTTTCAAACCACTTTGGGCACCAACAAACTTGGCAAACAAATTCCCAACATTATCCTTTCTAAGTGAATAATGATCATTGACAATTGGAGGCTTAGAGACATTACCGTTGGGACATGATGAAGATATGTGTCCCTTCTCACGGCAAATATAGCAACATATGCTCCCCTTTCTCTTCTTCTTTACCTTTTCAACTTGGAGAACATTATCTTGGTTAGGCATGGGAAGAGGCCTTTCATTATCTTGAGATTGAACTTGAGGCCACTTCCCTTGATGCTTCACACTTGAAGCCTTCTTCTTCAATGGACAAGATCTCACATGGTGTCCAACATTCTTGCACTTGAAGCAAATAATGTTGGCTGAATTCTTGACTTGATCTTGTCCCTTCTTCTTGTTCTTGGACTTCTTCTTGTTGGAGATGAAATCAAGTCCTATTTTGTCTTGAGGGTCCTTTTGCACACTCAAGATATTATCACAACATTTTTCCAAGTCTTTCTTCAAACTAGAGACTTGGGCCTTGAGCTCTTTATTTTCCTCTACAAGGTTAGTATTAACAAAAGAACTAGAGGAGGTAGAAATTTCATTGTTAGAGCAACAAGGCATGGTGAGCAATTCATCACAAGATGTACCAATATCATGTAGAGAGGAATTGCAAGGACTAGCACATGGCAATAAGGCATTTTGAGTAGAAAATGTGCTAATATCCACATGAGACTCACATGATTTTACCTTGGTGACCATAGCCTCATGAGCTAACTTTAACCCATCATGAGAGATTAGAAGATCCTCATGAGTGCCTGAGAGCTTTTTATGACTTTCTTCCAATTTCCCATAATTGCTAGTTAGCAAATCAAGTTGAGTCCTCAGCTCAACATTTTCTTTTAATATCGATGCTTCACACAAGATAGAGTTAGTAGCACAAGCATCATTATCAATATGAGAGGAGCATGTCAAAGCTAGAGACTCCGCATGAGTAGCTTGAAGTTCCTCATGAGACTTAGAGAGTTTGGTGAGCTCTCCTTTGACCTTCTTGTAGTCAAGGTCAAGGTGCTCAAAATCCTCTTTAAGTTTACAATGAGTAACTTCAATCTCTTCTTTTAAAGACCTCAAGTCACTAAGACATTGATGAGCCATAGCAAGTTCATGTTCAAGTTGTTCACTTTTTGCTTGCTCGTAAAGAAATAAGTCATTACGGTTTTGAAAGCAAGCAAGAACATCTTGGAACCTTTTATAAGTGTTATTTTTAGCTCTACGAAGAGTTTTCCCAATCTCATAGAGATTTTGAGTCAAGACTTCATCATCTTCCTCATTACAACTATCATCATTATCACTAAGAGAAGATGATACCTCGTCATTACCTCTTGCCATGAGGCACATGTGAACAAAAGGGGTTGATGATGATTCTTTTGGTGAAGAGGGTTCTTCATCAATCAAGTGTGCCTCATTTTTCTTGATTTCCTCTACATGGTTAGTCATAGAACAACTAGAGGAAACCAAAGTATTTTGATCATGGCAACACGAGAGAGCAAGCATATCATCACAAACATTTGTCATGGAATTCTTAGGTGATATGCATGGACTATCAACACAATAATTTACACTATTTGTGGTGCTAGATATGCTCAAGTCCATAGAGGATACATCACTAGCATCTACACAAGCAAGATCATCAATAATGATCTTAGTACCATCATCACGAGATATTTCTTCACTCACCATGTCATTACCTTGTGGCACGCCACATGTTGGTGAAGTGGAAGATATTGAAGTGTCCAAGTAATTGGAGGTGGAAGCAATAGAGAGCTCTTCATGATTTAAAAATGTGGAGAACTCCTCCATTAACTCCCCGAAAAGAATATTGTCTTCATCAAGATTGGACCCACCATATATATCTTCAAGTTTGGTCCAAGCCTCATGAGCCGACTTGCAAGTCGAGATTTCCTTAAACACTTCAACGGTTATACTTTGATGAATGGCAAGAGAAGTATCACAATCAAGATACATATCCTCAAAAGATGGAGAAGGACCATCCTTTGCAATAGAAATTCCTACAAGAACAATTCGCAAAGCATTTGGACCCATGGCCCGAAAGTGACAAAGCATGCGTAATCTCCACATAATGTAATTTGTGCCATTAAAACAAAATGTGTCATCGTGCACTAGTTCACTAGTCGACATCGTTACTCTCTAGGCGGTGAAGCCTAATAAGGAGAGACCTAGCTCTGATACCAATTGAAAGGACCACGATGTTGCCTAGAGGGGGGGTGAATAGGCGTTTTAAAATCTTTTACGGATTTAGCTATATCCTAATGCGGAAATAAACTAAGCGGATACTTTTCAAGCACAAATCCTAAATATACTAGGCTCACTAAGTGCACCAACAACTTATTATAAACAAGATGAGAACAACGAGGATATGAGTAAGCACAAGTAAGTTACACAAACTTACTCAATGTATATCACGAGATATGGAAATGAATAATGCACACACCCACAAGTAGGAAATACAAGCTTACACAAATTATGTTACAAGATATGGAAATGAATGTTACAAGCTAGCAAATCACACTAAACACAAGATAGAACAATAGTAGGAAGTATGAATTGCGGACTATAAAGTGTTGGCCTAAATAATCTCTACGATATGGTAACCAACACAATATAATGAGGACAACAAGAATAGTGAATGCACGGTCAAGTGACCAAGGTAAACCACAAGTAAGGAGTTAGGGTTAGGGATAACCGAAGTCACGGAGACGATGATGTATCCCGATGTTCACTTCCTTGGAGGGAAGCTAGTCACCGTTAGAGAGGTGGATGTTACCACGAAGGCACACCAACGCCACGAAGGCTCACCCTATTCTCCTTGAGATATCACCACGAAGGCGATTCCCAACCACTAGTGGTAGACCTTGAGGTGGCCTCCAAACCTTCACAAACTTTCCGGGGGACAGATCACAAGTTGATTCCTCACCGGAGCACTCCTACCGCCTAGGAGTCTCCAACCTCCAAGAGTACCAAGATCAAGGGGGAAATGCTCAAGACTTGCTCAAATCACGAATTCCTTTGGTCAAGAGAGGGAGAGGGAGTGGATCTATCAATGGTTGAAATCTCTCTCAAGAACTCTCACAAATCTCTTCGAGATCTAAGATTTGAGGTAGGAGAAAGGAGAGGGAGCTTTTCTTCAAGTGTGGGTCAAGATAGTTGTGTTGCTCAACCCCTCCACGAAGTAGTGAAGGGGTATTTATAGTGTGGCCCCAAATGTGGCCGTTGGGGCGGAATTCTGCTCAGGAAAGTGTCGGACGTCCGGTAAGTACCGGACGTCCGACGGCAAAACAGGCACCGGACGTGCGGTGGAACACCGGACGTCCGACGGCTGTAGCACGCCATCACACGAAAGTAGCAGGATATTTGCGAAACAGGTTTGTCGGACATCTGACACTTTCCGGACGTCCGGTGACCGGACGTCCGGTAAGTACCGGAAATCCGTCCGTTTGCTTCTGGATATGGCCACCGGATTTCCGGACACTACCGGACGTCCGGCCAATAAAAAACAGCAGGAACCCCAAAACTAAAACATGCACAACTTTTTCATACGGACTCCGATTTTGATGATCTTGGGCTCGTTTTGAAGCTATGGAAAATCTCCAGGTCCTCACATAAAGAACCACCCAAGATAAACCAAAATGGAGGGTGCAAAGTATGCAAAGGTTAGATCATATATTTTGGGGAAACTATTTGGCTTTGGCTTTTCTTTGGTATATAGGATATGAGTGGAATTGTGTATAGAAGATGTTGACTTGAGCAAATCCATCACAAACCCCTTTGATCCCCTCTTAATAGTGCAGGATCCCTATAACTCAAGAATCATAAAAGAGCTACACTACATAGCTATCGAGAATCCATTCTTGAGTGTATATGTTTCTTTGGTGGTCATCACTCCACAACACTAACGTCAAAGGAACTAATACCTTTGACATGAGCCATTCACTTGAGCTTGATGTTGATGTTTCTTCTTGGCTCAAGATGAAGGCAAGACATTGGTGAAGTCTTCAAGTCTCTCCCCCATACACAATGTGGGAAGCTTTGCTTTGTATTCATCTTCACTTGTCCATCATGTGATCATCCACAAGCTTCAAGCATGTAATCCGTTGGGATGGTTATCTTGAACTTGCCCTTGTCATCCATGATCACCAACACTTGATGTCATCCTCTCACAGACACTTGAAATCTCTCTCTCGATGCGAGCCCATGAGAATCACCTGAATACTTGATCAATCATGACTCAACACATGAGTCCATTATGATCATATCTTTGAGCCACTCCTAGAATTCATCATTCAAATCATCCTTTTAAGATCTTGATCCATTATGGCTCAAACCATAGCTCTAAGCATGGCAACCCTTAAGATACTCCAATGAACTTCATTTTGATCATCTCAATGTAATTGTTGCTTCAAAGGAGTTGACTTCCATTATTCTTCAAACATTTTCCAATGGGACTAACCTTCAAATGTATATCTCAATGAAAACATTAGTCCATAAGGATTGTCATCAATTACCAAAACCACACATGGGGACTACATGTACTTTCACCACTACCTCTGCGTCACTGGTTTCCCATTCTATGAATCCGACGCTGCCGGCCTCCGCGGCAAGATTTGCCTCCTCCGCCCTAGTGGCGATGTATGCCACTTCTTCGTCGGTGGTGGCCCGGATGAGGTCTGCTTCTTCCCGGATGGCTCTCTCTGTTAAATTATCAAAGAACTTTTGTGCTTCCTCCTCGGATGGCTCGACCCAGGTCGCGTCAATACCGTGGGCATTGAATAGTGGCATTGCGGCGATAATCGACCCCAGGGCAGAGTTGTTGCACAAAGGGACAATTCTTGCCAGCAACCGATGTTTGTTGTCGCACTGGAATAGCCTTTGGCGGAGAGCGCCAAGCTGCATAGCAGTTAAATTGTTATTTAATCCGGGGCGCAGTCTCATGATGTCCGCTGCGTTCCGATATTCCCAAGCTGATCTCCCTTTATTCTGTAAAGGGGTGATGCGGCGGCGGAGGAAATCGAAGCTGATCATCTCCATTGTGAGCCCGGCAGCTTTTAGGCAAAGGATCCTGGTGGTGGCAATCATGAGCTTCTCGTCTTCAGCAGCGAAATCGCTCCAGTCGCTGCCGCGGACCGCCTTCTGCCATCGAGGCAAACAGAACGGATGGGGATCTTTTTCCTTGATCCAGCACCACTCGGACCGCCATTCATCCCACTTCTCGTGGTAAACTCCTTCTGGGTATATTTCCATGTTCCAAGCCCTTGGAATCCAGGCGATTGAACCAGAGAGGGCCTCCCCTTTTTGGATACAGGGAATAAAGTAGTGGCGGAAGAGGGCAGTATTGGGGACTACTCCGGCAAAATTTTCACAAAGGTGAGCAAAGATGGACATACACAGTACAGCATTCGGCGTGAAATCAAGAAGATGGAAGCCGTATGTGTACATAATGTCGTTGAAGAAGTCAGAGAATGGAGGACAGAGCCCGCAATAGAAATAAGCGACGAAGAAGGGATATCTGTCTGACCCGCTTTTGGAACAAGAACCTGGAATCACGCGAGTTGCGGGGTGAGCTTGCGTCTCCCTTGCCCAAATGCACTGGTACCAGTTCTTCAGAGCTTTCGCGTCGAGCGACGGGGCGAAGACGACATACTTCTTTCGCATCTTCACCAGCTCGCTCTCCGGGACATCGGCTTTCGTCTCCTTGCCCTTGCCTTTGCTGGTCTTGGGCGGCATGGCGACTGCGGGGGCGAAAGCCGAGGATGGAGCGGGTGTGGAGGCGATGAGCGGATGAGGAGAAACTTTGCTCTGAGCTCGAGAGAAGGAAGGCAATGGCGGATTTCAGATTGAGAAGAAGAAGAAGAGGGGGGTAAATAGGCAGCGCCTCCGCAGTTTCCTTTTTATGGGGAAGGAGCGAGGCCGCCTCTTTTACTGCCCAATATGAATACGCATCTACAAGCGCGCTGCGGCCGCGACCATTCAGTGCACGTGCCCCACGTCGCGCATTCAATGCGCGTAGTGGGGGGGGCGCAGTAAGCAAAATCATCACAAGCAGTTAATCCCCTGCCACGCGTGCCCGTGCACTGTTTGGGCCTAGCCCAACAACGCCTCGCACTCGTGTATGGCCTAGGCCCGGGGGCTCCTGTCGGTGTACTAAGTATTGGGACTTTAGTACCCCATACTTGCGCACGGGCAGTCGTAGCCAAGCCCGCGGCAAGGCTTGCCGGGGGAATAAATGGAGATTAGTGCAAGATTGTCAAGGGGACACTCAGACCAAGAATCAAAGGATCAGGAGTTAATAAGAGCTGAAGACCGAAGACCAGGCCCCCGGCAAGATCTTGCCGGGGTGGCTCACAAAACCCAGCAAGATTTGGGCCCGGCAAGATTCGAGCCCGGCAAGATTCGCGCCCCGGCAAGATTCTATCATTGTGCCACCGCTTCAGCACAGCAACCAGCCTGGCATCCTGGGCCCATTCCTGGATGCGTGGCAGGGTACCAGTGGAGGAGAGCTTAAGCGGTGCTGATGGGATGGCCCCTTTTTCCATCCCCAAGGAATGAGGACACCTAAACGGACACATCATGGTGCATTAATGGCATTTGTCCTAAACCGTCAGTGGTTAGGTATGATTACCCTGTAGCTACTTTACACCTCAATGTATGTACATTTTGCCACTGTGGTGACCCCTTTGAACGTATAAAAGGAGGCCCAAGGCAACTGCTACAGGGGGAGGATCTTCGGGCCCATTCTGCATGCGTAGCTGCTCTTTAAACGTACTGTTCATCGCTAGTGCTCCTGGAGTTTGAGCTCAAGAACACCCTTAATAAAACAAAGCAGGAGTAGGGTTTTACGAGGATTAGCGGCCCGAACCTGGGTAAAAACCACCTCGCGTCGATCGTTGGTTCTGCTATTTGTGCATACCTCTTTCCCTGCCGAATCGTAGAAGGGGTCCCCGCGGTCCCATAGGTGTCGTACGCCGACAACCACCATCAGGCTCAGGAGCTCGTGGCGGTTCGCATGATGTGTGGCAGGGCTGGAGGAGGGTACGGGGTCGCCAGCGGCGAGCTTCGATGGTGTCGGGCAGGATGGGGCATTCGTCTACGGTGGCTCCTGAGTAAAATTTGAGCACGGGGGTGGATTCGTGGGATCAAGAGAAATCTGCTAGTGAAGATAGTGAAGAGGGGGAGGCTCTGGTGGTGTCGGATTTAATCGGAAGGTGGCGCTGGCCGTGGCGGTCGAAGACGACGAGGGCGGCCATCTCCGGTGGATTGAGTGCTTGGGCAAGCTCACGAGAGGGATTAGGAGAGATGCTGGCCACGAGAGTGGGTTCGGGGGGGGGGGGGGTTAAATAGGTCGGAAGAGGTCGGTGTCGTGGCTTCCCGAAGAAGACTCGATGGCGGCGGCCATTACTGCGCCGGCGAGGTGGTTACAGGCGGAGACCGTGGTCGGTGGTGGGCGGCGGGGTTTGGTGGGGGCGGTGGCCGTCTGCCATCAAGGCAAGGCGCGTTGGTGGGCTCAGAACTGAGCCACGCGTCGAGGACGGCACCATGACAGCGACGGGTGGAAGGCAGTGGCGGTGCTGGCCGGTGAAGGGCGGCGCCAGGGGGCAAGCCTTGGCGCGGGGAGGGTTGAACCTGGCCCAGGCAGGGGTCGGGCACGCAGGGGAGCCAGGGGAAGGCAGCAGGCAGGGGCAGCAGGAGCTCGGGCGTCGGTAGCGCCCTGGCCTGCAATTGGCGCGCTCCGGCCGCGCCCTGAACATGCACTAGAGGTGTTCGAAGAAATGCCACGTGTACCTAGGCTGGTCCAAATGATCCAATATTTGGCAGGGTAGCAATACTTAGTCTGGTAGGAGTGAGGGACATGCTGGTTTTTGCCATATGATCAAGTCCCCAATGTAGTTCAGAGAAGTAGCAAAATTCTGTCATGCACATGGGGTGTTTGATGGAATGCTAGGGCTATCTTGGTAGTTTTGTTGGTTGTGAAATTTGGCAGAATGGTGTCTCCTTATATGATAGATATGGTGGTGGGTTTGGTTTGGCAAGAAGAGGAACTTGCTAATGCAAGTTTTACCAGAATTCATTTCTAGACAGAAACTACAGAAGAATATTTGGTGGATCTACATGATGCAAATGGAGTTGATATTCTGTACTTAAGGGTTTGGTTGGAAGGACTATAAGTGGGAAAAATTTCAGGATTTTTGGAGCAAGAAAAATTGGGGTTGCAGTTATAACCTAAGAAATGGACAAAATTGAAAGGAGGTTGTTTCACTCAAAATTTTCAAATGACCAAGTTGGATTTTTGCATAAAAGTGATTTATAGGCATCACATGACCTCCCATAATTTTTGTGGAATTTTGCAAGAATTATTTGAAATGGTTGTAGTGCAACATAGCCATTTAAAATATTGAAATAGCTATTAAAAGAATTGTTTTGGGGCAATTTTTATTATGAAAATAATTCTTACTGTTATTAAACTATAATTGGAATGTTTTAAGAGAACTACCAAAGCCACAATTTTATTTCCAAAAATTTCTACATGGAGGGAAGAATTTTGGAAATCAGAAAACAGAAAAGGTTCTGAAATTAAATAAAGACCTAGTATAATTCAAAATTTTATTTCTGGCCAAATTTTATTTAATAAAATCATGGTTGATTTTTTTTGGGGTGTTACAAACTCTACCCCCCTTAAGAAAATATCATCCACGAGATTTGTTAAGGGCGGAAGAATTAAATGCGTATCAAAATAAAACAATAATATGCAGAATGCAAACATAGCAATGCTCTTATGACATACGCCCTATAATATCATACAATGGTTGCATTATGTAAACTAGCATTAGACGCAGCAACAACCAAACTCGTGACCCTCTACGGTTTCAGATGAGACGTTCCAGCTCTGACCCTGGCCATGTACTATTCAAACACTCGACGAGAGTAGCCAGAAGAGAGGGACGGGCCATTCTGCTAGTCGTCCCCTGGAATTCTTGGATTGCTACCCAGGACTGCTGACAGAATAACTGATGGTTCTGCACTCCCCCTTACTAGTGGGTGTTGAGCAATGGCTCTCCTCATAATGGAGAGTTCCCTGGCAACTTGGGTGAGCAGTGACTCTTGTGCGGCCACAAAATGCACCAAGTTTTCCAGGGCAGGGTTTTGCTTGTGCTCGGAGTTGGTAAAATGCATCCCTCTATCATAGCCGGATCTGGATGGATAGTAGAAAAATGAGCGATTGTGAGTTCTTGAATCTTGGTGGCGAAGTTGGGCAACGGCTTCTCTAGCGGCATACTAGATGGCTTGATATTCACTAGCCATTACTCTTCCCGTGAATCGGTGAGAGTGTTCTTGTGCCAAAGCCCTCCCATTAATAGATACTGTGGCCCACAACTGGGTGAGGCCATTACGATCCCTTGCTTGGTACACCACATATCGTGGTGATTCTTCCAAACCATGGGCACGTCGGGTGACGTTAGAGAGTATGCGAACGAAGCCATCAAGCACCGGCGCGGTGGTCTCATGGTGGATGAGGGAACGAGGCATCTTGGTAGTTTGGATTAAAGTGAGAATGAAGGCCGTGCTGTGCTGAGTTGAGGCAGGGCTTCCTTTATAAGCCAGCAGAGTCTTCCATCGCACGCTTGCGGATGGGACAACTCAGGTGTCGGCCACAGGCACACAGCCTATGGGCTAGGTTGATAGGTTGGGCATCGACTGTCAAAAGATGTCGGTTGACTATTGTGCAGACTTATCGGATGAGATGGATTTGGTTACGGGCAAGGAAGGATGTGAATGGTGTGGAAACCTAGGGATAGCGACCAGGCTAAGATAGGATTAGCCAATGGTCAGCCTGGCTCTGATACCAAGGCTGTCGGGGCCGGATTTTGGGGACACAAAATATCCCAGAAATTTAACCCCTCGTGTTATCACCAGCCCAGGAGTACTGTTACAGGTGGACACGTCCTTGTTACAGAATATCAAGCTATTACTAGAATTGGATACAAGACCATAAAGGTCTAATGATACAACATTGATATCTGGTGGTGGATGACGGAATTAACTCGTGGTTCTCCAACGATGATGGTGCTCCATACCCACAGGAACAGCTGACCCAGATAATTCCTATCCTCGTGGCTGCTATCCTAGGCTCCGCACGGATGTCGCTGAGGTACTCCTCGCTGAATTCCTGACCTGGCCACGTAAATAGCCAGGGACAAGCCTGTGAGTACATTTGAATGTACTCACAAACATCATGAACAAAAGATATACCGAATGTAGCAGATAAAAATATATGATCATGATGAGCCAAACTATATGCATATGCTCATGCTGACTGAAATTTAAATTATGACAATAAAATGATATGAACATGAACATAGCATGTTAGTCGTGATCAAACTTATTAGTAATAAAGCAAATGAATGCCACAGGTAGTCTAGCCAGCCCAAGTGACATTCAGCAAAATAAAAGGAATGCCAATCGGGTGTCCACAAGAGTAGTGGCGAGACCGCCTGTAAACTCGAGGGACGTCACGAAGAGGTCTTGAAGAGAAATGTCAGTCGGGTGTCAAGTGACGCCACGGTCGGACTTGAAGAGAAATGCCAGTCGGGCGTCAAGTGACGCCACGGTCGGACTTGAAGAGAAATGCCAATCGCGTGTCCACAAGAGTAGTGGCGGGATAAACCGCCTGTTAACTCGAGGGACGCCATGAGAGGTCTTGAAAATAAAATTGAGTGCCCGGGGTAGTCTAGCCAGCCCCTGAGACACTCAGGAAATACAAAATAAGAGAAATGGGTTAGTCCTCAATAATATGCATAACCATAGTAATATCCTCAATAATATGCATAACCATAATAATACTCTTCGGCGAGGTGGTTACAGGCGGAGACCGTGGTCAGTGGTGGGCGGCGGGGTTTGGTGGGGGCGGTGGCCGTCCGCCATCAAGGCGAGGCGTGTTGGCGGGCTCAGAACTGAGCCACGCGTCGAGGACGACACCGTGACTGCGACGGGTGGAAGGCAGTGGCGGTGCTGGCCGGTGAAGGGCGGCGCCAGGGGGCAAGCCTTGGCGCGGGGAGGGTTGAACCTGGCCCAGGCAGGGGTCGGGCACACAGGGGAGCCAGGGGAAGGCAGCAGGCAGGGGCGGCAGGAGCTCGGGCGTCGGTAGCGCCCTGGCCTGCAATTGGCGCGCTTCGGCCGCGCCTGAACTTGCATCAGAGGTGTTCGAAGAAATGCCACGTGTACCTAGGCTGGTCCAAATGAACCAATATTTGGCAGGGTAGCAATACTTAGTCTGGTAGGAGTGAGGGACATGCTGGTTTTTGCCATATGATCAAGTCCCCAATGTAGTTCAGAGAAGTAGCAAAATTCTGTCATGCACATGGGGTGTTTGATGGAATGCTAGGGCTATCTTGGTAGTTTTGTTGGTTGTGAAATTTGGCAGAATGGTGTCTCCTTATATGATAGATATGGTGGTGGGTTTGGTTTGGCAAGAAGAGGAACATGCTAATGCAAGTTTTACCAGAATTCATTTCTGGACAGAAACTACAGAAGAATATTTGGTGGATCTACATGATGCAAATGGAGTTGATATTATGTACTTAAGGGTTTGGTTGGAAGGACTATAAGTGGGAAAAATTTTAGGATTTTTGGAGCAAGAAAAATTGGGGTTTCAGTTATAACCTAAGAAATGTACAGAATTGAAAGGAGGTTGTTTCACTCAAAATTTTCAA
Organism: Thinopyrum elongatum; assembly: GCA_011799875.1. NCBI lineage: Eukaryota > Viridiplantae > Streptophyta > Magnoliopsida > Poales > Poaceae > Thinopyrum > Thinopyrum elongatum. The sequence goes on along the minus strand of CM022303.1, from coordinate 376,505,908 downwards.
AAGACCAAGTTGGATTTTTGCATAAAAGTGATTTATAGGCATCACATTACCTCCCATAATTTTTGTGGAATTTTGAAAGAATTATTTGAAATGGTTGTAGTGCAAGAGAGGCATTTAAAATATTGAAATAGCTATTAAAAGAATTGTTTTGGGGCAATTTTTATTATGAAAATAATTCTTATTGTTATTAAACTATAATTGGAATGTTTTAAGAGAACTACCAAAGCCACAATATTATTTCCAAAAATTTCTTCATGGAGGGAAGAATTTTGGAAATCAGAAAATAGAAAATGTTCTGAAATTAAATAAAGACCTAGTATAATTCAAAATTTTATTTCTGGCCAAATTTTATTTAATAAAATCATGGTTGAATTTTTTTTGGGGTGTTACAGTTAAGGTGTTCTAATATTACTTTTATTAACCATAGTTGTAGCTTTAGCATGTTCCTTAATCCTAACAGGGAAAGGAGGTTTCTCAATATAAGAAGTTGGCACAACTAGATCAACATTATAAATTATAGTTTCATCTTTAACTATAACAGGTTCCTCTAACATTTCTTCAATAGGTGGATGATATTTAAACCACTTCTCCTTAGGGAGATCAACATGAGTAGCAAATGATTCACAAAAGGAAGCTACTATCTCTGAGTCAAGTCCATATTTAGTATTAAACTTTTGAAAAGCATATGTTTCCATAAAAGATTTAACACGATCAAACTCAAGTTTTATACCTGACTCATTACCTTTGTCGAGTTCCCAATCTTGAGACCCCACTTGAATTCAATAGTTTTCTTCATAAAGGAACCAGTAGAAGAAGAATCGAGCATGGATTGATCATTATGAGAAAGCCAAGCATAAAAATTTGGTATAATAATTTCTCTTGAGAGCTCATGATAGGGGCATGTGTGCATCATGGACTTAAGCCTCAGCCAAGCTTGAGTGATACGTCTCCATCGTATCTACTTTTACAAACACTTTTGCTCTTGTTTTGGACTCTAATTTGCATGATTTGAATGAAACTAACCCACACTTACGTTGTTTTCAGCGAAACTACCATGGTGTTATTTTTGTGCAGAAATAAAAGTTCTCGGAATTGGACGAAACTTTTTGGATATTTTTCATGGAATAAATAAAAAGTATTGGAGCAAAGACCCACTAGAGGGGGCCACCTGCTGCCCACGAGGCACCAGGGCGCGCCCACCCCCCTGGGCGCACCCGAGTGGCTCGTGGGGCCCACGAGGCTCCGCTGACCCACCATAAATTCCTATTTCATGAGAAAAAATAGAGAGGAAGTTTCATTGCAATTTATGATACGGAGCCGCCGCCATCTAGAGTTCTTCATCTGGAGGGCAGATCTGGAGTCCGTTCTGGGCTCCGGAGAGGGGGATTTGTTGTCATCGTCATCATCAACCATCCTCCATCACCAATTTCATGATGCTCACCGCCGGGAGTGAGTAACTCCTTCATAGGCTTGCTAGATGGTTATGGGTTGGATGAGATTTATCATGTAATTGAGTAGTTTTGTTAGGGCTTGATCCCTAGTATCCACTATGTTCTGAGATTGATGTTTCTATGACTTTGCTATGCGCAATGCTTGTCACTAGGGCCCGAGTGCCATGATTTCAGATCTGAACCCTTTATGTTTTCATGAATATATTAGTGTTATTGATCCTATCTTGCAAGTTATACGTGTCGGAACCCGGGGCTCCGCGGACCCAAACAAGGTTGGAACTCTGGGGCGTGTTCGAAGGATCTTGCCTAGCTATAGCTCGATGCTCACCGCCCTACGGCCTGGCTTCGTCATGTTCGAGCGAGCGGGGAGAAGAAGTGGACACAGTGATTTACCCAGGTTCGGTCCACCTTTGCGGTGTAAACCCCTACTCCTACTTTGTGGTGGATTCCCTCGTGAGGAGGATGAGGATGAACTAGTACAAGTGTGAGCTGCCTCAGGGGAGCTCAATGGCAGAAGGATCTGATCCCTCTCTACTGTGGAGACTAGCCTATCTTTATAGTGGCCTTGGTCCTCTTCCCTCATAGCTTAGGCGTGAAGGAATACCACAACGGCCAATTTGAAGGGGGACAAGAGTACACCTTATCCTGACTAAAGGTGGTCTTTGCCTGAAAGCTTCTGGTCATGACGTAGCAGTGGGCATGACGATGACCTCCATCCTGCCGAGCCCGTGGTCTTGGTCTTGTTGCACTGGAATGGAAACCTTTGGGGAATTCCTCGGGAACCCGCGTACGTCCTTGCCTCCTTAGAACCGAAGAGGAAACTGTCCTGGACTGCGCCCACTCGCGCCCTGCTGGCCTTGCTTGTCATGGCTCACGTCACCGCGCGCCTCGCGAGGTGGGGCGCTTGCCTAGAGATATCCGCTCCTTGGGAGGCAGCCTCGGGGGGCCGCTCCTCAGGAGGACTTGATGTCGTTCGCCTCGCTAGGCGGGGGCCCTCACGAGGGTCTTGTTCGTGAAGCCTTGGAGTTGGGCCATACTGGGCCTTGGCGGAGCCACACGCTGGGCTGCAGGCAGACGGGTCTGGGTACCCCCGGTCCCAGAACACCTATAGTAGCCGCTAGGCCCAAGGCGCACTCGGCCTGGCTTTGAGGCGAAGGCAGAGAGGGGAGGGCGAAGCGACATGGGCCCTAACCGCCTGCGGGCCAGGCTTGACGTGTGGCGCACGATGGGACGCAGACGCCCCCACTTCCCCATGTCGCCTTGGCAACTGCCCAGGCTGACAAAAGCCTGGCGCACGCAGTGGGCCCATCATTGCTCGAAGGTGGAAGGGCACCGGTTGGCCTTCTCTGATCGCCTATAAGAAGGCGAAGGGGGAGCCCCCAGCCCATCTCTGGCTTCTCGTCCATTCGCCTCCATCCCTGGCAGCAGCAGCCATGGCGCCAGTGAGGAGGTTCACCGCCACGGAGAAGGGCAAGGCGCCACGAGAAGAGCCAGAGCTGCCGCCGCCCAAGAGAGGGCGCGGCCGCCCCCGCAAATCCGTGGCAATGCCCTTGGCAGCTCCTCAGGGGCGCGAGCGTGGTCAGTTAGGGGTCCGCACCGTCTCCGACAGCCGTGGGAAGAACCCCACTCGCGGGAGTGGCCATGGAAATCATGGTGGTCATGGCCAAGGGGGGCGGCATGCGGTGGCCGTCTGGCCACCTCGGTCGTGGGCCCATTTGGCCAACATGGCCCGTGAGTTCGTGGTGTGGATGGAGAGTCCGCCCCGCACTTGGATCCAGCTCCCGTGCTCCTTCACAGAGGAGCTTACGACAGGTGAACCCATTGGGCTGTGGCTGCAGCCTGACGGTTGCTGCAACTAGTCCTCGTGGGCGGAGGTTGAGGTCACCCCCTCCGGCTATGTGTATCTGACCCGAGGGTGGCAGTTGTTCACCCACGCCTGTGGCCTGAAGGGGAGGCACACACTCCACTTCAAGTATGATGCGGCGACGACGCTCTTCGTCAAGATCTTCGGGGAAGATGGCGGACGCCTGGGATGCTGCCCGAAGAGCGACAGCAGCGGCGTCGACCACCTTTCCTCTGACGATGAGGGCCATCGCGGCGGCGCCGACGTCCTCGGTGGCGAACTTGCCCTTGGCGATGGCTGCAACGCCTCCAGCGGCGACGGCGCTTCCTCCGGGGGGAGCTCGAGCGACGACGACTACGACGAGTCACCGCGTCAAGGTGGAGGACGACTCTGACTGAGCGCTGGCAGGGCCGAAGTCGGTGCCTTAGGAGCTGCGGCCTCCGGGAGGCTGTTTCTTTTGTTCGTTTATTTCCTGCATCACAACCATGAAGGGCCCCGCGGGCGCCCTTATCTTAATGCCCTTATTCGCGTTTTAAGTCAAGCTGGCATTTCTCGTTTGGGCTCGAGCCCCACTTTTTTCTCCACGATAGCTTCGTGCTCTGCGTCGCTGGGACCCAGTCCCCAGGCAAGCTTCTGCCATCGCTGGTATGCCAGGTCGCGATGCCGTGTGCAAGGCCAGGAGGTGAGCGACCTGAGGTTCGGTAAGTGCTCCTGAGGCGCGATGCTCAAGAGGTCCCCCTTGACATGCAAGCAGCTTTTGAGAGAGAAAAGGGTTTTCTGCCCAGGCGAGATTGCAAAAAATGGAGATGAAGTGTTGATAGTAAAGCTCAGGCCAGGCACAGATAAGACGACTTAGCTTTAGATGCTCGTGGCCCGTGAGGGATTCCTGTGTCGTGAGGGTGTGCCTCCCTGGAGTTTTGACTCTCTGCACGCTTTCTGTTCTACAACGAATCAACACAAGTCCCACTCGGGGTGCGTGAAACAATTGTTATCCTTTAAATTTCAAGCAATGCCTGTGCTGCCGGACTGCGCCCCTCTTCCCGTACTCCCTCACGAGGTTTACCCCTCATTTCCTTGCTCACCATGGTGCTCTACTTCCTCAGGACCCGGCCCTCAAGCGGAGCTCAGCCGCCGCTGGTATGTCAGGTCGCGATGCCTGGAACAAGGCCAGGGGGTGAGGGCCCAAGAGCCAGTTGGGGCTCCTGAGGCGCGATGCTCAAGAGCCCCCCTTTTAACGTGCAAGCGGCTTGCACGAAAAAGGAGTAGTTCGCCTCACGGGGGTTGCAAGGAAAGGGGCCTGGGCCGGCGGCACACGGCGTATGAAGCAATTTTACTTAGCCTTTTGCGGATCAAACCACTACCTGGTCGAGGTCGGCCCTCCTGAGGCAGTGGCGCGTCACCCAGGCGCGCTCGAGTGCCTGCCTCTTGAAGTTCCTGCATATTAACCAATCACAAAATACGAGGGGCGGCACGCGCTTGCTGATCCGCTCATGATCGTTCCTTGAGAAGATGAAGGCATTAAGGACTTGGTGAGGTGACATCCACGGGGCCGGCCCGCGAGCCAGAGCTCAGTCGCTTAGGTTTAATAGCGCTGCAGGGACGAACCCAAGTACAGGTGCCGTGCCAATAGCCCCCTCTCATGGGATGTTCAGGAGGAGAGCTGGCAACATGTTCAGCCCATGGAGTGGTGACTCCAGAGGTGATGTGACGTCAAGCGTGGGGTTAACAGCCACAGTAACTCATGAAAAGCATAACTGGTTCGACGTACATAAACGGAACAATGAAACCGCAGGGGCGGACCCCTACATCATGAGGAAAATGCAGCCCGTGGGGCGTCCTCAATTGAACAGACCAAAAAGTCACTTGGCAATGATGCTGCAAAGGCGTTGAAGGAGTCGATGAAGTGCATCGTAGAGGCCCGCTCCTCACGAGCCGGACGGCTCCGGAGGCTCGAGAGGCCCAGGGGGCTCGCGAGGGTCCAGGGCCTCCTGAGACACCACCGCCGAGCGTCGGGCCTCATGAAATGCCATTGCGCGTTGCGCCAGGCGCTGGTACGAGGCGCCAATGTTCAGTAGGCCGAACGGCATGTGGACATACTTGCAGGGGAAGCCCCCAGTCCGGCCGACGCGGGATGGCCAGAAGAGGTCCTGAGAGGCGGCCCTGTTGAGGCCCGGGATGTTGACGCAGACGCGCAGCCCATTGTCCATGTTAGGGGCGGCGGCTGCACTAGTCGGGCGCATGGGGCGGCGCTCGCCGCGCATGGCTTGCGCTTCCTGAAGTTCCTCGATCGCCTTGGTGATGAACTCTCGTGCTCCTGGCACCTTGCGCCTTGCTCCTTGCGTGCGGGGGCGCGCGTCTAGGTACACCTCCAAGTGGTGCCCGAGCACCTCCCTCGTTGCACTGGTCAGTTCAGATGCTCTCCAGATGGAAGCCCCTGAGCCCGTCCTGAGGGAGGCGCCGGGCGTGCCTTCCTATGCGGAAGGAAGGGGCGCCCCGACAGCAGGTGCAGAGCCTGAGGCATCGCCGGTGGACTTCTTGGCCTCCGGACGGCTCTTGGGGAGGAGCTGCTTCTTCTTTGCAGGGGCAGCCTCAGGGGGTGTGGCGTCACCCTCGCCATCTGAGTTCTCAGCCGCGGTGGCCCGGTAGGCATGCTTGAGGAAGCAGACCGCATCCTTCTCATCACAGGCTACGATGATGACACCGCTGCACCCCGGCATCTTGAGGACGTTGTAGCCATGATGAGTAGCCGCCATGAACTTGGCGAGCATCGGGTACCCCAGGATGGCATTGTACGGGAGGCCAATGTGGGCCACGTCAAAGTCGATGAGCTCACTGTGGTAGTTGTCGCGCTTGCCAAAGGTGACGGGAAGGCACACCTGCCCCAGGGGAGTGGTGGAGCCGTCGGTCACTTCGGAGAATGGCTTGGTGGGCATGAGCTGATCGTATGGCACTTGAAGCATCTCGAAGGTCTCCACAGAGAGGACGTTGAGGCTAGCGCCACCATCGATGAGGGTCTTGGTGATGGAGACATTGCTGATGGTGGGCGTGCATAGCATGGGGAGCGCGCCAACAGTAGCCGAACACCTGAGGTCGTCCTTGGAGTCAAAGGTGATGGCGTACTGTGACCACTTGAGGGGATGCGTGGCTTCAATCCTTGGGAGGGCAGCATTCACCTCGCGAGAGAACAACTTGAAGATGCGGTTCGAGTCGGGCACCTGAGCTCCACCAAGGATGCAGGCAATCGCACGAGGCTCCTGGTAGTCCCCAGCCCCATCGTCTTGCTAGTGGTCATCGTTTCTCCTGGGCGGCGGCGGCAGAGGCGGAAGGCCAGCATTGCCCTGAGGACGGGCCTCACGAGGCTGATCGCTCCAGGCGCCATCGCGAGGCTGGTCACGCCAGCCACCCTCGCGAGGCTGATCGCGCCAGCCCTGGCGGGGGTTGCGGTTGTCCCAGTGGCCTCCACCGCCACCTCCTCCACGGCCGAAGCCACGGTCGCTACGCTCGGGGCGGCGGCCCAGGCGCTCGCCCCGGAGCGCCCTGAGCTCCTGACAGTCGTCGGTGTTGTGGGTATGCATGTTGTGGAAGACGCAGAACGGCGAGCGTCCTTGGGGGGCTCGTCGCGATCGCGACCGCACTTCATCTTAGGCTCTGCCGCCAGCACGTGGCGCCCTTGCGCTTTGCTTCCTTGGCCTTCTTGTCGTCAGGGTCAACGCCTGGGTGCTTGAGGAGGGAGAGGCGTCCTTCTTCGGCCTTGGCACATTTATCGGCCAGATTGAACAGCTCCAATGCTGAGCACAGGTCATCATTGATGGTGAGCTCCTCGCTCATCCTGACGTCTGTGACGCCCTCTATGAATGCGGAGATGATGGCCTCGTCCGAAGCCTTTGGGATCTTGAGGCGAACTTGCGTGAAGCGCTGCATGTACTTGTGAAGGGTGTCACCCGGCTGCTGCTTCACGTGCCGCAGGTCATTGACGGTGAGGGCACGATCACGGGTCCCTTGGAAGTTGGCGATGAACCGCTCACGAAGCTCATCCCACGAGGAGATCGACCACTCCGAGAGGTGCATGAGCCAAGAGTGCACGCCGTCCTTGAGAGCCATGGGAAACCAGTTTGCCATGACCTTGTCGTCACCATTTGCCGCCTCGATGCTCCGCGAGTAGAGTTGGAGGAACTCCACAGGGTCGGGGACGTTGTCGTAGCACGGGGGCAGATCTGGCTTGAGCTTGACCGGCCAGACAACACGGCGCAGCCCGCTCGCGCGAGGAGGGCATGGTCCTGACGCCCATGCATGGCGGCCTCCAGAGCGGCCCGGCCTTGGTGTTGACGCGGCGGCGCCGGGAGCACATGCACGTCGTACTGCGACAGCTGCACTACCTGGCAGCTGGCCTCGTCCCGGGCCGGCGCCGGCGCCCCACACAATGGGTCGCGTGGACGCGCGTTGCGCCTCGGCTCGACGTCAGCGCTGCGCAGAGGAGGAGGCGGAGACGGGACGTGAGCCACATCGCCCGCATGAGACTGCGGGGGACGGAGCAAGTGGGAAGGCGCTGGAGCCTCTCCAGTGGCATTGACGAGCTCGGTGATGCGGCCCAGCCAGGCGTCATAGCCCTTGTTAGCAGGACTATAGCGCAGCAGCTCGCGTGCCATGAGCAGCACAGCCGGCCCGCGACGAGCTTGGGACGACGAGGCCATGGCAGGAGTGAGGGAAAGCATGGTGGTGCGGCCATCGCACTGCATGGAAGGTGGCAGCGAAGAGTCCTGCTGGTCATGGGCAGCAGGGTCAGTGGCGGCGTTGGCCGCGGGAGACGCGGAGTGTCGGGGGGCACCGCAGCCCACCGGTGCTGTCTAGGCGACACGGGGAGCCCGACGCTCAGTGCGAACATGTCGAGCATCGGCCATTGGAGCGGCGAAGAAGGACTAGACAAAGCGGAAGGAAGAACTTCGACATGCCCCTACCTGGCGCGCCAAATGTCGGGATTGGGGGCTCCGCGGACCCAAACAAGGTTCGAACTCTGGGGCATGGGCGAAGGATCTTACCTAGCTACAACTTGATGCTCACCGCCCTACGGCCTGGCTTCGTCGTGTTCAAGCGAGCGGGGAGAAGAAGTGGACACGGTGATTTACTCAGGTTCGGGCCACCTTGCGATGTAAACCCCTACTCCTGCTTTGTGGTGGATTGCCTCGCGAGGAGGATGAGGATGAACTAGTACAAGTGTGAGCTGCCTTGGGGGAGCTAAATGGCAGAAGGATCTGATCCCTCTCTACGGTGGAGACAATCCTATCTTTATAGTGGCCTTGGTCCTCTTCCCTCATAGCTTAGGCGGGAAGGGATACCACAACGGCAAATTTGAAGGGGGACAGTAGTACACCCTATCCTGACTAAAGGTGGTCTTTGCCTGCAAAGCTTCTGGTCCTGACGCAGCAGTGGGCTCGACGATGACGTCCGTCCTGCCGAGCCCGTGGTCTTGGTCTTGTTGCACTGGAATGGAAACCTTTGGGGGATTCCTCAGGAGGAAAGTGTCCTGGACTGCGCCCGCTGGCAACCTGCTGGCCTTGGTCATCATGGCTCACATCACTGCGCACGTCGCGAGGTGGGGTGCTTGCATAGAGATACCCACTCCTCGGGAGGTAGCCTCAGGGGGGCCGCTCCTCGGGAGAACTTGATGTCGTTCTCCCTCGCGAGGCGGGGGGCCTCGCGAGGGTCTTGTTCGTGAAGCCTTGGAGTTGGGCCGTACTGGGCCCTTGGCGGAGCCACACGCTGGGCCGCAGGCAGACAGGTCTGGGTACCCCCGGTCCCAAAACGCCGACAATACGCACCTATTATGTGTTATGATCCGCATACCCCAAGGTGACAATAATTGGGATTCTTTTCGGTGATGACCGTAGATTGAGGAGTTCATATATTCACTATGTGTTAATGCTTTGTTCCGGTTCTCTATTATAAGGAGGCCTTAATATCCCTTAGTTTCCTTATGGACCCCGCTGCCACGGGAGGGTAGGACAAAAGATGTCATGCAAGTTCTTATCGCAAGCATGTATGACTATATACGGAATACATGCCTACATTGCATTGATAAATTGGAGCTAGTTCTGTGTCGCCCTAGGTTATAACTGTTACACGATGAATGTTATCCAACATAATTATCCATCACTACTATAGGATGGTCCAAACACGACACTACAATCAGAGACCCTTCGACGAAACTGTGTGCGATGCATTAATTGCAAACGGCGATGTAATAAAACCATCAAAAAGTTGCAAAACGTTTGGTTGCACAAGTAGGTATGGTGGACTCATATGGCACAACTTGGTTTAAGGATTTTGGATGCACAAGTAGTATTCCCACTTAGTATAAGGAAAGGCTAGCAAATAGATTGAGAAGCAACCAACCAAAAAGCAAAAATTCTCATAAACGAGCATTAAGCATAACTAACACCGAATAATGCACCACAAGTAGGATGTAATTTCATTGCATAACTATTGACTTTTGTGCTTGCATAGGGAATCACATATTACTATCATCATATCTCAAAACTATTACAAAGAATCAAGTTTATTTTGTCCAATGATCTTTCATGAAAGTTTTTATTATATCCCTCTTGGATACCTATCACTTTGGGATTAAGTTCATATATTACCATTACTTATAACAAGCTCAAACAAATTTAAGTGAAGAACATGAGCATAAATTTTTTATCTCTCAAGATAATATAAGTGAAGCATGAGAGAATTTCTTCAAAAAAATTACTAACTCTCAAATTAATCTAAGTGAAGCATGAGAGTATTTCTTCAAAAATTAAAGCACCACCGTGCTCAAAAAGATATAAGTGAAGCACTAAAGCAATTCCATAGCTCAAAAAAAAGTGAAGCACATAGAGCAATTCTAACAAATCATAGCATCATTATGGCTCTCTCAAATAGGTGTGTCTAGCAAGGATGATTGCGACAAATAAAAAAGCAAAACAAGCAAAGACTCATATAATACAAGACGCTCCAAGCAAAACTCATGATATGAGACGAATAAAAATATAGCTCCAAGTAAAATTACCGATGGTTGTTAGAAGAAAGAGGGGATGCTTTCCGGGATATCCCCAAGCTTAGTTGCTTGGTTATCCTTGAATATTACCTTGGGGTGCCATGGGCATCCCCAAGCTTAGGTTCTTTTCACTCCTTATTCCTTCATCCATCGAGATCTCACCCAAAACTTGAAAACTTCAATCACACAAAACTTAACAAAACCTTCGTGCGATCCGTTAGTATAAGAAACCCAATCTTTGCTATAAGTACTGTTACAAACCCATTCATATTTTGTTATTGCATTATACCTACTGTATTCTAACTTTACCATGGCTTATACCCTCCAATACAATCCATAGATTCATCAAAATAAGCACACAATGCAACAAAAACAGAATCTGTCAAAAACAGAACAGTCTGTAAAGACTCAAATTTTACTCATACTTCTATAACTCCAAAAATTCTGAAGGATTAGGAAAACATAGGAAATTTGTATATCAATCTTGTGTAAAAAAATCAGAATTTTTCATCACTTTTGTGATTTTTAACAATTCAGCTACTGGACGCAAAAGTTTCTGTTTTTCAACAGGATCAAATCAACTATCACCCAAAGCTATCCTAAAGGCTTAACTTGGTACAAACACTAATTAAATCATAAAAACACAATCATAACAGAGGCATAATTATGTATTTATTGAATAACATAAAAGATAACAATTGGGTTGTCTCCCAACAAGCTCTTTCTTTATAGCCATCAAGATAGGTTTGAGATTTTATTGATGCTCACATAAAAGATAATAATTAAAACACAAAGAGAGCATAATAAAACATGTTACAAACACATTTAAGTCTAACATACTTCCTATGCATAGGAATTTTATAAGCAAACAAATTATTAAGAGAAGAAATATCTAACATATGCAAAGGAGAGGAATAAAACATTGACAATCTCAACATAACGAGAGGAAATTTAATAACATGAAGATTTCTACAACCATATTTCCCTCTCTCATAATAATTACATGTAGGATCATAATCAAATTCAAAAATATAGCTATCAAATAAAATTTTATTTTTATGATCCACGTGCATGCAAAGTTGACACTCTTCCAAAATAGTGGGATCATCAAATAAAGTCATGACCTCTCCAAGCCCATTTTTATCAAAAATTTCATAAGATTGATCATTGTCCAAAGTTGTGGGATCATTATTACCTAGAGTTGACAATCTTACAAACCCACTTTCAATATTATCGCAAACATATTCATCAAGATCGTAAGAAGAATCATCCCAATCATGATCATTGCAAATAAGTAGTGGACATATCAAAATCAGCATCCCCAAGCTTGGGGTTTTGCATATTATTAGCACAATTAACATTAATAGAATTTATAACAACACCATTGCAATCATGCTTTTCATTCAAGGAGCTATCATGAATCACTTCATAAATTTCCTCTTTTAGCACTTCACCACAATTTTCAGATTCACGAATTTCAAGCAAAGCTTCATAAAGATAATCTAGTGAACTCAATTCACTAGCAATTGGTTCATCATAATTGGATCTTTTAAAAAGATTAGCAAGTGGATGAGGATCCATATCAATAGATTTTTAGCAAGCGAAGATGCAAGCAAATAGAAGACACATGGCACACAAGCAAAGATAGGCAAATGAAAAGAAGGCAAATATTTGTGTGCTTTTCACAAAAATGTTTTAGAACTTGGGGAGATGAAAACAAGAGGAAAATGGCAAATAATGTAAATTGCAAGGAGATGAGATTTGTGATTAGGAACCTGATAGATGTTGATGATGTCTCCCCAGCAATGGCGCCAGAAATTCTTCCTGATTGCTTGTATCTGCGTTGGTATTTCCCCGAAGAGGAGAGGATGATGCAGCACAACAATAGTAAGTATTTCCCTCAGTTATGAAACCAAGGTTATCAATCTAGTAGGAGAACCAAGCAACACTATGTAAATAGTACCTGCACACAAATAACAAATACATGCAACCCAACGCATAAGAGGGGTTGCCAATCCCTCCTCGGTATTGAGATAGATTAAATTGTATGAGATTCGATAAATAGATCTGACAAAAACACTAAATAAAGAAAAAGTGCAGCAAGGTATTTCTGGGTTTTTGGAATAATAGATCCGAAAACAATATGATAGAAAATAGACCCGGGGGCCGTAGATTTCACTAGTGGCTTCTCTCGAGAAAATAGCATACGGCGGGTAACCAAGTTACTGTTGGGCAATTGATAGAAGTGCAAGTAATTATGACGATATCCAAGGCAATAATCATGTATATAGGAATCACATCCAAGATTAGTAGACCAACTCCTGCCTGCATCTACTACTATTACTCCACACATCGACTGCTATCCAGCATGCATCTAGTGTATTAAGTTCATGGAGAAACGGAGTAATGCAATAAGAACGATGACATGATGTAGACAAGATATATTCATGTAGGAATAGACCCCATCTTTTTATCCTTAATAGCAACGATACATGCGTGCCTCACTACCCCTTCTGTCACTGGGTGAGGACACCGCAAGATCGAACCCATCACAAAGCACCTCTTCCCATTGCAAGAAAAATCAATCTAGTTGGCCTAACTAAACCAAAGTTTCGGAGAAGGAATACGAGGCTATAATAATCATGCATATAAGAGATCAAAGAAGACTCAAATAATATTCATAGATAGAACTGATCATAAACTCGCAATTCATCAGATCCCAACAAACACACCGCAAAAAGTCATTATATCAAATAGATCTCCAAGAACATCGAGGAGAACATTGTATTGAGAATCAAAAAGAGAGATGAAGCCATCTAGCTACTACCTACGGACCCGTAGGTCTGTGGTAAATTACTCATGCATCATCGGAGGAGCACCAATGAGGATGATGAACCCCTCTGTGATCGTGTTCCCCTCCGGCAAGGTGCAGGAAAAGGGCTCTAGATTGGATCTCATGGTTCTGGAACTTGCGGCGGCTGGAATTGTGTTTCATCGACTCCCCTAGGGTTTCTGGAATATTTAGGTATTTATAGAGCTAAGAGGCAGTGGAAAGGACCTCCGTGGGCCCCACCACCCATCAGGGCACACGAGGGGCCTCTAGCACGCCCAGGTGGGTGGTGGACCACACGGGCCTTCCCTCGTGCACTTCCTTGGCTCCCAAGTTGTCTTCTGGGCAGAAAAAAATCTCCAAAAAGTTTCGCTGCATTTGAACTCCGTTTGATATGGATATTCTGCGAAGTAAAAAACAAGCAAAAAATAGCAACTGACACTGGGCGCTATGTCAATAGGTTAGTCCCAAAAAATGATATAAAGTTGCTATAAAATGAATGTAAAACATCCAAGAATGATAATATAACAGCATGGAACAATAAAAAATTATAGATACGTTGGAGACCTATCAGGGACTTTCCGGTTCTCGAGACAGGTGCCACATCAAAGTTGTGCATTGGTATTCAAACATCACACAACACCATGCAGGTGGTGGTTGCCCCATAGGAACTCACTCGCGTGCGACGCTTCCATCTGTGCACCCGCGAGGTTGTGCTCTGTCACTTTGACCCAACGAGAGAGGTTAATTTGACCATTAAGGATGATTCTTTTTGGTTCGTGCTATGGTAGGAGTATATACCACGCGTCGAAGGGGGCAGCACATACCACGCATCATGAACCTCGCTCTCTATGGGGACTTTTCGCTTTCCGAGGTATAGGTGCCACATCAAAGTTGTGCATTGCGTATTCAAACATCACACGAACACCTCTATGGGCCACATGCAGATGGTGGTTGTCCTATATAGGACGCTCACTCGCATGCGACGTACGCTTCGCTCCCGTGGGCCCGTGAGGTGGTCCCGTCCATTACTTTGACCCAACGAGAGAGAGGTTAGTTTGATGAACAAGGAGGATTAATTCTTTTAGGGTTGTGTTAGGAGTATATAGTACACGTCGAAGGGGGAGATGGGACCAGCATATACTAGGCGTCATGAACCTCAGTCCGTGTGGAGACTTTATGGATTTCGAGGCAGATGCCACATCAAAGTTGTGCATTAGGTATTCAAAACATGACAACCACACACCTCTCCATATATATGTTTGGCACACATGCAAGTGATGGTGATTGTCCTATGCACTCACTCACGCGGTTATCGGCGATGCTTCCATCTATGGGCCCGCTTGGTCCATCACTTTCACCGACAGCGAGAGAGGTTAATTTGACTTAGGAGGGGATTATTTTTTTTTGTCTCATGGTATAGGTCATGATGTGATCGATTACATAATAGCGCATGTGTACACATGAATCCATCCCACTGGATCGAAGTGGGGGAGAACACGACACATCATGAACCTCTTGCTCTTGGTGGGTACTGTGCGATTTTCAACGCATGCACCACATCATTGTTGTGCATTGGGTATTCAACACATATGCATGCATCAGGCACCTCCATAAATATGTTTGGGACACATGCATCCAATGGTTGTCTTTGGACACTCTCACTCGCTTGGTTATCGGCGACAAGCCTATATATTCGCGGGCCCGTATGGACGTCCATCATTTCGACCGACAACGAGAAAGGTTACCAGGGTGGATTCTTCTTCTTTGGTTCGTATTACCGTATAGTAGGTCGATCATGGTGAGATTCCAGACCTAATTAAGTTTGACCGCATGCTACGCCTCATGAACCCTCGCTCAGTGTGGGGGATTTTACAGTTCCAAAGCATGGTACCACATCAAAGTTGCGCATTGGGTATTCAAACACCACACACCACTTCCATATACATATGTTTGGGCCACATGCACACAGTGGTTTTGTCTTCAGGCACTCCCTCGCGTGGTTATCGGCGACAAGCTAGCCCATTTTGCGGGGCCGTGTGGACGTCCATCACTTTGACCAACAACAAGCGAGACAGGTTATACGACCAAGTTGGATTCTTCTTGGTCCGTGTTACAGTACGCCTTGGTGAGATGCCCTCTCCCATCGACTCAATGTGTGTGGGGGGGCTACTTCGCACTTCCTGCAACCTTCGTGGGGTCGGGGAAGTCCGGTTAATTTGCGAGGCACATGTGCCACATCAAAATTGTGAATTGGGTATTTAAATATCACAGCACACCCTTTTCATACATATAGTAGGGCCACTCGCAGGTGGTTCATATGTGGTCTCACCCATCGCGCGCCACAAGAACACATTGGTGGGCCGGCACACGGTCCACCTTTGTCCGGAAGGGAAAGGGGGGTTTGACCATGATGGACTCCTATAGGTTTTGTGTTACGGTAGGGTGAGATTTCAGACCTAGCTATTTGGGGGCATGCATTCATAGCTATGATTCCCTTACCGCCGACACGAAGTGGGGTTCGTAAGGGGTGGCGAACTACCAATACTGTGCGCTTTGTGCGACAGATGCCACATCAATGTTGTGCATTGGGTATTTGAACATCAAACCACCCTTTTCATACATATATTTGGTCCACATGCAAGTGTGTTCGTGTTCTGACCCTTTCCCGCGTTATTTTTTTGCAAAATTTATAAACAACAGACGAGTTGAATTTAGCAACCCTCTGTGATTGGGGACACAACAGACACGGTTCGCTCATACTACCTGTGTGCCATGCCCGTGCCCCTGTCACTCACATCAACACAGTAGATTGGGCTCCACGGGGCTTCCCTCCCACTCTCGAAAATAACTACTACCTCGCAATCTCAAAAATATCTACCGCCTGGAAGGTTTTTCTGTTTGATAGCACACGATTAGTATGTGTGGACCGTGTGCGATGTCTGTTACTCCCGCTCTCCTTCGATCCCTTGATTCGAATTTTGAGTAGCCCCGGCATTCTACTCGCGCCTACATCCCTCGCAATCTCAAAAACATCTGCTCGCCTGGTGGTTTTTCTATTTGATAGCACATGATTAGTATGTTTTGACCGTGTGCGATGTCTGTTACTCCTCTCTGCTTCAATCCCTTGATCCAAATTTTCAGTAGCCCCGGCATTTTACTCCCGCCTAGTAAAATTTTCAGTAGCCACGGTATTTCATCAAACACCACCTTGGTCCCCCTCCACACACACACACACACACCCCAAAACCTCCGCTCACACAGACACACACCACCCCTCCCTCGCTCGAAACCATTGGTAGGTCACCGCCATCGCCACTGCCGCCACCTCCATTGTCAACCTCTGCCTGCCTGCCGGGGAGCTCGAGGAGAAAATGGCCCAAAAGAGGTTTATCACGGCCTCTTCACCCGACGTCAGCGAGGTGGCCGCCGAGGTGTCCCCATCGTCCTCCGCGGGCTCTTTATCGAGCCGCCGTCGCCGGTCGCCCGGTCTGCCTGCCGCCACGCCCCTTCGCCGATTCGAGGACTGCCCATCGTCCTCGGGCCCGACCGACGATGAGGTCCTACCTCGGGGTTCGGCAATGGCGATGGGGGACGTGGGTCGCCGAGATTACGGATTGGAAGACCCACACCCGCCGGTGGCCCGGTAGCTTCCACACGACCGAGCTCGCTGCCATGGACTACGACCGCTGGCAGGTCCGCTGCCATGGCGCGGTGGCTAGGCTCAATTTCCCCTTCGGCACATGTCTGGTCGACCTCGTCCTGCCGGAGCCGGGGGTGGTGAGCTCGGCTATGGCGCAGGAGAACCGCGAGGCGAGGGAGCGCCTCAAGGCCGAGGCCGCCAACGAGGCCTACATGCAAGAGGTCCACCGGCAGCACCCAGAGCTCGTGGAGGCAGAGCGGATGATCTTTGCTTGCGTGGAGGGCGGCGAGGTTATCGTGCTCTCCTCCAATGGCGAGGTCGAAGGCGGCGAGGATGGCGACGCGGAGGGCGTCGAGGTGGGCCGCGAGGACGAGGAGATCGACGTTGATGAGTGGAGGGGTGTCTTCCCCGATGGCACCGGCCCGGACCCGGCTCGTGGCACACCATACCTGACAAGGAAGGATTGGCTCGACCTCCACTTCGATCGAAAGTAGTTTAGTTTAGTTTAAATTTATGTTTAATGTTCGGTTACTCAAAACTAACTATGTTTATGTTTGAATGCATGCTACTTTCGGTGGAACTTGCTTTGAACTTGATCAAATTGAAGTTTACTCCGTTAAGTTTAGGGAATGGACGAGAAACGACCAAAAATTGCTAGAGTATATATATACTCCACTAAGGGTTTTACTCCATTAACTTTTAGGGGATCGGCTAGAGATGGCCTTATGCCTTGTTTATTTCAGTTATTCACATTGTGATGCTCTATATGTGCAACTATTTACTGTGCAGTTCAATTTCATCAATAACAGTTTTAACAATACCACTATGAATGACGATATTTGGTTGTTGCTAAGGACGTTGTAGTTAACACGCCTTTCCATTTTTTAACAATAACTAGTGTACTTTAGACCTGCACAATACCAGTTTGAATGACTATATTTGCTTGTTTTTAAATGTTATGCCTGTTGCAGCTAACACACTTTTCCACTTCTTGTTTTGCTTAATCAGCGTCCTTAAACTTGCACACTGAAGCTATCATTTGGAGATTATGTTGTCTACAATGGATATATTTGGTTGATGTTTAGCCTATTGTGCTTAACATGCCTTTAGATGTACTCACACAGGACAATATTGGGAACAACTGCTCTTTTCCATCGTGGTTAGTTTAATCCCATTGCTTATATATACACACTGTTTAGGATATCGGTAGCTGGTACCATATAGCCCAGGGGCTGATAAGGGATTAATGTTGAATCAGACATTTCACTAAATATAGCTATAACCCATTTATCGGTAGGTTAACTAGGGCCTTATTTAATATATCTGAGGCTACATAGCAACATGCATTGTTCTGAATGACTAAATATGCAATCCTAGGCTACATAGCAACAAGGAAGAGTGTTACCTTAATGTTCTGATGATGTCTAGATATACATGGAAGAGCAGCAGCAGCAGCAACAACAACAACAACAACAGCAACAGCAACAGCAACAGCAACAACAGCAACAACAGCAACAACAGCAACAACAACAACAATAGCAACAGCAACAGCAACAACAGCAACAACAGTAGCAACAACAACAACAACAACAACAACAACAACAACAACAACAACAACAACAACAACAACAACAACAACAACAACAACAACAAGAACACAGCAGTTAACTGTAGTTAATCGGCCGATATTTGTAACAATGTAATAAACTCCATCCGCCCCATAATATAAGATGTTAATTCATCCAATATGTGAGTATATTGGATGTAATAAGATCTTATATAATGGGAAGGAGGGAGTGTTGTACTACATCATTGTGCAATTGTTGTTTAGCTTCTAATATTAACTTGGTGCTTTTAGGTACATATATCATTGGTAAAGATCCACGCTTCAACCCTTTTTGCGTATGGGGCAATGAGATTTTCATGAACCAGCATCAAGTGTGGAAACTGAGAAAGATTGTTAGTAAAATGGGTCAAAAGATGTCAATTGAACTATTTTTTTACACTTTATCCAAGACAACAATTAACTGCAACATGGAAAGTAAGAACTATGTAGCCTTCTTTTTAATGCCCATAATGAGTTGTGTTAGATGACAATGTCTGAATCTTTTTCCTTTGAAGTGGTTCCCGAAGCAGTTTACTCAAGATTACCTCTCAAACTACATGATTGGAGGTTGGCCATCACAAGGGGCTGGACTAGAGTCGTGCGTGCCTTCTGCATGGAGGAGAGCACAATAGGGGCATTCTGCTTCACCTTGTTCAGCAACCAGAATGTCTTTCGCCTCTTTCTTTACCATCTTTAATAGTACAAGTATACAACAATGGTTCATCATTCTTTATTTGGTGCTTACGTAATTCTTTGATGTAATTCTTGAACATATGTACCTGTGAATCGAATAATGCATTGGTTGTTGAACCTGATGGATATAAATGAAGTTATAGCCTACATTCAAATTGAAATTCGGTACAATTTTAAATAGCAGCAATTAAATTAGGGTGAAATTACGCTCTGCAGGTCATTACGGCGCACACGGTCGGTAAAGCACAAACGTGTGTGATATACATCATAATCCGACGCGGTTCACAGAGAGGAAACGTGTGTAACCATGCACACAGTTGCCGTTTGCAAAGTATGTGTGATGTCAGACAATATCACAAATGGTGTGAAAAAACTAAATGTTTGTGTAGTCACCTTATCGCACACTCTTTACAATCATGAACTATTTCTGATGTGGCGCGCATCATAAACGTAGCACCACAGAATACCGGCTGCGATGGTAATGCGAGCACAAACGAGTAGCAAGGATGGAGCGTTTGGGATATGCGAGATATCACAAACAGTTGTTTGAAGACCCGCATTTGGCATACATGCCGGCAATGCATACGCTTAGTTATGCAAAATGTATGCATTGCTACTCCCTATCCCCGACGGTTTCTGGGTCGTGTGGGAAGGACCCCCCTATCGCGCACACTGGCTAGGCGACTATTTAAAATGCCGTCACGAAAAGGGGTTAAAAACCGTTTGTATAGCAGCTCGCTGTACCAGTGCATCACCGATCCAATGCCTACAAGCTTTTCACATATTGATCTTTGCTAAGTTACTACTATTGCTGCTACTGTCACAATTGCTACAAAACTATTATTGCTACCGTTATCGTTACTGTTGCTATCGTTACTACCGCTATCAAACTATCATATTACTGTGCTACTGATCACTCTGCTGCAGATATTTAGTCTCCAGGTGTGGTTGAATTGATAACTCAACTGCTAATACTTGCAAATATTTTTTTTGGCTCCCCTTGTCGAATCAATAAATTTGGGTCGAATACTCTACCCTCGAAAACTGTTGCGATCCCCTATACTTGTGGGTTATCAAGACCTTTTTTTGGCGCTGTTGCCGGGGAGCATAGCTCTATTTGCTGAGTCACTTGGGATTTATATCTGTTGATCACTATGAAGAATCTGAAGGATTATAGAACCAAGATCATTCCCTCTAGGACAGGGGGGGTAAGGAATTGTTATCTAGCTCTGCACTTGATTCAC
This sequence comes from Thinopyrum elongatum, assembly GCA_011799875.1. Classification (NCBI taxonomy): domain Eukaryota; kingdom Viridiplantae; phylum Streptophyta; class Magnoliopsida; order Poales; family Poaceae; genus Thinopyrum; species Thinopyrum elongatum. Next base: position 376,485,562 of record CM022303.1, on the reverse strand, counting down.
CTTCTGTTTTGAGTGAACTTGGGACACCACCACCTGCTATTAATTCTGAATATGTTGCGAGTAATTGATGATGCTACTTCTGGTATGCATGATGCTATTGATGATGCTAGTACCTTGCTTGATGAAACTGTGCCGCTAGGCGAATTTCTTGATGAACAACTTGCTAAAGCTAAAGAATTTGAGAATCCTAAAACCAATGAAATTATTGAAACTGAAAATTATGAAACACCTGTTAGACCTAGCTCTTCGAGATATGAATTTCCTAAGATACCTGAGGGTTATGTTATGGATGGAGAGATAGCTAGGTAATTTCTTGCTTGCAATGATAGAGATGATCTTAAGAAACTACTATGTAAGTTGAAAGAAAAATCTTTGAATGCTAGAATGAAATATGATCCTAAGTTTGCTACTTCACCTATCTTTGTTACTGATAACGATTATGAATTCTGTGTCGATCCTGAGTTAACTACTTTGGTTGAATCTGATCCTTTCCAGGGTTATGAAACTGAAACTATTGTGGTACATCTTATTAAGCTGAATGATATAGCCACCCTATTTGCTCATGAAGATAAAATTCGCTGTTACTATATCCTTAAGTTGTTTCCTTTCTCGGTAAAGGGTGATGCTAATATATGGTTTAATACTCTTGCTCCTGGTTGTGTGCGTAGTCCCCAGGATATGATATATTACTTCTCTGAAAAATATTTTCCTGCTCATAAGAAACAAGCTGCCTTATAGGAAATATTTAACTTTGTGCAAATTGAAGAAGAGAATCTCCCTCAATCTTGGGGGAGGCTTCTCCAATTACTTAATGCTTTGCCTGATCATCCTCTTAAGAAAAATGAAATACTTGATATCTTTTATGATGGACTAATCGATGCTTCTAGGGACTACCTAGATAGTTGTATTGGTTGTGTTTTCAGGGAACGAACTATTGAGCAAGCTGAAGAACTATTAAATAATATATTGAAGAATGATAATGATTGGACACTTCCTGAACCACCACCTAAACCAACTCCAAAGAAGAGAGGCATTATATTTCTCAGTCCTGAAGATATGCAAGAGGCAAAGAAGTCCATGAAAGAAAAAGGTATTAAAGCTAAAGATGTTAAGAATTTACCACCTATTGAAGAAATACATGGTCTTGACACACCGACACAGGTAGTAGAGGTAAATTCTCTTGTAAGATTTGATGAAGGTGATATTCCTTATAATAAACTTGCTAGTCAATGCTTGTATGAATTTGACAATTACATTATTAGGCAAGATCATTTTAATGCTTATGTCATGAAACAATTGAAACGTGATGCCTACATGATTGATCGCTTGAGTGACTTGATGTTTAGAATTTATAATGATGTCAAAGGTGTAGGTAAACATGCATCTATGGTCCAAACCCGGTTAGAACAAGTTGCTAAATCTCAAAATGATTTTCTCAATGAAATGAATAACAATATGAAAGATCATGTTGATAGGGTAATGACTAGAGGAGGTAGAATGACTCAAGAGCCACTTTATCCTGAAGGTCATCCTAAGAGAATTGAACAAGACTATCAAAGAATTAATATTGGGGCACCTAGTCCATCTAAAAAGAAAAGGAAAAAGAAAAATGATAGGACTTTGCATACTTCTAGTGAAATCGAGGTAGAAAAACCTTCTGAGAATAGTAATGATGTTTCTATTTCTGATGCTGAGACACAATCTGGTAATGAACATTCACCTAGTGATAATGATAATGATGATGTTCATGTAGATGCTCAACCAGACAATGATAAATAACTTGATAATGATGTTGAAATAGAACCTGCTGTTGATCTTGATAACCCACCTCCTAAAAATAAACGTTATGAGAAGAGAGATTTCATTGCTAGAAAACATGGTAAAGAAAGAGAACCATGGGTTCAGAAACCCATGCCCCTTCCTCCTAAACCATCTAAGAATAAGGATGAGGAAGAATTTTACTGCTTTGCAAAAATGCTTAGGCCAGTCTTTTGCGTACTCGTTTAACTGATATTTTGAATATGGCCCCATATGCCAAATATATGACAGATATTGTCACTAATAAAAGAAAAATACCTAAAATCTACACCATGCTTGCAAATTATTCTTTTAAGGATGGAGTACCTAAGAAACTAGGAGATCCAAGAATACCAACTATATCGTGCTCCATTAAAAGAAATTATGTCAAAACTGCTTTATGTGATTTAGGAGCCGGTGTTAATGTTATGCCTTTCTCTTTATATAAAAGATGATTTGAATAAACTCACACCTACTGAAATATCATTACAAATGGCTGACAAAAGAACTGCCATACATATCGGTATCTGTGAGGATGAGCCCGTTGTAGTTGCAAATGTTACTCTCTTAACAGACTTTGTTATACTTGATATGCCTGAGGATGATAACATGTCAATTATCCTTGGTAGACCCTTTTTGAATACTGCAGGGGCTATTATTGATTGCAACAAAAGCAAGGACACTTTTCATATCAATGTTAATGAACATACAGTGCACTTCCCGAAGAAACAATTTCAAGTGAATGGTGATGTCTACTACACAACTTATTCTTGTAGACTCATGTTGGGCCTCCAAGCACAGAGTTTTGTAAGACAGTAGCAATTTTCCCTCAAGTGGATGACCTAAGGTTTATCAATCCATGGAAGGTGTAGGATGAAGATGGTCTCTCTCAAACAACCCTGCAATCGAATACAAGAAATCTCTTGTGTCCCCAAGAAACCCAATACAATGGCAAATCTATAATACCTAAATAGTTCATCCCCACTAACCTATTTCTCTCAACATGCAGCCTATCCAACTCAGCAAGTTGCCACATCAGCAAAAACTGCCCACTCCCTCCCATTCATTCCTTTTCATTTAGGATCGCTCCGTCCATTTATGTACATTTGATTCCGTTCAAGCCACACCAACGGTGCAGCCCATTACTTGAGGTCTGATGCAGCACATAAATCCAGCCCATCGGTTCCTGTTGACCTCATCATTAGTTTTTCGTATATTCTAGAACTCCCGATTGTTACAGCCGTATCGTCTCCTCCGCCCACTAATTAGGCTGGCAGTCTCGCTCTCTTCGTCTCCTGCACGATTGCCTTCTTCTCCTCATCTTCTGTACCAAGCAAATGCTATAGTAACTGATGGACTAGTCTTTCTCTTTTAACAGGGGTGCCTTGCACCCGCGGCAGCAGCTCGGCCTCGATTATCCTTAGTGCGCCGGCCTCTACTACGACGACATCGAGTCCCATGTTCTCTTTGATGGCCAGAGCTTGAGGTACGCGCCGCTTGAATACTCCTTCCATGGCGGTGTCGTGGGGTTTTCTTAGAGGGCCTTCCGTCTACCATCATGCGTCTTCATACGTGACTGCACTGAGAATGATGCCCTTCTTGGAAGCGATCCTGCACCGGCGTTGACATCTCCGGTACTGTACATGGTAGTTAAATCGCCCCATATGACTGTACCTCATCCGCTCACTGTCTCCTCAATGAATCTATTCCTTGCCTGCAATTTCTTTTATTGACGCTGTTGTTTCTCAAGACGCAACACTGGATGGAAGCTACAAGCAAAAAAAAATGGTACGTCACTCTAATTTCTCCTTCCAACAACTTTTGCTTTCCATTTATTTATATACAAATCCAGATCATATTCATGTCCTCTGTTGGTATCTCATTCATATTTTTGTTTTTTCCATTTGTATATTTTATATTCAAATTTGGAAACCCCTTCTCTTTCGTTTTGGTTGGGTCAGGATCTCCACAAATTTGATAAATGCAGTCGCAGTGAAGGAAATATGATGAAACTATTCCCAGTATGTAATCATAGCAGGTATCAACTTTGATGAGATGCCTTCTATCTTTTATTCTGTTGCCCGCAATACATAAATTTCAGCTTGCCGCAGGTTAGAAGGTCCTTGACCTCGCTTTTACCTGCAGCAATAATTCTACGGCTGTACGGCACACACTTTTGCTACAACAAGCTTTCATAGGTAATGCAACAATTTTATTTCATAAGGAGGACATATTAGTAATCAACACGATCTCATTTATTTTCTGATTCTTCTCTTCATGTTAGATTCCTTCAGTTCTGATAACTTATATTATCACTTATCATCAAATATCTTCTGCTATGCCGAGCTGTTTGCCAGATGTTTCTGCACTCAAATACCTTTATCTGCTCATGTAACAGGTGCCAAATCTCGATTCCCTCTCTTTTTGGCTTGATAATGTATGCATGATTATTCTAGATTAAAACAATTTTGAGCTATTGAAATAGTCTCTATATTTCTCCCTGAACTACTATTAATCGCTGAATGGGGTTCCCTGTCCTTTATATTGAAGATCACGCACCTCTACCAAGTGATAGCACATAACATGGAACCAACACTTTCAACTACTTGGTATGATCGTGTGTTTGACAGGATGGTAGGATCAGGAAAGCTCTCTATTCAGATCTCAGAAAGAATTCTCTGCCTAGAATGTATTCTCTCTTTTCCTATGTTACTATTGGATGGGAATGGGTAATCAAATTCAAGAACAAATTTATTTAATGCTAAACACACTTTTTAATGGTTTGTACTTTTCAAATGTCGTAGTTGGTTACAGTCAGACTAAGTTATGCTTTATTCACTTGCTCTTTGCATGATACATTTAAAAGCTAAAAGATGTTTTCATTCCCCTTGCAATTATGAAGGGAAAAGACCTAATTAGCAAAGATATTATTCGCATTTATAGTGCATCTGACTGAAGGCAGTGTAAATCTGCGGCTAATTTACAGTGCATTTACCACTCGACCGGAAAAAGGAGATCAGTCTTTTACCACGAACCCTGTCACTAATATTTTATGATTTATTTGCATACAAATTGATTTAAGAATGTCAGTAGGCTGCAGAGATCAAGTTGTGTTGATGTTTACACAACACTTGATTTTTCGATAAAGACACTTGATGACTGGATAAGAAATGAACTCGATTAATGTGGTATATGGAGGTTTGCTATTATATTTATATATCAACATCTTTTGTAATGGTATAGTTCCTTTTTGATACACACGATTTTTGGGATTCATATGCTTACGCCTCTTTAACTGTAATGTCAAAAATACTTTAATGATACTTACATGTGTTTAATTGATGTTAGCACACGTTTCCCGCAGCAACGCGCGGGGGGTATCATCTAGTTGTATAGGTGCACTAGTTCGGTGAAGAGATGGTGATACAAGTGTAGTATGGATAGTAGATAAGGCAGATGCCATGAAATCTACAGGTGTACCCTCCAAGTCCAAGCCCAAGCCTGCACCTAAGGTTGCTGCTCCCAAGAGATCCACAAGAAACATCCCTGTTGCTGAAAAGAACAAGGCCCCAGTGCCACAGGTTCAGGAGGATGAAGAGCCACAAGTGCTCAGGAAGCTGAAGCCAAAGATTCCAGACCATGATGATGGACATCCAGTGGCTGAAAACATGAAGCTCAGGAAGGATAGTGGACTGAGAGAATGGAGGAAAGTTGATCCATACTCAGTGAGGAGGAGAACAGCATGTGACTATCGTTTCCATACCAGAGAACAACAAGACTTTTATGAGACAGTGCTGCTTGACAAGAAGCCCATCATAAGCAACATGAAATGGGTGGATTTGAAGTATATAGACGCTAATGAAGATTACTTCCCCCATGTTCATGAAAGCTTCAGGCTGACAGGTGTTGATGCATTTGTTGGACAAAAGCTCACAAAATGGAATGATGAGATGGTGATGCAGTTTTACTCCACAACACACTGGTATAGCGAGGTGCTATACAAACGGTTTTTAACCCCTTTCCGTGATGGCATTTGGAACCGTCGCCAAGTGAGTGACTGCGATAGGGGGGTCCTTCCCACATGACCTAGAAACCGTCGGGGATAGGGAGCCACCCAGACGCTGCATCCTTGCAACTCGTTTGTGCTCGCATTGCCATCACAGTCGGTATTATGTGGTGCTACATTTATGATGCGTGGCCCATCACAAACGGTTCATGATTATAGAACGTGTATGGTAAGCAGACAATCACACACATTCGCTGTTCCCAAACCATATGCGATAACTAATTAAGAAGATTAGCTAATCATCGTACGAGTGTCGGACAGGATTACGAAACGTCGGACCGTCGTAACATCGTTGTACATGACAACTATCGCACATGCTATTCTGTGGTGCAATGTTTATGATGCATAGCACATCAGAAACAGTTCATGGTTGCGAATCATGTATGATAAGGCAACTATCACAAATGTTTAGTTTGCCCGCACCGTTTGTGATATTGTCTGACATCGCACATGCTTTGCAAACGGCAACTGTGTGCATGCTTGCACACGTTTCCTCTTTGTGAACAGTGTCAGATTATGGTGTATATTGCAAATGTTTGTGTTTTACCAACCGGGTGCGCCGTAACGACCTGGAGAGCGTAATTTCACCGTAATTTAATTGCTGCTATTTCAAATTGTACCGGATTTGAATTTGAATGTATGCTATACTTTATTCATATCCATCAGGTTCAAACAACCAATGCATTATTCGATTCATAGGTACATATGTTCAAGAATTACATAAGAACCAAATAAAGAATGATGAACCACAGTTGTATACTTGTACTATTAAAGACGGTAAAGAAAGAGGCGAAATACATTCTGGTTGCTGAACAAGGTGAATCGGAATGCCCATATTGTGCCCTTCTCCATGCAGAAGGCACGCACGACTCTAGTCCAACCACTTGTGATGGCCGACCGCCCATCCTTCACGGTCTTCATGAAAACATCTAGATAATCATCGTGTTCTGGTAGAAATACTTTAATCTTTGCATGTCCACCAATCATGTAGTTTGAAAGGTAATCTTGAGTAAACTGCTTTGGGAACCACTGCAAAGGAAAAAGATTCAGACATTGTCATCTAACACAACTCATTATGGGCAGTAAAAAGAAGGCTGCAGAGTTCTTACTTACCATCATGCAGTTCGCTGTTGTCTTGGATAAAGTGTAAACAAATAGTTTAATTGCCATCTTTTGACCCATTTTACTAACAATCTTTATCAGCTTCCTCACTTGATGCTGGTTCATCGATATCTCATTGCCCCATATGCAGAAAGGGTCGAAGCATGGATCTTTACCAATGACATATGTACCTAAAAGCACCAAGTTAATATTAGAAGCTAAACAGCAATTGCACAATGATGTAGTACAACACTCTTTTATAATATCTTATAACATCCAATATACTCACATATTAGATGAATTAACATCTTATATTATGGGCCAGAAGGAGTTTATTACATTTTTCAAATTATCGGTTGATTAACTGCTGCTGTATCCATGGGTTAGAGTTAGTTTGAGCTAGTTCGGGCTCAAATAGCCCTAAAGTGTATCCGAACATGAGGGCTAGTTTGAGCTAGTTGCATCTAACCCACCCAAAAAAACTATCCCACCCAAGAGGTGCTAATTGGAGCTAGTTCTCCTAGTGCATTTATTGTCAATCTAACCCTGTCATCCAAACATCTCTTTGGATGGAGTTAGTTCAGGGTTAGTCATGAGCTAGAAACTAACTCTAACCTCTAGCTAAGTTGAGTATCCAAACAGGGTTGTGTTGTTGTTGTTGTTGTTGCTGCTGCTCTTCTACGTATATCTAGACATCATTAGAACATTAAGGTAACACTCTTCCTTGTTTCTATGTAGCCTAGGATTGCATATTTAGACATTAAGTACAGTGCGTGTTGCTATGTAGCCTCAGGTATATTACATATGGCCCTAGTTAACCTAACGATAAATGGGTTACAGATATATTCAGTTAAAAGTCTGATTCACCGATTAGTCCCTTATCAGCCCCCGGCCTGTATGGTACCAGCTACCGATATCCTAAACAGTGAGTATATATAAGCCATGGGATGAAACTAACCTCAATGGAAAACAACAGTCATTCCCAAAATTGTCCTGTGTAGGTACAGCGAGAGGCATGTTAAGCATAACAGGCTAAACATCAACCAAATATATCCATGGCAGACAAAATAATCTCCAAAAGATAGCTTCAGTGTGCAGGTTTAAGCACGCTAGTAAAGCAAAACAAGTGGAAAGGTGTGTTAACTGCAACAGGCCTAACATTTAACAACAAGCAAACATAGTCATTCAAACTGGTATTGTGCCGGTCTAAGTACACTGGTTATTGTTAAATAAAAATGGAAAGGCGTGTTAACTACAAGATGCAGCAACCAAATGTAGTCATTCATAGTGGTATTGTTGAAACTGGTATTGATGAAATTGAACTGCACAGTTCATACTTGCACATATAGAACATCACGTTGTGAATAACTAGAATAAACAAGGCATACTACGAACAACCAAAGATAGCATTTGAAACTAGACATATGCTAACTACAAACAACCGAACAATCAAAAAACTTTAAAAGAGGCATATGCTAGCTATAACAGGCTTAACAGCAAGCAAATATATGCATTCCTATCGGTATGTTTAAAACTGGATTGATGAAATGTACTGCATAGTAAATAGTTGCACATATAGAGCATCACATTGTGAACAACTAAAATAAACAAGGCATACTGCAAACAACCAAATATAGCAATTAAAACTGGACATATTCTCACTACACTACAAAAGGGACTCGACAAAACAAATCATGGGTTCCCCCCTATGAAGAGGCACGGCAAAACAAATCATGGGTTTCCTCACTTGTCATAAATGGGCTCGTTCCCATGGGAAGAGCATGGACCCTGGATGCGCTCCATGTTGTCGCAGATGGGCTCCTTCACCTTGGAAGAGCATGGTTGTAGGGTGCCCTCCCTGATGTCGTAGATGGGCTCTTTCCCCTTGGAAGAGCAGGTGGGCTCTTTCCCCTTGGAAGAGCCGGAGAGGGTGCCCTCCTTGTGGTCGCCGTCGATGAGGACTGACTTGGAAGCTGTGGATCCCAAGCCGTCGCAGAACATGCTCTTCAGAAATGACAAAAGGGGCTCGATGGCGATGTAGGATGGAAAATTCTTGACAGCGAGCCAGAGGAGATCAACAGCGGGCCCATGGATGAGATCGACGGCAGCTGAACCCGAGGGGTTGGGGGTGGGCCACTTAACCTATGACATAGCCCGCGTCAGGCCGTCGTTGTCGATGACCTCGATGTCGTAGCCGGTGTTGGCGACATACCCGCATACTCTAGCCCTCTGATTGAGTGCCTACGGCCAGTAATGGTCGTCAGCTTCCTCAGCGACGTTGGGCGAAGAGACCATGATACACCTCTTTTGGGCCAGTCGCTCCTCAAGCTCCACGGGAAGCGTAGCCGGGCTTAGGCTGTGACGCTCTGGAGTGGGGGATGGGGATGGGGATCTGTGGGAAAGGGGGCGTTTGGCAGGCGTCATCTAAGAAACTCAGGGCGGCCTGTGTATGGAGATCGGTGGGTAATCTACACAGGCAAAACGGCAGATGTTGACAATGGAGGCCTTGCGGCGACGGAGGCAGCGACCTTGCTAGGGTTTCGAGTGAGGGAGGGGTGTGTGTGTGTGTGCGTGCGTGCACGCTCGAGGAGGTTTTGGTGTGTGTGTGTGTGTGTGTGTGTGTGTGTGTGGAGGGGGGGCGGGGCTGTGTTTGAGGAAATGACGCGGCTACTGAAAATTTTACTATGCGGGAGTCAAACGCGGGAGTGAAATGCTGGGGCTATTGAAAATTTGGATGATGGTGCATCGCACACGGTCCGGAAATAACAACCGTGTGTTATGAAACAGAAAAACCCTCGAGGCGGGCAGATATTTTCGAGGGATGCAGGCGGGAGCGGGAACAAGAAATATCACACATGGTCGAAACATAATAACCGTGTGTTATCAAACAGAAAAAACCTGCAGGCGGGTAGGTAATTTTGAGAGGGGAAGCATCGTGGAGCCCAATGTATTGTGTAGATGTGCGTGACAGGGGCACCGGTGTGGCACAAGGTTAGTGTGAGTGAACCGTGTCTGTTGCATCATCCGACTTGTCTAATGTTCATAAATTTGGCGAAAAATGACGCGGGAGAGGGTCAGAACACAAACACACTTGCATGTGGACCAAATATATGTATGAAAAGGGTGGTTTCATGTTCAAATACCAAATGCAACTTCGATGTGGCACCTATCTCGCAAAGCACATGGTATTGCTTGCCCCCCTCGTGTCGGCAGGAAGGGAATCCTAAGCTATGAATGCATGCCCCCCAGAGGTTCACCTAGCAAAGTGCGAAGTAGCAGTCCCCCCCCACACACACACACTTTCAGTCAGTGGGCCAGAGAGGGCATCTCACCAAGATGGATCATAAAACGGACCAAGAACAATCCACCTTGGTTGTACAACCTCTCTCTTGTTGTTGGTCAAAGTGATGGCCGTCCATGCGACCCCGGAGATGGGCTAGCTCGCCAATAATCATGCAAGTAGCTAGTCCCCAAAGACAACCACTGCCTGCGTGTGGCCCAAACATATGTATGGAGAGGCGTGTTTAAATACACAATGGAACAACTTTGATGTGGCACCATGTGCTTTCGAACCAGAAATCCCCACATTGAGCGAGGGTTAGTTGTGTCGGCGTCCTAGGACCGGTGGTGCCCAAACTTGCCTGCCTGTGGCTCGTGGCGTGGCTCTATCGATGGCCTGGTACGGCCCAGCTTCAGCAACAACAACTCAAGACCCTCGCGAGGGGCCAAGCCTCACGAGGCAGATGACACCAAGACCTCCACGGGGGGCGGCCTCCCCAGTCTGGCTCCCGAGGAGCAGAGATATCAATGCAAGCTACACCTCGCGAGGTTCACCTGACGTGAGCCATGACGACCAGGACCAGGCGGGCGCCAACGGGCGCAATGTACCAGTTTCCCCTTTGGTGCAAACGAGGCAAGCATAGGCGCGGAGTCCCGAGGAATCAAGCAAAGGTTTCCATATCGGTGCAACAAGACCAGGAGCGCCAGGACGGCAGGACGGAGGTCATCGCGGAGCCCACTGCAGCGTCACCGCCAGAGGCTTTTGCAGGCGAAGACTACTTTTGTCAGGATAACTTGTACTAGTTGTCTCCCTTCGAATTTGGCCGTTGTGGGATCCCTTCCCACCTACATTTGGGAAGAGGACCAAGGCCACTATAAATAGGACTTAGCCACCACCGTAGAGCGGGATCGGATCGACCGGAGCTGGACCAGATCCATTCCACCCTCACCACCTCACCTGCTCATCGAGCTCAAGAACACCTCACCTCCTGAGGTCATTCCACCTCTGTACTAGTTCATCCTCAGCCCTCGGAGGCAATCCACCACAAAGCTAGAGTAGGGTATTACACCGCAAGGTGGCCCGAACCAGGATAAACTGCTGAGTCTCTTGTTCCTTGGGTTCGACGAGCTAGGCTGTGGAATCGTTAAGCAGGCAGACTGGGGATGGAGAGTTCTTCGCACGCACCCCAGAGTTCGAAACTCCCAAGGGTCTGCGGAACCCCGAATCCGACATTTGGCACACCAGGTAGGGGTGCGTCAGAGCCTTTCTCCCGTCGGTCGACCCGCCGCTGCTCCACCGCTTCCATGGCTGACGCCCGTCGAGCCCGTGCTGAGCGTCGGGCCGCCCTTGCTGCTCGCGTCGCCCAGACGGCGCCTACCGGCAGGCCTCCCCGCCGTTCTCCATCGCCTGCTGCTAACGCCGCTACCGGCCCGGCGGGGCACGAGCAGCAAGCTTCATCGCTGCACCCCTCCATGCGGCGTGATGGACGCACGGCCACTCCGTCGCTGACTCCGGCTGGTTCAACATCTCATGCTTGTCGCGGGCCGGCGGGCACGCAAGCTGCGTTGCTCATGGTGCGCGAGCTCTTGCGCTACCGCCCTGTCGATGACTTCTATGAGGACTGGCTCGAGCGCATCGCCGAGCTCGTCAGCGCCGCAGGAGGCTCGCCTGCGCTGTCTCTCTCGCTGCCTCGCCTGCCACCTGCCGCGGGCGACGTAGCCCACGGAGCGCCTCCACCACCTCCCCGTCAAGACGTCGCCCTCGCACCAAGGCGCGCGGCCCCACGGCATGACCCGCCGTGCAGGGCGCCCGCGCGCGAAGAAGCAAGCTGCCAGGAAGTCCATCGGCCGCAAGAAGATGCTCCTGCACTCCCAGCGCCCCCACGCCAGGACCGCGCGCCGCCTGTGGTGGTGGCGCGTGAGCGCCAAGATCAAGCTCCACCTCCACGCCGGGCTCCCGTAACCACCGCGGGCTGCCGAGCCTTCACTCCCGAGCTATGCAGTGTCGTCTGGCCGGGGAAGTTCAAGCCTGACCTGCCTCCCCACTACAGCGGCACCCCCGACCCTGCTGAGTTCCTGCAACTCTACGAGCTGAGCATCGAGGCGGCCAACGGCGACGAGAAGGTCATGGCGAACTGGTTCCCCATGGCTCTCAAGGATGGCACGTGCTCATGGCTCCTGAACCTGCCCGCAGGATCGATCTCCTCCTGGGGCGAGATGCGCGAACGTTTCGTTGCCAACTTCCAGGGCACCCATGACCACCCGCCTGCCGTGGGCGACCTGCTACGTATCAGGCAGCAGCCAGGGGAAACCCTGCAGAAGTACATCCAGCACTTCAACAGCGTCCGTCTCAAGATCCCCAAGGTGTCGGACGAGGCCATCATCTCAGCATTCTCTGATGGCGTCCGCGATGTCAAGATGAAGGAGGAGCTCGCCATACATGAAGACCTGTGCACGGCTCTGGAAATGTTCAACATGGCGACCAAGTGCGCGAGAGCTAAGGAGGGACGTCTCTCCCTCCTCGAGCTCCCAGCGGCCGACCAAGAAGACAAGAAGGCCAAGGCCAAGGACGTGAAATGCAAGGGGGCGGTCGTGCTTGCGGCTGAACCAGAGATGAAGCGCGGCTGCGACCACCCACAGTCATCCAAGGGTAGCCGTCCGTTCTGCGTCTTCCACAACGTACACAGCCACAACACCAACGACTGCCATGAGCTCAGGGCCATCCGCGACGGGCGCCTCGGCCGATGCCCCTAGCGCAATGATCGAGGCTACGGCCGCGGAGGAGGCCGAGGCAGAGGACGCTGGGACGACCGCGGGCCTCGCGAGGGCGCCTGGAGAGACCAGCCTCATGAGGACCGCTGGCAGGGCCATCCTCGCGAGGGCGCCTGGAGAGATCACCCTCGTGAGGACCGTCCTCAGGGCAACACCGGCCTCCCTCCGCTGCCACCGCCACCAAGAAGGAACGACGACCACCACCAGGATGAGGGGGTTGGGGGCTTCCAGGAGCCTTGCGCCGTCGCTTGCATCCTGGGTGGTGCTCAGGCCCCAGCCTCCCAGCGCATCTTCAAGCAGTTCGCCCATGAGGTGAACGCGGCCCTCCCCAGGCTCGAGGCCACACGCCCGCTCAGGTGGTCCAAGTGCATCATCACCTTCAGCTCGGTAGACTAGCTCAAGTGCGCGGCAACTGCCGGCGCCCTCCCGATGCTCTGCTCTCCCGTCATCAGCAACGTCCTCGTCACCAAGACCCTCATTAATGGCGGTGCGGGGCTCAATGTCCTTTCCATCGAAACATTTGATCGCCTCCAAGTGCCCTATGATCAGCTGCAGCCCACCAAGCCCTTCTCAGGAGTGACCGACGGCTCCACCACCCCGATAGGGCAGATCCACCTCCCTGTCACCTTCGGCCAACGCGACAACTACCGCACCAAGCTCATCGACTTCGACGTCGCACACATTCGTCTTCCGTACAATGCCATCCTTGGGTACCCAGCCCTGGCCAAGTTCATGGCGGTGACTCATCATGGCTACAATATCCTCAAGATGCCAGGGAACTGCGACATCATCACGATCGCCTGCGAGGAAAAGGACGCAGTGTGCTCTCTCGAGCTCGCCTACCAGGCCGCGGCGGTTGAGGACCCAGACAACGAAAACACCATCTACCCTCCTGAGGCTATCCCCAAGAAGAAGAAACAGCTGCTCCGCCAAGAGCCTCAGGAGAACGGCATCTCCACCAGCACCACCTCAGGACCAGCGCCCTCGGATGGGGCACCCTCCTCTCTCGCATAGGAAGGCGCACCCGGCACCCCTCTCAGGCTGGGCTCAGGGGCTCTCATCCGGAGGGCCTATGAACTAGCCAACGTCACGAGGGAGGCGCTCGGGCACCATGTGGAGGCGTGCTTCAGTGCGCGCTTCCGCCAAGAAGGCACAAGGCACGAGGTGCCTGGTGCTCAGGAGTTCGTCATCAAGGCAACCGAGGAAATTCAGGAGGCAAGAGCCATGCGCGGCGACCACCGCCCGCCACCTGGCTCGGCTCCTTGTCCTGGCGAGGACAGTGAGCTGCGCGTCTGCATGAACTACCTCGAGCTCAACAGGGCTGCGTCTCAGGAGAGCTTCTGGCCATCGCGTGTTGGTTGGTGCGAGGGCCCCCCTCACAGCTATGTTCGCATGCCATATGGCCTGCCGAACTCGGCTGTCACCTTCCAGCACCACCTGCGGCGCGTCCTGGCGGCTCAGGAGACCAGGCACCAGGCGGTCCTGGTGGAGATGGCGACGGTTCTCCGTGAGCCCCCTGAGCCTCCATAGCCTCCCGAGGTTCAGGACCCAGGCGACTCGTGAGGAGCGACTTCTTCAGCACACATCTTCAGCTACTCCAACATCTCTTCGGCAACGGTACCAGGTGACATTTTCCAGTTTATTCCGTCGGGGGCGCCCCTCGGGCAGCATTATCCCCAGATCGCGTGGGCCTGTCCCTGCGACACGTATCCTTTTGCATCTTGATTCACTTCATTGGGGGCGCCCCTCGGGCTGCATCATCCCCAAGCCGCGTGGGTCCGTCCCTGTGGCATGTATCGCTTTGCATCTATCAGAACTAGTCTTATTCTTGCCATCAGTCACTTTATGATTATCATCTACCTGTCTGGTACTTCGTTGCCATGAACGTCGTACGCCCTTGCAAGCCCACCCACGACCGCCTCATGATTAAGGGCTGGCACAGCGTCTATGCTCGGGTCCGTCCCTGTAGCATCGCTAAACCCAAGAGACTTAGCTCTGGCTCACAGGCTAGCTCCTGTGTACGTCACCTCCCATGGTCCTTGGTGCCTTGTCCTCGCATGAGCTAATTGCGAGTGGATGAGTGAGGGCACGCGACACGGTGCCTCGTCACCACGGGAGCCGCGCGCCGGCTGTCTTTCTTCAGGACATCTGCGTGAGAATACTGGGCA
The DNA here is from genome assembly GCA_011799875.1 of Thinopyrum elongatum. Lineage (NCBI taxonomy): Eukaryota > Viridiplantae > Streptophyta > Magnoliopsida > Poales > Poaceae > Thinopyrum > Thinopyrum elongatum. The sequence goes on along the minus strand of CM022303.1, from coordinate 376,470,379 downwards.
CGGCGTCTGTGCTCGTGTCTGCCCCTACAGCGTCGATAAACCCAACGGCTAAGCCCTGTCTGGCGGGCCGGCCCCGTTCATGTCACCTCCTGGGGCCGTTGGTGCTTGGCCTTCTCATGTGGTAACCTTAGGAGATTCACTCGGCGCAGGTTGCCTAACCATCTCGCAGGATCATTACAAGTGCTCTCAATCAAGACCAGGCGTAACCCGCCTTGAGGTAGGGCCCCCTGAGTCCCGCGCTGGCTCACGGGTGCCCAGACACACCTCCTCTAGCCCTGTCATGCAAGCCACATGTTAGGGCAGGGCTGTACACGCCCCGGGGGCTCTCCTCAGAGGGAGCCCCCTCCCACGTGCCACGGGAGCCCCCTCCCACGTGCCAGTGGAAGCACCATGCTCCGCGCTGGCAGTCGACACGATCGAGGAGCGGCTATGCCCGTGCAAGAATGGTAGAGCCATGCTCCGTGCTGGTGATAAACAACTGAGGGTGGCCTCACGGCTGCAGTAACCTCAGGGAGCCACCAGGGTCGGTGCTTAGCCTCACCGCGCTGCTTTCCCCCGGGAGAGTAGCGCGAGGGGGCTGGGCACAGGGGCTACGCTCAGGTCACGCCTGGTGTACGCCACCTCACCAGGTCCCTCGGACCTGGTCTTCGTGCAACCCTCCCGAGCGAGAGCCCGGTGAGGACAGGTACGAGGTCTGTTCGTACGTCAAGGGGGACCCTTGGGCATCGCGACCCAAGGGCCTAACTGGTCACGTAGCCCCTCACCCCTTGGTCTCGTCCTGGCGATCCGGACGACCCAATGGCGGCTGAGATACGCGCGGGGCTGGGCCTTGCCGACGCAGAACGCTAAGGCCTAATCTCGCGTCGCCTTCCCGAGGGTTGTTTGTACATCAAGGGGGACCCTTGGGCATCGTGACCTAAGGGACTAACTGGTCATGTAGCCCCTCACCCCTTGGTCTCGTCCTGGCGATCTGGACGACCCAATGGCGGCTGAGGTATGCGCGGGGCCGGGCCCTGCCGACGCAGAACACTAAAGCAAACGGGAAGGAAATCGCAAAATCCTAGCAAATTATTACAAGACATATTGTTTCTCTAAATTACCAAACATTAGTTCTTACACCTACGTGAGGCGCGGTTCATATTGCAGGAAATAAAATGGAGCGAGCACTACCATCAAGCTTCTCCTTCAGCCTTGGACGCCACCATCGCCCGCCTGGGGAGCCCCGTCGTCGACGACGTCGCCATCGCCCGTGCTGCCGGCCGTAGTCGCGGGGTCGACAGCAAGGAACTTCTGCAGCAGGGCCTCCACCTGGTCCTTCACGGCTTCAGCAATGGCGGTGTAGCGATCCGGTTCCATAGGCTCAAGCATGGCACCGAGGTCGAAGTTGGGGTCGCAAAGACGAAGGTGGTAGAAGACGCGTGTCACGGCCGAGGTGGAAAGCGCGCGGGCCTCCCCTTCCACCATGGGGCCAAATCCAACGACAACGCCCTCGAGCGCCATGACAAGCTTGGGAAGCAGCTCGACGGGGCCCTCCTCCGAGGTCACCAGCGGCTCCTTCAACTCGCTCCTGTAAAGGTCCTGTAGTGCCTTGCGGGACCTCTGTTCGAGGGAGTCGAAGGCAGCGCGCCCCACGGCGGCTGCCTCCTCAGCCTTGGCAAGGAGCCTCTCCCTGGTCTCCAGCTGGGCCTTCTCCGCCTCCACCTCCTACTTCAATTTCTCCAGGTGGCCATGCTCTATGGCCTGTTCCCGGGCCGCCCGCTCCAGCTCAGCATCACGATCAGCATTTGCAGCTTTCTGGGCCTTCAGCTCCTCCTCCTGCACCTTGCGCTGATGGGCCTCGGCGGCCTGCTCATCGTGGAGAGTACTCAGCTCGGCCTCCGCCGCTCGGCAGCGCTCCTCAGCGGCCTTGGCGTCCTTCATCGCCGCGTCACGGGTGGCCGCGGCCAAGCCGGCTGCCTTCTCACCTTCCTCCGAGGCCGTCACGGCTTGGTGTTAGGCCATCCTGACGGATGCGTCATCTCGAAGCCACCCCAAGACCAGCTCCAGGCGCCCTGACGCTAGGCACCGGTCGGCACCTTGAAGGTCGACGTGAAGTTGGTTCAGTGCTGAAAGAGCCTCCTCCAGAGCACCGGGCGTGGCAGAAGAACCATGGTTCAACGGCATGATGGACGGGGGAGGAGACGGTGCAGGCACCAGGACCGGTGAAGCAGCAGCGCTGGAAAAGGCTGGGGGCTCTGGAGGCTTCGAGGCCTCGGCAGGTGAGCTGAGGGCGAGTGCCTCCTGAGCAGGCCTGACTGCAGGGAACGCCTCCTCCTGAGGTTGGGTCTCCGAGCCATGAGGGGATGACCCAGCCGCAGGATCGCACAGACTGGCCCCGTCCTTTACGCCAGAGGTGGTGCGGCCGCGGCAAGCACCTTGGTTGCGGCAACAGCTACACCCCCCTCCTTCTTCTTCTTCGCCGCCGACGTTGGCCTAACCATAGAAGAGGCAAACGTTAAGATACCAAAACAAGAGCAGGAAGCAAAGGCAAGATGGCGCACTTATTGGTCCGCGGCAACATAGTCCCTCGTCCTCTTCAGGAGCGCGAGGCCCGCAGGCTTCATGGGCATGGGAGCTGTCGTGCCCTCAGGAGCAGGCGGGCGCACGGCCGGCTTTGCAGCGACAACGACTGGCGGCGAGGCGGGGGCGCCGCCTCGAGAGATCAGCACCGACTTGCCCTTTTTCGTGACCCCCGGCTTCAGCTTCTTCGGAGGGGTGCCCTTGGACCGCGTGGTGACACCTATGGACCGCGGTGCCTCCCTGGCCGGGTACTCGCTGGCGTCGTCGTCGTCAGAGAGGTCGCGGAGGAGATTGGTCTGGCGTGGAGGGGAGATCTCCCCCTCTACCTCGCCGGGCTCGCCGAAGGACACCGGAACAGGGGAGCTCGGAGGCTGGGAAGGCCCCTGAGGTACGAGCCCACGCTCGTTGAAGACAGGCATGGCATCAGCAATCTTCTCCCCGTCAGGGCGGCGGTACAGCGGAAGATGGGAGTCTGGGGGGCAGCCCTGATCCACTCTGAGTAGGGCACGGACGATTTTGTCCAGCTCCTCCTTGGACAAGTCGTCCAGGCACAGCCGGAGACCCTCTTCTACGCCCTTGAGCTTCCACAGGGGGCGCGAGTGTGCCTGGAGCGGAGCCAGGCGCTGTGTCAGGAATTCCTTGACGACCATGGCCCCCGTCAGCTTCTCCGCCTTCGGGTCATCAGTCTTCAGATCTGCTGCCATCCTCTCCAGCAACAGCTCCACCCTGGGATCGGTGAGCTTCTCGTGTGCCCATCCTTCCAGAGGCGCCGGCTGCGAGGTCGGCAGTTCCAGCCAAGCGTTGACGCGCTTGGCGTCCAGGAAGATCCACTTGTTCCGGAAGGTATCCACCTTTTTCCCCGTCCGAGAGATCGCATTGCTGCCATTGGCAGCAATGAAGCTGGCACACCGCGAGCACTGGCTGCCGTTGATCTGAAGGTAGAAGAAGTGGCGGAGGAGCGCAACAGAGGGCATCACCCCCAAGAATGCCTCGCAGTAAAAGGCGAAGACCGACAGGAGGAGGACAGAGTTGGGATGAAGATGGAGGGCATGGAGCCTGTAATGGCGGAGGACGGCGTAGAAGAATTTGGAGAAAGGGGGAACCAACCCGGCGAGGACGCTGTGCCAGAAGAAGGGGTAGACGGTGCTCCCCAAATCTTCCGGCTTGGCGAAGCCGACCCAGAGCTTCGTCTCACCCCCCTCGTTGCTACCCCCCGCCGTCCGATGGAGCACGGAGCCGAGGTGCTTCTCCTCGGTGATGGTGGACGCGCTCAAGGCCGGCTCATGCCAAGGGATAGAGCGCGCGGCCGTAGCTGAAGATCCCGCCTGCTCGGAAGCCATTGGTAGCGAGCTCGGGGGAGATTGGCGGATCTGAGAGTTCTCTGGGCAGAAGGAGAGGGGATCTGGGGCAAGACGAAAGGAAGGCAATAAAGGTTTCACAGCGGGCGCCAGCCCTTTTGTCAGTCAAGAGCAGTTGCCGAGGAAGCATGGGAAGCAGAGACACCCACATCCCATCAATCGCCATGCGACAACCGAGGCCGCAGGCAGTTAGGGCCCGCGGCGCTCCGCACTTGCCCTTTGGCTTCGCCTCGAAACCAAGTTTGAGCGCGCCTTGGGCCCGGGGGCTACTGTCGGCGTCCTGGGACCGGGGGTGCCCAAACTTGCCTGCCTGCAGCCCGTGGCGTGGCTCTATCGACGACCTGGTACGGCCCAGCTTCAGCAACAACAACTCAAGACCCTCGCGAGGGGCCAAGCCTTGCGAGGCGGACTACACCAAGACCTCCACGGGGGGCGGCCTCCCCAGGCTGGCTCCCGAGGAGCGGATATATCAATGCAAGCTGCACCTCGCGAGGTCCACCTGACGTGAGCCATGATGACCAGGACCAGGCGGGCGCCAACGGGTGCAATGTACCAGTTTCCCCTTTGGTGCAAAGGAGGCAAGCACAGGCGCAGAGTCCCGAGGAATCAAGCAAAGGTTTCCATATCGGTGCAACAAGACCAGGACCACCAGGACGGCAGGACGGAGGTCATCGCGGAGCCCACTGCAGCGTCACCGCCAGAGGCTTTTGCAGGCGAGGACTACTTTTGTCAGGATAACTTGTACTAGTTGTCTCCCTTCGAATTTGGCCGTTGTGGGATCCCTTCCCGCCTACATTTGGGAAGAGGACGAAGGCCACTATAAATAGGACTTAGCCACCACCGTAGAGCGGGATCGGATCAACCGGAGCTGGACGAGATCCATTCCACCCTCACCACCTCACCAGCTCATCGAGCTCAAGAACACCTCACCTCCTGAGGTCGTTCCACCTCTGTACTAGTTCATCCTCAGCCCTCGGAGGCAATCCACCACAAAGCTGGAGTAGGGTATTACACCGCAAGGTGGCCCGAACCAGGATAAACTGCTGAGTCTCTTGTTCCTTGGGTTCGACGAGCTAGGCTGTGGAATCGTTAAGCAGGCAGACTGGGGATGGAGAGTTCTTCGCATGCACCCCAGAGTTCGAACCTCCCAAGGGTCTGCGGAACCCCGAATCCGACAAGTTGACGATGCATATGTAGGTCACACCACAGTTCAAAGCCGATGATGGGGATTCATGCGTGCATAGTATGCGCTCAAACTTAATTAGGTCTGAATCTCACCATGACCTATACTACGATAACACGAACCAAAGGAAGAATCCGCCATGGTAACCTATCTTGTTGTCGGTCAAGGTGATCATGGATGTCCACGTGGGCCCACGAATGTATAGGCTTGTGCCGATAACCACGCGAGGGAGTGTACCGTTCAAAGACAACCACTACATGCATATGTATGGAGGTGATGCGTGCATGCATGTTTGAATACCATTTCACAACATTGAAGTGGCGCGTGCGTCGAAAATCGTACAGTCTCCACATAGAGCGAGATCGGTTCATGACATGTCGTGGTACTAGCCACTTCGACTCGATGGGAGGGATTCATGCGTACACATGCATGTGTGTGCTCAAACTATATCATGTCATCCCAGAGCATGACCTATATATATATACCGTATTACAAACAAAAAAATAATCCCCTCCTAAGTCAAATTAACCTCTCTCGTTGACAGGCAAAGTAGTGATGGACCAAGCGGGCCCACAGATGGAAAGCATCGATATCGCTGATATCCGCTTAAGTGGGTGCGAGAGGACAACCACCATCACTTTGCATGTGGGCCAAACATATGTTGAATAGCCAAAATGCACAACTTTGATGAAGCACATGCCTCGAAAACTGTAAAGTCCCCACACAGAGCGAGGTTCATGAAGCGTACTACATATGATGGTCCCCTTCCCCCTCTTCAACGCATACTATATGCTCCTACCGTAATACAACCCAAAAAGAATCCTCCATGATGGTGAAATTAATTAACCTCTCCCGATGTAGGTCAAAGTGATGCATGCATCGACAATGGCCTCGCGGGCCCACAGATGTAACCGTCACACATGAGTGTCCTAGGATAACCACCGCTTGCATGCATGTGGTCCAAAGAGGTGTTGTGTGATGTTTGAATAGCCAATTTCACAACTTTGATGTGGCACATGCCTCGGAAACCGAAAAGTGCTGACACTAAGTGAGGTGTACTTGTTCACACACGCGTACGTATAGTATATATGCTAGTCCCCTCCGACCTCTTCGACGCATACTATATACTCCCACCATAACACAAACAAAAAAGATTCTACCTTGCTGGTCAATTTAACCTCTTTGCCGGCTGTTGGTCAAAGTGATGGACGATGACCTCACAGGCCCACAGAAAGCGTCACACACGAGTATCGAGTGTCATGTAGGACAACCATCGACTGCATGTGGCCAAAACATATATGTATGAAAGGGTTGTATAATGTTTTAAATAACGAATTCACGACTCTGATGTGGCACCTAGCTCACAAAACGGCCAACCCACACGGTGGCTCATGACTCGTAGTGTACTGCCAGCCACCCCCACCCCCAGACGCACACACACACACACACCGTGACTCCACCGCAACTACGATGCATGTTAAATTATCCCGCGGTGAACATATGTTACCAAAGGAGGGACATTTTAATTTTGAAAAAAAAAACAGAGATCATTAAGACGTTTTAGTACATTGATTGATTTTCTAGGGGTATAATGTGGAAAAATCAAATTTGAGCTACATGCACACGTGACAGTGCACCTAAATGGATTGCAAAAACACATGTGTCTCACTGGGTGCATGTTTACTCCCCGTGCAAGAAATTTCAAACATTGAGAATCTTGATTTTTAAATTCTAGTACATCCAAAACTTATTTGAAATTCATGAAACTTATCGTGTTGTCATATGGACACCAATACAAAGTGGCATTGTACTTTTTTTGTCAAATTTGAGACCAGTTTTGATGTACTCTTTATCTTCTTACAAATGGGAGATTATTAATAATTGGGAATCAATATCGCAAATGGATTATTTATTCGAACCATGAGCGTTAGACCAACAATGGATACGTACCATGCTTCGGTTAAGAAATAAAGCGGCAACATTAATCATCCAAATAGAAAAACAATATACGTGCCGCCACGCGACCCGTGTGCCGTGCGAGCAGGCGTGAGTTGACGGGACGCATGAGAGCAGTCTGCCGTGCAGGCAGACCGGGAGGCGTGCGTGTAGGTATGTGAATTGACGGGAGGCGTGCTCGTTTTGTAGTGTCATCGGGAGGCATGCGAGTAGCTGTGTGAAACAACGGTAGGCATGCCAGCAGTCCGGTGCGCAGGCTCACTGGGAGACGAGCCAGCGGTTTAACCGCCGCCCGCCTCTCTCCCACTACTCCATATTAATGGAGCGCCCGAGCGGCCGCACCCCCATCCTCGCCACACACACACAATCCTCTCTCTCCGCTTGCATCCTCGATGCCGCTCTCAGTCCTCAAAACCGTCAGTGTATGAGGATGCCGCCGAAGCGCCCCATCGAAGGGAGTGGCGACGCCAGGGCTGCTGAAGCACCGGAGCACGGCGTGGAGATGGAGACAGAGGTTGTCATCACCGCTGGCGAGGTATCACTGCACCCTGACATCGTCGATGGCATCATGCTTCCACAGCCGGAGGCGGAGGTCCACACCGACTCCGGTGATGACTCGAGCGACGACCCCGGCGACGACTCCGACGACGATGGATAACCGGTTAGTCATCTATACCCATTTATGTGTCAAATAGATCCTAGGGTTTCTCTGGTTACTCCTGCCTCCCCCTTTTTGGAATAGAAATCCTATGGTTATGTTCTCCCAATCCATGAAATCTGAGTAAGTTTCGTTAGATCCGTGTAGTGTATTGATTGTTTGAATGGTACAAGTGATAAGTGATTAGTTGTTTCATATGTGCAAATGATTTCTGCTAGTAATCCGACCAGGGTTAGTGTTCATGCTAATAATTCCTAGCCAGGACTTGACAATTGATTTTGAATGACCTACATATATGTTTGTGCCATTATTTTCTTCAAGATTGGTATGTACATAGACGATTGTGCTTAAAAATCGAACAATAATCTCTGGATATGTATAAAAAATAGCCATAAATTCCTAATCCTACTTCACGACATGTAAACATGGATTTGATGCCAAATTTTGGCAACTGCCAAATGTTCACTAGAGATTAGTTTGTAAACATTAATTTGACGCCACATTTTTTTACTATTTGTATAGGTGCTGTCTGACGATGTGGACAGCGAGGATGAAGATGGCCAGAGGAGGTACAAGAGGCAAATCCTGAGGGAGCTTTATGCGGGAATGCATAACAGGCATATTAGGACCTGGGACGGTGGCTATCGATGCCCATTTTGCAACCAAAAGCTTCATGACGCGTATGAAAGTGTTCTGGCGCATGCAAGAGGACGAGCCGTTGGCTCCTTCAAGCAGAACTATTCTCGCAGGGTGGCGCACGCCGCGTACACCGAGTACCTGGAGAAGCTTTGGGATCATGCCGGCAAATGAGATGAGATGTGGGATCGAACTATGTACGCTTGAGTATGCTTAATGACGGTTGAACTATGTACTTATGGTTGAACTATGCTTGTGTACGCTTATTATCTATGTCTGAGTATGTTTAATCTATGTTTACTTATGTCTAAATGTGGGATATGGATGCAATTAGTTCGGTTGATGGAATCTACCTCCATCCTGGTTTATTGGTCCCCTTTGTAATTTGTGTTAAATTTTGACCAAAGATTTAACTGACAAAATGTTAGTGCAGGTCAGCAAAAATTATATCGTTCGATGCGTATTTGAACATAGTGTTGAATGATATAATTTTTGGTGACATGCATAAACATTTTTTAGTTAAATATTTGGTCAAAATTTGGTACAAATTACAAAGGGGACCAATAAACCAGGACGAAGGTAGTACGTCAATCACACACGGTTCCCAAAATTGGAACCGTGTGCGATGACTTTCATTTTCCCTGTTATGTCAATCACACACGGTTGGCTCTAGCAAACTGTTGCCTCTGAAACTCTTTGTGGGACAGAAAACCCTCACCACCCAATTCAAAAAATAAAAAATAAAACCCTCACCATCCCCACGTCACAAAAACCCTCACCCCGCCCGCCACCCCCTCCGGTCCCCATTCACACATGCACAAGCTCCTCCGCGTCTATGCATGGCACCACCTATCGAGGCGGCAACCACTTAGCTCGAAGCCTGCCACCGCCGCCAGGCTGCCGGCAAACCCCACCGCATTTGACCACTTCCGCTTGCGGCCGCCTATCACCATCGACTTTCTCGACGCTGCTCGCGGTCGACCCAGCTCCGCCCGGTTGGGGAATCCGCCGTATTGAGGATTTTTTCTCATGGACAACAAGGTAACTAATTTAATGAGATATTATCTCATCTCTTATCCCAATTCATCTGCCTCCTTTAATCACCCGACTAAAATCGCCATGAATTCTTTTTTATTCAAGATGATTTGAGGGTTTTCTTTCATTCATAGAGTGTGTAGTGCGCGAACACATCAGGACTTTACGGCCTCCGCCAGATATCCATGGAGTTCCATCTCACCGTACCAGATGACTTGAGGATGCGCGGGGTATGTTCAATCTCACCCTAAATCGGTTGGCATGGCCTACTTTCCTGAACATATACTAAACATTGCTACATTTGGATAAAAGGTGCCACATGCACCATATACGTCAAAGGGGATTTTTTTCCTCTTCTTTCTATATTAGGCAAATTAATGATGTATTGTTCTTTCGATTACTCTCATATTTCCATGACATCATGTTTACCCTATCTGTTTAATTATAGATTTTTGTCCTTCGATTTCAACTGCTATACAGTTCTTTCAATTTGGGCCCATATTTGCATGTTACCATATTTTCTTTAACAATCCTACAATTTTCTGCAGCACGTCCCTTGCTATGCAACATAATCTGTAGTACACAATCTTTCCCTTTACATAAATCAAGACCGCAGGGATGTCATACTGAACACAAACCATGGATTTACAATCATTGCTACTGTAAGACTTGATGAACGTGGTGACTCCTATTTTGGCACTGGCCTTTGGAAAGAAATTTCTAAAGTTTTATGTACTGAAAGCTGGCACTAAAATTGCACTGCACATAAAAGAGCCTGGTCATGAGATATATGCTAACTTCACCGACGATATCATCCGTCCAGACTTTCTTCGAAGTAAGTGTTTTTTTCAAGTATCTGCATGTTGACTTACCCAGCAATATCAAATGAATTGTGTAGTATTTAAGCAACCAATTGTTATTCCATTTCTTACTCTATTCCTACCTACTAACTTCTAGTTACCAATACACTTTTTATTGCCCTATTTTAACTAAATATTCCCTGTACTCCCACTTCTATCAGAAAGCACCGCTGACTAGGAGACTCCGGAGGTGGAGAACGGGGCTGCCAACAAGCGGAGGTGGGTCGAGCAAGAACCACAAGCGACTCCAGTAGGCCAAGACTTCATCAACAACCTCCCCGATGATATGTTGACAGTCATCATCTCCCTCCTCCCAATCAAATATGGGGCGCGGACAACCGTCCTTTCCCGGCGGTGGCGCCCCCTATGGAACTCCACCCCTCTCGACTTCATCGACACCCACGAGCTCTGCCATGGCTATCGCAAAAGCTTGGATGCATTTTCCAAGATCCTCGGCAGTCACCTTGGCCCAACCAGAGGCCTTAGCAGGGGCAAGTTCCGTTCCAACGACAAGGACCTAGCCAAGCTTGACGACTGGTTCTGATCCCCCGCCCTAGATCAGCTCGAGGAGCTCACTTTTGATGATGGGCATATGCGCTCGCTGCCAATGTGATGTAGGGTGGAAACCCTAGGGCCGATCTTTTATGATTGGAGCGGATCCTACGAAGAACACGAGGAGAAACACGAGGGAAAAACAAGAGAAATCACTAAAACCAACAAGATTCGATTACACATGTGATAGATCCTCGAAACACAAAGAGATACACGATCCACGATCAACAAAGGACGATACAAATGGTAACTAGTTCTTCTCCATGAGGAGGTCTTGAGGTCTTCCCGTTAGGGGTCTTGAATCCGCTTGGGGGATCTTCTCCGTAGAGGTCGTGAACTCCGATGGAGAAGTAACCAAGTGGATGAGCAAAGCTCTATCTCTCAAATGAGCTAATCCTTCGCTGACCCTAGAAAGAGGGAGGAGGAGGAGTATATATAGTCTTGGGGGCAAAGGGGTACATGGGCCTCGGGCCCTTACACTATGCGCAGACAGGGGAGGCCGGACGTCCGGGCGTCGGGACGGATATCCGGGCCTTCCCGAGATGCCGGATGTCCGGGTTCTCAGGCCGGACGTCCGGGCTGGCCAGGCGCCATCCTGGTGATCTCTGGATTGAGGGTGCCGGATTTTCGGGCCGGAGGCCGGATTTCCGGGCTTGGCCAGATGTTTGGGCTGAGGCCAGATGTCCGGGGCCTGTAGGTACTTGGCGGCTGGGCGGCTGCTGTGGTAGATGCTCCAGGGGCCGGATGTCCGGGTCCTGGAGACCTCTTCGGATCCTTCCGTCGTTTCTCTTCATCCGTGAACTTGGGAACTTGTCCGTCTTCACGTCCATCTTCGGGAGGGCCTTCTTGGTACCTGATCATGCACAACATTCCGGACTTAGGTAGTAGCCATGTCTCGAGTGGATCAAATGTAATATCACTAAGGAAAGAAGTCACCTCGGTCTTGAGAGCTCTAGCTCATGCTCGTGTCATAGGTCCTCTTGGCACTTGGTGAGACGGTGGTAGGTCCATGGGGATGACCGAAGGATGCTCCGCATCATCTTCCCCCCCCCCTTGGGAAAGATCCGACCTCGGATCGAAATCCTCATCACAATGGTAGGGAGAGAGATCTTTGATGTTGAAGATGTCGCTCACGGTGTACTTGTCACATGGGATGTCGATCATGTAGGCATTGTTGTTGTAGCGTTCAAGCACCTTGAAGGGGCCATCGGCTCGTGGTAGAAGTTTGGACTTGCGTTCATTGGGGAAGCAGTCCTTGCGAAGGTGTAGCCACACAAGATCTCCAATGTTGAATATCATGGGTTGTTTGTTGATGTTGAGCTTGGTCGCGAGTCGTTGTACTTGGCGCTCGATAGTGTGCCTTGTATCTTCATGCATCCTCTTGAGGTAGTTCACTCGGGCACTCGCATCCATGTTGGTGTGCTCTTGCAGTGGTAGAGAAAGAATGTCCAATGTGGACAACGGGTTGAAACCGTAGACGACCTCAAAGGGGGACTTGCCGGTAGTCGAATGCCTTGCATGGTTGTAGGCGTACTCGGCGATGGGTAGGCACTCCTCCCACTTCTTGATGTTCTTCTTGATCAACACGCGTAGTAGAGTGGAGAGCGTTTGGTTCGTCACCTCCGTTTGGCCGTCGGTTTGAGGATGGTATCCCGAAGAGAACAAGAGCTTGATTCCGAGCTTGGCGCATAAGGTCTTCCAAAAGTAGCTCAAGAACTTGACGTCGCGGTCCGAGACAATCGTCTTTGGTACTCCATGTAGGTGCAAGATTTCCCTACAAAAAAGATTTGCAACATGTGAAGCATCGTCTATCTTGTTGCATGGTATGAAATGTGCCATTTTAGAGAATCGGGCCACAACAACAAACACGGAATCCTTTCCATTTTTAGTTCTAGGCAAACCAAGCACGAAATCCATGCTAATATCTTCCCATGGGTGGTATGGAATTCGTAGAGGCATATAAAGACCATGAGATTGAGCTTTGGACTTAGCTTTGCGGCATGTAGAGCATCGGTTGGTGAAGCGCGAGACATCGCGGAACATCTTGGGCCAAAAGTAGTTCTTGGAGAGCGTAGTGAATGTCTTGTTGCGTCCAAAGTGTCCCATTAGTCCGCCTCCGTGGGATTCTTGTAAAAGGAGCAAACGAAGAGAAGACTCAGGGATACACAATTTGTTAGCTCTCATAAGATAATCATCTTTTATGTAATAGCGTTCCCAAGACGTATGTGTCAAACATTTGGCATAAGGAATAGCAAAAGTAGGATCATGTGCATACAAGTCTTTTATGTGCTCAAAACCAATGACATTCAATTCAAGTTGGGTAACAAGCATGCATTTGCGGGAAAGCGCGTCTGCCACAACATTTTACTTACCTTTGATATACTTGATGACGTAAGGAAACGACTCAATGAACTCACTCCACTTAGCATGACACTTGTTCAACTTAGTTTGGCCCTTGAGGTACTTAAGCGTTTCATGGTCGGTATGAATGAAAAATTCATGAGGGAGAAGATAATGTTCCCACTCACGCAAAACTCGCACTAAAGCATATAGCTCTTTGTCATAAATGGGATAATTGAGTTGCGCTCCGGAAAGTTTCTCACTAAAGTAAGCTATGGGGCGCTTTTCTTGCGTTAACACACCTCCTATGCCATTACCACTAGCATCGTAATGAACTTCAAAAGTTTTGTCAAAGTTGGGTAATGCAAGCACGGGAGCATGAGTAAGCAAATTCTTAAGTTCATTAAATGCGGTATCTTGAGATGGTCCCCAAACAAAGGGTGCATTCTTCTTACTCAAAGAATGTAAAGGGGATGCAATGGTGCTAAAATCCTTAACAAATCTACGATAGAAACCGGCTAAACCAAGAAAACTACGCACTTGTTGCAAGTTGGTTGGTTGAGGCCAAGTTTTGATAGCATTGATCTTAGATTCATCTACATGCACACCCTTAGAAGACACAACGAAACGCAAGAAAACAAGCTTATCAACACCAAAAAGGCATTTGTCCATATTAGCATAAAGGCGTTCTTTCCTAAGGGTTTGCAACACGGTTCTAAGATGGGTGACATGATCTTTGAGCGATTTGCTAAACACAAGAATATCGTCAAAATAGACCACAACAAATACGCCAATATAGGGTTGAAGAACAAAATGCATGACTCTCATGAAAGTACCGGGTGCTTCGGATAAACCCATTGGCATAACAAGCCATTCATATAAGCCAAATTTGGTCTTAAATGCAGTTTTCCATTCATCACCTTCTTGTATTCGTATTTGATAGTAGCCACTTTTAAGATCAATTTTAGAGAAAAAAGTGGCTCCGCTAAGCTCATCTAGCATATCATCTAGGCGTGGAATGGGGTAACGATAACGCACGGTGATAGCATTGATAGGACGACAATCGAACACATGCGATATGTACCATCTTTCTTGGGAACAAGGATTACCGGTACGGCACAAGGACTCAAGCTTTCTCGTACATGGCCGTTGTCGATGAGTTGTTGTACTTGCCGTTGGATCTCCTTGGTTTCCTCGGGGTTGACGCGGTAGGGAGCCTTGTTTGGAAGAGGTGCTCCAGGGATGAGGTCGATGCGGTGTTCGATGCCTCGAAGAGGAGGTAGACCCGGAGGTAGCTCGTCGGGGAAAACATCTTGGAATTCTTGCAATAGAGAAGATAACACTAAAGGGAGATTGTGAGAGGTGTTAGTTTTTGGTGCCTCGTCCTTGAACAAAAGGACATAGTGCATAACACTTGATGGGTTCTCACACACTTCTCTCATCTCATGTTTCGTGGCAAAGAGGAGTAGGTTTTTCTTGTCGCTCATCATGGAGGCACTCGATTTGGGCTTGTGGCGCTCACTCTCTTTATGGTGGTTCGCTCTCTCACTATTCTCTCCACTATGGGTGGCTTGCTTGTCGGCGATCACTTGACTTGGAGACATAGGTCGTAGCACGTACTCCTTTCCTTTCATCTTGAAGCTACAGTGATTTGTCCGCCCATTGTGGATGACGCCTCGGTCAAATTGCCATGGTCGTCCAAGGAGGAGGCGGCAAACGGACATCGGAACGACATCACACTCCAAAGTGTCTTCGTATGCTCCGATCTTGAAGGAAACTTGCACCATATGCTCGACTTGGATAGTGCCGGAGTCACTTAGCCATTGAACCTTATAAGGATGCGGGTGCTTCATCTTGACTAATTGGAGCTTGGAGCATAGTTCTTCACTTGCCAAGTTATGACAATTTTCTCCATCGATGATGACCTTCATGGACCTTCCATTGATGCTGGCCTTGGTGTGGAAGATATGGCATCTTTGGTCTTCTTCTTGTTGATGTTGAAGAGTCAAGACCTTGGAGACAACAAGAGCGGGGCTCGGATCTTCGTTACAAAAGACTTGATCATCTTCATCGTCATTCACTTGCTGGTGCATGGCCACTTGCTCAAGGGCTTCCATTTCGCCTTCACTCATGGAGTCGTATGTACCATCGTCGTTGAAGATCATGATGCGCTTGTTGGTACATTCGAAGGACTTGTGGCCTCGGCCGCCGCATGTGAAGCATTTGATGGAACTTGTCTTGACGGTCTCATCTGGTGGAGTTGTAGATGGTGCAGCTCTCAGCTTGAAGTTGCTTGGAGTAGGAGGACGGCTTGAGGTTGTCGAAGTTTTCTTGTAATTGGACTTGTCGCCGTTGCTTGTAGAAGGCTTGGTTGAGGTAGACGGTGTTGGAGTCGTTGAAGCTTGGGTGTTGGAGAAGCCATAGGACTTGGATGAGAACTTGGCATACTTGAAGTCATCTTGCACTTGACATTCCGCCTTGGTAGCTTGATGCACTAGCTCAATGAGGTTTGAGTATGGTTGGAAGTCGACGATCTTCTTGATAGGATGATTGAGTCCATTCAAGAAACGTGCCATAGTTTGCTCATCATCTTCCGTGACATTGGCTCATATCATGGCAATCTCCATTTCCTTGTAGTACTCTTCAACGCTCTTGGTTTCTTGCTTGAGGAGTTGGAGTTTCTTGAAGAGGTCGCGGTTGTAGTAGGTTGGCACAAAACATGCTCTCATGACATCCTTCATTTGCGCCCAAGTTGTGATGGGTGGTTCACCTCTTGCCTCGCGGCGCTCAATGACTTGTTCCCACCATATGAGGAAGTAGTCTTGGAACTCAAGGGATACCATAGCGATCTTCTTCTCTTCCTCATAGTTGTGCAAGCGGAATATTTTGTCAACCTTCAATGCCCATGAAAGGTACTCTTCGGGATCATTGCTTCCGAAGAACTTGAGCATGGTGAACTTTAGCTTGCCGTAGCATTGCTCTTCATTGTGTTGAGGTCGAGGGTGATGACGTCCTTGATAAGGAGGATTGTCTCCCTCAACTTGCTCCTGTCGTGGAGGATTTCCATTGTCTTGTTGCTCTTGTTGAACTTGAGGTTCTTGTCGAGCTTGTGGAGGAGCTTGTCGAGCTTGAGGAGGAACTTGTGGAACTTGTCGGTGCAACCGTGATTGATAAACCCTCTCTTGAACTTCTTCGCGAAGTGCTTCTTCTTGTTCGCGCATATGGCGGTTGCGTGTGGCAACGGCGCAACTTGTGTCATGGAGGGCACATTGCACCTCAAGTGCTTGAGCTTCTCGCCGTAGTTGTTCTTGATGTTGTGCCTCGGCATCTTGCTCATCTTGGTGTAGGCATGCTCGTTCTTCCTCTTGTTGGCGTTGATGTTGTCGTTCTTGTGCTTGCGCAAAGGTAGCTTGGTTTTGGCGATGTCGATGTTCTTGCACAAGAAGTTGCTCTTGAGAATCGGTTCCGTGTAAAGGATTGCGGTTTGCTTGACGGTCTTGGCGCACGGCTTGGCGAAGAGTGTTTGACGTCGGTGTACTTGAGTTGTCGGAGGAGTGTCGACTTGAGTGGCTCCGTCTTGAGTAGGATGATGAAGTAGAAGAGCGGTTGACCAACAAGGCATGAATCTCGTCCATTCTTGCATTGCTCTCTTGTTTTTGTTCGTCGAGCTTGTTGTCAAAGTAGTCTCTTGTGCGTTGTTCGGAGAGGCATAAGTCGGTGGCGAGATTGTCGATGCGGTCACTCATTGCTTGTTGTTCTTGATGCAAAGCTCGTTGTGCACCAAAAAGGTGGCTCTTGGTGACGTAGGAGGTCATGTCGTCATCTTGCTCGATGAAGAGTGGGTTGGTAGAAGAACTTGGCTGTCGTGGTAATATCTCGACAGATGCTAGGGGGTGGCTTATCATGGTTGGGGCCATGAGATCGTCGTCGGGTCCTGGAAGCGGGAGTGGGCACAAGCTCGGATGGACACGAGATCTACCCAGGTTCAGGGCTCTCCTAAGAGATGAAACCCCTACTCGTGCTCTGCGGGGTCTCCGCATGATCACTATGAAGCAAAGAGTACAATGGTGCTCCTAGAGCTGTTCGGCCAGAGGAGGAAGAAGGGCAAGGCTAGCTCACTTCTCTCCCTGGCTATGGCGTGTGTAGAACTGGGGTGGAATATGAGAGGAACCCTTTGCATGGGTGTGGCCTGGGGGGTTTTATAGGCTAACCCCCCAGGGGTACAATGGTAATATGGCCGGGTGTTAGGCCCCGGCTATCAGCGTCTATGGGGGCCGGGTTCTCCGCCGACTGTTGGGGCCCGCCTCTGCTGGGCCCTGCCGGCTGCCGAGGAACCGGCCGACAGGTGGGGCCCGCCGCCTGCGGGCTCTGCTGACGGCTCTTCACTATGGCGCCGTCCGTGCTGACAGAGGCCGTGTCAGGCGCGCCATGGCTACAGCGTCGCACTGGGCGGGTCGGCGGCCGCCTGGCGGTGCCTACTGTAGCCATACGACCGTGCTTTGGGGGAGGCATGGCGCACTGTGGCCATGCCCCAGCTTGTCGCCTGGTCGGGCTCAAACTCCGAGGGAAGGGGCGGGCCGCCAGCTAGAAGCCGGCCCGTACCCACGCTGCCTTCGGAGAGCGCACCATCTTCTAGGAGCCGGTCATGAGACCTGCCGGCCTAAGGGGCCTGGCTTGCCCCGATGCCTTGAAATGTTGTTAAGTGCGGGTGAGGCTACCCGGGGTCTATCCCCCCGACAGTAGTCCCCGAAGCTGGTGAGGCTCTATGGCTGACCGGTGAAGTGCCTCAGCAGTTTCCCCTTCGAGAGATCTTCCGCCTTCCACTCCGTCCGGCTGGGAGGAGCCGGACGCCAGTAGTCGGCCGAGGCGGTGGCCGCCCGGTGGATTCGAATCGACGAGGCGGGAGCTGGGGTGGCGCCGCCCGCCACGCGTGCGCTGTGTGGCGCCAGCGGGTCAAGCCGGCCTGCCAGCCCACACGCGCGACGGGACGTCGCCGCAGGCTGGGGCCCGCCACTATAGGGCATCGGCCTGCGCGTGGATCCGCTGCGGCCGGAGGGGGCGGTTGCCCTTCTACGGTTAATCCCACGCCCCCACGTGCCTCAGCTTCGCCCCCGCCGGCTATAAATAGGGGGAGGAGGAGGGGCGGCGGAGCGCACGCGCACCCCCTCCTACTCCCTCTTCTTCCTCTCGCCGCCGCTGCTGCTGTTCTTCTGCTACCGCTCCGCCGCAGCCACCGCGACGCCCCTGTTGCCCTGCGCCGCCGCAGCGTCGCCTGTCGTTCTCGTCCCCGAGCTTCTCCTCGCCGTCCTCAGGCCATGGCGAAGAGTGGCTGGCTAAGCTCCAATGTACATGAAGACCACATCGACTTCCTCCGCGCGACACGGAGGCTTCCCCACACAGACAACGTGGGCGTGCATCTCCCCCCTGAGCGGGAGATCTCGCCGTGGCTGGAACCCGGCGAGTTCGTTGTTTTCCGCATGCATTTCCTTCGCGGCTTCGGGCTCCTGGTTAGCAACTTCTTCCGGGCCTTCCTCGACTTCTAGCGCCTGCAACCGCATCACCTCACCCCCAACACGGTGGTTCTCATGGCGGCCTTCGTCACGCTCTGCGAGGGGTACCTCGGCGTCTTGCCCACACTTGAGCTCTGGGGTAGATTCTTCTGCCTCAAGCTGGGCATGTCGGTGAAGGTTGAGTCGGCCCAGTGTGGGGCATGCATCTCTGTGAGGCGCTCAGGAGGCGGCACCCGCTTCCCGGCCATCCCTCTGCACGAGTCGACCAAGCTCTGGCAGAAGTCCTATTTCTACGTCTGAAATCTCCATCAGGTCAACGACTACATCAACCTGCCGGCTTTCGTGCCCGGGCCGCCTGCTGGGCCGTGGGACAACTGGCAACAGCAGCCGCCCAAGCGCCTGCCGGCCCTCATCGTCAGCGTCCTCGCCCGGCTTCAATAGATGACTGACCAGGAGGGGCTCAAGCCGGCCGACCTGCTGGCCGGCTTCGTCATGCGCTGGGTGTCGCCCCTCCAACTTCGGCCGCATCTCATCAGCGAGATGAGCGGCTGCCGGGATCCATGCCGGATGTCCACCAAGGAGATGCCGGAGGTGGAGGTGGTCCGCCATGTGAACTACTTCTCCAACTGCAAGCTCAGCGAGGAGGAGTGGCACATCGGCAAGGAGCCATACAATCGGGCCAACCCACCCCCAGCGGTAAGTACCCGGTCCGGCTGCTTTACTTATAATGCTCTCCTTTCCTCCGTCCTAGCTAGCCGGCCTTGAGGCAGCGCTTCCTGGGCCAAGGCGGGCCGGCCGCGGACCGACCGTGGATGCCGGACCGCGAAAACAGCGACGTGGGCGACCCCGAGCTGGGGGCGGCCGCCATGGAGGAAGGTGGCGACGACGAGGCCACCTGAGGAGGCAGCGTCGGAGCAGGCGGCTCCTCAGGAGGTGGAGGAGTCAGCGACGTCCGGTCTTGGCCGGACGATGACGAGGACGACGAGGAGCGGCGCTGACCTGGCGGAGGCGAGGGGGTGGTAGCCGGCCCTTCTGTGCAGCGGTCGGCTGCTTCAGCCGGCGGACAAAAACGCCGCCTCCTTGTGGGGAGGTTTGGCAGCCACCCGGTGAAGAAGGCCAAGAAGGCGGACGCGAATAGGCGGCAAGAGGCCCTGAAGGTTGCCGCCGCCCGGAAGGGGCCCAAGCCCATGCCGTACACATCCGGGTACGCGCGCTTGCTGCCCTGACTTCATGTTTTTCTTCTCCCCTGGGGGTTTCCTCATCTTTGCTTTCTTGTTGAGCAGGACGGCCTGCGTCATCACGCGTGCTCCGTCCGCCTCATTGATGGACGCAGCGAGCGGCTCCGATGAGGCCAGGCGCGTGGACCCAGTTGCCGCTCTTCAAGAGGCGACGGCAAGGAACGTGTGGGAGGCGCGCGAGGAGCAGGAGGCCGCGAAGAAGGCGTGGGCCGACGCCCGGGCGGAGGAAGCGACACAGGCGAAGGCCCAGGCCACGGAGAGGGCGGAGGAGGCGACGGGAAGGGCGGAGGCGGAAGCCGCGGCCAAGGCTCGGGCGGAGGCCGACGCCAGGGCTACGGTGGATCCGGCTGGTGGTGAGGTTCCGGAGACCATCACTCTCGAGCAGCCAGAAGTGCAGGTTGCGGAGAACCGAACGCCGCCTGGGGCAACCGGAGCCGACTAGTCGGTGCCGGGGCTGGCGGTCACCAACGTCACCATCCCGGAGGCGGAGGAGTTTCAGCGCACGCCGGATGCTGGCGGTCGAGGAGGTGGCGGGCCAGGCCAGCCGGAGGCGCTGCCAGCCGGCGCTGGGCAGGCGGCAGACCGGGTCTTGGCGTTGCGCGTTCCTGCGCGGGCACGCTCGCTTGCTACGCGGGCGACCTCAGAGCCAAGGCGGGTGGAGGCCGCGGCCTCGAGCTCGCGGGGGGCATGCACCGGGGCTACGAGCGCTGCTCCTTCAGGTTGGGTGGCAGGGGCCGGTTCAGCCGCCCTGAACCTGGTGGTGCGGGACGTGGAGGACCAGTTCCTCACCCACTACGCGACTCTCCTGAAGGCGAGGGGAGAGCTGCTGGCGCTGCGGTCGTCCGTCTGGGTAGGTGTATCTTGCTTTTGCTTTTTCGTCTTGTTAACCTTCCGTGGGCGCGCAAGCGCACCCACTGGGTGTAGCCCCCGAGTTCCGAGCCGGCTGCTGAGCAGGCGAGTTGGAACTCAAAGGTATTCTTTTTGTTTGCTGAAATGCTTGTTTTTGTTGTAGGACTACCACAACATGCGGGCGGCCGCCTACAACACGCAGAACCGGACGCTCACCGCCCGGACCACTGAGCTGACTCAGAGCCGAGGTACGTAAGCCAGCTTCCAGTGGGGGGCGCGCCAGCGCACCCACTGGGTGTAGCCCCCGAGATTCGGGCCGACTGCTGAGCAGTCGGGCCGGATCTTCTCAGGCGGCTTGTTCTTGTTTTTATTGGAGTAGATGGTGACGTCTCTTGCTTGTTTCAGCGGCTACCGCCCAGCTGAGGGAGCGCGTGGCCGAGCTCGAGGGCCAGCTCCGGGTTGTGGTGCAAGAGCGCGACCAGGCGGCCTCAGCGCGCGATCGGTTGGAGAAGGAGCTGGCGGACCAGGCCGAGTGGCGCGCAGAGCGGGTCCAGCAGCTGAAGGCGGACGAGGAAAACCTCACGGCCGAGTTTGAGATCCAGCGCTCGGGCTGGTCCGAGAAGGAGAAGATCCTTCGGGATGGCTAAAACATGATCGAGGATCTGCTCGATGGTGCGTCCCTTTCTTTTTGTTGCTGACTGCTGGCTGCCAGCTGTTGCTGGAAGCCGTCTTCTGACACTTTTGTCTTTTTGAACAGAGTTCCTCCCAGGCCACTCTGTCGCTGTTTGCATGGCTATCGAGGCCCAGTGCGAGGAGTGCAGGTGGTGGGGCAAAAGAGATCGCGCAGGACCGGCCTCGGACCTTGCGCGAACAGCTCATGGCCGTTCAGATGCGCCTCGAGCCGACGCGCCGCCTACTCCGCCGGCTTCAGCGGGCCGGCTCGCAGGTCTTAGAGGGCTTGTGGCCGGGTGCTCGGATCCCGCGGACTCCCGGTCGGACGGCCGACTGGCTGGAGGTGGCAGCCGACCGGCTCGAAGCCTGGAAGAGCTCTGCGGCGTGGTCTGGGGCTGCGAAGGCGCTGGAGTTCGTCAAGGCCTGGTACCCCGAGCTGCGCCTGGCGCAGCTGGCCACCTTCCGCCAGGAGGCGCTGCCGGAGCTGGCGGCGGAGCACGACGCCATTGCCATCCGAGCGTCGGCTCTTGCCGACTACGCTGATGTCAGCGTCTTCGTCCCGGAGCGAGAAGACAACGGTGCCGAAGTGCCCCCGTCTTGGTCCGGTCTAAACCCGTCGGACGGGGAGGACTCCGCAGAGGAGATTGCCTCCAGCGACGAAGGCTATGAGGACGACGAGGACGAGGGCGGCAGCTACGCCGCAATAGGTGGCGGAGTGACCAGCCGGACTCAGCCCGACCCGACGCCGACTGGTGATGAGCCGGAGACCACGTCAGTCGCCGCCGACCGCCAGGCCGAGACTTCGCACCCGGCAGCCCCACCAGCCGGTGCTACACCTGCTGCCGACTAGTCCGTGCAGCCCGAGGGGCCGTCCGCCTAGATGGCCTGTTATCTCTTGTCGAGTTTCTCTGTCTCGTGCTTGAAAACAATGTCAGTTATGCGCGGTTCCACCCACTGGGGGTGTATTTTTAAACTTGATGAATGCTGGCCTTGGGCCCTTTTGCAATGTACAAAGTTTAACTCCCCACATTTTGCATGTGTTGCCGGGTTCTAGCTTGAGTTTGCTTTTGCCCTCTTTGGCTTTTTCCTTCGCTGCGTTCCCTTGGCCGCCTCCCTACCAGCCGGACAGCCGCACTGCGGTCTGTGGCTGGGTCAGGGACTTGGTCATTTTAGAACGGGCAAGTTACTTCAGCCGCTTAGAGCGTAGCTTAGTCGAGCGAGAAGCCGTCCTGCTGGCTGCTGAGCAGCCAGACGAGGGAGGCGAGAGGCCGGCTTGGCCGTAGTCGGCGTTTTCCTTAGTCGTTTTTCGTGTGGACAGCGTTTTTGGCCTTTGACTCTTGCCAGTCGGACAGCCGCACTACGAGCTATGACATGGAGCGAAGAGAAGGCTTTAGCGTCGGCACACTACTAGTCGGCTCTGGCTGGTGCGGACTTAGGCCAAGACGGCGAGCTCCCGGGTCGGCTGACCGGAACCTGGACGGGGCAAGAATATATAAAAAAACTCAATTCATGGTATAAGCTTATCTCATGGATAAAAAGGTAGCCCCCGAGTACACCTCGGGGGACCTGAGGTCTTTACTTAATACAAAAATTGGCGTGGTACATACACTTGCTTTAACTGTGAAACGGACGGAGTAGGTTCGCGTTCCATGGCCGCTCCGTCTCTTCGCCAGCTGTGCTTCGCTTGCGTGCCCTGGGCTTTTGGGCGTCGATGAGGTATTATGAGTCGTTGCCCAGGGCCTTGCTAACGATGAAGGGGCCTTCCCAAGGTGCTGCGAGCTTGTGCTGGCCGGCTGGTCGCTGGATCAGGCGGAGCACAAGGTCGCCTTCGCAAAATGTACGCAGCTTGACCTTCTTGTTGTGGAAGCGGCGCAGGCTCTGCTGGTAGATGGCGGACCGGCTGCATGCTAGTAGCCGGGCCTCGTCCAGCAGGTCGACGCCGTCTTCTCGCGCCTCCTTTGCTTCCGCCTCCGTGTACATAGTGACGTGAGGCGAGTCGAACTTGATATCCGTGGGGATGATAGCCTCGACGCCATACACGAGGAAGAAGGGCGTAAAGCCGGTTGATCTGTTGGGCGTGGTCCGAAGACTCCAGAGGACGGCCGACAGCTCGTCGATCCAGCAGCCGGCCGATCGCTCCAGCGGCTCGATCAGGCGGGGCTTGATGCCGGACAGGATGAGGCCGTTTGCTCGCTCCACCTGGCTGTTTGACTGCGGATGGGCAACGGACGCTAGGTCCAGTCGGATACCCTGGTTTGCACAGAAGCGGGCCAAGGTGCCTTTGGCGAAGTTGGTGCCGTTGTCGGTGATGATGCTGTGGGGAACGCCGTATCGGATGGTGATGTCGGCGATGAATGTGATGGCAGTCAGACCGTTCAGCTTCTTGATTGGCTTGGCCTCAATCCACTTGGTGAATTTGTCCACGGCGACCAGCAAATGAGTCATGCCGCCGCGTGCTATCTTGAAAGGACCCACCATGTCCAAACCCCACACGGCAAACGGCCAAGTGATGGGGATGGTCTTGAGGACAGAGGCCGGCTAGTGTTGCTTGGTGCTGAACTTCTGGCACCCTTTGCACTTCTTGACCAACTCCTTGGTGTCGTCCAATGCAGTTGGCTAGAAGAAACCATGGCGGAAGGCTTTGGCTACGAGGGACCGGGAGGCAGCATGGTGGCCACATTCGCCTTGGTGGATGTCTCTAAGGATCTCCATGCCCTTCTCCGGCTCCACGCAGCGCTGATAAACGCCGGTCACGCTCCGCCTGGCGAGCTCTCTGTTGATGATGGTGTAGGCACCTGCCCGGCGCTGGATCTACTGGGCTAGCACTTTGTCTGCTGGTAGCACGCGGCTTACCAGATAGTCGCGGATGGGCTGTGCCCAAGATGGGGCCGCCACCATTGTGAAGATGGCAACTGGCACGAGGGTGGCCGGGTTGGGAGGTGGCGGGCTAGAGCCGGCCGCTCCTAGTGGTGTCGATGAAGCCCCCGGGCCGACTGCTGTAGTCCCCGAGCCGTCTGCTGGAATTCCTGGGCCGGGTGTTGGTGGTGCAGCCCCCGGGCCACCTGCTGAAGCCCCCGGGCTGACTGCTGGAGTCCCCGAGCCGGATCCGACTGCTCTGGGGTCAGCCAGCACGAAGATGGAGTCGGACTCTGGCAACGGCTTGATAGACGGCTTGCACAGACACTCGAGGGAGATGCCGGTTGGTATGGCCTGCCGGGTGGAACCAATGCGGGCGAGGGCGTCTGCTGCGTCGTTGTCGGCTCTTGGCACGTGGAGTAACTCGCACCCATCAAAGTGCCCACTCATCTGCTGGACTAGGAAGCGGTAGCTTGCCATGTTGGTGTCCTTGGCATCCCAGTCGCCGAACGACTGCTGGACCACCAAGTCCGAGTCGCCGTAGCAGAGGATGCGGCGGATGCCGATCTCCTTGGCCAGTTGGAGCCCAAAGATGAGCGCCTCGTACTCGGCTACGTTGTTGGAGGCAGCGAAGTGGATCTGCAGCGTGTATTTTAGCTTGTCGCCCTTGGGAGAGGTGAGGACGATGCCGGCTCCCAAGCCGGTGCGCATCTTTGAGCCGTCAAAGTGCATCCGCCAATGCGTAGAATCCGGCGCGGGCGGCAGGTACTGGGACTCAGCCCAGTCGACTAAGAAGTCGGCCAGCGCTTGGGACTTGATGGCGGCGCGGGGCTGGTAGAGGATGGTATGGGGAGCTAGCTCGATGGCCCATTTGGCCACCCGTCCTGAGGCATCTCTATTGCCCATGATCTCGGCAAGGGGGGCGGTGCAGACAACCGTGATGGAGTGCTCTTGGAAATATTGCTTGAGCTTCTTGGCGGCAAAGTACACGCCGTAGCACATCTTCTGGTAGTGGGGGTAGTTCTGCTTGGAGGCGGACAAGACCTCGCTCAGATAATACACTGGCCTCTGCACCGGCTGCACCTTGCCGGCCTCTGGGCGCTCGACCACAATCACCGTGCTGATGACTCGGCTGGTGGCGGCGATGTAGAGGAGCATTGGTTCCTTGGCAGCCGGAGCTGCCAGGATAGGCGGCGTGGACATCATGCGCTTGAGCTGACAATAAGCTTCGTCCGCCTGGTCGTTCCACTCGAAGCAAGTGGTTTTCTTCATGAGCTGGTACAGGGGGAGCGCCTTCTCGCCCAACCGACTGATGAAGCGGCTGAGGGATGCCAGGCACCGGGTGAACTTTTGGACGTCACGCAACTTGGTGGGTCTCTCCATCCGCTCGATGGCCTTGATCTTCACGGGGTTGCACTCGATGCCGCGTTCAGAGACAAGGAAGCCGAGGAGCTGGCCGGCTGGTACTCCTAAGACGCTCTTCTCCGGGTTGAGCTTGATTTGAAAATGGCGCAGATTTTCGAAGGTCTCCTTGAGATCCTCTAGGAGGGTGTCGCGCTTCTCCGTCTTCACCACAACGTAATCCACATAGACGTGGGCATTGTGGCTGAGTTGCTTCAACAAGCACTTCCGCATGCATCGCTGGAAGGTGGCGCCAGCATTCCTTAAGCCGAACGTCATCGTGATGTAGCAGAAGGCGCCGAATGGTGTGATGAAGGCGGTCTTCAAGCGGTCGGCCGGATCTAGCTTGATCTGGTGGTAGCTGGAGTATGCGTCCAAGAAGGATAGCAGCTCGCAGCCGGCGTGGAGTCTATCACTTGGTTGATCCGTGGCAGGGCGAACGGATCCTTGGGGCAGGCCTTATTGAGGCTCGTGTAGTCGATACACTTGCGCCACTTGTTATTCTTCTTCAAGACGAATACTGGGTTGGCAAGCCAGTCCGGGTAGAACACTTCCATGATGAAGCCGGCTGCCAGAAGCCGGGTGATTTCTTCACGAACGATCCTTCTCTTCTCTTCTGATAGGCGGCGGAGGGGTTGCTTGACCGGCCTAGCATCCGGCCTCACATGTAGTTTGTGCTCGGCGAAATCCGTCGGGACACCCGGCATGTCTTTGGGGGACCATGCGAAGATGTCTCGGTTCTCACAGAGGAAATCGACGAGCTCGCCTTCCTATTTGCTGTCGAGGTTGGTCCCTACGACAGCAAACCTCTCCGGGTGCGCCGGGTCCAAGGCGATCTTCTTGGTCTCCTTGGCCGACTGGAAGGAGGCTCCTGCTTCGGTCTCCTTGGGATCAGCCGGCATGGCCGGCTTCTCGCTGGCCATGGCTACCATCTGGTCAAGGAGACGCTTCTCTTGTGCGATGATGAGGGACTCGGCCAGCCGGCTGCTGGCGGCGGCACAATCTAGCGACTTCTGGTAGTCGCCGGCAACAGTGATGATGCCCTTGGTACCCGACATCTTGGCCTTCAGGTAGGCGTAGTGCGGGACCATCATGAATTTGGCCAGCGCCGGGCGGCCCAAGAGTGCGTGGTAGGGGCTGTCCAGGTCGACCACCTCGAACCAGATTGGCTCGCCTCGGAAGTGGTTCTTGTCGCCGAACAGGACATCGATCTTGATCTTGTCGATTGGAGAGCAGGAAAGGCCGGGAACTATGCCGTGGAAGACAGTCTGGCTGGGCTGGAGCTGCTTCGCCCTGATGCCCAACAGCTCCATGGTTTGGCGGTACAGGATGTTGATGCTGCTGCTGACATCTATCAGAACTCGGTTGAAGCGGCAAGTCCGCCTCTCTGTGGAGAAAGTGGACTCTAGCACCAGAGCGTACGCACCCGACGAAGGCATCAGGGCCGGGTGGTCAGCTTGGCTCCAGGTGATGGGCCTCTCGGACTAGTGCATGAAGGTGGGGACCTTTGAGCTGATAGCATTCACCTCGCGGTGCTGCTGCCGTCTGCTGTGCTTGTCGTCAGCTTCGCTCGTGAAGACGACGTAGGTGGCGTTATCTTCAGGAAACTCGTCTTAAAGCATGCCGGCAGCTCGGGCCGGTTGCTGAACAGCCGGAGCTACCTGGCCGGCTGGTGGAGGAGGCGGCAGGGCCTTGCCCTTGGCAATTCGGGCGAGCCAGTTGCACTTCCGGGTGGTGTGGTTGGACGGTTTAGCGCCGCTATGGAACTTGCACGGGGCGTCGAGGTCTTGCTCAAAGGAGAAGGCAGGCTGCCAGGCACCCTTGCCGCCCCGCTGACGCTTGGGGCCGGGCTGCCCGGCTGGCTGCTGATCCTCGACAGCAGCCACCTGTCGGCTATTGGAAGCCGGCTGCGGGGCCTTGCGCTTGTTGTCGTTCGGTTGCTCATGCCGGTTGGTGTCACCAGCAGGAGTTTGGGAACCCGGCTGGACCACCCTGCTGGTTGAGTCAACTCGGATCTCCGAGCTCATGGAGGAGTCAGCGGTGGCGTACTTGTCGGCCACGACCAGGAGCTCGTCCAAGGTTGCCGGCTCGTCGCACAAGAGCTTGTGCTTGAGCAGAGTGCCCTCTCTGCACCCGGCGGTGAAGTACTCGATGGCCTGCACCTCATGGACCCCCTCGTAGGAGTTGCGCAGCTCGCCCCAATGCGTCAGGTAAGCGCGAGTAGACTCGTCAGCCCCTGAATGCACATGGAGAGCTGGCGAAGCTTGGGGGGCCTCTTGTACGTACTTGTGAAGTTGCGGACGAAGGCGTCACTGAAATCTACCCAGCTATTGATGTTGTTGGGCTTGAGGCTGTTCAGCCACGTCCGGGCCGTGCCCTGAAGCATGAGCGGGACGTACTTGACGGCGACGCGCTTGTTGCCGTTGGCGATGCCGACTGCTGTGGAGTAGTCGATTAGCCAGTCTTCCGGCTTCACGTTGCCGTTGTACTTGGGCGTGTCTCTGGGGAGCGTGAACTCTTTGGGAAAGGGCTCATCGCGGATGCGGGGGCCGAAACAGGCCGGCCCGATTGTGCGCTCCTCTTCCAGCAACAGGGACCGAGCCAGCTGCTCGATCCGGTGGCGTGCGTCGTTTTCGCCGACTGCTTCGCGGGGGCCGAGCCGGGCGCTGAGCGTCGGGTGTTCAGGCGGCGGCGCGGGGGTGGCCGCCCTCTCCCTCCGAGGAAGCAAGCGCTCTTCCGGCCGGCGTCGAGGCTCTGGGTTCTGGAGCTCTTGGTGGCTGTCCGCTATCGTGCGGCGCGTATGCCGGCTATTGCTAGCAGCCGGCTCCGGGTCTCGCGGCTGCCCGAGGCCTCCGCTGCTAGGGGACCGAGAGGTCGCGCCGTTCTCGCGATGGGGCACGTGGGTGTCGACGCGTCGGCCTGCTCCCACCACACGGTTGTTCGTGTCCTGCTGCGTGTTCGCAGCGTCGATGAGCTGCTAGAGGCGCTCCAGTTGCTCACGTAGCTCGTCGCCCTGCAAGTGCTTGAGCTCGTCTGCGGCCGCCTGGGCAGCACGCATGTTCTGCGCTGGGGTCTCGTAGACCGGGCGTTCGACCCCCAGCATGCTGGCAATCGCAGCGCCGCGTTGCCGGATGGCGCCGGCCCGGCTAGGCTTAGCCGCAGCCGGCGTCCCACCGACAACGCGGTCGATCTCGCGCTGAGTGGCTTCAGCGCCGCCATCTTGGAAGCACTGTCAAAAAGCTTGACACGGAAGTCCTCCAGCTCCTCTTGGCTGGCGCCAGGGGGAGGAGGCGTCGCCAGGGCGTGTATGGTCGTGTCCAATGGATCCTGGTTGGAACTGCCAGCGCCCAGGCCATCGCCGATGACCAGCACCTCCGCGAAGGGGCTGGCGTCGAGCGCGCCGATAGGAGCGTCGCTGGCGGCAGGAGGGAGGGGATCATCGACGATCTCCACGTAGCTGGGGAAGTTGTCAGTGGAGGCTGTGTCAACGAGAGCGAGCTTGCCGAAGAGCTCGGTGAGGGAGTCAGCTGCTCGTGCATCAGCGGCGGGCTCGTCGAAGAGGCTGAGCTCGCCGAAGAGGCCGGCGAGGCGACCCGCGGGGAAGGCGGCTCCCGCGTCAGGTGATGCGCCAAGTCCGGCGCGGGCGGGCGCGTCGGGCCGGCTGATCTCGCCAGCCGCGGCACGCTCGCTGGAGAGGAACAAGGTTCCCGTCCAGAATGTGTCTCCGACCGACGTCGCTGCTGGCCCCACGGTGGGCGCCAACTGTCGTGGTAATATCTCGACAGATGCCAGGGGGTGGCTTATCATGGTTGGGGCCATGAGATTGTCGTCGGGTCCTGGAAGCGGGAGTGGGCACAAGCTCGGATGGACACGAGATCTACCCAGGTTCAGGGCTCTCCTAAGAGATAAAACCCCTACTCCTGCTCTGCGGGGTCTCCGCATGATCACTATGAAGCAAAGAGTACAATGGTGCTCCTAGAGATGTTCGGCCAGAGGAGGAAGAAGGGCAAGGCTAGCTCTCTTCTCTCCCTGGCTACGGCGTGTGTAGAACTGGGGTGGAATATGAGAGGAACCCTTTGCATGGGTGTGGCCTGAGGGGGTTTTATAGGCTAATCCCCCAGGGGTACAATGGTAACATGGCCGGGTGGTAGGCCCCGGCTGTCAGCGTCTATGGGGGCCGGGTTCTCCGCCGGCTGCTGGGGCCTGCCTCTGCTGGGCCCTGCCGGCTGCCGAGGAACCGGCCGACAGGTGGGGCCCGCCGCCTGTGGGCCCCGCTGACGGCTCTTCACTATGGCGCCGTCTGTGCTGACGGAGGCCGTGTCAGGCGCGCCATGGCTACAGCGCCGCGCCGGGCGGGTCGGCGGCCGCCTGGCGGTGCCTACTGTAGCCATACGACCGTGCTTTGGGGGAGGCATGGCGCATTGTGGCCATGCCCTAGCTTGTCGCCTGGTCAGGCTCAGACTCCGAGGGAAGGGGTGGGCCGCCAGCTAGAAGCCAGCCCGTACCCGCGCCACCTTCGGAGAGCGCGCCATCTTCTGGGAGCCGGTCATGAGACCTGCCGGCCTGAGGGGCATGGCTTGCCCCGATGCCTTGAAATGTTGTTAAGTGCGGGTGAGGCTATCCGGGGTCTATCCCCCCGACATTGGCCTATCCATCATTCCAAGCAAATATGTGAGTGGGAGAAAGAGAAGAACTTATACTAAATGTACCTTAACCGATGTTGAAAATGGATCAATGATCACTCAACTGTGGAACAAGGAAATAGCACAATTGGTACCGATTCTTGTCGGTTTCTCACACCACAAATAAAAGCTTATGGTGGAGCTCGGTTAGGATGGTGGCACAAAATTTGATGCAATTGTTAGTGAGCCTCAATAATGTTGGAAAAGATTCACAAATTTGCAAATGCAATAAGTAGACCAAGCAAGTAGTGTTACACGGAAACACACACGCAAATAGATAAATGGGGTCGTGCAACCAAAGGATGAGCCAAAATGTGGAATCCACGAAAATGCTCTTGTTGCACAACTCTAGAGAGACGCTAGCACGATTGCACAATAGGCGGATACGAAACTTGTGCACAACCTACTACGCAAAAATGCAACGACTTCTATCCCAAGTATGCTATATGTATGGTGTTCCGATGATATGATCCAAGATGATCGAGTATGACAATCTTAATGTAGTATGATGCTATGGTTCTTGCTTATAAGCTCTTTGCTTATCTTTTCCTTTTGCTTAAAAGCTTGTTTGGCTCTTTCTCTTTTGAGCTCTTTTCTCATGCAAAACTTCACGAACCAAGATAGCAATTATGTATGCTATGACAACCTTGTGACACAAGAGATGATACTAAGATATGCACCACGATGATATGGTATGTATGCTATGGGGAGTATGATCACTAATGCGCACAAGTGATGTTGCCGGCAATACTCAAAGGCTAGTCTCGATAGGGAAGATACACAAAATTGGGCTATTGTTGTTATCAATGTAATGGCAAGGAGTAGACCAAGATGTCGTCGAGATTACCGTCCTTGCTTACGGTTGAGGGTGTCAAAATTGTTGAGCGGTTGTTGTCGATGAAGAGTCCGTGGCGAAGATGAGCGGCGGTGATGCTGATGTCGAACCGTCCCTAAGTTGCCGAAACGCGTTAGGAAACGGAAACCGCAACTCAAATTCTCAAAACAAAATGTGTCAAAATTGTCGGAGTTGGTGGCGGGTAAGTGGTGGAGTTTGCAGAAAGCGGTGGTGGTATGCGGAATTGTAAGTGGGTATGCGGAAGTGTACGTGGGCACCGGAGCAAAATTTGGCGAAAGTTAGGCGGGAAACAGAGCGGCGGATGGAAGTGATGCTGTCAGGGGCCGGATGTCCGGGCTTCAGGGCCGGATGTCTGGGGTGGCCGGATGTCCGGGCTATCGGGCCGGATGTCCGGGCTCTGGATCCGTGGACGAACTCGAAGAACTCCGCGTGGAAAAGGAAAAATCGGGGCAAAATTCGGGAGATTTCATGGATGGAAATTGGGGAAAAGATGGGGGAAAGCTAGATCTACTTGCAACACACGAAATCCACGGATCAAATCCAACAAAACTTCATCACACCAACAAATCACAAAAAAATTGGGGGCTATTTTTGTGGGGATTTTCGAAATTGGGGAAGAACACAACAAAATTAGGCTAGAAAACAAAGGGTAGGGGCTCCAAAATCCATGATCAACCAAAGCTCATGATACCATGATGATGTAGGGTGGAAACTCTAGGGCCGATCTTTCATGATTGGAGCGGATCCTACGAAGAACACGAGGAGAAACACGAGGGGAAAATGAGAGAAATCACTCAAACCAACAAGATTCGATTACACATGTGCTAGATCCTCGAAACACAAAGAGAAACATGATCCACGATCAACAAAGGACGATACAAACGGTAACTAGTTCTTCTCCATGAGGAGGTCTTGAGGACTTCCCGTTAGGGGTCTTGAATCCGCTTGGGGGATCTTCTCCGTAGAGGTCATGAACTCCGATGGAGAAGTAACCAAGTGGATGAGCATAACTCTATCTCTAAAATGAGCTAATCCTTTGCTGACCCTAGAAAGAGGGAGGAGGAGGAGTATATATAGTCTTGGGGGCAAAGGGGTACATGGGCCTCGGGCCCTTACACTGTGCGCAGACAGGGGAGGCCGGACATCCGGGTGTCGGGTCGGATGTCCGGGCCTTCCCGAGACGCCGGATGTCCGGGTTCTTGGGCCGGACATCCGGGCTGGCCAGGCGCCATCCTGGTGATCTCTGGATTGAGGTCGCTGGATTTCCGGGCTTGGCCGGATGTCCGTGCTGAGGCCGGATGTCCGGGGCCTGTAGGTACTTGGCGGCTGGGCGGCTGTTGTGGTAGATGCTCCAGGGGCCAGATGTCCGGGGCTTGGAGCCGGATGTCCAGGTCCTTGAGACCTCTTCAGATCCTTCCATCATTTCTCTTCATCTGTGAACTTGGGAACTTGTCCATCTTCACGTCCATCTTCGGGAGGGCCTTCTTGGTACCTGATCATGCACACCATTTCAGACTTAGGTAGTAGCCATGTCTCGAGTGAATCAAAAGTAATATCACTAAGGAAAGAAGTCACCTCGGTCTCGAGAGCTCTAGCTCGTGCTTGTGTCATAGGTCCTCTTGGCACTTGGTGAGACGGTGGTAGGTCCATGGGGATGACCAAAGGATGCTCCGCATCACAACTTTCGCGCTCCACCTCGCGCCCACGCTGCGCGTTGCCAAGTTCAGGAACTACCATCCCCTCCTTAATGACGCGCCCGCTCTTATTCTACCATGACTGAAGCACGTCGAGCTCATCACCGTCTGCCTCCCAAACAGTGGCATGGATTGCCTGCTCCGTGGCTGTACTACACTCGAGTACCTTCGTCTTTAGGCGATCAATGGGTTGAGTAGCTTCCACATCACCTCCATGACTCTCCGGACTATTTATGTGTGTTGCTGGTGCGGCAAGAAGACATCATAAGATGTGTACCACGGTATGGTCATTGAGGACACACCTTCACTTGAGAGATTACTTGTAGTTGATCAAGAAGGTCCAATAAGAATCAATGTCATTTCTGCGCCGAAATTGACAGTGGTGGGCTACTCGTCTGACAAATACTCCAAACTTGTTATTGGATCCACACCTGTTCAGGTACAACAGCCGCCTTCTACCTCTCCTTCTAGAAATTAACATTATTTCTAATTTTGAAGATGTATGTTCATCTATCATCCAGAAAATGATTTTGACAAGCTTGACCCCGAAACTATGCACAGTGAAGTTCTTGGCACTAGAATCTATCGGCCCCAACCTGGAGCAAGTTGTCAGTTTCCTGAGTTGCTTTCCGTGCCTGGAGAAGCTATATATCGAGGTGATATTCCTTTCCTGTTAAATGTTAACCATAAGGGAGTTCAATTTGTGACATCTTTTTCCAAGTTCACAATGACAATGTACTACGATTTCTGACGGATTTTTTGGAGGATTTCAGTACATACATGTTTTCCCCCCATATTGGTTGCTTGATCCATATGGTTACAATCCATAAGCATTTTTCCTTTGGATTCATCTGTACTAGTTTTCTTAGGGATCTTTTCATCCACTCCAACCTCTTGTGAAGAAGGCTACATTTTTCTAGATTGTAATCAAATGCCCATGTTAATCATGTCGGATCGAAGATGGGATGTTAGTGCATTTTACAAATCTTGCAAACCAAATAGGCCTGTAGTAGTGTTCAAAACTGCATGTAGGCACTAACATGTTTTCTTGTTTTGCAGATAAGATTAGGCCCGGTGGTGGATAATGTGATACAATATAACAATCACATCGCATGCCTAGATCTGCATCTCTCCGAAATTACTTTGAACTCCTACCGAGGGACCTTACCGGAGATTATATTCGCCAGCTTCTTTGTTGTCAGAGCAAGGGTGCTGAAGGTAATGAGGTTTGCCCTACATTTATTTCGCAAAAATGAATGGTTTGTTGATTAGCGTCGGTGGCTGCGGCAGAATGGAATAGGCTCCAAAAATGCTGAATTTCATTTTGGAACTTCAGATGACAGAGTAATCGGAAGTCATCGTGTCAACCCCATACATGACTTCTAAGTGGCTGACCCCTTTGCAAAAATTATGAGGTTTCGAAACCAGACTTACAAGTGGTAATATTAGTTTGAACCTCTCTGATATCCATGTTCAGCAGATCAGCGCGAGCGTTTGCAGCTGATGAGCTGAATTTCATTTCTAATATCAGTTTGAACCTTGTAATCTTCGAATTTGAGCCATATAACTCTGGAATTTGAACCTTGTAATATTTCGAGCTTTTGTGGTACAATCGTTGAAATGGCATCGTATGAGACTCGTATATTGGTAGCACTATTTTGACCTTAATATGCAATGAACTTAGATTTTATTAACCATTCTCAAATCTGTTTACCTTGTCAATCTCATAGGACACGATCTGTATAGCTAACTCGACTGCGATCTTTGACATTATTGCACACAGTTGGTTTCTTCAACAGTGTGCCCTGTAGAGCGTAGAATTAATAATCGCACTCGAGTGTCCATCATCACCCTTCTGTGTAACTTTGACCTCATCACCCATGGGTAAACTTATGACCGAAGTCATTCCACACACTTCGTTTTTACAAAGCTTTTTGGCAATAAACGCCCACGATTTGTCCCTCTTCTAGCCGACGCGTGGCCAAACTAGCCGGGCGGGAAGCTTGCGTGGTATACTGCGCGGTAGCATGGGAACAGGCTCACCGGTGATACATTTGGCGCCTCTTTGAGCCCACGCGTGGTCAAACAAAATGCGTGCGGTGCGGTGTTGTCAAGCGTGCACTGGAATCCTTCTCTATGAACCCGGTGACAAGACGTGACGATTACAGGCCGGCCGGCCCCCATTTATTACAGCGGCCATTTAACCCTTGTGTCTCTTCAACCTTTTGATTGCGCCCCACCATTGCAAGAAGCACACCCACCATGACAAATTCTTAGAGGGTATCCTGCGTGGCTCCAATGGCGCTCCGAGCGGCTGCCGACGACGAGCAGCAGTTCACCATGCATGCCGTGGTGGACACCCACAGAAGGTTCACGGAGCTCTCGGTGGTGTACACCAACAACCCAGTCTGGGTGGAGCACTCCATCCACATCGTGGAGCTGTTTCTTGCTGAGGAGAAGTACAAGGTGGTCGGGTTCGACCTCGAGTACACCCGCGCTCATGCCGGGTCTCGTCCCAAGGTCGCCGCCACCCAGATGTGCGTGCACGATCATGTCCTCGTCTACCACTACTGCCTAGCCACAAGGCCTTGCGAGCCTTTCACTAGGTTTGTCAACAACCCCCACTACATGTTCGCTATGGTGGACATCACCAACGATGTAAAGGTGCTTAAGAATTCAGGCATCGCCTGCTAGAATCTTGTCGACATCCAGGGCCAATACAAGATCTGGGGCAGCAACGAGCTTGAGAAGGACTCACTGGTTCACCTCGTCGACGCCATCATCGATCCCAACTACAGAGACATGAAGGATTCCTAAAACAAGGACAAGCATGCCTGGCACTCGGCCTAGATGGAGAAACTCGACAAAGCTCACGTCGTGTACGCGGCCAAGGAGGCGTACACGAGCTACGAGATGTACAGGCGGATCGTTGACATGAGGAAGTGCCTCCTTCCCCAAAACGGCTAGGGATCCAGCCGAAAGTAGAGCAATGGCAAGTGTCATCGCAACAAGAAGTAGAAGATTAGATGCTCGTTTCTCCTAGTTTAGTATGCATGCAATTGCTTACTTTGGTGTGTGGAAATGTTATGTGTGTAGTCACTTGTGTAATTGTATGCTTAATTTGGTTTTGCAATGCTATCTTTTTAAGTATATATGTTGATGCTCTGTAGACAGAGTGTAGATGTTGTGTGGACAGAGCAAATCACATCGCACACGGACTAAACAATGGAACCCGTCGGTGATGATTTCATCAATCACTGACAATTGTATACCAGCAATCGTTTGCTCACAACACACACAGCTTGTTAACAGGAATCATCTGTGTTGTTATCGGTCTTCCCACACATTTCCAATTACAGACCTGTTTGCCGCGTATCATGCACATCTAGTTAAGTTGAACCGTTTCTGTTCTCTTCCCTAATCGAAATAGTTCATTCGAGTGAACCGTATGCCATATATCACACACACCTTGATCTGGTGACCGTTTCTGTTTCTTTCCCTAATAGCAAACAGTTCATCGGAGCGAACTGTATGCCGTATATCGCACACACATTGATATGGCTACCCGTTTATGTTGTTCTGTCTAATCGCAAACAGTTCGTATGGATCAACCGTATGCCCAGGATCGCACACGCAACTAAAATCTGAACCGTGTTTGATGTATCCGCCATCGCAAATGTTTGCATCTTTTTTATGGGTTTTTTACATCACTGTTTGCGATCAATGCATCGCACACAATTTTGTCAAAGGGTCTCTGATCGTAGTGTCGCGTTAGCAGCATCCTGCAGTAGTGACACACTTTTACCCAGATGGAAGAACTGTGTGGATGACTGAGGGCACTAGATACCAGTC
Source organism: Thinopyrum elongatum (assembly GCA_011799875.1). NCBI lineage: Eukaryota > Viridiplantae > Streptophyta > Magnoliopsida > Poales > Poaceae > Thinopyrum > Thinopyrum elongatum. Next base: position 376,433,632 of record CM022303.1, on the reverse strand, counting down.
ATCAATCTCTGAGTGGGCTGCTCTTATCAATGCCCCAGAAGAAAGAAAAAATGATATTGATGTATATGGAAAGCCTAGGATGGATCACAACACTATGGCACACATGTACAAGACCATTCCTGATGAGGCTTTGGAAACACACAAGTTTGGGTCCATATACTTTTTGCTTGCTAGTTTGTCCACCATAAATTGTATCTTGAGGCATACCTTGTTACCTAAATCTGGAGATGAGAGGATGATCCGTGGCCACTCCATCAACCTGCTCCACTTGTTTGATATACCACAGAAATTCAAAGTCATGAGCCCGATTGTAGAGACAATCAAAAGGACTGCTGCTGATCAGAAGAGGTCATGTGGATATGCACCACACATCCAAATGCTTATCAACTCCAAGGTTGGTATAGACACATATCTGCTTGACAGAGAGCACCTTCCGCTTCGGCCAGAGTTTGAAGATAATGAAGTGGTGATGGATGCTTCACATCCAACTTCAGTTGAGGCTCGAGAGAAGGCTGAGAAGGCAAAAGCAGCAAAGGCAGCAAATGCACCCAATGCATCAGTATAAATCTCAAATCAAAGCAAGACCAATTGACATATCTGCTAGAAGCAACTCTGGGGATTGAGCGAAGTCTGGCCAACTTAGCCAAGAACCAGGAGAGCCTAGAGCGGATAGTTGAGGGCAAATTGTATAATCTTGATGTCAAAGTCACAGAGATACAATCTATTGTGGAGAAGCTAAGAGATAATGCTAAAGATGGCAATGAGAACACTATCACTGACAGATTCTAGACAGTGCCTATGGCATAAAGGTCATCAGCTGTGCCAGTAGCAGACACCATAACTACACACTCTGCACCCGTCGCCACTGCTACAGTGCCACCTTAGTGTCAACACCACCAGCTCAACAGACATCAGCCGAGGCATTTACAGAAGTAGTTCTCTCAACGCCATCTACGCACATCGGAGCAACAAGCCAGGAGACCCCTTCCGGAGATCGTGCCTAGAGTGTCGTATAACACTATACTTTTTCAAGCTCTTTGGTAACTTGTTGCTGAAGGGGGAGAAAATATATAGATCATAGGCTTCGAGAGAGAGAGAGTGTGTCTCATTCTTTTGCTTGTTGGTTTTTATTTGCTACTTGCTACTTCTTCCGTTTGGTTTGTGCTACTTATTGTCTTATGCTCGTGAGATACTTTGTGTGGTCGTGTGTTTGATCATACTATTCTTAATGTGTGATATAAGCCTATCTCTATGATTATTTGTGTATGATCATTCACTTATGTATTTTGTGATGCATACATGCTATTTCACTCTTATCATTTTGTGCGCTCCACCAAGATGTATGTGACATTGAAGAGTGACCCATGATCCTAATCGATTGTGCATTTGCATTCAAACGCAAATTTCAAATAATGCACAAATTTAGGGGGGGCTCTTGCTTATCACATACTTCTCAAAGCGACGATGTATTTCATTCATTTTATCATTTGTCGAAGCTTTGATATATATGTTGTCATCAATTACCAAAAAAGGGGGAGATTGAAAGTGCAACTAATCCCCGGGTGGTTTTGGTAATTCATAACAACATATAGCTCATTGAACTAATATCCATTCAAGATAAATATTTCAGGAAGTTCAATGAATGGCATGGCATGGACTAGAGATGTGGACCCCTCAAAATACTAAGGAAAAATATTGGCAAAAGCTCAAGACTCTCCATCTTTATTTTAGTGATCCAAGATCACATTGAGTCCATAGGAAAGCCAATACTATTAAAAGGGGATGAGGTGTTGCTTAATGGCTTGCTTGCTCAAATGCTTAGTGATATTTCTCCAAAACCCTCAGCCACTTTCTCCATCGAAATATGTCAAAATCCTAAACTCCAACTCGGCCCCACGAATTCTCTCCATCTGGAGCCACCGAGTTCATATGACGTAGCCACAGCCAGAAACCCTAACAATTCGGTCTCACCGATACGGGTCTTGGTCTCATCGAGATGGCCTTGCCAACACTCTATGACTCTTTGCATTTATTTCAGTCTCACCGAGTTATGATCGGTCTCACTGAGTTGGCTTGACAGTTTCTCTGTTGCCTTATTGCTTCACGTTGGTCTCACCAAGTTGATGCAATCAGCACCACCGAGATGATGTTTGCCCTAAGCCCTAGCACATCGGTCCCACCGAGTTGTTCCAGTCGGTCCCACCGAGATTCCTAATGTTAACATTTTTGAACAGATCGGTGCCACCGAGTTTAACTATTCGGTCCCACCGAGATGAGTCAAATGTGTGTAACAGTTGGATTTTGTGTGGAGGCTATATATACCCCTCCACCCCCTTCTCCATTTGTGAGAGAGCCATCAGAACGTGCCTACACTTCCACCATACATTTTCTGAGAGAGAACCACCTACTCATGTGTTGATATCAAGACATTCCAATCCTACCGTAAGAATCTTGATTTCTAGCCTTCCCAAAGTTGCTTTCCACTCGAATCATCTTTCCACCATAGCCAAATCTGAGAGAGAGAGAGAGAGAGAGTTGAGTGTTGGGATACTATCATTTGAAGCAAAAGAGCAAGGAGTTCATCATCAACACACCATCTATTACCTTTTGGAGAGTGGTGTCTCCTAGATTGGTTAGGTGTTGCTTGGGAGCCTCCTTCAAGATGTGGAGTTGAACCAAGAAGTTTGTAAGGGCAAGGAGATCGCCTACTTCGTGAAGATCTACCTGAGTGAGGCAAGTCCTTCGTGGGCGATGGCCATGGTGGGATAGACAAGGTTGCTTCTTCATGGACCCTTCGTGGGCGAAGCCCTCCGTGGACTCTCGCAGCCGTTACCCTTCGTGGGTTTAAGTCTCCATCAACATGGACGTACAATAGCACCACCTATTGGAACCACGCCAAAAATCTCCATGTCTCCATTGCGTTTGCCTTCTCCAAACCCTTCCCTTTACCTTCAGAAGCAATGTGTTACATTCCGCTGCAATACTCTTAGAATTGCATGTGTAGGTTGATTGCTTGACTTGTGCTAATTGCTAAAATATTCCCACAACTAAAATTGGGAAAATGATAGATTTTTATTTGGTCAAGTAGTCTAATCACCCCCACTCTAGACATACTTTCGATCCTACAATAATATTCAATCCAACAAAAATAACTTCAAAGAGTGCCCCAAGATTTCTACCGAAGAAAGTAGGACGAAAACATGCATCAACCCCTATGCATAGATTACCCCAATGTCACCTCGGGAATCCGTGAGTTGAGTGCCAAAACATACATCAAGTGAATCAATATAATACCCATTGTCACCACGGGTATTCATATGCAAGACATACATCAAGTGTTCTCAAATCCAACAAGTATTCAATCCGATAATAGTGAAACCTCAAAGGTAAAACTCAATTCATCACAACAAGATGGAGAGGGAGAAACACCATATGATCCAACTATATTAACAAAGCTCAAGGTACAATAAGATCGTGCCAAATCAAGAACACGAGAGAGAGAGAGAGAGAGATCAAACACATAGCTACTGGTACATACCCTCAGCCCCGAGGGTGAACTACTCCCTCCTTGTCATGGAGACCACCGGGATGATGAAGATGGCCTCCGGTGATGATTTTCCCCTCTAGCAGGGTGCCAGAACGGGGTCTTGATTGAGTTTTCATTGATACAGAGGCTTGCGGCGACGGAACTTCTCATCTGGGGTTCTTTTCGGAGGTTGGGGTATTTATAGGAATTTTTGGCTTCGACCTCACACCAAGGGGGTCCATGAGGCAGTGACAAGCTCGGGGGGCGCGCCCTAGGGGAGGGGCGCCCCCCAAGCTTGTCGTGCTGTCGTGGCTCTTCTGGTCTTTCCACGAAGCTTCGGGGGTCCTTTTAGTACATAAAAAAATCACCATAAATTTTCAGCCCATTCTGAGAACTTTTATTTCTGCACAAAAAACAACACCACGATAGTTCTGCTGCAAATAGTGTCAGTCCGCGTTAGTTCCATTCAAATCATTCCAAAACCATATAAAATTGTTGTATACATGGCATGAATACTTCATAAATTATAGATACGTTGGAGACGTATCAGCATCCCCAAGCTTAATTCCTGCTCATCCTCGAGTAGGTAAATGATAAAAAAAATTATGAAGTGTGAATGCTAGCATAGTGCATAAGTTTGATCAATGATAATTTCAATCACTTTTTCTAGCATCATTATATATCATAAACAGTAGCTCGTCTCATAAAACTTCTCATGATCAAGTAGCAAGCTATTCACATGTTAAAGTATATACCATAAACTTTCTTGAAAACTAACAAACTATGTTCTCAGTCATCAAACAATTGCAATTCATCTTATTTTTAGGAAGGGTCTATGTAAGAGCTTTGATTTAGCAAATTCCACATACTCAACTATCATATAGTCTTCCATGATTGCTAACACTCAAAGCATATTTTTAGAACAAATAGCATCCATCAAACACAGAGAAAGATAGGGGCTTAATGTTTCGCCTCCCAACTTAGTTATCATAGAGATAATTGTCAACAATAATAACTCATGATCACCTATATTCAATGGGGGTGAGTTGTCACACCATAGTTAGTTCATGCATTAGAGTGTTGCATCATGTTTAAACTTTTCCAGAAACTTGAAATGGGGATGATAGAACCCCCAGCACCCCCCCTGGAAACAACTAGGGTTTACTAAAATCTTTTTCAATGAACCTGAAATGCCCTTCTAAAATGTTCATCATCTTTGCCTTGGTCTAGAACCTCTGACAAAAATGGTGCACAATTTTCTAGGACATCATTGGGTCATTGAATTAAATCATATGTTACTTGCATTTGGGCATTTAAATGCTAGTAAATATTTTAAATGTCCAAATAATCCCAAACTGAAATGTTCCATGTTGGATATACTCTATACAGTGGGCATGAGCAGTTTGGTGATTTTTGAAATTGCCTAGGTATTTTTAGAAAAGCCACAAAGTTGCAGAAAAATAGAAAACAGGAATTAAAAGAGAAAGAGAGAGAACTTACCTGGCACCCCAACCGGCCCACCACTGTAGCAGCCCAGCTGGGCAAAGTCAGCCCAGCCCACCACCGCAGCTTCTCTGTCGCCTTCCTCCTCGCGCCAGAAGGCACGGGCGCGTGCCCGACGCGCGCGCACCACCGTGCGGCCACCTCCTCCCTCCCTGCCTGCCTGGCTCCTCCCCGACACGGCTCACGATGCCACGTACATCACCCCGACCCCCTGGATCTCTCTCACTCTCCCTGGACCTCTTCCCCCTCCTCTGCTCTCTCTCCCGCGCAGCCCGAGCGGAGCTCGTCGCCACCGCTCGCCGTTGCCGCACCCAGAGCCTCCCCCTCGGCCGCTCGACGTGCTCCAGAGCTCCGCCACGACCTCTTCTTCGTCCCCTTCCAGCTACACGTCGCCGGGCGCACTGCCTCGCCATCACCACCGTCTTCTTCCTTCTCGGGTCGCCGAGATCGCCATCGCCGTTCGTCGTCACCAGCGCTTCCCTGAGCCACCCAGCTGCACCAGAAGAACCGACGTGAGCACCTGCACCTTTCCCCTCTCTCCCCGCAGTCTGACTCGCCCTCTAGCGCTAGCACTGCCGCGCCCGAGAGCTCGCTGCCGCCGTCCATGGCGCCGCCGCGGCCACAGCTGCTGCCACCCGCATCCGAGCTCATCAGCGCGTTCGTTGCAGCCCCAGGAGCCGAACGCACCCGCCTGCAGCCCCTGCCGTGCCCCGTAGCGTTAAACCCGCACGCCACCGAACTCCGGCCGCCGCCGTGAGCTCTGCTCCGGCGAGCTCAGGCCACCCCGCATCCTCCCGTCACCTCCCCTGGATGCGGGCAAGCAAGGGCTATGCCCTGGTGCCCTCAGCGCGCTAAGCCGACGCTTCTAGCGCAAATCCGGCGCGCCCCGCCGTGTTCTGTGGTCGCCGCCGGCTGAACTCCGGCGTGCTGATGTGGCAACATCATTAGTGGCTAATGACCAACTAACTAACCCCCTGGCTCGCTGACTTGCGGGCCTCACTGCCTAACTAACCATCTAACAAAAATAGTTTAAGTTTAATCTAAACAAAGTGGCCCCACGCGTCGGCGTTGACCTCGCTGACGTGGCCGTTGACCGGACCTACCTGTCTGTGACACTAAGTGTCACTGTGTCACTGACCAGTGGGTCCCACTGGTCAAGTTTGACCTGGACCGTGCCCCGCTGACCTGCTGACGTCACAGTGACATAGTGCTGACGCAGTAAATCATTTTCTGGATTAAATTTAATTCAGGAAATCCCAGAAAATGCCCAAAACTTCAAAAATTCATAGAAATTAATCTGTAACTCCAAATGCAAAGATTTATACATATTTTTGGATCAGAAAAATCCAATCTTTCCATCTGTACCATTTTCATGCATGTTTGAACAAGTTAACCTCACTGAATAGGTCAATTCATGATTATGGAATAAATAGTAATTAGTTTTGGAGTTGGAATTTGCTATAGGTTTGAATTCCACTTCAATGAATATGACTAACTGCTGCACTAGGTCAATTCAGTACTTTAATATGACATATCATTCATATGAATGTGCATCACATTGATTGTGGTTCCTCTTGTGTTTGCCGGTGGTTGCTCCCTCTCAGTAGACGTGGTTCCGACGACGTGTTCAATGACACCGATGAAGAACTATATTATCTTCAGAAGTGCCAGGCAAGCAAAACCCCCTTGTTCATCCCGATACAAACCCACTCTCTCGCTTCTGCTCTCTTTTACTGCATTAGGACAACAACGATTCAACTGTTACATGCTGCGGTAGTTGAACCCCTTTCCTCTGCATGACCTGTCATTGCCACAGTAAATAGATGAAACCCACTAGCATGAGTAGGAGTTGTTTGGGCCCTGATGTGCCTACTCATCTATGCTTGTTTGTCATGCCTGCTACTGCTTAGAGTTGAGTCAGGTCTGATTCATCGAGGATGATTCAGAGGTGTGTGAACATGTCCTGCTGTTGAGAGCTAAGTGTGTGAACACGATTTGGTAATGGTAGCGGTGAGAGGCCATGTAGGAGTACATGGTGGGTTGTCTCATTGAAACCGTCCTCAGGAACTGAGTTCTGTGTTTGTGATCATGAACAGCTACTACCACACGTTGGGCCCTGAAATATGACCCCGCTCGACTTATTAACCGCCCCTGTCCTCTGTCCAGGAGTTGCAACTAGTTTCTGGTGTTTGTAGGATATGTGTTGGGGGCCGTGCGTAGCGCTGACCCTAGGGGTGGGCTATGTTGCGGTAGATACACCGTGGCACGGTGTAGCGGGTCGCCCATTTGGTGTCTCGGGAACCCTGCACACATCGTTTGGGGCCGTTGAGGACACCCCGGCCGGATTTCCTTGCGGATGGAACCCGAATAGGCGATAAACCTGGACTAGAGACTTGTGTGGTTAGTTAGGTCGTGGTCTACACCCACGTCGGCTTTCGCTTGAAGTCTGCCGAGCACATGTCGTGTGCAGACGCTAGGACTTCTGGGTTGCCTGTACAGTTCATAGACATGTGAAAGTGGATACTCTAAAACTCGCAAGATAAGCGTGAGTGCCATGGATGGCGTTCTCGTAGGGAGACGGGAGCGGATCCATAGTGGTGTATTGATATGGTGAATATGTGGACTCGTGTGCGCCACCTCAAAATTGTTACCAGCATTCGTAGTTCAGGATAGCCACTGAGTCAAAGCTGGCTTGCTGCAGTTAAACTCCACCACCCTCTTTGTTGATACCGATGCATTTGTAGATAGTTCTGATGTAAGTCTTGCTGGGTACATTTGTACTCACGTTTGCCTATTTTATGTTTTGCAGAGAGACTTCAGTCTCGCTAGTAGTTCCACGTGGACTTCGACGTTTAGCTTGTTACCTCAGCTACGATCTTGTGCCCTCGGCAGGATCTGGTAGATAGTCGGGCTTCTCAGCCTTTTTCAATTGTAGATGTCTGTGCTCAGACATGATAGGCTTCCGCATGTGCTTTGACTTGTATGCTCTAAATGTTGGATCATGAGACCCATGTTTGTAATACTTGGCTCCTCGGAGCCTAATGAATAAATACTCTGAGTCGTAGAGTCTTGTTGTGATGCCATGTTGTATTTGCCCATATCCAGCATATTGTGTGTATGATTGAAATGCTTGGTATGTGTGGGATCCGACAACCTAGTTGTTTATCCTTGGTAGCCTCTCTTATGGGGAAATGTAGTCTGGTGCTTCCACTAAGCCTTGGTAGTCCGCTACAGCCCGGTTTACCAGAGTCCTGTTAGCTTGCTACTGCTCCGGAACACTTAGACTGGCCGGCATGTGTCCTTCCTCGATCCTGTGTCTGTCCCTTCGGGGAAATGTCACGCGGTGTCTTTCGGAGTCCTGTTAGCCTGCTACAGCCCGGATTCCCGGAGTCCTGCTAGCCCAGTTGCTACAGCCCGAATTCACTCGCTGATGACCGACACGTTCGTCGTTGGGTCATGTATGCCTGTCCCCGTAAGTTAGCGCCACTTTGGATTCATGACTAGTCATGTTGGCCCGGGTTCTCTGTCATATGGATGCTAGCGACACTGTCATATACGTGAGCCAAAAGGCGCAAACGGTCCTGGGCCATGGTAAGGCGACACCCGTGGGAATACCGTGCGTGAGGCCGCAAAGTGATATGAGGTGTTACCGGTTAGAACGATGTGACTTGGAATCGGGGTCCTGACAGGTGACTCGTAGAATTATTCTCTTAAGTGGCAAAAAGAATTACTTTTGATACAAAGATCATTGAAACCATCTATACTAGCCTAAGGCAAATCACAATCGATCGTTTGAAGGAGTTCGAAAGATTGGCATACTCAGACTAGAATGGATGATGTGGACTACCTTGTTGAAGACAACGCAATGGATGATTTTTGCTTTTCATCGGAAATGGATGGGACCCTTGGTAGGACCACTCTTGAAGATGATCCTGAACACCAATTACTGAGAAGGGCAGCCCATGGAATTTGGCACAATGGCGGTGCAAGCTGGGGACAAAATGCAAATGTTGGGAATGTTCCAACCATCATATCTGCCTGAGATTCAGATCCGATTGGTGACAGGATATTCCAGACATCCATGTGTCTGAAAAGGAAAGTTTGCAACACAAATCGACGAGATAACATTGCGAGATTCTCGGGAAATGCACTATGGTAGTAAGCTCCAAAACATGAGCTAGTTCTGCTATGCACATGTGAACACGCTGTCCCAGACAAGCATGACCACATAGTAGTCTTACAACAAAACACTACCGAGTTCTGGTAGGGAACCATCATTGAGGATATCAAAGTCCTTTTATAAGCCCGGGTTAGCTCTTAAGAAGGAGCTTCTTCTCCTTGAACAAATCAATCAGTGGCTTGGTGTGCTAGGAATACATATAGAAAGAAGGTTGCAAGTCTCCAAACCATAGAATACTTCGCACATATGCATGACTGACTTGGGATGATTCCAGAGAAGGCAAACAAACTTTCTCAAATTCACAGCGGCAACTTGCATCATATGCATGTGAATTAGAGGAAGTCACTTCTTCCATCAAACATAAACTTCATGAGCTAGCACGAAGAAAATGCTTTCAAAAGTTTCCAACATTAACTTAGATGTTCAACTTAAATCATGGACAAGATGAAAATGTTGTCAATGGGCTCAACAACAATCCATCCAGGCTTCCATATAGATGGAATTCCACAATTAAGTGAACACGGTGATAGCACTGGTCAGACCAAAACATGTAATGGTGTATGCTCGAGGGATCAACCATGAGTAAGACAACTTTATGAACATCATTGGTTCTGATTTGATTTGACGATAGCCCATAGTCAAATCAAAGATTGGATAAGACAATAGGTCCAACAATTGATCACGAGGACCAATCGATGAAGATAGCATCTTTCTTTAACACACACACAAATGCAAAGATATCCCTTCGGAACAAACTAAGTTAGGCAAGCTTTTATCTTCCAACTCTCCAAGTTGTTGTTTAGCTTAACCAACTAGCTCAGGGATATCCAACACATATTCTTGGAGAAGGGGTGGTTTACAAGAAACCAACTTGATCACGAGCTCAACATAACAGTCAGGGGACAACCTGGTGATACTTCCGAGAAGATATTCAGAAAATCACGAACCACCGATATGTTATTAAGCTCGGGAGCAATCTTGCTTTCGAGGCAAGATGATGTGATCAAATAAGCAAGGGATTGACACAATCCTAACTCTTTGATCGAAGAGTGCACCGGGAAATATGGACTAGGTAGCACGATCAATCTTAGGATGATGATTCGATAACCAGCACGCTAAGAATGAGAGTATTGTCCATTAACTACCAAGCAACAGAGTTGCTAGGAGTATCGATTTCACACATCACAATTCACTTGTCGGTATTCCGGTTACAATAACACGGAGACCGAGGAATGAACGATGATGGCAAGAAGTATCACTATATCAAGAGTTCATAGGAGGTGGTGCAACTCCCATGACATTCTTGACATAAAGATGGTAATACCCCAAGGTAGAACAGAACAAAGGCTAGATTGGCATTTTGATCTGCGGAATACAACTACTTTGACTAGTCCAAGAAATGGATGAGGTGCTGGGGTTTCTTTCTCCTAGTCATTCCTGCATAGAATGGCTTAACTGATCACAAGAATAATAAGCATCGATAACACGAATGCACAACTACTCCTGACTATCAATTGATAGACGGAGGTCAGAAAATAACTAAAGAGGGACAACTCAAAGGAACATATGATTTTCTGAGTTGTGGATGCATAGATTAGCATGTCGAACAAAGCTCAACATTTCTTCCAGATAACCCATGCAGAAAAGGAGGACTGGCAGATTCACAATGCAGAATGGAGAACTCATCAAGAGCACTCTAGTTGTGATCTTTTGGTTCAAAAGAACTTCTGCCATAATGGTTCATGGTATTGGAAGAACGATATACCACGGACCTCAAAGACTATCACAAAGGTTACTAATACCCTAAAGGAACGAGCAAACACTATCAACAGGAAGTAAGTAGAGTGAATCTTGGGTTCGAGAACCTAGAAATAGAATACCTACCAACTAAATAACATCACGAGATGCTTTCAAGAATGGTGGCCAAAATCATCACACTGGGAATATAAGCATTGCTAGATTACTGGGTGGTTCTCTAAGATACCCTAGTGTCATAATAATAGCTTTAGCATATATGTCGAGGCAGCAGAGTACCTCAACACACTGATTAGTGTGGTTGATCTGGCCCAAAGGAACATCGGGAATGGAAAGAAGGAATTTGCAAATGCATCAGACTAATTAAAAACCTGGGATGACTCGGACAGCATAACGACTGTAAATGCTCAAAATATTTTGAGATATCCTGCAGAATGGTGGCATAACCACTTAACATCGCAATATCAAGGTTCTGAGATCAACTGTCAACACACAGAAATAGTAGGAAATGAACTGAGGCTTGAATCCATCATCCCTATAAGTCTACGGATTAGTAACACATGATCCTGATAGAAAGAAGAGAAGCCTAGTTCTTAACCCCTGTAGAAAAGAAGAGGGTGACTCAGATCAGAAAGACATAGAGTAAAGGAGTAAAAAGAGCCTTACGTTCCCTTCCACAATCAATTCCCTTATATAACTAAAGCATTTCTAGACACGACTTCGACCAGTTTGGCTTGGTAATCCTACAGGCAGTCAGGCTCTGATACCAAAGCTGTCAGGACCCCGATCCTAAGTCACACCGATCTAGCATGTAACACATCATATCATTTTGCAGCCTCACGCATGGTATCCCCACGGGTGCCACCTTACCTGGCCCGGGACCGTTTGCGCCTTTTGGCTCACGTATATGATTGTGTCACTAGCATCGATATGACAGAGAACCCGGGCTGACATGACTAGTCGTAAACCCAAGGTGGCACAAACTTATAGGGACAGGCATACATGACCCAGCAATGCACGTGTCGGTCAGCAGCGAGTGAAACCAGGCTGTAGCAAGCTAGCAGGACTCTGGTAAGCACCGCGTGACATTTCCTCATAGGGACAGACATAGGAGCAAAGAAGGACACATGCCGATCATCCCATGTGTTCCAGAGCAGTAGCAAGCTACCATGGCACAGTGGAAGCACTAGGAGACATTTCCCCATAAGAGAGGCCACCAAGAATAAACAACTAGGTGTCGGATCCCACACATAGCAATACATGTTACACATACGCATAACTGGCAAGTATGTGTTGTACAACATGGCATCACAACATAACTCAACAACTCATATAGATAAAGGCCCAGAAGAGCCACATAGCATTTATTACAAACATGGGTCACATGACCCAACATACAGAGCATACAAGCAACAGAAGCATAACATGTCTGAGTATAGACAACTACAAATGAAAAAGGCTGAGAAGCCTGACTATCTACATGTCCCTCCCAAGGGTGCAAGATCGTAGCTGAGGTAACAAGCTAAACGCCGAAGTCCACGCGGAACTATTAGTGAGACTGAAGTCTCCTCTGCAAAACATAAATTAAGCAAACATGAGTACAAATGTACCCAACAAGACTTACATCAGAACTAGCTACATATGCATCAGTATCAACCAAGGGGTGGTGGAGTTTAACTGTAGCAAGCCAGCTTTGACTCAATGGCTATCCTGAACTACAATTGCAAGTAACTTCTTTGAGGTGGCGCACACGAGTCCACATATTCACCATAACAATACACCACTATGGATCCGCTCCCGTCTCCCTACGAGAAGGCCATCCATAGCACTCATGCTTATCTTGCACATTTTAGAGTATCCACTTTCACTTGTCTATGAACTGCATAAGCAACCCGGTAGTCCATTACCATGGACGCGGCTATTCGAATAGTTTGATAACCCTGTAGGGGTGTACTTCTTCACACACACTTCCACCACTTATCGCTGTTTACATGACATGTACTCGGCAACCTTCAAGCGGAAGCCCAGCGAGGGTGTCGGCCATGACCTGACTAACCACACAAGTCTCTAGTCCAGGTTTATCGCCTATTCGAGTTCCATCCGCAAGGAGATCCGGCCGTGGTTTCCACTACGGCCCCAAACAATGTGTGCAGGGTTCCCGAGCCCACAAAACGGGTGCCCCGGTACACCGTCCCACTTGCCTACCGCATCATAGCCCACCCCTAGGGTCAGCGCTACACACGGCCTCCAGCATACTACAAACACCAGAAACTACTTGCAACTCCTGGACAGAGATCAAGGTGATTAATAAGTCGAGAGAGCTTGGAGTGCCTGATACGTCTCCAATGTATCTATAATTTTTTATTGTTCCATGTTGTTATATTATCATTCTTGGATGTTTTACAATTATTCTATAGCAACTTTATATCATTTTTTGGGACTAACCTATTGACATAGTGCCCAGTGCCAGTTGTTGTTTTTTGCTTGTTTTTTACTTCGCAGGAAATCAATACCAAACGGAGTCCAAACGCAGTGAAACTTTTTGGTAATTTTTTCTGGACCAGAAGACACAAGTTGGGCCAAGAAAGTACCTGAGGGGGCTCCGAGGGGAGCACAACCCACCAGGGCGCGCCTGGGGGCCCAGGCGCGCCCAGGTGGGTTGTGCCCACCTTGGCCACCTCCCGCACCGCCTATTTGCTCTATAAATACCCCAATATTCCAGAAACCCTAGGGGAGTCGACGAAAATCAATTCCAGCCGCCGCAAGTTCCAGAAACCACAGATCCAATCTAGACACCATCATGGAGGGGTTCATCATCCTCATTGGTGCCTCTCCGATGATGCGTGAGTAGTTCATTGTAGACCTACGGGTCCGTAGGTAGTAGCTAGATGGCTTGCTCTCTCTCTTTTGATTCTCAATACAATGGTCTCTTGGAGATCTATTTGATGTAACTCTTTTTGCGGTGTGTTTGTTGGGATCCGATGAACTTTGAGTTTATGATCAGAACTATGTTTTTATCCATGAAAGTTATTTGAGTCTTTTGATCTCTTATATGCATGATTACTTATAGCCTCGTATTTCTTCTTCGAATCTTTGGTTTAGTTAGGCCAACTAGATTGATTTTTCTTGCCATGGGAAGAGGTGCTTTGTGATGGGTTCGATCTTACGGTGCTTGATCCCAGTGACAGAAGGGGAACCAACACGTATATATCGTTGCTGTTAAGGATAACAAGATGGGGTCTATTTCTACATAAATAGATCTTGTCTACATCATGTCATCATTGTTATTGCATTACTCCGTTTCTCCATGAACTTAATACACTAGATGCATGCTGGATAGCGGTCGTTGTGTGGAGTAATAGTAGTAGATGCAGGCAGGAGTCGGTCTACTAATCTTGGATGTGGTGCCTATATAATGATCATTGCCTGGATATCATCATAATTATTTGAAGTTCTATCAATTGCCCAACAGTAATTTGTTTACCCACCGTATGCTATTTTTCTCGAGAGAAACCACTAGTTAAATCTACGGCCCCCGGGTCTATTTTCTCATCATATATTTTCAAATCTATTTTGCTATTTGCCTTTTTATTTATTTGCCACTTTTATTTTCAGATCTATATTTCTAAAAACCCAAAAATATTTTGCTGCACTTTATTTTATTCGCGATCTATTTATCCAATCTACTACAATTTATCTCCCGTCAACTTGCCAATTTCTGGCGCCGTTACCCGAAAGGGATTGACAACCCCTTCAACACATCGGGTTGCAAGTATTTGTTCTTTGTGTGCAGGTGCTATTTACGTAGTGTTCCTTGGTTCTCCTACTGGTTCGATAACCTTGGTCTCATCACTGAGGGAAATACCTACCGTTGCTGTGCTGCATCATCCCTTCCTCTTTGGGGAAATACCAACGTAGTTCAAGCAAACATCAGTGCCCGGAGCCCAATGTGTGGTAGTAACTGTCTTGGATCACAAACACAGAACACAGTTCCGGAGGACGGCTTCAATGAGACAACCCACCATGTACTCCTACATGGCCTCTCACCGCTACCTTTACCAAATCGTGTTCACACACTTAGCTCTCAACAGTAGGACATGATGACCACATTCCAGTTCATCCCTTATGAATCAGACCTGACACAACTCTAAGCAATAGCAGGCATAATAAACAAGCATGAATGAGTAGGCACATCATGGCTCAAACAACTCCTACTCATGCTAGTGGGTTTCATCTATTTACTGTGGCAAAGACAGGTCATGCAAAGGAATGGGTTCAACTACCGCAACATGTAACAGTTGAATTGTTGTTGTCCTAATGCAGTAAAAGAGAGCAGAAGCAAGAGAGTGGGATTGTATCGGAGTGATCAAGGGGGTTTGCTTGCCTGGCACTTCTGAAGATAGTAATAGCTCTTCATCGGTGTCATCGATCTCATTATTGGGACAACGTCTACTGAGACAGGACAAATATCGGCAAATAGAGATGCATGATCATGACATGGCAACATGCTGTGATTTGGGCTAATGCAACTATCAATAGTTTAAATGAAGTTGATTTGAACACAAGATTCAAATTCAAACTCCATATAAGACATTTCAAATGCCATTTATTTGATTTGTCCAATTCAGCAACTACAAATTGTTCAAACATGCATGAAAATGGTATAGATGGAAAGATTGGATTTTTCTGATCATTTTTCATATATAAATTATTTCATTTGGAGTTACAGAATATTTTCTATGATTTTTTAGAAGTTTAGGAAAATTTCTGAATTTAATAAATCATTTCTGATTTATTTAAAATCCAAAAAATAGTTTACTGCGTCAGCATGACGTCGGTGTGACATCAGCAAGTCAACAGGGGCTGTTCCAGGTCAACCCTGACGCCTGGGACCCACATGTCAGTGGCTTACTTCACTAATAGTTGTTGTTAGCACTAATTACGTGGTTAGCTTAATTAACCCAGGGCTGGCCCCACATGTTAGTGACTCAGGGGGAGTCAAACTTGGTCAACCCGGGTCAAACTCGCCGAAGTTGACCCGTGGCTCATAGCCGGCGAAGCCAAAGACGGCAGAGGCACTCGGAAAATGTCCTCCGGCGACCAAATGAGCGACGAAGGGGCTCTACACGGTGCTGGGACTCGCGCGCATCCAACACGGCTAGCGGCAGCAGCTGGGGTGGATCGAGCTCGTGGTGGCGCCGGAGTTCGGGTGATTGCGGGGTTGGCGCTACGGTGCACGGGAGGGCGAGTGAGTGTGTGTGTTAGGCTCCTGGGGGCTTCCTGAGCATGGTGACACGCTCCGTTGTGAGCGTGCGTGGCTGTGGCCACGGCGACTGCATTGCCAGTGGATCCGAGCTCTCTGGCTCGTTGGGGGTGGCAGTTAGAGGGCGACTCGAACGGAGTGGCTAGGGGTAAGAGAGAGGAACTCACGGCGGTTGCGACGATGGCCTCGGCGAGCTCAGGGAGGGGCTGATGATGGCGTGCAGTCACCGGCAATCTTAGTCGACCGTGGTTGAAGAAGACGACGTGGAGAGCGCTCGGGGGCATCCGATGGCACGTGGGTCGTCGGGGAGGCGTAGGCGACGGTGGCGGAGCTCTAGGACGCGGTGGTGAGCCGAGGCAGTGGCACTGGCCGTGGCAGCAGCGAGGGGCGGTGACGGCGGCGCTCGGATGTGGCATACAGAGGTGAGGGAGAGGGCGAGGGGAGGAGTGAGTGATTCAGAGAGATTGGGACGGCACCGAGAAGGCGTTTTGAGGCGTCGCCACGCTGTTCGGTGACGCAGGCGAGCAGGCAGGAGGCGTGGTGCCTCGCGCGCGTGTGCGGTGTCCCTCCTCTGCCTACTAGTAGAGGTAGGTGACGGCTGGCTTGGCCAGGTGGGCTGGGCCAGCCAGGTAAGTGGCCTGGGGCCTTCTCTCTCTCTCTCTCTCTCTTTTATATTTGATTTTCTGTTTTTCTTTTCTGTCTTTGTGTTTTGATTTAGTAGGAACACTAAACCACTTTAATAAATTTTGAAAATTATTTTGGAGGTTAACTGAACTATACCAGAGCTCCACAAATAACTTTAGAATATTTGGACCATTTAAAATATATATAGCATTTAAATGGCTCCAATTCAAATACTTTTGTGTTAATTCAAAAATCCAGAAATGACCTAAAAATATGTTCATCCTTTTTGGTAGAGGTTTCCACCTTAACTAGAAATCATGAACTTTTCTTAGGGACATTTTGGGTTTATTGAAAAAGATTTTATTCAACCCTATTTGAATTGATTTAGTGCTAGGGTTTGAACATCCCCAATTCTAATTCATTTGAATTTTAAACATGATGACATGACGAGCAAGCAAAGACAACAGGGGCTGAGCTAGGGCTGTGACAAAGATGTACCAGGACGCGGTCGCTGCCGAGGCCGCGGAAGCCGCAGTCCCCGCCAAAGAAAACAAGCCAGGGAGAAAAGCAAGCAAGGATGCCGACAAGGAATCAGGGAAGCGCGCCTCTCGGGAGTGTGCTCCACCTGTCGATGATTTGCCAGAGAGTTCTACTAGCAAGAGATCCACGGTTGCTGCACCCGCTGTGAAGAAGGTCTAGGCAGGGCTGGTTGGCGCTGATGGTACATTTACTATCAGGTCCACCCTTGACGACAAATAGGAAAGCGCGCTCGTTGCCTTCCTGCGGGCAAATGTTGATGTGTTTGCTTGGCAACCATCTGACATCCCCGGTGTTCCCAGGGAGGTAATCGAGCACCACCTTGTTGTCTGCCCTCATGCCCAGCCCGTCAAGTAGAAGGTCCAGAAGCAAGCCTTGGAGTGGCAGCAGTTCATTGCCGAGGAGATCAAGTAACTTGAAGCTGCTGGTTTGGTCAGGGGAGTATTGCATCCAACATGGTTGGCAAATCCAGTGGTAGTGCGCAAGGCGAATGGGAAGTGGAGGCTTTGCATAGATTTCACAGATCTGAATAAAGCATGCCTGAAGGATCCATTCCCCTTGCCGTGCATCGATCAAATTGTGGATTCCACCTCTGGATGTGACCTGCTTTCCTTCTTGGATGCCTACTCCGGGTACCACCAGATTTTCATGTCCAAGGAAGATGAAGAGAAGACCGCGTTCATAACCCCATGCGGCATGTATTGTTTTGTACGGATGCCCTTTGGGTTAAAGAGCGCCGGATCCACTTTTGCAAGAGCAGTGCAAATTGGTTTTGAGTCCCAGCTGCATAGGAATATTGAAGCTTACATGGATGACATTGTGGTCAAAACCAAGCACAGATCAACTCTCATTCAGGACTTGGAAGAGACCTTTGCAAACCTACGCAAGATCAACATGAAGCTGAACCCAGAGAAGTGTGTGTTCTGTGTTCCTTCCGGCAAGCTACTTGGCTTCTTCGTATCCCACCGGGGGATAGAGGCCAACCCCGACAAGATCAAGGCGGTCGAGCAGATTCAAGCACCCAAGACAGTTAAAGATGTGAGGTGTTTGACTGGATGTGTTGCTACGCTGAGCAGGTTCATTTCCAAATCTGCCGAACGCGCCTTGTTGTTCTTCAAAATCTTGAAGAAGGCAGGGCCCGTGGAGTGGACCCCGGAGGCGGACGCTGCACTGCAAGATTTGAAACCCTACCTTTCCTCTGTTCCCACCCTAGTCGCTCCTAAACCAAAAGAGCCGTTGCTGCTGTACCTAGCGGCAACCAATCAAGTGGTTAGTGCAGCACTGGTGGCCCAGCGGGAAGTAGATGAAGGAGTAGCCGCGACTACCGTCCCCTCTGGAGAGGAAAGTGAACTCGTCCCGGCAAGATCAGGTGCAGATCAGAACAAAGAGTAGCAGGGTAGCGGAGACAATTCTAGGGCCACGGCAAGGAAGAAGGTGGTGCAACTGCCAGTGTACTTTGTCATCTCCCTACTGCAGGGGGCTAGATCAAGGTACTCTGGCGTGCAAAATTTGATCTTTGGCCACACCATGGCCTCAAGGAAACTGCGCCACTACTTCCAAGCCCACGAGATCACAGTTGTTACCCGCTTCCCCTTGCAACGCATACTGAGGAACACTGAGGCCACTGGCAGAATAGTGGAATGGGCTTTGGAGTTATCAAGCTTTGGTTTGAAGTTTGAGAGCACATCAACTATTCAGAGCAGGGCATTGGCGGAGTTTATTGCAGAATGGACACCAACTCCAGATGAAGAGACGCCGGAGACAGTTAGCCCCGGCAAGGAAGCGCCCCAAGAATGGATCATGTACTTTGATGGTGCCTTCTCCCTACAAGGTGCAGGAGCTGGCGTGCTTCTCATCGCACCCACTGGGGAGCACCTCAAGTATGTGGTTCAAATGCATTTCCCCCGGGAAAAGGCTACCGACAACACTGCAGAATATGAAGGACTCCTTGCCGGGCTCATGATCGCAACAGAACTGGGAATCAAGAAGTTGATCATTCATGGAGACTCGCAACTTGTGGTGAGGCAAGTGATCAAGGATTATCAAAGTCCATTGATGGAGGCATACGTGGAGGAAGTGAGAAAGCTGGAGGAGCACTTTGACGGATTGCAAACAGAGCACATACCCCGTGCGGAAAACAGCATTGTTGATCATCATCCAAAGTGCGCTGCACAAAAGCTTCCTGTGGAACCAGGGACTTTTGTTCTCCACCTAACTCAGCCCTCCGTATCCCCGGCAACAATGGCCAGAAAGAGGAGGAAACTGGACTCCGGCAAGCCTCTCCTGGCAGATCTTCCAGAAGCCCCCGACAAAGAGGTTGGCGGGAACAACTCCACTTCGCTTGGTGAGCAGCACCCTCCCGCTGAACTACCAATCCTTGCGGTTGAGGCATGCGCTCCCACGAACGAGGAGGTGCTGCTGATCCTTGTTGTCGAGCCTCAGGCTCCAACTTGGGCACGACACATAGTCCGTTACCTCCGAACAAGAGAACTTCCCGAAGAGCAAGAAGAAGCTAAAAGAGTAGCCCGGAGTGCCAGTATGTATCAGTTCGTCGATGACGCACTATAGAGAAGAAGGCCCAACGGTGTGAAATTGAAGTGCATTTGCCGGGAAGAGGGAAAGGAACTGTTGGCAGAGATACAAAAAGGCATGTGCGGCTCCCATATTGGATCAAGGGCCCTGGTTGGAAAATCTTTCCGCCAAGGATTGTACTGGCCCACGGCCCTCCAAGATGCAATTGAGCTAGCCACCAGATGTGAAGCCTGCCAGTTCCACTCCAAGAATATCCATCAACCTGCTCAAGCTCTCCAGACGATCCCTTTGTCATGGCCCTTTTCAGTCTGGGGGCTCGACATCCTGGGCCCCTTCCCCCGTGCTACTGGGGGCTTTGAGTTCTTGTACGTCGCCATCGACAAGTTCACAAAGTGGCCAGAAGTGGAGCCCGTGAGGAAGGTGACCGCACAGTCAGCTATCAAGTTCTTGAAAGGATTGGTGTGCCGTTTCGGAGTACCCGCCAGAGTCATCACTGACAATGGCACCCAATTCACAAGCTGCGCCTTCATGCAATACGTTCATGCCCTCGGAAGCAAGGTCTCATTTGCCTCTGCTGCTCATCCCAGAAGCAACGAACAAGCTGAGAGGGCGAACGCTGAAGTGCTGCGAGGACTCAAGACAAGAACATTTGATAGGTTGCAGAAGTGTGGCAGGCGATGGATCGACGAGCTGCTGGTGGTTCTTTGGTCCCTCCGAACGACACCAAATCGAGCTATCGGCCGGACTCCCTTCTCCCTAGTCTATGGGGCAGAAGCAGTGATCCCCACGGAACTCATATACGGGTCACCTCGAGTGCTTGCCTATGATGAAGTAGCACAGGAACAGCACCGGCGTAACGATGCTGTGCTACTTGAGGAGAACCGTCTCTGGGCTACTACGCGTGCTGCACGCTACCAGCAAGCCCTGCGTCACTATCACAGCCGCAGGGTTCATGCCCGGAGCCTTGAGGAAGGCGACCTTGTCCTTAGGCGCGTTCAGTTCGCCAAGGGTACAAACAAGTTGACGCCAAACTGGGAAGGCCCTTACCGGGTAGTACGAGTCACCAGACCTGGCGCAGTCCGTCTGGAGACCGGAGATGGCATTCAGTTGCAAAACTCATGGAACATTGAGCATCTCCGTAAGTTCTACCCATACGGCGCGGCTGTCGGGCCCTGCCCGGCAGCCACCCTTTTGTACAAGCCTTGCCGATGTTGCATGTAATCCTTTGTACAAAGCCAGACGCAGACTCTGAGCAACAGATAAATAAACGAAGTGCTGGGGCCCCAAAAACTTGCATGCATGCATAAGCATAACATGAGCATAGCATGATCATGTAGATCAGGGCATATGTAGCATTGTTTTCCTCTGCACTAAGCTACAGGGTTCTTGCCGTGGACCCGGTCCCTAAGAGAAGAAATGAAGACAAGCCTACATATCGATCCCCGACAAGCCAAACAGATAAGTTCTTTCTTGTCCATACATGTTCTGTAAGATGAAAACTTGTGCATATGAAAACCTCGTCACCTTTGAAGCATAGGTGCTCCCATCCTGTGTCCCGAACGTTGCTTCAGTCAAGGTGGTTGTAGTGGCCTTTGACGGAGGAGGTTCGATGAGGAGCTGGTCCCTTCCCATAGTTTTGTGCCCGGTAGGTTAGGCCCCGCGCCAACAAACGGAAGGCACCGGCAAGATAGCTTGCCGGAGAAAAATTGTTTACTTAAACGTATAGAGGCATCTCACCTCTACATGGACATGGTACATGCACAAGTACCCAGCAAGGCTTGTCTTTTTTTCATTAATATGCGATAAGCAAGTACAGATCTTACAGGACATAAACATGGATAAAGAAGATTACATATTTTAGACTAAAGTTTGGCAAGTGCCTACATATTTTAGACTGAAAAAAGATAAGTGCCCCGTAATCACTTTCTTGTCCCTCTCCTCCTAGGAACTACTACGGGAGGCGAAGAGGGCAAAAGGAGTGCCTGGGCAGAAGCCCAACCTGACCCCGTCAGGCCCCATGATAAGGAGCTTGACAAGATCGAGAGGGTGCGGGCGAAGGTGATGGTGGAGAGAGTGGCGGAGACGACCCCCTAGCCACCGCCACCAGGGCCAGCAGGACGCGGCAGGGCGAACGAAGCCAGAGCCCATGAGGAAGCCTGCCAAGGCCCAGCTGGAAGGCTGCTGGAGGAGCCAGAGACACCATCCACACCTCCACATCCAACTCCCCGGCAAATCGCCTTGTCGGAGAGGAGATGCAGGTGCAGATGATGGTGCCGCCGCCTGACAGTGACGGTGCGGCTGGTGTTCAGCCAGAGTCGAAGCCGTCGTACTCCCCGTCGGTGCTGTCGTCATCGCCATCACTATCCTCCTCGTCACTATCGCTCCAGGAGGAGCTTTCATCATCAGTCGAGCTCTCCGTGCAGCACCCTAAGCGAGCACCCGAGCGTCTGAAGACCTTGACGGAGAGTAGGGTGGCGTCCATTAACTTGAAATGGAGGACGTGCCCAGCCGCCAAGCTATGGGCAGGGGCCAAAGTCCTCCAGCCACGCCAGAGAAGCATGACATGAGGAGCGGGGAACTCCACGTCCTCCCGCATGCTGTCGTTACAACAGCCCCTCATGTGCAGCCTCAACCCCGGCGGCTGCTCGATCTCCATCACCCTTGCAAATGGAGTAGGAAGCCGAAGACAACTGTGCGGGGGTCCTCGCAGCTTGACGATGAACTCCAGCGGCTGGTTCCCGACGTGGCCTTCATTAGGATCTTGAGCAGGAGGAGGAGGTGCGATCAAAGCACCACCTTGTCCTCCTCGGCCCCGAGCGCCACGGCAACCACGACCTCGTCCTCTCCTGCCTCCCCGCACGGCGGGCTCCGCTTTCGCGTCCCCAATGGGAGGAGGGAGGCGCTGTCGAGCAGAAGCCCTCGTCGCCACTACTGGAGTATCGCTACGCCCTGTTCCCCTCACCATGATGAAGAAACAATATCAGAAGAAAGAAGGAGGAGATGGGTGTGAGCCAGCACCTCGCCCGCGTCCCCTTTTATAGGCAAACGAGGCCGGGGGCTGGCTCCTCACTCAAGGGAGGCAACCGCCCCTCTATGCCAATCCTGCTTCCCCGCGCCATCAACGGCACATGGAATCAAGGCCGACCCCCTGCGCCAATCCATGGCGCCTGGCTTTCTACCATGGCACACATTTCCGCACTCCTCGCGTCCGCCACCAACCCTGTGCAAGGCATGCAGCATACGTGTCGGAAATGCCAGAAGCGGAGAAGCTAGTGGAATGGCAGTTATCGCCCTGTGAACGTGGGTCATGGGTAGCCCATGGATCGTGGCTCGCGACTCCCTCATAACGTCTTGCACGACACGCGGAAAAAACGAAAACTGACTCAAGCACAGGTTAATGAAGAAGCAAAGAAAATCTCAAGGATGAGCTACCCCAAACTCTTCGCCTGTGTAGTGGATAGGGCCGACCCTGACGACGCTCGGCAGCGCGTTCGGATGAGGCCCGGGGAATCCTGTCGGTGCAACAAACCCTGGTGTATGTTGCCCAGACTGTACACAGGCTCAAGGGCAAGGTTACAACATCCAAGACAAGGCCAAGCAGAAGAGATAGCTCTTTGAGAAATCAAAGGGCGGATCAAGAAGACCAATACAAGACAAAGGAGCAAGATATCACTAAGGAAAAACCTCCCTTGCCGGGCAGGCGACCCTGGCAAGGTCGAGGTCACCCCGAAGACAAATCTCAAGACTCCCCCGGCAAGCTTGCCAGGGGACGCCCTGCCAAGACGCCACCGCTCCACCTCACAGCAACGCAAGTCACTTATCGGTATGGTGTCGAGCCCCCAAGTGATTAAGTGGCTGTTATTTGGCACGTGGCAGCCATTTCTGAGGAAGATCACCCCCAAATGACACCAGTCCAGAGGCGTGTCACGCAGGCAGGCGAGAAGGTGGATGAATAGCATGGCAAGATTTGCCGGGCTCCCCCCCGTGATGTGACACTAAGCGGTGCATTTAATGCACATTGTCCTGTCTGCAGAGTTAGGTATGATAGCACTCTGGCTACCTAATCACTGGATAATGACTATTTTGCCATTGTGGTAACCCCTTGACCTATAAAAGGAGGGCCGTGGCAACCTTGGAAAGGATTCGGACCCTTGTACACTCATACGCGCGTAGCTATTCTCGTCCCAAGGCGACCTTGCCGGGCTTGAACGCTGCGTCTCCACCACGGTCCTTTCATCAATCCACCAAAGCAGGAGTAGGGTTTTACGCCTCGCGGCGGCCCGAACCTGGGTAAAAACTGCCTGTGTCATCACTACCGTGCTGCTCTACGGTCTTTGCTCTTTGTGCGACGCGCCCTTCCCCCTTGCCGAACCACAAGGGGCCGATGGCCCCATAGGTGGCCGTATTGAACCACGACAATTGAGCACAATTTTTTGATCCATCATTTTCAAGAAAGACATGATAAAGACGAATAATATGAGGCAACGTCAATTCCATTTTTTTCAGTTTTCTTTTATAAACCAAACTAGTGATAAAATAAGAAACTAAAAGATCCAATTGCAAGATCTAAAGATATACCTTCAAGCACTCACCTCCCCGGCAACGGCGCCAGAGAAAAGCTTGATGTCTACTACACAACTTATTCTTGTAGACTCGTGTTGGGCCTCCACGCGCAGAGTTTTGTAGGATAGTAGCATTTTTCCCTCAAGTGGATGACCTAAGGTTTATCAATCCGTGGGTGGCGTAGGATGAAGATGGTCTCTCTCAAACAACCCTACAATCAAATACAAGAAATCTCTTGTGTCCCCAACACACCCAATACAATGGCAAATTGTATAGGTGCACTAGTTCGGTGAAGAGATGGTGATACAAGTGTAGTATGGATAGTAGATATGGGTTTTTGTAATATGAAAATATAAAAACAGCAAGGTAGCAAGTAATAAAAGTGAGCACAAACGGTATTGCAATGCTTGAAAACAAGGCCTAGGGTTCATACTTTCACTAGTGCAATCTCCCAATAGTGCTAACATAATTGAATCATATAACAATCCCTCAACGTGCTACAAAGAATCACTCCAAAGTTCTTATCTAGCGGAGAACATAAGAAGAAATTGGTTGTAGGGTACGAAACCACCTCAAAGTTATTCTTTCCGATCAATCTACTGGGCTATTCCTATAAGTGTCACAAACAGCCCTAGAGTTTGTACTAAAATAACACCATATGATACACATCAACCAACTCTAATGTCACCTAGATACTCCAATGTCACCACAACTTCAGATTCATAATACTCAATCCAAGACAAAGGACTTCAAAGAGTGCCCCAAGATTTCTACTGGAGAAAGTAGGACGAAAACATGCATCAACCCCTATGCATAGATTACCCCAATGTCACCTCGGGAATCTGCGAGTTGAGTGCCAAAACATACATCAAGTGAATCAATATAATACCCCATTGTCACCACGGGTATTCATATGCAAGACATACATCAAGTGTTCTCAAATCCAACAAGTATTCAATCCGATAATAGTGAAACCTCAAAGGTAAAAACTCAATTCATCACAACAAGATGAAGATGGCCTCTGGTGATGATTTTCACCTCCGGCAGGGTGCCAGAACAGGGTCCCGATTGAGTTTTCATTGATACAGAGGCTTGCGGCGGTGAAACTTCTCATCTAGGGTTCTTTTCGGAGGTTGGGGTATTTATAGGAATTTTTGGCGTCGATCTCACGCCAAGGGGGTCCACAAGGCGGCGACAAGCTCGGGGGGGTGTGCCCTAGGGGGGCGCGCCCCCTAGGATTGGCGTGCCCTCATGACTCTTCTGGTCTTTCCACGAAGCTTCGGGGTTCTCTTTTTGTCCATAAAAATCACAGTAAATTTTTAGCCCATTCCGAGAACTTTTATCTCTGCACAAAAAAAAACACCGCGATAGTTCTACTGAAAATAGCATCAGTCCGGGTTAGTTCCATTCAAATCATGCCAAAAACATATAAAATTGTTGTAAACATGGCATGAATATATCATAAATTATAGATACGTTCGAGACGTATCAAATGGTATTAATGTTATTGAAAAGACTCTGACAATTACTATTGGAAGTTTTCAACTCCCTCTTCCTACTATGAAAAAGAAATATGAAACACTTGTTATTGGGGAGATGCATATCCCCGTTGAGGTAACCTAGTGTTATATGAAGATTCTTCGGTTTCATGTTAATCGAAAATAGTTTGTTAATAAGACTTGATCAACCTTATTAATGGATTCTTTTTTAGAGGCATGTGGTCGATGAATTTAGTAAGCACAACCTCATGTACCTACTTTTTGATCTCTGTTATTTTTAATTAAATGCAATAAAATGCCATGATTATCCTATTTTCGGAATTATCCGTGCAATAAAAAGTGCCCAAAAATGAAAGTGCTCAGAATGATGTGAAATTTTAACATGAGTTTTTATAGAATACTTAAGAATTTCTGGCACTAAAAATACCCCAAGGGGATGTCCCAGGTGCTCATGAGGCACCAGGGCGCGCCCTGGTGGCTTGTGGGCCCCACAGGGACCCCCTAACTTATTCCTTCAGCCCACTTCGTCTCTTACCTCTAGAAAAAAAATTCCTGGTAGCTCTCTCTCTCTCTCTCTCGTGTTCTTGCTCCCAAACCTGAGATTTTCTATCTCTTTGCTTAGAGCTCCATTTCTGAAACTGTTTGGGGGGATTGCTACTTGGTATGTGACTCCTCCATTGCTCCAATTAGTTTTTGCTCTAGTGTACTATATTTTGCTTAATTAGCTGCTCTTGGGGCTACCGAAAATGAGGTTGTATGTTGAATTCCTTGAGTTCCAAGTAGTTTGAATGCTTGATATAGCCTCTAGACATCCATATGAGTAGTTGCTATCAATCTTGTGAAGTTTTATTGACATCATTTTGTGGCCCAAAAATTTCAGCAATTTGTTCATAGGAAAAATGAACTTCTTCCGGAGGCGTTCCTCGAAACAAAACTCCAAGGGAGTCATTAGGGACTCCTCGGATAGTGACCTACAAATCCCGCGTAGGACGGAGGTCCGACCGTGTGAATGTCCGCACAATGCCTTCATGAACGAAGCCGGATTCTACCAAGAGTTTGCACAATTTGTTGCGAATGCTGGATTGACTGACTTCCTCGCAGATGAGTGTGACCAGCACCACATCCTTACAAATTTCTTTGTGCAAAATTTTCATTTCCTGAATAGGCTCGAACCTCCCATGGTGTGTTTTGATTTATATGTTGAACATCATCAGATACCACTTGCTGAATTTTGTGAGATATGTTTGATTCCCTTTGATGGGGAAATAAGAGAGCCTCGATCGGAGGAGTTTGAGGGTTTCCTCCACACTTAACTGTGGGAGGGGAAAGTGGTGTGTCGAAAGCCCGAGCCACTAGCTTGCAATTTCCTGTTGTTCATTACTTTGCTTTATTCACAGGGAAATGCTTAACTGCTAGAGAGCAAGGTGGCACCTTATGCGCCCCTGACTTCACCATTTTACGCTGCACACTTCATAATGATAACACTTACAAACTTGGAGCTATTATTGCACGCCGCCTGCACTCTAATAGGACTAAGGGTAAAATTCATGGTGGTATTTATGCTACTCGCTTAGCGAGACGTTTTAATGTTAACATATGCCCTCATGATTACTTGTTGCCTAGAGTTTACATAGATCACCAGTAGATGTAAGACCACCATTTTATTGATGCTCCTGAGCCTTCCCACCACATTCGTTATAACTTGGTATTTAGTGAGGATACTTGTGATATTATTCCGTTGCCTGCACCTTCTTTGTTTGACTGTCATGCCAGGAACGGATACACTGTCCTACCAGCAGACATCGTTGCTTACCGGAACGCATTGGCAGTGGCAGAGGATGAGGCCCATGATTGGGACGCTGATACATCTCCGTCGTATCTACTTTTCCTAACGCGTTTGCTCTTGTTTTGGACTCTAATTTGCATGATTTGAATGAAACTAACCCGGACTGACGATGTTTTCAGCAGAACTACCCATGGTGTTGTTTTTGTGTAGAAATAAAAGTTCTCGGAATGGAACGAAACTTTTTGGAGAATTGTTTTATAATAAAAGAAAAATACTGGAGCCAAGAACCACCGGAGGGGGTCCCCTGGCTGGGCACAAGACACTAGGGTGTGCCCCCCATCTGGCGTGCCCTGGTGGGTTGTGCCCACCCCGTGGCCCCACAGACCCTAATTCCGATGTTATAAAATCCTATTTTCGGAGAAAAAAATAGGAGAGGAAATTTCATCGCGTTTCACGATATGGAGCCGCCGCCACTTCCTGTTCTTCATCGGGAGGCCAGATCTGGAGCCCGTTCGGGGCTCCGGAGAGGAGAATCTTCGGTCTTCGTCATCACCAACCCTCCTTCATCACCAATTCCATGATGCTCCCCACCGGGAGTGAGTAATTCCTTCGTAGGCTCGCTGGTTGGTGTGGAGTTGGATGAAATTCATCATGTAATCGAGTTAGTTTTGTTAGGGCTAGATCCCTAGTATCCACTATGTTCTGAGATTGATGTTGTTATGACTTAGCCATGCTTAATACTTGTCACTTAGGGCCCGGGTGCCATGATTTCAGATCTGAACCGTTTATGTTTTCACCATTATATCTATGTTCTAGATCCGATCTTGCAAGTCATATTCACCTATTATGTGTTATGATCCGTAAACCCAGTGTGGCAGTAATTGGGATACTTTCCAGTGATGACCGTAGTTTGAGGAGTTCATGTATTCACTATGTGTTAATGCTTTGTTCCGGTTCTCTATTAAAAGGAGGCCTTAATATCCCTTAGTTTCCTTATGGACCCCGCTGCCACGGGAGGGTAGGACAAAAGATGTCATGCAAGTTCTTTTCCATAAGCATGTATGACTATTTACGGAATACATTCATACATTATATTTATGAACTGGAGCTAGTTTTGTATCACCCTAGGTTATGACTGTTATATGATGAATATCATCCAACAAATTCACCGATCCAATGCCTACGAATTTTCCACATATTGTTCTTGCTAAGTTACTACTGTAGTTGTTACTGTTACACTTGCTACAAAATCATTGCTATCACTATTACCGTTACTACTACTGTTACCACTACTATCAAAACTATCATATTACTGTGCTACTGATCACCTTGCTACAGATATTTAATCTCCACGTGTGGTTGAATTGATAATTCAACTGCTAATACTTATAAATAATCTTTGGCTCCCCTTGTGTCGAATCTATAAATTTGGGTTGAATACTCTACCCTCGAAAACTATTGCGATCCCCTATACTTGCGGGTTATCAAGACCTTTTTCTGGCGCCATTGCCGGGGAGCATAGCTATAGTTGTTGAGTCAATTGGGATTATTATCTATTTATCACTATGAAGAATCTCAAGGATACAAAGACTAAGATCTTTCCCTCTAAGACGAGGGGGGGGGTAAGGAACTGCCATCTAGCTCTGCACTTGATTCTCCTTCTATTTTGAGTAGCCTTGCAACACCACCACATGCTATTAATCCTGATATGTCCCAAGTTATTGATGATGCTACTTCTACTATGAATGATACTCATGATGATGCTAGTACCTTGCTTGATGATAATGTGCCACTAGGTGAATTTCTTGATGAACAAATTGCTAGAGCTAAAGATATTGAGAATGCTGAAACTAATAAAATTATTGAAACTGATGAAGTACTTGAAATTGAAAATCTTGAAACACCTATTAGACCTAGCTCTCCTAGATATGAAATGCCTAAGATACCTGAAGGTTATGTTATGGGTGAGGAGATAGCTAGAGACTTTCTTGCTTGCAATGATAGAGATGATCTTAAGAAATTACTATGCAAACTGAAAGAAAAATCTTTGAATGCTAGAATGAAATGTGATCCTAAGTTTGCTACTTCACCTATATTTGTTAGCGATAAGGATTATGAATTCTCTGTCGACCCAGGGTTAGTTACTTTGGTTGAATCTGATCCTTTCCATGGATATGAAACTGAAACTGTTGTGGCACATCTTACTAAATTAAATGATATAGCCACCCTATTTGCTCATGATGAGAAGATTTGCTACTATTATATTCTCAAATTATTTCCGTTCTCATTAAAGGGTGATGCTAAGATATGGTACAATTCTTTTGCTCCTGGTTGTGTGCGAAGTCCCTAGGATATGATATATTACTTCTCTGAAAACTATTTTCCTACTCATAAGAAACAAGCTGCTTTACAGGAAATGTTTAATTTTGTGCAAATTGAAGAAGAGAGTCTACCACAAGCTTGGGAGAGGCTTCTCTAATTGCTTTATGCTTTGCCTGATCATCCTCTTAAGAAAAATGAAATACTTGATATCTTCTATAATGGACTAACCGATGTTTCTAGGGACTTCCTAGATAGTTGTGCTGGTTGTGTTTTTAGGGAACGAACTGTTGAACAAGCTGAGGAATTATTGAATAATATATTGAAAAATTATGATGATTGGACTCTTCCTGAATCACCGCCTAAACCCACTCCAAAGAAGAGGGGTATCTTATATCTCAATCCCAAAGATATGCAAGAGGCAAAGAAAAGTATGAAGGAAAGAGGTATTAAAGCAGAGGATGTTAAAAATTTACCTCCTATTGAAGAAATACATGGACTTGACACACCACCACCACCAAAGGTGGTAGAGGTAAACTCTTTAATGAAATTTGATGAAAGTGACATCCCTTACAATAAACATCCTAGTCAATGCCATTATGAGTTTGACAATTACATTAGAAAACAAGATCACTTCAATGAAAATGTTATCAAACAATTGAAATATAATTCTGATATGATTGCTCGCTTGAGTGACTTGTTATTTAGAATTACTAATGATGTTAGGGGTTTTGGGAAAGCATGCTTCTATGGTTCAAAATCAGTTAGAACAAGTTGCTAAATCTCAAAGAGAATTGCTTAATGAAATGAATAATAATATAAATGATTTTGCTGTTAGAGTAGCAACTAGAGGAGGTAAAATGACTCAGGAACCACTTTATCCTGAGGGACACCCTAAAAGAATTGAACAAGACTCTCAAAGAATTAACACTGATGCACCTAGTCCTTCTAATAAGAAGAAGAAAAAGAAAAATGATAGGACTTTGCATACCTCTAGTGAATCTGAAATAGAAGAACCTTCTGAAAATAATAATGATGTTTCTATTTCTGATGCTGAAACTCAATCTGGTAATGAACATTCACCTAGTGATAATGAAAAAGATAATGATGATGTTCATGAAGACACTCAACCACACATTGATAAACAACCAGATAATGATGTTGAAATAGAACCAGATGTTGATCTTGATAACCCACGACCTAAAAATAAAAGATATGATAAAAGAGACTTTGTTGCTAGAAAACATGGAAGAGAAAGAGAACCATGGGTTCAAAAGCCCATACCCTTTCCACCAAAACCAACTAAGAAACAGGATGACGAAGAATTTGAATGCTTTGCTGAAATGCTTAGGCCAGTCTTTTTGCGCACTCGCTTGACTGATATTTTAAAGATGGCCCCATATGCAAAATACATGAAAGACATCATCACTAATAAGAGAAAGATACCGGAAGCTGAAATCTCCACCATGCTTGCTAATTATTCTTTTAAGGATGGAGTACCTAAAAAACTTGGAGATCGAGGAATACCAACTATACCTTGCTCCATCAAAAGAAATTATGTTAAAACTGCTTTGTGTGATTTAGGAGCTGGTGTTAGTGTTATGCCTTTCTCCTTATATAAAACACTTGATTTGAATAAACTCACACCTACTGAAATATCTCTGCAAATGGCTGATAAATCAACTGCCATACCTATTGGTATTTGTGAGGATGTGCCCGTTGTTGTTGCAAATGTTACTATCTTAACGGACTTTGTTATACTTGAGATGCCCGAGGACGACAACATGTCGATTATCCTTGGTAGATCCTTTTTGAATACTGCAGGGGCTGTTATTGATTGCAACAAAAGCAAGGTCACTTTTTATATCAATGGTAATAAGCATACGGTGCACTTTCCGAAGAAACAATTCCAAGTGAATGGTATTAATGTTGTTGAAAAATCTCCAACACTCACTATTGGAAGTTTTCAACTACCTCTACCTACTGCCAAAAAGAAATATGAAATGCTTATTGTTGGGGATATGGATATCCCCATTGAGGTAACTTAGTGTTTTACGAAAGTTCTTCGGCTAATCGAAGGTGGTTGTTAATAAGACTTGATCAACCTAATCATGGATCATTTTTTAGAGGTATGAAGTTGATGAATTTAGTAGGCACAAACTTCTGCTCCCAACTTTTGTTTTCTGTTTTTCTTAGTTAAATTAAATAAAATGCCATGTTTATCCTGTTTTCTAGATTTTCGTGCAATAACAAATGACCCAAAAATAAAAGTTCTCATAATGCCCTGAAATTTTAATACGATTTTTTCGGAATATTTCTGAATTTCTGGTGCAAATAACATCAGAGGGGGGTGCACCTGGTGATCACAAGACACCAGGGCGCGCCAGCATCCCCAGGCGCGCCCTGCTGGGTTGTGGTCCCCACGTGGGTCCCCTCACTTCTTTAGCCCATGTCATCCCCTACCTCCAGAAAAAAATCACCATAGCTCTCTCTCTCCTGCGGATTTCGATCTCTTTGCTCGAAGCTCTGTTTCCGAAACTGGTTTCAGGGATTGCTACTTGGTATGTGACTCCTCCATTGCTCCAATTAGTTTTTGCTTTAGTGGTTTATATTTTGAATAATTAGCTACTCTTGGTGCTACTATAGATGAGCTTGTATGTTCAATTCTTAGAGTTCTAAGTAGTTTGAATGCCTAATATAGCCTCTATGCATCCTTATGAGTAGCTGCTACCAATCTTCTGAAGTTTTGTTGACAAAAATTTTGTGGACTAAAATTTTGAGAATTTTATATATAGGAATAAGATGAGTTTCTTTAGGAAGTTTGCTTCCAAGAAAAATGCTAAAGGAGTCATTGGGGAATCCTCGTACAATGACCTCAACACTCCGAGAAGGGCGGAGATGTGGCCGTGCGAATGGCCGCATAATGCCTTCATGGAGGGGGCCGGGATCCATCAAGAGTTCGCCCAATTCGTTGGTAATGTTGGGCTGACCGACTTCATCGCAGCTGAGTGTGATCAATAGCACCTCCTTACAAATTCCTTTGTGCAAAATTTCCATTTTCTGAGTAGGAATAATCCTCCTAAGGTGCAGTTTAATTTATATTCTGAAACCCGTCAGATACCACTCACTGACTTTTGTGATATATGCTTGATCCCTTCTGACGGGGAAATAAGAGAGCCTAGACCTGCAGAGTTTGAGGACTTTTACCGTACTCTGTCAGTGGGAGATGAGAGAGGCGTATCGAGTGTCACCGCCACTAGTTTGCAGTTTCCTTCTGTGCATTACTTTGCTCTATTCATCGCTAAGTGTTTAATTTCTAGAGAAAAGGTTGGTGCACTCAGTGCCCCCGACTTCGCCATTTTACACCGTGCATTACACAATGATCACACCTTTAGCCTAGGGGCTACTATTGCACGTCGTCTGCACCTTAACAGAAACAAGGGCAAAATTCATGGCAGTATTTATGCTACTCACTTAGTGAGCCACTTTAACGTTCAGATACACCAACATGATTATCCTTTGACCCGAGTTTATCTAGATCACCAGGCAATGGTGCATCACTAGTTTACTGACAATGCTGACTCTCTTCATAATATTCGTTACAACCTGGTTTTTAGCGTGGATTCCCGTGATATTATTCCGTTGCCTGCACCAGCTTTGTTTGATTCTATTGCTAGGGGCGGATACAGGATCATGCTAGCGGACATTATTGCCTACCAGAATGCCCAGGCAGCTGTACAACAGGAGCCCCAGGAGTGGGACGCTCAGGTGCCGCCGCCACAGCACTTCGACATGGGACGGGATGGCTACTACGAATGGTGATTACCAAGCTAGGCCAAAAGCCTAAGCTTGGGGGAGTACGTGTTTCCACTGACATTACATTCATGTTCACACATTTCATTTCAGTTGTCGGTGTCCGCACTTTTTCATTGTATTATCCATGCTAGATTTATTTCTTCGCTTTCTTTTTCTGTGTTTGAAAAACTTTGGGAAAAACCCAAAAATATTTCTTGCTTCTTTTCGGATTTTCTTTCTAGCTTAAAATAGTTGTAGTGTTAAAAGAAAACCCAAAAAGATTTCCTTGTTCTTCTTTTGCTTGTTGGGAGCTTTCCCGTGTAAATAGTTTTTCTTGTTTTTGTTTTTCCTTCTTTAATCTGCTTTCTTCAAGAAAAACTAAAAACTCTAAAAATATTTCATTGTTTTTCTCTAAAATTCTTCTCTTTTGTTGAGTCATACCGAGGATAAGACCACGATGAGAATGTTGAGTGGCTCTCATATGCATCATTGTTGATATAACAAAGAGCCCATATTACCTTGTCTTCTCCTTTGAATAAAATGTTTGCAGATTCCAGCTTAGTACATGGCACTCCTGCACTATTATTATTTTCATACCATTCGGTCGTGCAAGTGAAAGGCAATAATGAAGATATTTGATGAACTGGCTGTGGCAGAGAGAAATGGGTATGAACTCAACTTGTTCTGTTTTTGTAAATATGTTTAACCTACACTACTGCAGGATGCTGCTAACGCGACGCTACGATCAGAGACCCTTTGATGAAACTGTGTGCAATGCATTAATCGCAAACGGTGATGTAAAAAATCGTAAAAAAAGATGCAAAACATTTGCGATGGCGGAGACATCAAACACGGTTCAGATTTTAGTTGCGTGTGCGATGCAGGGCACATGGATGATCCATACGAACTGCTTGCGATGAGACAGAACAACAGAAACGGGCAGCCATATCAAGGTGTGTGCGATATACGGCATACAGTTCGCTCAGATGAATTGTTTGCTATTAGGGAGTGCAACAGAAACGGTTAGCCAGATCAAGGTGTGTGTGATATATACGGCATACGGTTCACTCGGACGAACTATTTTTGATTAGGGAACACAATAGAAACGGTTCAACTTAACAAGATGTGTGTGATATGCGGCATATAGTTCACATAGATGAACTATTTGCGATGAGCCAAAAGAACACAAACGAGTCGTGTAAACAAGATGTGTGTGATACGCGGCAAACAGCCCACTCGGATGAACTGTTTGCGATGAGAAATTACAACACAGACGGTTACTATAGTTAATTCGTGTGCGATTCTGTGTGTACAAAAAACTTTGAAAATTGCAACTAGTTGCTTGCGGTGGCTAGGAGTACCACACACGATGCGTCTGCGAGTACTCGTGTGCGATGATTAGTAAGTTACACATACGTTTCCTTATGTTAACACGTGTGTGAATTTGCAATATGGACAAGTAATATGCAAATGCCTTCTGGACATCGGTGCTAATCGCCACGTCCAAAACATGGGCGTCCTCTACTCTACCGCTCTACCGGGCACACGCTTAAACTCAATGAACTGTGTACGATACTAATACTTTCCGTGAAAATTTAAGAACTTGGCTAACAACATTTGAGTAACATATATATAGTGGTTACACTATTCGACAAAAGGAGGATCTTCGTAACACGGTTTTGACAACCATATGGTCCATATCTACATACTTAACATAGTAACAACTATCACATTTTAAGAGGCTGAGGGCCAACAACCATATGGTCCATATCTATATACTTAACATAGTAATAGCTAGCACATTTTAAGAGGCTGAGGGCCAACAACCACAAGTTTCCAGTGCAAGCAGCTTGATCACGGCGACTCGACATCTTGTCAATGAAAAGGAAGAACCCTCCTATGCCTTGGTAGAGCATGAGTAGAACAGTGTCTCCAATTTTCCAATATAGATGCATTGCCACGACAAGCGAGAACTTGTTAATTTGAATGGTTCCATTTCTGCGGGAAATGCAGTACCTTGCAATCACTTTGGCGTTATTAGCAGGCACAAGTGTAATTCGACCACGCCGGGAAATCGATCCAGGAACAGCTACAACAGGCAATTTTCTGTTGAAATGTAGAATAAAACCAATTGTAACATATCGTTGAAGATATATATAGTTTATGAGCATCAACATAAAAATAAGACTTTGTACCAGCGTTTTGTGCACACAATTGGTCATGTTCAATGTGTGCACCATAGGTATAATTAATCCCATCCAAAATCTAGCGTTCATACGTTATGCTATCTGTGTCAAATTATCAACAAAGTTTATGACATGCTTCAAGTCCTTCCTGTGAAATTTGGTACGCTTAGTAACATACAGATCGTTAACCATGCATCCAACATATCCTGCTTAAAAGGTGGAAAGGTAATATTTATTCAGAACATGGCAGAAGAATATATAGTGTGCATAAATTGGTAAATAGAATTTGTTACTGCCTAGGAACGGAGTCAGAAAATGAAATCACAATTGGTTGCTTAAATAGTGATCAATTAGTCAAAACAAATACCCTGATTTTGCTAAGTAATATGCCAGCATGGAGAAAGTTGAAAGGACACTAACCTCGATCAGACTTTGATCGGCTGATGACGTTGGGGAAGTAAACATCCATATTAATTAGACCAGGCTGTGGTGCACGCACTAGAATTTTATTGCCAGCTTCCATTTCATAACACTTAGACATTTTTCTCCAAAGGTCCGCATCAAAATAGGAGTGACCATCTTTATCAAGTTTTACACTAACTGTCATTGTAAATCCATGCTGCGTTGTCAATATGACATCCATGGAGTCATCAACAAAGTAAAGCCCAAGATTTCCTTCTACTCCTATTCTTGCAAAGCAAGGGATGTACTGCTTGAAATGAAAATTAAGATCATAAATTAGATATATTGAAATAACAGACCAAGATGCAAATATGGGAGTAACTGATAGAACAGATCAATATATAGATGAAAGTAAAGTACAAAAATATATAATTAAAATAGATAATGTAACAAAGATTTGATGCAAATATGAGAGTAACTGAATGAACAATACATCATAAATTTGCCTAATATAGGGGGGAAAATCGGCTTCAACACCAAGGCTGCATGTGGTACCGTACCTTTTATCCAAATGTAGCAATAGACGGTATATGTTCACAAATTTAGGCCATGCCGACCGTGGTAGGGTGAGATTGAACATACCGAGCGCTCCGTGAAGTCATCCGGAATGGTGAGATAGAACTTCGTTTCCGACTGGCCGCGACCACACTTGCCCGATTTGTGCTCGCACTGTGGACACATGAATGAAAACCCTCGAATCAGCTAGAAGAAAAATGAATCCACGGCGATTTCCGCTGGTTGATTAACAGTGATGGATGGACTGGATAAGAGATGAGTGAATATTTTGCTAAATTGATTACCTTCTCCATGAGAAAAATCCCTGGCCCAATCCCGCAGAAAACCCCAATCGACCAGAGTCTAGAATGTCGGTGCAAGTCGGTGCAGATAGGCGGCGACAAGCGGTAGGGGCGAAATCCCGTGCCGTTTGGAGCGCGACCTCCGCCCGCCGACGATAGCCGTCGAGCTTAGGGTGGCCACCGCGATAGAAGTTGATGAGGTGCAGAGTTGCGGAGGAGTCCGCGGCGAGTGGGTGGGGACGAAGTGGGCGAGGGTTTTCTTTTTCCTTTTGCATGTATGGGTGAACACACACGGTTCGCAGAGGCGACGGAGATGAATCGTCTGTGATAGTAAAACACCGAGATTGAAGGGGAATCCAAATTTCCTTTGTCCTTTGTCCATGAGTTTTTTTTCTACGGTGAACATAAACCCTGCAAATCACCGTGTTCAAATTTGGCATTTTTCCGGGCTCATTTACCATATTTATGGGATTATGTGCATTTTCTAGGCATTTAGCGCATATAAATCCAATCCAGCTACAGCTGCACGGGTGTGATGTGAGGGATGTGGATTGCCATTCGATCGCGACGCATCCTATGGTGCACACGCGCGATCCGCATGGCTGGGGTTCCAGCCATTCATAACGCAACACACAATAGGCTCAGCGCACACTGTTTTCGGAGGCGACGGAGATGAACCGTGTGCGATAATGAATGAGCAAAATTGTAAGGGAAGCCAAATTTCCTTTGTCGTTTGTTGTTGAGCTCTTAAAAACCACCGCACTGTACGGCTGCCCAGCCACTCCGTCCCAGAGCTCTCTCCAAGCGTCTTCCATGGCACTGCGGCGCACAGTAACTGGTAAGGAAGCGATGGCATCCCGCCGCGCTACGTTCCTCGCTGCCTGCGACCGCACACATGGTACGGAAGCGATGGCATCTCGCCGCGCTGAGTTCATCGCCGCCGGTGGCCACATAGTTACGTGGGCGGACTTTGAGGCTGCCATGGCCTAATGGGCGGTGGATCTAGAGGCGGACAAAGCCGCACAGAAGGAGCAGAAAAGGCAGAAAGCAGTCAAGAAAAGAGAGTCCCGCCACCGCAAGAAAGAAGAGGCCGCACGCCGTGCTGAGGAGAGCTCGGCGGAGATCGAAGCACGGTGGGCTACCGCCTACAAGGCTGGGAAGGAGAACGCTGACGTTTGGCCAACATGCCCCGATGGCAGCATGTGTGAAGTAGTTAGTGCATGTGTCACCCGTAAGTTTGTATAATTAGTTACGAGCATCTACCAGTACTACATACGTACTAGTTTTAGAGCAAATTACCAGTAGTACTTTAAGTTGGTACTATCTATTATTAACGTACAATGTCGGTAAGCGCATCCTTTGAGGGCTTTGAGCATTGATTAGCATGTGTTCACTGAAGTTTTGTAGCCGCACCCCGGCCCTAAATACTCACGAAACATCCGCCCGTAGCCACCGGAGGAGACTAGAGCTGGCCGCAGCTGGTTTTTAGTCCCACCTCGCTGCGCGAGTTGGCCACACACCGGCTTAAATTGCCATGCCGGCGGATGGCAGCAAGCTTCTCTCTTGTTGCATAGAATCAAATCTGGCTATGCGAGCGAGGCAGGTTGACACTTGATTGCATTTCATAAACCAATGATTGCTCATCGGGTGTCACCTTGCCTCGTTCATGTACATTGAATAATCCTGATACAATGAAAGAGATTTTTGAAATTAGGTGCGGTTGGAGATGCTGATAGATAAAAGAATTATTAGAAGATCACAAAACACACGGTTTCTATGGCGTACCCGTGTGCGTTTTTTTGCGTTAATGATCCATAAGTCAGTTACATGTGCGATGTTTCCTAATAAACCAGGCGTACCATTGACCGAAAAAATCAACTACACGTGTACATTTTTTTGGAGACGGGATCTGCCAATTTTCTCTTTTCTCTCACATGAGTATTTTACGCGATTCGTCTGCGTTGTGTGTTTCCCCCGCCCAAGTTTCAAGTTTCGCAGCGAAATTTTCATTAGGCGCGCGATTTCAGAATTTATTCCTCCCACCACATCCCCACCCATGAAGTTTCCTCAGTATCTCCCCCCTCCCCCTTCCCCCTACCGGCAGCTCAAACCGCCGACGCCGAAACCACAGCTTCAACCACATCTACGTTCTGCCCGAGCATCGTCGATCCAGTCAGGTAACCCACCGATCTCTATCATGGCCCCGGCCTGATTGCTTAAATGGCACCTGCGAAACATCCTCATGCCTCCAAATCCCCACCGCCCCTACCTCCAGAGCATCGTCGCGCAAGCCCAACCACATATCACGTGGAGGTCGAGGAGCTGATGGCGGTCGATGGCATGATGGTCGCTGTGCGTGTTGACCCGGAGGAACACCTCGCCTCCGCCGCCGCCGACTTGCTGCAGGCTCTGGGCCAGATGAAGTGCCCCGGCGACTACCCCCCAGGACTTACCAGGTATGATTTGACCAGCTCAATCTTACCAATACCACTTGCAATGGCTATGTTTTGTACGGTTGATGTATTAAGCATGTTCGTGCCTTGTTTATTTCAGTACTGCACATTGTGTGATGTTCAAGTACTAACTGTCTAGCTCAATTTCACCAATACCAGCAACAAACTTACAATACATGGCTCAGGATATCACTAGAGATGCTACCCATTTGCTATTTTTGGTGGATGCTAACCCTGTTGTACTTAACATGCATGTCCATGTACTTACGCAGGGTCATAACGGCCAATGATGTTGTTTGCCATCGAGGTTAGCTGCATCCCATGTCTTACAGTATTTTACATCATTTGTGCAATTGCAGTTTGGCTTCTAACATTTACTTGCTTCTTGTACGTACACATGTCGGCGGCACTGATCCACGCTTCGACCTGGAGGAACAGCTCGCCTCCGCCGCCACTAACTTTGGGCGGGCTCTGGCCAAGATGAAGTGCCCCAGCAACTACTTCTCAGGACTTACCAAGTATGAACTCACCAGTTCAATCTTACCAATACCAGTTGCAATTAATGCATATGTTTTGTACGGTCGATGTATTAAGCATGTTGTTGTAAACATGCCTAACATGTTTTAGCTATTTTTCCTACCTTTTTATAGACAACTGGGCCATTCTCTACTCTGGCAGCACCTGCCTTGCGATGTTTAACTCTGCCAATTGCATTTTTATCAGTACCGGTTTTAATGGCTATTAAGCCCATTGCAATTAATAGTTGTATCTATTTTTAAACAGTTGTATTTCAATGGCTACAAACTTACAAAACATGACTTAGGATGCTGTTAAGCCTGTTGCAATTAACAGTTGTATCCATTTTTTAATCTATCCCTTTGCTACCGTGCTACTCTCTGCAATGAAGATATGCTAGAGATGCTGCCCATTTGCTATTTTCGGTGGATGCTAACCCTGTTGTACTTAACATGCCTTTCCATGTACTTACGCAGGGCCATAACGGGTGATGTTGTTGTTTGCCGTCGAGGTTAGCTGCATCCCATGTCTTACAGTTTTTTACATCATTTGTGCAATTGCAGTTTGGCTTCTAACATTTACTTGCTTCTTGTAGGTACACATGTCGGCGGCACTGATCCACTCTTCGACCCGGATGAACACCTCGCCTCTGCTGCGGCCAACTTGGGGCGGGCTCTTGTCCATATGAAGTGCCCCAGCCACTACCCCTCAGGACTTACCAAGTATGAACTCACCAGTTGAATCTTACCAATACCAGTTGCAATGGTCATGTTTTGTATAGTTCATGTATTAAGCATGTTGTAGTAAACATGCCTAGCCCGTCTTATCTATTTTCCCAACCTTTTAATAGACAACAGGGCCATTCTCTGCTCTAGTAGCACCTGCCTTGCGATGTTTAACTCTGACAATTTCATTACTATCAGTACCAGTTTCAATGGCTATACTAGGTTGTCTGTTGCAGTAAACAGTTCTATCCATTTTTAAATCCGTCCCTTTGCTACCATGCTACTCTTTCGCAATGAAGATATCACTACAGATGCTGCTGTTTTATTACCATTTGCTATTTTTGGTGGATGTTAACCCTGTTGTAGTTAACATTGGCTTTCCATGTACTTACATAGAGCTACAATGGGTGATGCTATTGTTTGCCGTCAAGGTTAGCTGCATCCCATGTCTTATACACCACCTGTTCCTAAATATAAGTATTTTTAGAGATTCCAATATAGACTACATACAGAGCAAAATGAGTGAATCAAGATTCTAATCTAAACTATATCTATAATTCTATATACATCCATATGTAGTTCATATTGAAATCTCTAAAAATACTAGTAATTAGGAACGTAGGTAGTTGTATTTTACATCATTTGTGCAATCTCAGTTTAGCTTCTAACATTTACTGGTTGCTTGTAGGTACATATATGAGCGGTACTGATCCATGCTTCGATCCCTTTTGCGTATGGGGCAATGAGATATTCATGAACAAGCGTCAAGTGAGGAAACTAAGAAAGATTGTTAGGCGAAAGAAATGGGTGATAGGAATTAAGCTCTTTATTTACACTTTGTCCAAGACAACAGTGAACTTTAGAATGGTAAGTAATGTGTTGCCTTTTCCCCTTGCCCACAACAAGTTACTCTAATAGACCTCGGTATCTGAATTTTTTCTCTTTTTCAGTAGTTTCCGAAGCAATTTACTGATGATTACCTTGCAAACTACATGACCGGAGTGGAGGCAACTAAGGTTAAAGTATATAATTCATGCTGCCATGATAATGCTCTAGAAGTCTTCCTAAAGGCGGTGAAGGATGGGCGGGCGATTGTCACAAGGGGTTGGACAAAAGTTGTTCGTGCCTATAGCATACGGGAGGGCACATTATGGGCATTCCGCTTCTTCAACACCATCGGCAGCCAAAATGATTTACACTTGTCTCTTCACCTTTACCGCCTCTAAATATTGTGGTTCATCATAGTTAATTGTTGTCTAATCCTGTAATTACTGAACATATTGTACTGACAATTTTATTTATGGATTTGTTGTTGAACCATTGTGTTGAGAATTTGAATTCCACGTTTCATATTTCAAAATTTCCAATTCGAATAATAAATTACAGGGAAAATAGAATTATACAGGAGTGAATAAAATAATGTGCACATGGTTAGAAAGAAAACAGCATGTGCGATGAAAAATAGAGAACAGACGGTTCTTTGACGTGAAACGTTTGCGATGCCCGACGGACGCACACACGGTTTCGTCTCATATGCGTGTGCGATTCATGGTAATACGGCAAACGTTTCAAACCAGTGTGCGTGTGTGATAGGAATACCTATCGCACACAGTCATGAAAATGGACACGTTGCCGTTAGTATAGGCACCGCACACAATTTACATTCTTGAACTGTGTGCGATAACGTACCTATCACAAACATATCAGTAGATTAAATGTTGATGTCCACCTTTTTCACACGACTATAGCGGCGTATTTGGGATGTCTCTCGGATCAGAAACATAACGTCGAGATGTAACGTGTGGGACTGGGTCGGCTTCTCATACATTTATTCTATGGCGATCGTCAATAGCCACTCGCCTATCCCCGACGGTTTCTGGGTCGTGTGGGAAGGACCCCCCCCTATCGCAGTCACTCACTTGGCGACGGTTCAGAATGCCGTCGTGGAAAGGGGTTAAAAACCGTTTGTATAGCACCTTACGGTACCAGTGCTAGTATCCATGATTCAGCATATTATGATCAAACATGTTTGCAATGACAATTAGAGATTATAGTTTCTCATGCCATGCTTAAGTAGCTAGGAGTGGATAATGATTTATCTTGGATTTCAACATGCATTAAAATGATTGTGATGTAGTATGATGATATGGTATCCTCCTCTGAATGTTTCAAGTGGCTTGACTTGGCACATGTTCATGCATGTAGTTGAATCAAAACCAACATAGCCTGAATGATATTTATGTTCATGGTGTTCATATCCTACTCATGCTAGTATTCAATGTTAATTATGCATAACACATCCCTTCAAAAAAAATTATGCATAACACATGTTCATGACCGTGTTTGCTCTCTAGCTGGCCGCTTCTCAACCTATTTGCTAGCCTTTGCCTGTACTAAGTGGGAATACTGCTTTTGCATCAAAATCATAAAACCCAAGTTATTCCAGATGAGTGCACCATATCTACCTATATGCAGTATTACCCTGCAGTTCCAAGTAAATTTGCATGTGCCACCTCTAAAATTTCAAACGAACATCTGTTTTGTGTGCCTGGACCGCTCATGGAGCGACAGGGGGCGGTCAGTATCTTCCAT
This sequence comes from Thinopyrum elongatum, assembly GCA_011799875.1. Lineage (NCBI taxonomy): Eukaryota > Viridiplantae > Streptophyta > Magnoliopsida > Poales > Poaceae > Thinopyrum > Thinopyrum elongatum. The sequence goes on along the minus strand of CM022303.1, from coordinate 376,390,019 downwards.
GCTAAGCGGGTTATTCTCATGATGAGTGTTTATTCACTCGTCCTTGCACGAGAGGGGCTGTAATAGGGATGCCCAGTCCCGAAATAAAAAATTGCAAATAATTAAACAAAACTCCCCCAGGACTGATGTTGTATGGATGGTACCCATGGATTCGGCTAGCCATGGAGTGTGTTTGTTGGTGGAGGGGGAGTAAACATTTACTTTTATCTCTTGGGAACCGCCGCTAATGTGTTTAGCATGGAAGATATTGATAACTCTTGGTCGTAACGTTGACAGGAAGGGTGTACCTCCCAAAATTACATTTATCTCTGTTTTTAAAACTTTGAGCTCTGGCACCACTGCAAATCCCTGCTTCCCTCTACGAAGGGACTATCTATTAAATTTTATGTTGAGTCATCACCTTCTCAAATAAGCGCCAGATCTGAGAGCACTATTGTCATCCTCATGCACTGTGCATAGTTAATGTTGTATGCATCATGACTGGATCTTTTCTACCATGAATTACAAAGTTTAGTTGCTGCTTGAACTTTGGAGGTGCTCTGCATTTATGTTTTGCAGTCTCAGAAAGGGCTAGCGAGATACCATTATTGTCATATTATAGCATGGTTGTTTTGACAAAGTGTTGTCATTTGAGATATCCTATTATTGCTCGCTAGTTGCTTATGCCATTGATATGAATTAATTTAATTTTTAAGAGTTACTGTTGGCATGGTTAGTCATAATCTTTGCTGAAAACCTGTGTGCTACTTAAGCTTATTTATGTAAACAATAACAAAAGAGTTTGTAAAAGTTTTTCTATTTCACTTTCAGTATGTCAACTGAATTGCTTGAGGACAAGCAAAAGTTTAAGCTTTGGGGAATTCATACGTCTTCATCGTATCTACTTTTCCTAATGCTTTTCCTCTTGTTTTGGACTCTAATTTGCATGATTTGAATGAAACTAACCCGGACTGACGCTGTTTTCAGCATAACTACCATGGTGTTGTTTTTGTGCAGAAATAAAAGTTCTCGGAATGGAACGAAACTTTTTGGAGAATTATTTTAAAATAAAAGAAAAATACTAGAGCCAAGAACCACCGGAGGGGGGCCCCTGGCTGGGCACAAGACACCAGAGCGCCCCCCCCCCCCCCCCCCCCCTCTAGCGCGCCCTGGTGGGTTGTGCCCACCTCGTGGCCCGGCAGACCCTAATTCTGACGCTATAAAATCCTATTTGGGGAGAAAAAAATTGGAGTGGAAGTTTCATCGCGTTTCACTATACGGAGCCGCCGCCACCTCCTGTTCTTCATCGGGAGGCCAGATCTGGAGCCCGTTCGGGGCTCCGGAGAGGGGAATCTTTGGTCTTCATCATCACCAACCCTCCTTCATCACCAATTCCATGATGCTCCCCATCAGGAGTGAGTAATTCCTCTGTAGGCTCACTGGTCGGTGAGGAGGTTGATGAGATTCATCATGTAATCGAGTTAGTTTTGTTAGGGATAGATCCCTAGTATCCACTATGTTCTGAGAATGATGTAGTTATGACTTTGCCATGCTTAATGCTTGTCACTTAGGGCCTGGGTGCCATGATTTCAGATCTGAACCGTTTATGTTTTCACCATTATATCTATGTTCTAGATCCGATCTTGCAAGTCATATTCACCTATTACATGTTATGATCCGTAAACCCCAGTGTGACAGTAATTGGGATACTTTCCGGTGATGACCGTAGTTTGAGGAGTTCATGTATTCACTTTGTGTTAATGCTTTGTTCCGGTTCTCTATTAGAAGGAGGCCTTAATATCCCTTAGTTTCCTTATGAACCCCGCTGCCATGGGAGGGTAGGACATAAGATGTCATGCAAGTTCTTTTCCATAAGCACGTATGACTATTTACGGAATACATGCCTACATTATATTTATGAACTGGAGCTAGTTTTGTATCGCCCTAGGTTATGACTGTTATATGATGAATATCATCCAACGAATTCATCGATCCAATGCCTATGAATTTTCCACATATTGTTCTTGCTAAGTTACTACTGCTGTTGTTACAGGTACACTTGCTACAAAATCATTGCTATCACTATTACCGTTACTGCTACTGTTACCACTACTATCAAAACTATCATATTACTGTGCTACTAATCACCTTGCTGCAGATATTTAATCTCCTGGTGTGGTTGAATTGACAATTCAACTACTAATAATTACAAATATTCTTTGGCTCCCCTTGTGTCAAATCTATAAATTTGGGTTGAATACTCTACCCTTGAAAAGTATTGCGATCCCCTATACTTGTGGGTTATCAAGACCTTTTTCTGGCACCATTGCTGGGGAGCATAGCTATATTTGTTGAGTCACTTGGGATTATTATCTTTTTATCACTATGAAGAATCTGAAGGATACAAAGACTAAGATCTTTCCCTCTAAGACGAGGGGAGGTAAGGAACTGCCATCTAGCTCTGCACTTGATTCTCCTTCTATTTTGAGTAGACATGCAACACCACCACATGCTATTAATCCTGATATGTCGCAAGTTATTGACGATGCTACTTCTGCTATGAATGATACTCATGGTGATGCTAGTACCTTGCTTGATGATAATGTGCCACTAGGTGAATTTCTTGATGAACAAATTGCTAGAGCTAAAGATATTGAGAATGCTGAAACTCATGAAATTATTGAAACTGATGAAGTACCTGAAACGGAAAATCTTGAAACACCTATTAGACCTAGTTCTCCTAGATATGAAATGCCTAAGATACCTAAAGGTTATGTTATGGATGAGGAGATAGCTAGAGACTTTCTTGCTTGCAATGATAGAGATGATCTTAAGAAATTACTATGCAAACTGAAAGAAAAATCTTTGAATGCTAGAATGAAATGTGATCCTAAGTTTGCTACTTCACCTATCTTCGTTACCGATAAGGATTATGAATTCTCTATCAACCTAGAGTTAATTACTTTGGTTGAATCTGATCATTTCCATGGCTATGAAACTAAAACTGTTGTGGCACATCTTACTAAATTAAATGATATAGCCACCCTATTTGCTCATGATGAGAAGATTCGCTACTATTATATTCTCAAATTATTTTCATTCTCATTAAAGCGTGATGCTAAGATATGGTACAATTCTCTTGCTCCTGGTTGTGTGCGAAGTCCCCAGGATATGATATATTACTTCTCTGAAAAATATTTTCTTGCTCATAAGAAACAAGCTGCTTTACAGGAAATATTTAATTTTGTGCATCCTCTTTCATTGTATAATCCATGTTAGTTTTTATTTCTTGCTTTCTTCTTGTGTGTTTGAAAAACTTAGAGAAAACCCAAAAATATTTATCACTTCTTTCCGGTTTTTCTTTCTAGTTTAATTAGTTCTAGTATTAAAAGAAAACCCAAAAAGATTTCCCGTTTCTTCTTTTGCTTGTAGGGAGTTGTCCCGTGATAAATAGTTTTTCCTCGTTTTCATTTTTCCTTCGTTAATTTGCTTTCTTCAGAAAAACTAAAAAGTCCACAAATATTTCAGTGTGTTTCTCTGAAATTCTTTTCTTTTGTTGAGTCGTACTAAGGAGAGGACCACAATAATAATGATGAGCGGCTCTCATTTGCATTATTATTGATCTAACAAAGAGGCATATTACCTTGTCTTCTCCTTTGAATAAAATGTTTGCAGATTCCAGCTTAGTCCACGGCGCTCTTGCACTATTATTATTTTCATATCATTCGGTAGTGCAAGTGAAAGGCAATAATGACGATAATTTGATGAAGTGACTGTGGCAAGGAAAAGCGGGTATGAACTCAACTTGTTTTTGTTTTTTGTAAATATGTTTAACTCACTATCCATGATTCAGCATATCATGATTAAACATGTTTATGATGACAATTAGAGATTATAGTTGCTCATGCCATGCTTAAGTAGCTAGGAGTGGATAATGATTTATCTTGGGTGTCAACATGCATTAAAATGATTATGATGTAGTATGATGATATGGTATCCTCCTCTGAATGTTTTGAGTGGCTTGACTTGGCACATGTTCACGCATGTAGTTGATTCAAAACCAACATAGACTCCATGATATTTATGTTCATGGTGCTTATATCCTACTCATGCTAGTATTCAATGTTAATTATTCACAATGCATGATTATGACCGTTTTCACTCTCTAGTTGGTCGCTTCTCAATCTTTTTCTAGCCTTCGCCTGCACTAAGCAGGAATACTGCTTGTGCATCCAAATCCCTAAACCAAAGTTATTCCAGATGAGTCCACTATATTTACCTATATGCAGTATTACTCTGCCATTACAAGTTAATTTGCATGTGCCATATCTAAATATTCAATTGAACATCTGTTTGTGTGCGTGTCCCGCTCATGAAGCGATAGGGGCGGTCAGTATCTTCCATTCTAAGCGGGTTATTCTCATGATGAGTGTTTATTCACTTGTCCTTGCATGAGAGGGGCCGGTAATCGGGATGCCCAGTCCCACGATCAAAATTGCAAATAATAAAACAAACTCCCCCGGAAAGTTGTTGGTATGGAGGGCACCCGAGGATTCGGCTAGCCATGGCATGTGTATGTTGGTGGAGGTGGAGTAAACTTTAGTTTACCGCTTGGGAACCACCGCTAATTTGTATAGCATGGAAGATATTGAAAACTCTTAGTCGTGATGTTGACAGGAAAGGCATACCTCCCAAAATTATATTTATCTCTAATTTAAGCTTCGAGCTCTGGCACCTCTGCAAATCCCTGCTTCCCTCTGCGAAGGGTCTATCTATTTACTTTAATTATTTCACTTTTAGTGTTGAGTCATCACCTTCTCGAATAAGCACCTATCCTGAGAGCACTATTGTCATTCTTATGCATTGTGTGTAGTTAATATTGTGTGCATCATGACTGGATCTCTTCTACCATGAATTACAATGTTTAGTCACTGCTTAAACTTTGGAGGTGCCCTGCATTTATGTTTTGCGGTCTCAGAAAGGGCTGGCGAGATACTATGTTGTCATATTATATCATGATTGTTTCGACAAAGTGTTGGCATTTGAGATATGTTATTATTGCTTGCTAGTTGATTATGCCATTGATATGAGTGAATATAATTTCTAAGAGTTATCATTTACATAGTTAGTTATGATCTTTGCTGAAAACCTGGGTATTATTTAAGCATATATATATATATACAAGAACAAAAGAGTTCGTAAAAGTTTTTCTTTATCACTTTCAGTTTGTCAACTGAATTGCTTGAGGACAACCAACGAGTTAAGCTTGGGGGAGTTGGTACGTCTCTGTCATATCTACTTTTACAAAGACTTTTGCTCTTGTTTTGGACTCTAATTTGCATGATTTGAATGAAACTTACCCGGACTGACGTTGTTTTCAGCAGAACTACCATGGTGTTGTTTTTGTGCAGAAATAAAAGTTCTTGGAATTGGACGAAATTTTTTGGAGATTTTCTATGAAATAAATAAAAAATACTGGAGCAAAGACCCACTGGAGGGGGCCACCTACTGCCCATGAGGCACCAGGGTGCGCCCACCCCCCTGGGCGCGCCCTAGTGGCTCGTGGGGCTCATGAGGCTCCACTGACCCTAATCTCAGCACTATAAATTCCTATTTCACGAGAGAAAATACAGAGGAAGTTTCATCGCGTTTTATGATACGGAGCCGCCGCCACCTCATGTTCTTCATCTGTAGGGCAGATTGGAGTCCATTCTGGGCTCCGGAGAGGGGGATTCATCGTCATCGTCATCATCAACCAATCTCCATCACCAATTCCATGATGCTCACTGCTGGGGGTGAGTAATTCCTTCATAGGCTTGCTGGGCGGTGATGGGTTGGATGAGATTTATCATGTAATCGAGTTAGTTTTGTTAGGGCTTGATCCCTAGTATCCACTATGTTTTGAGATTGATGTTGCTATGACTTTGCTATGCTTAATGTTTTCACTAGGGCCTGAGTGTCATGCTTTCATATCTGAACCCTTTATGTTTTCATGAATATATTAGTGTTCTTGATCCTATCTTGCAAGTTGTACGCACCTATTACGTGTTATGATCCCCATACCCCAAGGTGACAATAATTCTGATTCTTTCCGGTGATTACCGTAGTTTGAGGAGTTCATGTATTCACTATGTGTTAATGCTTTGTTCCGGTTCTCTATTAAAAGGAGGCCTTAATACCCCTTAGTTTCCTTATGGACCCCGCTGCCACGGGATGGTAGGACAAAAGATGTCATGCAAGTTCTTATCGCAAGCACGTATGACCATATACGGAATACATGCCTACATTACATTGATGAATTGGAGCTAGTTCTGTGTCGCCCTAGGTTACAACTGTTACATGATGAATGTTATCTAACATAATTATCCATCACCGATCCAATGCCTATGAGCTTTTCGCATATTGATCTTTGCTAAGTTACTACTGTTGCTACTATTGTCACAATTGCTACAAAACTATTACTGCTACCGTTACCGTTACTGTTGCTATCGTTACTACCGCTATCAAACTATCATATTACTGTGCTACTGATCACTCTGCTATAGATATTTCGTCTCGAGGTGTGGTTGAATTGACAACTCAACTGCTACTACTTGCAAATATTCTTTGGCTCCCCTTGTGTCGAATCAATAAATTTGGGTTGAATACTCTACCCTCGAAAACTATTGTGATCCCCTATACTTGTGGGTTATTATTGAGTGATAGTTTCTCCTTCACAAGGCCAAAAACTATATATATATAATTCTGATCGTGATGAACCAAATGCATCAGATAGAACTTCTGGTGAAATTCCAATTTCAATCAGTTCCAATCCCATGTTCCAATATCATCCAATAGCCTATACCATATCAATGCCTTTCCCTCCAAAGATAAAGGGAATACCTTCTTATTAACTCCATCCTCAGATATACCTGCAAGCTTAAACAATCCACAATTTTCTTCCACATAGATTAAGTGCATATCAGGATGTACCATTCCATCTCCTGCATAAGGATTAGCTAGCAGTTTCTCTATCATACCTGAAGGAATTTCATAATAAATATTTTCAGTAGGTTCAGTAGGTTGAGGGGCAAATCTTATTGCTTCCGGTCGAGGTAAAGATAGTCCGAACAAACCCCTTAAAGGATTATTTTCCATAGTAACAAGTGACAGAAAATTTCAGCACGTAATGTAAATGTTTCCTTACCAAATTCCACTTACCAAAGGCGCCTCAGTCCCCGACAACGGCGCCAGAAAAGAGTCTTGATGACCCACAAGTATAGCAGATCAATCTAGTCCTTTCGATAAGTAAGAGTGTCGAACCTAATGAGGAGCAGAAGGAAATGACAAGCGGTTTTCAGCAAGGTATTCTCTACAAGTGCTGTAAGTAACAGTGATTGATAGTTTTGTAGCAAGATAATTTGTAACAAGTAACAAGTAACAATAGTAGAAAAAGTGCCGCAAGGTGGCCCAATCCTTTTTATAGCAAAGGACAAGCCGGAAAGTTCTCTTATATAAAGCAAAGTGCTCTCGAGGACACATGGGAATTATCGTCTAGTCACATTCATCATGTTTATTTGATTCACGTTGGCTACTTTGGTAATTTGATATGTGGGTGGACCGGTGCTTGGGTGTTGTTCTTACTTGAACAAGCATCCCACTTATGATTACCCCCTTTTGCAAGCATCTGCAACTACGAAAGAAGAATTAGGATAAATCTAACCGTAGCATGAAACATATGGATGCAAATCATTGCTTACGGAATAACGCATAAAGTAGGGTTTAAGCTTCTGTCACTCTAGAAACCCATCATCTACTTATTAATCCAAAATGCCTTCCCTTAGGCCCAAGTATGGTGAAGTATCATGTAGTCGACGTTCACATGACACCACTAAAGGAAGAAACAACATACATATCACCAAAATATCGAACGAATACCAAATTCACATGATTAATTATAACCGGACTTCTCCCATGTCCTCAAGAACAAAAGTAACTACTCACAAATCATATTCATATTCAAGATCAGAGGAGTATTGAATATCATTAAGGATTTGAACATATAATCTACCACCAAATAAACCAACTAGCATCAACTACAAGATGTAATCAACACTACTAGCAACCCACAGGTACCAATCTAAGGTTTTGGGACAAAGATTGAATACAAGAGATGAACAGGGGTTTGAGATGAGATGGTGCTGATGAAGATTGGTCCTCCCACGATGAGAGGATCATTGGTGATGTCGATGGCTTTGATCTCCCCCTCCCGGAGGGAAGCTTCCCCTGCGGAATCGCTCCGCTGGAGAGTCAAAGTGCTCCTACCTAGGTTCCGCCTCGAGACGGTGGTGCTTCATCCCAAAAGTCTTCTTCTTATATTTTTTTAGGGTAAATTGCTTCATATAGCAGAAGATGGGCATTGGAGGCCTACCAGGGGGCCCACAAGCTCGAGGGGCGTGCCCCCCAGGCTTGTGGCTTCCTGGTGGGTCCCAACCTGGTATTTCTTCCACCAATATTTTTCATATATTCCAAAACAAACCTCCGTAAATGTTCAGGTCATTTGGAGTTGTGCAGAATAGCTATCTCTGCTGTAGCCCTTTCCGGTCCAGAATTCCAGCTGCCGATAATCTCCCTCTTCATGTGAAACTTGCAAAATAAGAGAGAAAAGGCATAAGAATTGCATCATAAAGTAAAATAACAATCCAAAATACAATAAGTAACCATAGGAAAACATGATGCAAAATGGACGTATCAACCCATGGCTCATTTTTGGCGATGACGGTCATGGTAGCACTCTTGGCGTCGGGTATAGACATGGTAGTGAAATACCGGTTTTCTCTCTGTATGTTCTTAGCCCATCTAACATGGAACATCATCGTGTTGTGCAGTCCAGAGTAGTCAAGATCCCAGATCTCTTCGACCCTTATGTAGTATCTTTTAGTTATGTCGTCGTTGTTGGTCGTCATGGATTCCATCATCACCCCTAAGTTCTAGTAATCACTATTTATATCTTTAGCCTCCGTGTAGAACATGTATCTGTTCATGTCGTATGCCTGATAAGTCATGAGGTTAACCACAGGGCAATGTGATAAGGTGTATATGAGCATTCCATCCGGACAGCCCTCTTCTAGGAGATTAGCCACAACTCGCTTTTTGAACCAATGCAAGAAAGTGGAGTTGTGCTCTCTAATAACTTCAGCGTCCGTCTTGCGCAGCCCTCGGTCACGGTAGTTCTTTACGATGGTGTCTTTGTGTAGTGTCATGAAAGGATCTAGCACGTCTTGGTGTTGTAGCACTACTTAAATTGCTCTGTCAAAGTCCTAGCATCGACCCAAGTGGTCCACATGCAATTCCCTCTGGCCGTTGTTGTGACCTTCTCCTTTGATCCTCCCAAGGTGCTTGTTGATGGGCAAACCAACAATAGGGTTTTTGACGCCTAGAAAATTCTCGCAAAAGGAGATGCACTCTTGGGTCATATAGCTCTAGATAATGCGTCCATCTGGATGGGACATTGTCGGTGTCAAAACCGGCCGATCTCGGGTAGGGGGTCCCAAACTATGCGTCTGAGGATCGAAGGTAACAGGAGACAGGGGACACAATGTTTACCCAGGTTCGGGCCCTCTTAATGGAGGTAAAACCCTACGTCCTGCTTGATTGTATTTGATGAGTATAGGGGTTACAAGAGTTGATCTACCACGAGATCGTAATGGCTAAACCCTAGATGTCTAGCCTATGGGAATTGTGATTGTCTCTACGGACCAACCCCTCCAGTTTATATAGACACCAGAGGGGGCTGGGGTTGTACAAAGTCAGTTTACAGAGAGAGGAAGCTATACGATTAGCCACCAAGCTTGTTATCCACGCCAAGGAGAGTCCCATCCGGACACGGGGGAAAGCCTTCTATCTTGTATCTTCACGGCCCATCAGTCCGGCCCATGCACATAGCCTGGATGCTCGAGGACCCCCTTATCCAGGACTCCCTCAGTAGCCCCGAACTCGCCTTCAATGATGATGTAGTATCCGGCTTCATGTCTTCGGCTTTGCAAGGCGGGTTCTCTTCGGATTGACGATAGTTCGGCTCCATATCTTGAACATTATATTGATTCTTCGCTGTCGTCGCCTCGGCTTCCATGTGTCGAATGAATACGAACGGTTCAAGTATCTTTTACAAATAACTCCTTGACCATGCGGGGATGGAGTCTATTTAAGGAGATTAGATCTCAGATGCCATCCCACACCACGTGGAAATCCTCCGAACCTGCCATAGAAAATCGCCCAAACATGGCCGGCGCTCCTAGCTCTTCCTCACGCCCCTACGGCCTTCAAAAAGGCGACTGGGAAAGCTGCTCCGTATCCCGTGCCCACCTGAATGAACTTCAGGCGCAGGGATATCTACCTCCCGCGGATCTAGTCTCCATTCGGGCTGGATTAACATCCTACAACGGTGAAGCCCTGGCGGAGAATTTCCCCAATCCTTCTAAAGAGGAGCGGGTGTGCTTCGTTTCCTTCCTTCTGAGAGGCGTAGGATTCCCTATCCACCCTTTCCTCAGAGTCCTCCTGGAGTATTACGGTCTCCAACTGCACAATCTGACGCCAGGCTCCATCCTGCATATCGCGGGCTTCGTTGCCCTTTGCGAGCTGTTCCTGGGCTATGAGGCTCATTTTGAGCTATGGCGAAAAAAATTCTGCCTCGTCCCTCGCTCCCAAAAGGGATCTATATTCGAGGTGGGCGGCACCGAAGTATGGTGCCTAGCCGAAACAGGATACCTGTCCGGCACTCCGAAAAAGGCATCCGAAGAGTGGCCCTCGGAGTGGTTTTATATTGAAGACGTTATTCTTCCGGACCCAATCCGGCGCGGCCTTCCCGAATTCTCCAGTGCTCCTTTAAAGAAGCGTGCCAGCTGGCGTCCCCGAAGCCTCGAGGAAGAAGACAGCACGGAGGTCACGGGACTAGCAAACAAGATCAGAGTGCTTGCAAACTCCGGGCTGTCCATAATTGAGGTCATGGCGATTCCCATAACGCGATGCGTCCAACTGCTCCAATCCAGAGATTTTCCCATGTGGCATTACAACGGGGAGGACGATACCTCCCGTTGTCTACGCAAGGGTTCGGATAATTTTGCCGCCCTGGCCGCCATCTTAGCCGACCTATACAAAGGGGAGAAGGAAGACTTCGCTCGTTTAACATGTCGGGAAGGCTTTTCCATGTACAACCCCATCCCCTGGGTGAGTTTTTCCATTATTGGCTTTACTCAATATTTCCCCAGAGTTTATGTTAGTCGAATATAATCCGGCTGTTTTTGACAGAAATGGAGAAAGATCGTCAAGGGGATCCACAGCCCCGCTCCACAGCCAGAGGACCATATTCGGGATTTAGATCCCGGATATGAAGAAGATCCAGATATATATATAAAGCTTAAGGAGGGAGTTTTTTATCAGGCGAGCTATGACGGCACGGAAGTGGCTATTATAGCCGATTACCCCGGCCTTCTTCCCTTCTCCCATGTAAGTATTCAGGAGACATCTCCTCAAAAAAGAGTTTTCCCCTTGCGCCTCACCCTCCGCACTGTATTGTGCTTCCAAGGGGCGGCGCTTGTCTCATCGAACTGTGGCAAAGGCGTCCCCTAAGAAGACGACGCCCGCGCAGGGCAAACCTTTGAAGAGAAAGGACAACGATGATGCTGCCGGGCCTTCTTCTTCGTCAAAGAGGTATAATAATTTTGTAACATGCTCTTAGTGGATAGACCGGACTGTAACGCTGCTTGCTATACCACATTGTAGGAGGAGCGTACACCGGACTGTATCCGGAGACCTAGCCGACCATGCGTAGGCTAATCCGGCCCCGGACCCTTCCACGAGGACTGGGGTTGAAACGGGTGCTATGCCGGATTGTCATCTCCCAGAGGATTCGAATGACGTATCCGTCACCAACTTCGAAGTGGAGAACGTAATGAATCATCAGCGGCGAAGAACGGCTATGCGCGACCCAAATTTTACCGAAGAGGCATTCAACGCCTTCAGCTCAGCGGATGCATACATCCGAGCTGCTCGGGATGGGCTTGCTGGAGCCACTCGCCAGCTCTCAAAGGATATGCGGGTAAGAACTCTTGAGCAGATTTAATAATCATATGCCAGTAGCCCCCGAGTCTTGAAGCAGTTGGCCCAACTGATTTAAGAATCATCACGCCATCAGGTACTCAGGTACTAAGCTAACTGTTGCCACTGCCGAACTGGAAAATTTGAAGAAATCCAAGAAGGCACCTGACGGTAGGTACAACAGTAGCCCGGAAATATGACTCTGTGCCTATGATGATTTTATTTGAATATGCATCGTTTTGTTGGCAGGGTCGACAGATCAGCTGGAGGAGAGGCTAAGGGCTACTCAAGCAGACAAACAACATGCCGAAGGGCAAGAAGCCACTGGTCAAGGTGTATTAACACGGACCATTAATGAGAAAATCAAACTACAGGATGCAAACATCAAGCAAGCCGAGGAGTTGAAGGACGTAAGAGCCCAATTATCGAATGCTTTGAAAGAGAACAGAAAGCTGAAAGGCGGCATATTCGGTATGCTTCTTATCCTGACTTTTGTACGGTCCCCTGATGAAAAGTTTTACAAGAGTGTTTCTGTAGGTGTGCTGACTGGGCGGCCCGAGGAAGAAGTGTCCAATTTTCAAGGCGACCTGCTACAAGAGCAGTCCAAATTGCACGAGCGAGCTCGAAAAGCAATGAGGAACATGGCTAAGGCACTATGGCCAGCCGATTCTCCTCCAGGAAGTATGGAGGAGCTCGTGAATTTGTTCAAGGGAGCTCGGCGCCATTTTGGACTATGGAAGGTATCAGCGTGCCGAGAAGGTGAACGAGAGGCCTGGGCCATGGTGAAAACGCGGTATACCGGACTTGATCCGAATCATATGGCCCGGATCGGACCGCGGGGACCAGACAGACAAGAAATTCCAGTCAACTTGGTATATGACCAAGTAAAAACAGCCGCCAAATTTTCACAACAGGACTATAGACTAGACAGCCTGTTAGATGATTTAGAAGAAGAAGCTTTCGATTCCATGTAACAATGTACTTGTATCGCCAAGCTTATCTCTACCCGAATTGTTAAACGATTGTCATGGCAGACTTTCCGCTTCAACCTCCAAAACCCAAGGGTTGGAGTGTTTTCGAATACTATACCGACGGTAAATACCAAAGTATGTTCGGAAACCAGGCAGGCCAGTCATAATTGCTTGAACAGACAAGTTGTATTCGGGGAGTTATGTTATATTACATTTGAACGTAAGAAACATCTTCCAGAGAGAATAGTTCCGTTAGGGGTTCCTTTCCCTGGGTCAGCATGCGTATTTGTGCATGCCTGAGCTGTGATGCTAAAAAATCACATTACGCTTTATATCTTGGGGGCTTATATTGCGACAAGGGCAGCTCGTCTTTTGTCCGCCGACCAATTATTCCCTTAAGAACGCTAGCTTTCAGCTTCACCCGTCTGAGGTACATATCCGGATGACCCGGTTGTAACAATCACAGAGGTGCTCCCTTTATGCCCTAGCCGAACAAGCGGGAACGTAGGGCATAAGCACAGGAGCCAGGCAACCCAGCTTGGCAAAAACTTAAGTCATAGAGGTGCATATAATGGCAAAAAAAGGACATATATGAGCAGACGACACATATATACGGTGAGCTTGATGCTCTAGTAATAATAAGCTTCTTATGAAAAGAAGCCCCCAGGTATTGTGGGGTATGTACATTTAAGGATGTATACCCTTCAAGTGTGCGGCTGACCCGAACACGAGCTAGAGATCGTATAAAAATAAAATGAAAAGAAAAGAAAAAATTTAAAGGGAGATAAAGGGAACGAACAAATGTATGTGTCCGGACTTAGGCATAGAATCTTCGGAGCCTGGCTGCGTTCCATGGGTTTGGCTCTAAGCGATTGTCCGATGCATTGCGAAGGCGATAGGCTCCTCCAGTGAGAACTTCATCTATAATGAAGGGACCCTCCCATTTGGGCTTGAGCTTGTCCTTTTTCTTCTCTGGTAGGCGTAAAACGAGTTCACCGACGTTATAAGTCTTTGCCCGCACTTCTCTGCTTTGGTATCTTCGAGCTTGTTGTTGGTAGAATGCAGAACGGGCTTTTGCGACATTGCGCTCCTCCTCCAGGCCGTCTAAATCGTCCTGCTGATCGAGCTCGGCCTCTCTCTCCTCATACATGCCCACTCGAGGTGAGTCATGAATAATATCGCAGGGTAAGATAGCCTCTGCGCCATACACCATGAAGAACGGTGTGTATCCGGTCGTGCGATTGGGCGTGGTCCGCAACCCTCAGAGTACGGAGTCGAGCTCCTCGACCCAGTGTTTATCTGATTCCTTTAAGGACCGCACTAGTCTAGGTTTGATGTCGCTCATTATCAGGCCATTAGCCCGTTCAACTTGACCATTTGTTTGAGGGTGATACACGGAGGCGTAATCGAGCTTAATGCCCAGATTAGCGCACCAAGTTTCCACCTCGTCGGCCGTAAAGTTAGAGCCGTTATCAGTAATAATACTGTGTGGGACACCATAACGGTGTATGATACCGGACATAAAGTCTATCACCGGTCCGGCTTCGGCCGTTTTGACATGTTTGGCCTCTATCGATTTAGTGAACTTGTCGACCATAACCAGCAAATATTTCTTCTTATGGCTTCCCCCTTTAAGGGGTCCGACCATGTCTAGCCCCCAGACCGCAAAAGGCCAAGTAATGGGGATTGTTCGTAGGGCAGTGGGCGGCATATGGCTTTGGTTGGCAAAAAGCTAGCATCCAACGCAGCGCTGTACGAGGTCCTGTGCATCTGCTCGGGCCGTGGGCCAAAAGAAACCTGTACGGAAGGCCTTCCCTACAAGGGCCCGAGCTACGGTGTGATGGCCGCCAAGACCAGCGTGTATTTCGGCCAAGAGCTGCCGTCCCTCTTCTTCGGAGATACATCTTTGAAGGACTCCGGTAGTACTTTTCTTGTACAGTTCTCCTTCATGAACTTTGTAGGCTTTCGAGCGTCGAACAATACGACGGGCCTCAGTCTGATCATCCGGGAGCTCCTTCCTAATAAGGTAGGCCAGGAAAGGTTCAGTCCACGGGGCAATTACAGCCATGATTTCGTGGGCCGATGGTGTTATGTCAGTGCCCGAGCCCCCGATGATATCGGAACTGTGTTCGGAATCGTGGGGAATGACCGACTCCGGATCAGTGTTGCCGTTCTCGTCCTGCCACACCACGGATGGCTTAAAGGGTCTTTCCACAAAGGTGTTAGGTGGGACAGGGTCGCGTTTAGCGCCTAAGCGCGCAAGGATGTCCGCTGCCTGATTACTCTCTCGGGCCACGTGATGAAACTCAAGCCCCTCAAACCGAGCTGATATTTTGAGTACAACGTTGTGGTAAGCCGCCATCTTCGGATCTTTTGCATCGAATTCTCCATTTATTTGGGATATTGCGAGGTTTGAATCTCCGCGCACCTCGAGGCGTTGTATGCCCATGGAGACGGCCATCCAGAGACCGTGCAATAGAGCCTCATATTCGACTGCATTGTTAGAGTCGGTATACAATATCTGTAACACATAACGGACTGTGTCTCCTGTGGGGGATGTCAAAACAACACCAGCCCCCAGTCCGGCTAACATTTTAGAGCCGTCAAAGTGCATCACCCAGTTGGAATACATGATGTACTCTTTAGGGAGTTTGGCCTCTGTCCACTCGGCGACGAAGTTAGCCAACACCTGAGATTTAATGGCTCGGCATGGTTTGTATGTTATTTCAAATGGTAAGAGCTCAATGGCCCATTTTGCAATCCGGCCGGTGGCGTCTCGGTTGTTTATAATGTCATTGAGTGGTACTTCAGAAGCCACCATGATCGAACACTCTTGAAAGTAGTATCGCAATTTCCGGGACGCCATAAAGACCGCATATGCTATCTTTTGATAATGTGGGTATTGGGATTTGCATGTTGTAAGGACCACCGATACGTAGTACACTGGTTTTTGGAGTGGGAATTTATGTCCCTCTTCCTCTCGCTCGACGACGAGCACTGCACTCACCACCTGGTGAGTTGCCGATATGTAGAGAAACAAAGGTTCACCGACGTTTGGTGCGGCAAGGATTGGGTTGCTTGCTAACAAAGTTTTTATTTCTTCTAGTCCGGCTGTTGCCACGTCCGTCCGTGCAAAGTGGTCGGTGCGTCGGAGCAGGCGATAAAGTGGCAATGCCTTTTCTCCCAATCTGGAGATAAAATGGCTCAAAGCTGCCACGCACCCAGCTAGTTTTTGGACCTGCTTGAGGTCTGTTGGTGTTGCCAATTGTGACAAGGCTCGTATTTTGGCTGGGTTTGCTTCGATCCCTCTATTGGAAACAATGAACCCAAGCAATTTTCCGGTGGGAACGCCGAAAACGCACTTTTCCGGATTGAGCCGTATGTCATATGTTTGGAGGTTGTCGAATGTCAGGCGTAAGTCTTCCACCAATGATTCAACATGCTTAGTTTTGATGACTACATCATCTACATATGCCTCAACTGTCTTGCCGATTTGCTTTTCCAGGCATGTTTGAATCATGCGTTGGTAAGTGGCGCCGGCGTTTTTGAGCCCGAAAGGCATAGTGTTGAAGCAGAAAGGCCCATACGGGGTGATAAATGCCGTTGCTGCCTGGTCGGATTCCTTCATTTTAATTTGATGGTATCTGGAGTATACATCGAGGAAACACAGTGAGTCGTGTCCTGCAGTTGCATCAATAATTTGGTCAATGCGAGGTAGTGGGAAGGGGTCCTTAGGGCAAGCCTTATTAAGGTCTTTGAAATCGACACATAGGCGCCAGGATTTATCCTTCTTCGGCACCATGACCAGGTTTGCTAGCCAGTCCGGATGTTTGATCTCTCTGATAAACCCGGCTTCGAGTAACTTGGCTAGCTCCTCCCCCATAGCTTGTCGTTTGGGTTCGGAAAATCGC
Organism: Thinopyrum elongatum; assembly: GCA_011799875.1. Taxonomy (NCBI): domain Eukaryota; kingdom Viridiplantae; phylum Streptophyta; class Magnoliopsida; order Poales; family Poaceae; genus Thinopyrum; species Thinopyrum elongatum. Next base: position 376,373,083 of record CM022303.1, on the reverse strand, counting down.
TGCAGCGTTTGCTTGACTGGTTTATGTCCCTTTAGTATATTGAGACTATGTTCGGCCAGTTTGCGTGGGATTCCTGGCATATCTGAAGGGTGCCAGGTGAAGATGTCCCAATTCTCGCACAGGAACGCGCGTAATGCGGTATCGACCGTCGGATCCAGCTGTGCCCCAATGGAAGCTGTCTTTTTGGGGTCCGTCGGGTGAACTTGAAATTTGACTATTTTGTCTACTGGTTTGAAAGAAGTGGATTTTGGCCTTTTGTCGAGAATTACGTTGTCTCTATCCACTGTGGAGCGCAGAGCGGTGAGCTCTTCAGCCGCCAGGGCCTCGGATAGTGCCTCGAGGGCCAGGGATGCGGTTTTGTTTTCGGCGCGGAGTGCTATGTCCGGATCACTGGCGATAGTGATAACTCTGTTGGGCCCGAGCATTTTGAGCTTCATGTACCCGTAATGAGGTATAGCTTGAAAGCGTGTGAATGCATCTCGCCCCAACAGGGTGTGATATCCGCTGTTGAAAGGTGCCACCTGGAAGATTAACTCTTCGGACCTGTAGTTCTCCGGCATGCCGAATACTATGTCAAGTTTTATTTTTCCCGAACACCACGCCTATCGGCTGGGGATAATGCCTCGAAAGGTTGTACTGCTCTGCTCGATGTGGCTCTTGTCTATTTTCATTTTGTCGAGCGTGTCCTCCTAGATGAGGTTCAATCCACTGCCCCCGTCCATGAGCACTTTAGTAAGCCGAAAGCCATCTACAATTGGGTTTAGAACTAAAGCGACTGGTGCTCGGACTGATCGGGATCTTGGTTCGTCGTCGGCGTTGAAAGTTATCGCCGTATCGTTCCAAGAATTTATTGCTGCTACTTGGCAGACTTCGGCGAGGTCGCGGAGCGCCCTTTTACGCCGATTATTTGAAGAAAAGGTCTCGAAGACCGTAAATACTTTGAGATCGTCGTCCTCAGAGGGGTACTTCTCTAGGGTAGTGTTGGTGAGGATACCTTCCCCGCTCTTGGCCACTTGCCGGAGTATCCAACATGCTCGAAGGCTGTGTGTTGGTTTGGTATCCGGCGTCGTGTGTATTTGACAGGGCCTGTCGAGCCATTCCTCAAGGATAGTTCTGTGTCCCGTTAAGGGCTTGATTTTCTTGTCCATGGGATGATGATTAGGTACCCCGCAAGGGTGCATCCTTTTTGCCCGTCCGGGAGATGGCTTAAAGGTCTGAGGTTCCCAGCAGGCTGCCTACGCTTTCCAGGAGCTTTCCATTGCGCAGTACTTCTGTATTATGTGTGCCAAATCTGCGAAGTGCAGTATGCGACGGCGGTTGAGGGCATTAAGGATTCCCTCATCCGTACAGTTGTTGTAAAATACTGAAATCGCGTCGTCGTCGCAGCAATCTCTGATCTTGTTTTTAACAAGGAGGAATCTGGCCCGGAAGTGATGGACTATTTCCTGAGGCTGTTGTCGTACATACATTATGTCAGGACCCCGATTCTAAGTCACACCGATCTAGCCTGTAACACCTCATATCACTTTGCGGCCTCACGCACGGTATTCCCACGGGTGTCACCTTACCATGGCCCGGGACCGTTTGCGCCTTTTGGCTCACGTATATGATAGTGTTGCTAGCATCCATATGACAGAGAACCCGGGCCGACATGGCTAGTCGTGAACCCAAAGCGGCGCTAACTTACGGGGACAGGCATACATGAATCAACATCGAGCATGTCGGTCAGCAGCGTGTGAATCCGGGCTGTAGCACTGGGCTAGCAGGACTCCGGGAAACCGGGCTCTAGCAGGCTAGGCAGGACTCCGGATATCACCGCGTGACATTTCCCCGAAGGGACAGACACAGGAACGACGTGAAACACATGCCGGCCAGTCTAGGTGTTCCGGAGCAGCAGTGCTGGGCTAGCAGGACTCCGGTAAACCGGGCTGTAGCGGACTACCAAGGCTCAGTGGAGACACCAGACTACATTTCCCCATAAGAGAGGCTGCCAAGGATAAACAACTAGATAGTCGAATCCCACACATACCAAGCATTTCAATCATACACACAATATGCTCGATATGTATAAATACAACATGGCATCACAACAAAACTCTACAACTCAAAGTACTTTATTTAAAGGCTCCGGGGAGCCATACATAACATGTTCATACAGATAGGGATCACACGACCCGACACTCAAGTCATACAAACATACAAGCACATGCGGAAGCAACTAGTCTGAGTACAGACACTAGAAAGAAAGAAGGCTTGACGAAGCCCTTCTATCTACATAGGCCCTTCACAAGCTCAGGTCACCACCTGGGTGGCAAGTCACTCGTCAACGTCGAGATCTACATAGAACCCATCGGAGGGGGCGGTGTTCTCGTCTGCAACAGTTATTAAAGCAACATGAGTACAAAGGTACTCAGCAAGTCTTACAACAGATCCTAATATATATGCACATTCTCAAGAAGGGTGGTGGAGTTATTGCAGCAAGCCAGCTTTGACTCTTGGCTACACTATCCTACGAGACACCACTTGAGAAAATAGCTTTCGCACACGAGTCCACTAATCACCATCACAATACTCCACCGTGGATCCTCCCTCGTAATCCTACGAGAGGGCCATCCGCGGTACTCACACTTATCTTGAGTCTTTTAGTAGTAACCATTAACTTGTCTATGAACTGCATAAGCGACCAAGTAGTCCTTTACCGCGGACGCGGCTATTCGAATAGTTTTATACCCTGTAGGGGTGTACTTCGTCACACATGTTTCCACCACTTAGCGTCTGCACACGACATGTGCTCGGCAGACTTCAAGCGAAAGCCGACGTGGGTGTAGACCACGACCTGACTAACCACACAAGTCTCTAGTCCAGGTTTATCGCCTATTCGGGTTCCATCCGCAAGGAAATCCGGCCGGGGTGTCCTCAACGGCCCCAAACGATGTGTGCAGGGTTCCCGAGACACCAAACGGGCGACTCGGTACACCGGCCACGTGCCTACCGCATCACAGCCCACCCCTAAGGTCAGCGCTGCGCACGGCCTCCAGCAACTACAAACACCAGTAACTACTTGCAACTCCTGGACAGAGGACGAGGGGGGTCAGTAAGTCGAGCGGGGTCATATTTCAGGGCCCAACGTGTGGTAGTAGCTGAATCTTAAATCACGCATACAGATCTCAGTTCTTAAGGACGGCCTCAATGAAACAACCCACCATGTACTCCTACATGGCCTTCCATCGATACCTTTACCAAAACATGTTCAACACTTCACTCTCATTACCGACACAACCATTCACTCTAGTTCATCACCCTGATGAGCCAGACCTGACACAACTCTAAGCATAGCAGGCATAGCATGGTAGGAAACACAGACATGGCTCAAACAACTCCTACACATGCTAGTGGGTTTCATCTAGTTACTGTGGCAATGACAGGTCATGCAGAGGATATGGGTTCAACTACCGCAACACACAGCAGTTTGAAACGCGTTGTCTTAATGCAGTAAACGAGAGCAGAAGCGAGAAGATGGGTTGGTATCGAAATGATCAATGGTGTTGCTTGCCTGACAGAGTGGTAGTGGAATACTGCCCTTCAGTTGGATACTCGTGAATATCCTCGGAGGCAGAACCTACCACGAAGAACACATCGAAACACAATCATCACATGGCAATATGCAACAATATGATGCATGCTATGACATGGCAAAATGAGTGTGTTTTGGCTAATGCATCTTAGAACAGGTTGGTTTGAGTTCATTTGAATCAAGGATTCAAATGCAAACCCAAAATAAGAGGTCATATTAGTGCATTAACTTGTTTCATCTAATCAGCAAGGTTAAAGTGTTCTGACATGCATGAAACCAGTACAGATGGAAAGATTGGATTTTTCTGATCCAAATTCATATATAATTTGTTTGATTTGGAGCTACAGATTAATTTCTATGAATTTTTGAAGTTTGTAGAATTTTCTGGAATTTCCTGAATAAAAATAAATCTAGAGAAATACTTATTGCGTCAGCATTGCGTCAGGATGACGTCAGCGGTCAACGGGGCCGGTCCAGGTCAAACCTGGCCAGTGGGTCCCGCGTGTCAGTGTCATTAGTCTAACTAATTTTTAGTTAGTCCTAATCCTAAGTTAATTAGCAGGCGGGTCCCAACTGTCATAGACCCAGGGGGGTCAAACTGGGTCAGCGGGGTCAAACCCGCCGGCGTTTAGCCGCCGGCGAGGCCAGACACGGCGGGGCAGTGCGGGATTCGTGCTCCGGCGACCAAAACGACGGCGGAGCACATCTACGTGATGCGGGGAGTGAGCCGCGTCGAGTGGTGGCAGTGGGTGGAGCTGGGGTGGCCGGAAACGACGCCGGCGACGAGCTGTGCGGCTGCCGGAGTTCGGGCGAGCTCGGGCTCGTCGCTAGGGGGCACGGCGAGGTGCGTGGAGTGGTTCTATGGACTCCTGCGAGTGCGGAGAAGACGATGGCGTGCTCGGAATCGAGCCAACGTGGCTGTGGCCACGACGGCGACGTGCTGAGGCGGCGACGGGTGCGGCCGAGCTCGGTGCAGTCGATGCAGGGCTCGAGAGCGAGAACGGAAAGGATGGGGAGGTAGCTGAGCTCACGGCGGTCACGACGGAGCAGACGGCGAGGTCGGGGACGAGCTGCTGCGGTGGTGACGGCGAAAGGGATCTCCGGCGATGGCGAGGTCGGGCGGGGCTGTTGCGGTGGTTCCGAGGCGAACAAGCGCTCGGGGCTCGGTCTGCTCGATGGAGAGGACGACGACGGAGCTCGTGGACACGGCAGCGCGGCTCGGGGACGACGGTGGACGCGGGTTTCACGGTGGCGCGGCTGCGGCTGCGTCGGCCATGGTGGGGAGAGAGCGAGAGAGAGGCGCAGGGGGGGAATGAGGTGTCCAGGGGGTCGAGGCGACGACATGGAGGACGTCCAGGCGTCCAGCGGCTCGAGCGGCAAGCAGCTGGCACCGTGGCGGGCTCGCGCACGCCGGCGTCACCTCCCTGCCTGCCTGGCGGGGACGAAGCAGCTGGCTGGCATGGGCCAGCACAGTTCTGGGCCGCTAGGTGGGCCGGCTGGTGACTTTGCCAGGTAAGTTTATTTCCTTTTTTTATATCTGTTTTCTAATTTCTGCAAGTTTGTGGCATTTCTAAAAATACCTAGGCACTTTCAAAATCACCAAACTGCTCATGCCCACTGTATAGAGTATATCCAACATGGAACATTTCAGTTTGGGATTATTTGGACATTTAAAATATTTACTAGCATTTAAATGCCCAAATGCAGGTTACATATGATTTAATTCAATGACCTTATGATGACCTAGAAAAATGTGAACCAGTTTTGGCAGAGGTTCTAACCCAAGACAAAAATGATGGACATTTTAGAAGGCCATTTCAGGTTCATTGAAAAAGATTTTAGCAAACCCTAGTTGTTTCCAAGGGGGCTGGGGGTTCTATCATCCCCATTTCAAGTTTCTGGAAAAACTTAAACATGATGCAACACTCTAATGCCTGAACTAGCTAGGGTGTGACAACTCACCCCCACTCAAAAGAATCTCGTCCCGAGATTTAGGATCCTCCGGGAAGAAGGTGGGGTACTCAAGTCGAAGACGATCCTCCCTTTCCCAAGTAGCTTCTTTCTCGGAATGGTGTGACCATTGAACCTTGAGAAACTTGATATTCTGGCGTCGAGTGGTACGTTCAGCTTGGTCAAGGATACGAACGGGATATTCTCGATATGTGAGATTATCTCGGAGATCAAGCGTTTTGTGGTCCACTTCACGGATAGGGTCCGAGAAGCAACGCCTGAGTTGAGAAACGTGGAAGACATCATGAACTCTGGAGAGATGCGGAGGTAGTTCCAATTGGTAGGCAACTTCTCCTCGTTTGGCAAGAATACGAAAGGGTCCAATGTAACGAGGAGCCAATTTACCCTTGATACCGAATCGATGGGTTCCCTTCAGAGGAGTAACCCGAAGGTAAGCCTTCTCGCCAACTTCATAAGTCATGAGCTTATGTTTGCGGTCATATTGGCTCTTTTGACGAGATTGGGCTGTTTTCAATTTCTCACGAATAATGCGAACCTGCTCTTCTGCTTCCAGAATCATATCCGGGCCAAAGAGTTGTCTTTCCCCGGTTTCTGACCAGTTAAGAGGCATTCGGCATTTTCGTCCATAGAGAACTTCGAAAGGGGCTTTGCCCAAGCTAGCTTGATAACTATTGTTATAAGCGAATTCGGCGAATGGAAGACATTTCTCCCAATCCATACCAAAAGAGATGACAGAAGCTCGGAGCATATCTTCCAGAATTTGGTTGACTCGTTCTACTTGACCACTTGATTGAGGGTGGAAGGCGGTGCTAAAGGAGAGACGAGTTCCCATAGCATTTTGGAAACTTTCCCAAAATCGAGAGGTGAAAAGACTTCCACGGTCTGAGTTAATCTCCAATGGAACACCATGAAGAGACACTATTCGGGAGATGTACAAATCAGCTAGCTGGCTAGCGGTTATACTCTCACGAACAGGTAGGAAGTGGGCTACTTTGGAAAGACGATCGACAACGACGAAGATAGCATTATTCCCTCTCTTGGTCCTGGGAAACCCGGTAATGAAATCCATACCGATTTTATCCCATTTCCATTCAGGAATAACCAAAGGTTGAAGGGTGCCAGCAGGCCGTTGATGCTCTGCTTTAACACGACGACAAACGTCGCAGTTAGCAATGTATTGAGCGATTTCTCTCTTCATCCTAGTCCACCAAAACCTCTGGCGTAGGTCTTGATACATTTTAGTACTACCGGGATGAATGGTGAGAGGGGATTCATGAGCTTCCTTAAGGATCAATTGCCGTAGCTGTTGTTTCTTGGGAACCACTAGACGGTTTTCAAAGAAGACAACACCTCGATCGTCCATAGAGAAACACTTAGCAGCTCCGCTAGCAATGTTCTCCTGGATGCGGGATATGCCCTTATCACGCGTCTGGGCAGCTATGATTTGATCCGTAAGGTTAGGTTTCGCCACCAGGGTGGATAAGAATCCTTGAGGAGCAATGTGAAGGTTAAACTTGCGAAATTCCTCGTGGAGAAGTGGTTGACTTTGTTGTAACATCAAGTTGTTACAATAAGATTTACGACTTAGCGCATCAGCCATGACATTGGCTTTGCCCGGGGTGTAAGTTATTCCTAAGTCATAATCCGTAATCAACTCGACCCAACGTCTTTGCCTGAGATTCAAATCCGGTTGGGTGAAGATGTACTTCAGACTTTGGTGATCGGTGTAAATTTCGCAACGATTACCGAGAAGGTAATGTCGCCATGTTTTGAGTGCATGGACCACAGCTGCAAGCTCTAGATCATGTGTGGGATAATTATCCTCATGTGGACGCAACTGTCGAGAAGCGTAGGCAATCACATGATGATCTTGCATGAGTATGCAACCTAGTCCTTGTCGCGAGGCGTCGCAATAGATAACAAAGTCCTTAGAAAAATCTGGTGGCACAAGTACGGGAGCAGATGTCAGGTGTCTTTTCAGTTCCTAAAAGCTGAACTCGCACTGTGGGGTCCACTCGAACTTTTTATCTTTCTTGAGAAGTTCAGTTAGAGGTTTAGCAACCTTGGAGAAATTCTCGACGAAGCGGCGACAGTAGCTCGCTAAGCCAAGAAAACTCCGAACTTGCTTGACTGTTTCAGGTGGAGTCCAATCAAGGACGGCTTGAACTCGCTCGGGATTGACAGCAATACCCTTACCAGAGATTACGTGGCCTAGATAGGTCACTTCTGGCAACCAAAATTCACACTTGGAGAATTTGGCATAAAGACGATGCTCTCGAAGTTTCATCAATACTAGCCTTAGATGCTCGGCATGTTCTTCCTCATTCTTGGAGTAGATGAGTATATCATCGAGGTATACCACGATGAATTTATCCAAATACTCCATGAAGATCGAGTTCATTAACCGAGGGAAGGTGGCTGGAGCATTGGTTAAACCGAAGGACATGACGGTGTACTCGTATTGGCCATAACGAGTAACAAAGGCCGTTTTAGGAATGTCCCCGTTCTTGATTTTGATTTGATGGTAGCCCAACCGCAAATCCATTTTGGAAAAGACTGAGGATCCAGCGAGCTGATCATACAGATCGTTGATCCTGGGGAGCGGATAGTTGTTCTTGATTGTGACCAAGTTGACAGGTCGGTAATCTACAACCATCCGATCCGTTCCATCCTTCTTCTTGACGAAGAGGACGGGGCAAGCCCAGGCTAAAGTACAACTACGGTGAAAGACGTTACATCTCATCGAAGGCATTCCAAGCTCCTATACATTATTTTTCTACACCTCCGGAACGTGATACACACCAAGTCGTATCCCACAAGTCACGCAGGACTGTGGAAAATACAACTGTTACAATACTAGTGAAGCTGCTACCAACTCAGACGTCTCCATAGTAATCTTCATAGAGATTACCACCATGTCCTGGAAGCTGAACATGATCATCTGGACTCGGATGTGGCCTTGGTCCAACAAACGGTGGCAGACGGGGTCCACGGGGAGGGGTGATGCCTCCTACATCACGCCAATCCATACAATCTGGCAGACCAGACCGCACGGGGTACAAGTCCCTCATGTCCATATACCCAGCCTGCACGGCGGGTGCAAACCGTGTCAGAGTGGCCCAGTGATCAGAACGAGTGTTGAAGAGCTCCATTCGCAAGGCACGATTCTCACGGTCCTTGTCCTCAAGAAACTCGGTGGTGGTGCGGAGTAGTGAATCCTCATGGATAGAGTCAGTGTAAAGGGCCTGATAGTACCCTTGTGCCCCAGGGAGTGATGCTGGCATATAGCGGAAATCAGTGTTCCGAAGCAAGGCAAGTCTGGCTCGCATGACAGTCATCATCGAATAAGCAGCGTCCTGCATGGACATCTCGATGGTAACCCCAAGTCCATATGAGCAATGGAGGGGTTCAGTAGCTCCAGGATAGGAAGGTATATCCTGACTGTACAAAGGTATTGGCTTTGATTAAAGTCTCGAAACTGCTCTTCGACGGTATACTCTGGATACCATCGATAGCCTGTCTCGATCATCACTCGGACCAGCATGGCCGTGTGACCAGGTACATCGAGGCACCGAGTCAGACGAACCACTTGATTCTGGGTGCGAGTGGCCATCTGGAAACACGAAATAAGGCAAAGGCATTAGAATTTTCTAGGAGAAATCGGACAGCATAACGGCTGTAAATGCTCAGAAAAAGATTTGAGACATTCACAACAGTTTGCAAGCCACTCAACAACATCATATCAAGGTTCTGGTTCAACTGACAACATACTAGAAGTAGTAGAAACTGAACTGAGGCTTGTAACCAACAATCCTATAAGTTACTAAGGATTAGTAACACGTGAACCTGATAGAGAGAAGAGAGCCTAGTCCTTAACCCACGTAGAAAGAGAAAAGGATGACTCAGATCAGAGGGCATAAGGTAAAGGAGTAAAAAGAGCCTTACGTCCCACCCACAATCAATTCACCTACATATAACTAAAACATTTCTAGACTCGACATCGACCAGTTTGGCTCAACGAACCTACAGGCAGTCCGGCTCTGATGCCAACGCTGTCAGGACCCCGATTCTAAGTCACACCGATCTAGCCTGTAACACCTCATATCACTTTGCGGCCTCACACACGGTATTCCCACGGGTGTCGCCTTACCATGGCCCGGGACCGTTTGCGCCTTTTGGCTCACGTATATGATAGTGTTGCTAGCATCCATATGACAGAGAACCCGGGCCGACATGGCTAGTCGTGAACCCAAAGCGGCGCTAACTTACGGGGACAGGCATACATGAATCAACATCGAGCATGTCGGTCAGCAGCGTGTGAATCCGGGCTGTAGCACTGGGCTAGCAGGACGCCGGGAAACCGGGCTGTAGCAGGCTAGGCAGGACTCCGGATATCACCGCGTGACATTTCCCCGAAGGGACAGACACAGGAACGAAGTGAAACACATGCCGGCCAGTCTAGGTGTTCCGGAGCAGCAATGCTGGGCTAGCAAGACTCCGGTAAACCGGGCTGTAGCGGACTACCAAGGCTCAGTGGAGACACCAGACTACATTTCCCCATAAGAGAGGCTGCCAAGGATAAACAACTAGATAGTCGGATCCCACACATACCAAGCATTTCAATCATACACACAATATGCTCGATATGTATAAATACAACATGGCATCACAACAAAACTCTACAACTCAAAGTACTTTATTTAAAGGCTCCGGGGAGCCATACATAACATGTTCATACAGATAGGGATCACACGACCCGACACTCAAGTCATACAAACATACAAGCACATGCGGAAGCAACTAGTCTGAGTACAGACACTAGAAAGAAAGAAGGCTTGACGAAGCCCTTCTATCTACATAGGCCCTTCACAAGCTCAGGTCACCACCTGGGTGGCAAGTCACTCTTCAATGTCGAGATCTACATAGAACCCATCGGAGGGGGCGGTGTTCTCGTCTGCAACAGTTATTAAAGCAACATGAGTACAAAGGTACTCAGCAAGTCTTACAACAGATCCTAATATATATGCACATTCTCAAGAAGGGTGGTGGAGTTATTGCAGCAAGCCAGCTTTGACTCTTGGCTACACTATCCTACGAGACACCACTTGAGAAAATAGCTTTCGCACACGAGTCCACTAATCACCATCACAATACTCCACCGTGGATCCTCCCTCGTAATCCTACGAGAGGGCCATCCGCGGTACTCACACTTATCTTGAGTCTTTTAGTAGTAACCATTAACTTGTCTATGAACTGCATAAGCGACCAAGTAGTCCTTTACAACGGACGCAGCTATTCAAATAGTTTTAAACCCTGCAGGGGTGTACTTCGTCACACATGTTTCCACCACTTAGCGTCTGCACACGACATGTGCTCGGCAGACTTCAAGCGAAAGCCGACGTGGGTGTAGACCACGACCTGACTAACCACACAAGTCTCTAGTCCAGGTTTATCGCCTATTCGGGTTCCATCCGCAAGGAAATCCGGCCGGGGTGTCCTCAACGGCCCCAAACGATGTGTGCAGGGTTCCCGAGACACCAAACGGGCGACTCGGTACACCGGCCACGTGCCTACCGCATCACAGCCCACCCCTAAGGTCAGCGCTGCGCACGGCCTCCAGCAACTACAAACACCAGTAACTACTTGCAACTCCTGGACAGAGGACGAGAGGGGTCAGTAAGTCGAGCGGGGTCATATTTCAGGGCCCAACGTGTGGTAGTAGCTGAATCTTAAATCACGCATACAGATCTCAGTTCTTAAGGACATTATCCTCATGTGGACGCAACTGTCGAGAAGCGTAGGCAATCACATGATGATCTTGCATGAGTATGCAACCTAGTCCTTGTCGCGAGGCGTCGCAATAGATAACAAAGTCCTTAGAAAAATCTGGTGGCACAAGTACGGGAGCATGTCAGGTGTCTTTTCAGTTCCTAAAAGCTGAACTCGAACTGTGGGGTCCACTCGAACTTTTTATCTTTCTTGAGAAGTTCAGTTAGAGGTTTAGCAACCTTGGAGAAATTCTCGACGAAGCGGCGACAGTAGCTCGCTAAGCCAAGAAAACTCCGAACTTCTTGACTGTTTCAGGTGGAGTCCAATCAAGGACGGCTTGAACTCGCTCGGGATTGACAGCAATACCCTTACCAGAGATTACGTGCCTAGATAGGTCACTTCTGGCAACCAAAATTCACACTTGGAGAATTTGGCATAAAGACGATGCTCTCGAAGTTTCATCAATACTAGCCTTAGATGCTCGGCATGTTCTTCTCATTCTTGGAGTAGATGAGTATATCATCGAGGTATACCACGATGAATTTATCCAATACTCCATGAAGATCGAGTCATTAACCGAGGGAAGGTGGCTGGAGCATTGGTTAAACCGAAGGACATGACGGTGTACTCGTATTGGCCATAACAGTAACAACAGGCCGTTTTAGGAATGTCCCCGTTCTTGATTTTGATTTGATGGTGCCCAACCGCAAATCCATTTTGGAAAAGACTGAGGATCCAGCGAGCTGATCTACAGATCGTTGATCCTGGGGAGCGGATAGTTGTTCTTGATTGTGACCAAGTTGACAGGTCGGTAATCTACAACCATCCGATCCGTTTCCATCCTTCTTCTTGACGAAGAGGACGGGGCAAGCCCAGGCTAAAGTACAACTACGGTGAAAATTACGTTACATCTCATCGAAGGCATTCCAAGCTCCTATACATTATTTTTCTACACCTCCGAACGTGATACACACCAAGTCGTATCCACAAGTCACGCAGGACTGTGGGAAAATACAACTGTTACAATACTAGTGAAGCTGCTACCAACTCAGACGTCTCCATAGTAATCTTCATAGAGATTACCACCATGTCCTGGAAGCTGAACATGATCATCTGACTCGGATGTGGCCTTGGTCCAACAAACGGTGGCAGAACGGGGTCCACGGGGAGGGTGATGCCTCCTACATCACGCCAATCCTACAATCTGGCAGACCAGACCGCACGGGGTACAAGTCCCTCATGTCCATATACCCAGCCTGCACGGCGGGTGCAAACCGTGTCAGAGGGCCCAGTGATCAGAACGAGTGTTGAAGAGCTCCATTCCAAGGCACGATTCTCACGGTCCTTGTCCTCAAGAAACTCGGTGGTGGTGCGGAGTAGTGATCCTCATGGATAGAGTCAGTGTAGAAGGGCCTGATAGTACCCTTGTGCCGAGAGGCGCAGGGGGGGAATGAGGTGTCCAGGGGGTCGAGGCGACGACATGGAGGACGTCCAGGCGTCCAGCGGCTCGAGCGGCAAGCAGCTGGCACCGTGGCGGGCTCGCGCACGCCGGCGTCACCTCCCTGCCTGCCTGGCGGGGACGAAGCAGCTGGCTGGCATGGGCCAGCACAGTTCTGGGCCGCTAGGTGGGCCGGCTGGTGACTTTGCCAGGTAAGTTTATTTCCTTTTTTTATATCTGTTTTCTAATTTCTGCAAGTTTGTGGCATTTCTAAAAATACCTAGGCACTTTCAAAATCACCAAACTGCTCATGCCCACTGTATAGAGTATATCCAACATGGAACATTTCAGTTTGGGATTATTTGGACATTTAAAATATTTACTAGCATTTAAATGCCCAAATGCAGGTTACATATGATTTAATTCAATGACCTTATGATGACCTAGAAAAATGTGAACCAGTTTTGGCAGAGGTTCTAACCCAAGACAAAAATGATGGACATTTTAGAAGGCCATTTCAGGTTCATTGAAAAAGATTTTAGCAAACCCTAGTTGTTTCCAAGGGGGCTGGGGGTTCTATCATCCCCATTTCAAGTTTCTGGAAAAACTTAAACATGATGCAACACTCTAATGCCTGAACTAGCTAGGGTGTGACAACTCACCCCCACTCAAAAGAATCTCGTCCCGAGATTTAGGATCCTCCGGGAAGAAGGTGGGGTACTCAAGTCGAAGACGATCCTCCCTTTCCCAAGTAGCTTCTTTCTCGGAATGGTGTGACCATTGAACCTTGAGAAACTTGATATTCTGGCGTCGAGTGGTACGTTCAGCTTGGTCAAGGATACGAACGGGATATTCTCGATATGTGAGATTATCTCGGAGATCAAGCGTTTTGTGGTCCACTTCACGGATAGGGTCCGAGAAGCAACGCCTGAGTTGAGAAACGTGGAAGACATCATGAACTCTGGAGAGATGCGGAGGTAGTTCCAATTGGTAGGCAACTTCTCCTCGTTTGGCAAGAATACGAAAGGGTCCAATGTAACGAGGAGCCAATTTACCCTTGATACCGAATCGATGGGTTCCCTTCAGAGGAGTAACCCGAAGGTAAGCCTTCTCGCCAACTTCATAAGTCATGAGCTTATGTTTGCGGTCATATTGGCTCTTTTGACGAGATTGGGCTGTTTTCAATTTCTCACGAATAATGCGAACCTGCTCTTCTGCTTCCAGAATCATATCCGGGCCAAAGAGTTGTCTTTCCCCGGTTTCTGACCAGTTAAGAGGCATTCGGCATTTTCGTCCATAGAGAACTTCGAAAGGGGCTTTGCCCAAGCTAGCTTGATAACTATTGTTATAAGCGAATTCGGCGAATGGAAGACATTTCTCCCAATCCATACCAAAAGAGATGACAGAAGCTCGGAGCATATCTTCCAGAATTTGGTTGACTCGTTCTACTTGACCACTTGATTGAGGGTGGAAGGCGGTGCTAAAGGAGAGACGAGTTCCCATAGCATTTTGGAAACTTTCCCAAAATCGAGAGGTGAAAAGACTTCCACGGTCTGAGTTAATCTCCAATGGAACACCATGAAGAGACACTATTCGGGAGATGTACAAATCAGCTAGCTGGCTAGCGGTTATACTCTCACGAACAGGTAGGAAGTGGGCTACTTTGGAAAGACGATCGACAACGACGAAGATAGCATTATTCCCTCTCTTGGTCCTGGGAAACCCGGTAATGAAATCCATACCGATTTTATCCCATTTCCATTCAGGAATAACCAAAGGTTGAAGGGTGCCAGCAGGCCGTTGATGCTCTGCTTTAACACGACGACAAACGTCGCAGTTAGCAATGTATTGAGCGATTTCTCTCTTCATCCTAGTCCACCAAAACCTCTGGCGTAGGTCTTGATACATTTTAGTACTACCGGGATGAATGGTGAGAGGGGATTCATGAGCTTCCTTAAGGATCAATTGCCGTAGCTGTTGTTTCTTGGGAACCACTACACGGTTTTCAAAGAAGACAACACCTCGATCGTCCATAGAGAAACACTTAGCAGCTCCGCTAGCAATGTTCTCCTGGATGCGGGATATTCCCTTATCACGCGTCTGGGCAGCTATGATTTGATCCGTAAGGTTAGGTTTCGCCACCAGGGTGGATAAGAATCCTTGAGGAGCAATGTGAAGGTTAAACTTGCGAAATTCCTCGTGGAGAAGTGGTTGACTTTGTTGTAACATCAAGTTGTTACAATAAGATTTACGACTTAGCGCATCAGCCATGACATTGGCTTTGCCCGGGGTGTAAGTTATTCCTAAGTCATAATCCGTAATCAACTCGACCCAACGTCTTTGCCTGAGATTCAAATCCGGTTGGGTGAAGATGTACTTCAGACTTTGGTGATCGGTGTAAATTTCGCAACGATTACCGAGAAGGTAATGTCGCCATGTTTTGAGTGCATGGACCACAGCTGCAAGCTCTAGATCATGTGTGGGATAATTATCCTCATGTGGACGCAACTGTCGAGAAGCGTAGGCAATCACATGATGATCTTGCATGAGTATGCAACCTAGTCCTTGTCGCGAGGCGTCGCAATAGATAACAAAGTCCTTAGAAAAATCTGGTGGCACAAGTACGGGAGCAGATGTCAGGTGTCTTTTCAGTTCCTAAAAGCTGAACTCGCACTGTGGGGTCCACTCGAACTTTTTATCTTTCTTGAGAAGTTCAGTTAGAGGTTTAGCAACCTTGGAGAAATTCTCGACGAAGCGGCGACAGTAGCTCGCTAAGCCAAGAAAACTCCGAACTTGCTTGACTGTTTCAGGTGGAGTCCAATCAAGGACGGCTTGAACTCGCTCGGGATTGACAGCAATACCCTTACCAGAGATTACGTGGCCTAGATAGGTCACTTCTGGCAACCAAAATTCACACTTGGAGAATTTGGCATAAAGACGATGCTCTCGAAGTTTCATCAATACTAGCCTTAGATGCTCGGCATGTTCTTCCTCATTCTTGGAGTAGATGAGTATATCATCGAGGTATACCACGATGAATTTATCCAAATACTCCATGAAGATCGAGTTCATTAACCGAGGGAAGGTGGCTGGAGCATTGGTTAAACCGAAGGACATGACGGTGTACTCGTATTGGCCATAACGAGTAACAAAGGCCGTTTTAGGAATGTCCCCGTTCTTGATTTTGATTTGATGGTAGCCCAACCGCAAATCCATTTTGGAAAAGACTGAGGATCCAGCGAGCTGATCATACAGATCGTTGATCCTGGGGAGCGGATAGTTGTTCTTGATTGTGACCAAGTTGACAGGTCGGTAATCTACAACCATCCGATCCGTTCCATCCTTCTTCTTGACGAAGAGGACGGGGCAAGCCCAGGCTAAAGTACAACTACGGTGAAAGACGTTACATCTCATCGAAGGCATTCCAAGCTCCTATACATTATTTTTCTACACCTCCGGAACGTGATACACACCAAGTCGTATCCCACAAGTCACGCAGGACTGTGGAAAATACAACTATTACAATACTAGTGAAGCTGCTACCAACTCAGACGTCTCCATAGTAATCTTCATAGAGATTACCACCATGTCCTGGAAGCTGAACATGATCATCTGGACTCGGATGTGGCCTTGGTCCAACAAACGGTGGCAGACGGGGTCCACGGGGAGGGGTGATGCCTCCTACATCACGCCAATCCATACAATCTGGCAGACCAGACCGCACGGGGTACAAGTCCCTCATGTCCATATACCCAGCCTGCACGGCGGGTGCAAACCGTGTCAGAGTGGCCCAGTGATCAGAACGAGTGTTGAAGAGCTCCATTCGCAAGGCACGATTCTCACGGTCCTTGTCCTCAAGAAACTCGGTGGTGGTGCGGAGTAGTGAATCCTCATGGATAGAGTCAGTGTAAAGGGCCTGATAGTACCCTTGTGCCCCAGGGAGTGATGCTGGCATATAGCGGAAATCAGTGTTCCGAAGCAAGGCAAGTCTGGCTCGCATGACAGTCATCATCGAATAAGCAGCGTCCTGCATGGACATCTCGATGGTAACCCCAAGTCCATATGAGCAATGGAGGGGTTCCGTAGCTCCAGGATAGGAAGGTATATCCTGACTGTACAAAGGTATTGGCTTTGATTAAAGTCTCGAAACTGCTCTTCGACGGTATACTCTGGATACCATCGATAGCCTGTCTCGATCATCACTCGGACCAGCATGGCCGTGTGACCAGGTACATCGAGGCACCGAGTCAGACGAACCACTTGATTCTGGGTGCGAGTGGCCATCTGGAAACACGAAATAAGGCAAAGGCATTAGAATTTTCTAGGAGAAATCGGACAGCATAACGGCTGTAAATGCTCAGAAAAAGATTTGAGACATTCACAACAGTTTGCAAGCCACTCAACAACATCATATCAAGGTTCTGGTTCAACTGACAACATACTAGAAGTAGTAGAAACTGAACTGAGGCTTGTAACCAACAATCCTATAAGTTACTAAGGATTAGTAACACGTGAACCTGATAGAGAGAAGAGAGCCTAGTCCTTAACCCACGTAGAAAGAGAAAAGGATGACTCAGATCAGAGGGCATAAGGTAAAGGAGTAAAAAGAGCCTTACGTCCCACCCACAATCAATTCACCTACATATAACTAAAACATTTCTAGACTCGACATCGACCAGTTTGGCTCAACGAACCTACAGGCAGTCCGGCTCTGATGCCAACGCTGTCAGGACCCCGATTCTAAGTCACACCGATCTAGCCTGTAACACCTCATATCACTTTGCGGCCTCACACACGGTATTCCCACGGGTGTCGCCTTACCATGGCCCGGGACCGTTTGCGCCTTTTGGCTCACGTATATGATAGTGTTGCTAGCATCCATATGACAGAGAACCCGGGCCGACATGGCTAGTCGTGAACCCAAAGCGGCGCTAACTTACGGGGACAGGCATACATGAATCAACATCGAGCATGTCGGTCAGCAGCGTGTGAATCCGGGCTGTAGCACTGGGCTAGCAGGACGCCGGGAAACCGGGCTGTAGCAGGCTAGGCAGGACTCCGGATATCACCGCGTGACATTTCCCCGAAGGGACAGACACAGGAACGAAGTGAAACACATGCCGGCCAGTCTAGGTGTTCCGGAGCAGCAATGCTGGGCTAGCAAGACTCCGGTAAACCGGGCTGTAGCGGACTACCAAGGCTCAGTGGAGACACCAGACTACATTTCCCCATAAGAGAGGCTGCCAAGGATAAACAACTAGATAGTCGGATCCCACACATACCAAGCATTTCAATCATACACACAATATGCTCGATATGTATAAATACAACATGGCATCACAACAAAACTCTACAACTCAAAGTACTTTATTTAAAGGCTCCGGGGAGCCATACATAACATGTTCATACAGATAGGGATCACACGACCCGACACTCAAGTCATACAAACATACAAGCACATGCGGAAGCAACTAGTCTGAGTACAGACACTAGAAAGAAAGAAGGCTTGACGAAGCCCTTCTATCTACATAGGCCCTTCACAAGCTCAGGTCACCACCTGGGTGGCAAGTCACTCGTCAACGTCGAGATCTACATAGAACCCATCGGAGGGGGCGGTGTTCTCGTCTGCAACAGTTATTAAAGCAACATGAGTACAAAGGTACTCAGCAAGTCTTACAACAGATCCTAATATATATGCACATTCTCAAGAAGGGTGGTGGAGTTATTGCAGCAAGCCAGCTTTGACTCTTGGCTACACTATCCTATGAGACACCACTTGAGAAATTAGCTTTCGCACACGAGTCCACTAATCACCATCACAATACTCCACCGTGGATCCTCCCTCGTAATCCTACGAGAGGGCCATCCGCGGTACTCACACTTATCTTGAGTCTTTTAGTAGTAACCATTAACTTGTCTATGAACTGCATAAGCGACCAAGTAGTCCTTTACCGCGGACGCGGCTATTCGAATAGTTTTATACCCTGCAGGGGTGTACTTCGTCACACATGTTTCCACCACTTAGCGTCTGCACACGACATGTGCTCGGCAGACTTCAAGCGAAAGCCGACGTGGGTGTAGACCACGACCTGACTAACCACACAAGTCTCTAGTCCAGGTTTATCGCCTATTCGGGTTCCATCCGCAAGGAAATCCGGCCGGGGTGTCCTCAACGGCCCCAAACGATGTGTGCAGGGTTCCCGAGACACCAAACGGGTGACTCGGTACACCGGCCACGTGCCTACCGCATCACAGCCCACCCCTAAGGTCAGCGCTGCGCACGGCCTCCAGCAACTACAAACACCAGTAACTACTTGCAACTCCTGGACAGAGGACGAGAGGGGTCAGTAAGTCGAGCGGGGTCATATTTCAGGGCCCAACGTGTGGTAGTAGCTGAATCTTAAATCACGCATACAGATCTCAGTTCTTAAGGACGGCCTCAATGAAACAACCCACCATGTACTCCTACATGGCCTTCCATCGATACCTTTACCAAAACATGTTCAACACTTCACTCTCATTACCGACACAACCATTCACTCTAGTTCATCACCCTGATGAGCCAGACCTGACACAACTCTAAGCATAGCAGGCATAGCATGGTAGGAAACACAGACATGGCTCAAACAACTCCTACACATGCTAGTGGGTTTCATCTAGTTACTGTGGCAATGACAGGTCATGCAGAGGATATGGGTTCAACTACCGCAACACACAGCAGTTTGAAACGCGTTGTCTTAATGCAGTAAACGAGAGCAGAAGCGAGAAGATGGGTTGGTATCGAAATGATCAATGGTGTTGCTTGCCTGACAGAGTGGTAGTGGAATACTGCCCTTCAGTTGGATACTCGTGAATATCCTCGGAGGCAGAACCTACCACGAAGAACACATCGAAACACAATCATCACATGGCAATATGCAACAATATGATGCATGCTATGACATGGCAAAATGAGTGTGTTTTGGCTAATGCATCTTAGAACAGGTTGGTTTGAGTTCATTTGAATCAAGGATTCAAATGCAAACCCAAAATAAGAGGTCATATTAGTGCATTAACTTGTTTCATCTAATCAGCAAGGTTAAAGTGTTCTGACATGCATGAAACCAGTACAGATGGAAAGATTGGATTTTTCTGATCCAAATTCATATATAATTTGTTTGATTTGGAGCTACAGATTAATTTCTATGAATTTTTGAAGTTTGTAGAATTTTCTAGAATTTCCTGAATAAAAATAAATCCAGAGAAATACTTATTGCGTCAGCATTGCGTCAGGATGACGTCAGCGGTCAACGGGGCCGGTCCAGGTCAAACCTGGCCAGTGGGTCCCGCGTGTCAGTGTCATTAGTCTAACTAATTTTTAGTTAGTCCTAATCCTAAGTTAATTAGCAGGCGGGTCCCACCTGTCATAGACCCAGGGGGGTCAAACTGGGTCAGCGGGGTCAAACCCGCCGGCGTTTAGCCGCCGGCGAGGCCAGACACGGCGGCGCAGTGCGGGATTCGTGCTCCGGCGACCAAAACGACGGCGGAGCACATCTACGTGATGCGGGAGTGAGCCGCGTCGAGTGGTGGCAGTGGGTGGAGCTGGGGTGGCCGGAAACGACGCCGGCGATGAGCTGTGCGGCTGCCGGAGTTCGGGCGAGCTCGGGCTCGTCGCTAGGGGGCACGGCGAGGTGCGTGGAGTGGTTCTGTGGACTCCTGCGAGTGCGGCGAAGACGATGGCGTGCTCGGAATCGAGCCAACGTGGCTGTGGCCACGACGGCGATGTGCTGAGGCGGCGACGGGTGCGGCCGAGCTCGGTGCAGTCGATGCAGGGCTCGAGAGCGAGAACGGAAAGGATGGGGAGGTAGCTGAGCTCACGGCGGTCACGACGGAGCAGACGGCGAGGTCGGGGACGAGCTGCTGCGGTGGTGACGGCGAAAGGGATCTCCGGCGACGGCGAGGTCGGGCGGGGCTGTTGCGGTGGTTCCGAGGCGAACAAGCGCTCGGGGCTCGGTCTGCTCGATGGAGAGGACGACGATGGAGCTCGTGGACACGACAGCGCGGCTCGGGGACGACGGTGGACGCGGGTTTCACGGTGGCGCGGCTGCGGCTGCGTCGGCCATGGTGGGGAGAGAGCGAGAGAGAGGCGCAGGGGGGGAATGAGGTGTCCAGGGGGTCGAGGCGACGACGTGGAGGACGTCCAGGCGTCCAGCGGCTCGAGCGGCAAGCAGCTGGCGCCGTGGCGGGCTCGCGCAGGCCGGCGTCACCTCCCTGCCTGCCTGGCGGGGACGAAGCAGCTGGCTGGCATGGGCCAGCACAGTGCTGGGCCGCCAGGTGGGCCGGCTGGTGACTTTGCCAGGTAAGTTTATTTCCTTTTTTTTATATCTGTTTTCTAATTTCTGCAAGTTTGTGGCATTTCTAAAAATACCTAGGCACTTTCAAAAATCACCAAACTGCTCATGCCCACTATATAGAGTATATCCAACATGGAACATTTCAGTTTGGGATTATTTGGACATTTAAAATATTTACTAGCATTTAAATGCCCAAATGCAGGTTACATATGATTTAATTCAATGACCTTATGATGACCTAGAAAAATGTGAACCAGTTTTGGCAGAGGTTCTAACCCAAGACAAAAATGATGGACATTTTAGAAGGCCATTTCAGGTTCATTGAAAAAGATTTTAGCAAACCCTAGTTGTTTCCAAGGGGGCTGGGGGTTCTATCATCCCCATTTCAAGTTTCTGGAAAAACTTAAACATGATGCAACACTCTAATGCCTGAACTAGCTAGGGTGTGACACATTAGGTCGCATATATCCGGAGGACCGGAATTTCTTGGGGAATATTGCTTGTGGTGGGTGGGTGGGTGGGTTTAAATCCGAACCCCGCCCCACTGCGGAATCCGGAGTTTGAAGAACTTCGAAGGTTACCAGCCCGGGATCCGGAGCGTCCTGGGAGTTCTCAGGCTTGATGCCCAATTCTGCGTTCAGAAGACAGGGAGTGTTCTCCCGAAGAGGGGTATCCGGATTGCTGGGTTCGGAAATCCGAACATAGCTTGTTCTCAACGTAGGAGAAGAGTTATCGTCGGCTTGTTCTTCGACGACTGCTACCAGATGGGTGATCGGCGGAGATTTGATTTCTCTCTGATCGGGTTTAAGCCCAATCCGATCGTAGTCAGTTGTGACCCCAAGGGCGGCGATGCGATCTAGCAGCTCGTTCAAAGACGATAAGTCTGCCGGATCCATCTTGTCAGAGTACTCGGGGCCGATACGAAGATGATTTTTGGTGGCTTGGGGGACCACGTCTGGCTTAACGACCGGACGGGCGCCCATGGTGAAGCTGCCAAGCCGGAGGATCTGCCCTGAAACTAGGGCTCCTCCAGAAGTAATACTGTCATTGATGACAAGACGAGCCATCAATCCTTCTATCGACGACACAGAGGAACTCTCAATGAAAGCACCAATGTCGGTGTCAAAACCGGCCGATCTCGGGTAGGGGGTCCCGAACTATGCGTCTGAGGATCGAAGGTAACAGGAGACAGGGGACACGATGTTTACCCAGGTTCGGGCCCTCTTAATGGAGGTAAAACCCTACGCCCTGCTTGATTGTATTTGATGAGTATAGGGGTTACAAGAGTTGATCTACCATGAGATCGTAATGGCTAAACCCTAGATGTCTAGCCTATGGGAATTGTGATTGTCTCTATGGACCAACCCCTCCAGTTTATATAGACACCGGAGGGGGCTGGGGTTGTACAAAGTCGGTTTACAGAGAGAGGAAGCTATATGATTAGCCACCAAGCTTGTTATCCACGCCAAGGAGAGTCCCATCCGGACACGGGGGAAAGCCTTCTATCTTGTATCTTCACGGCCCATCACTCCGGCCCATGTCACATAGCCCGGATGCTTGAGGACCCCCTTATCCAGGACTCCCTCAGACATGTTATGAATGAATCCTGTGATGACCCCATTCATCCTCTTGAATGACATCATGATGTGCAGGAATGTTGGCCCGAGGTCGATGATGTCATCCACAATGTGGGCACACAGATGCACTATGACGTCAAAGAACGCGGGCGGGAAGTACATCTCAAGCTCATTTAGTATGACAACGTTCTCTTCCTGTAGCCTTTGGAGTTGTTTCACACTGATCGACTTTCGAGACATAACAACAAAAAAGTTGTAGAGACCAGTAAGCGTGTCACGGACGTGCTTGTCCTTATCCCTCTAAGTGCAACCAGGAGTATCTGCATCATCGTCACCGGACAGTCATGAGACTTCATCCTGCTGAACCTTTTCTTCTTGGTGTCTAGAAATCAGCTTATCTTCCCACAGTAACTGGAACTAACTTTGCTTCTGGTAAGGCACTTGAAGAATTGATAAGGTGAAGCAAGAGGGGAGGGGGCAATAATGCTCTTCCTTATTGTTGTCTTTTTTGCCCCTGTCTTCCATCTTCGTCTCCGTCTCCATCTCCTCCGACGACTTCTTATAGGGCATGTGGAGATCTTTCCTGATATTCAAATATTTCAAGTCTTTTCTTGCCTTCGGCCCACCCTTGGTCTTATCCGGCATGTTCATCAGTTGTCGGCGTACGACACCTATGGGATCGCGGGGATCCCTTCTACGATTCGGCAGGGAGAGAGGTATGCACAAAGAGCAGAACCAATGATCGATGCGAGGTGATTTTTACCCAGGTTCGGGCCGCTAATCAGCGTAAAACCCTACTCCTGCCTTGTCTTATTAAGGGTGTTCTTGAGCTCAAACTCCAGGAGCGCTAGCAATGAACAGTACGTTCAAAGAGTAGCTACGCATGCAGAATGGGCCAGATGATCCTCCCCTGTAGCAGTTGCGTTGGGCCTCCTTTTATATGTCCAAAGGGGTCACCACAGTGGCAAAAATTACATACATTGAGGTGTAAAGTAGCTACAGGGTTATCATACCTAACCACTGACGGTTTAGGACAAATGCAATTAATGCACCGTGAGGTGTCCGTTTAGGTGTCCTCATTTTCTTGGGGATGGAAAAAGGAGCCATCCCATCAGCACCGCTTAAGCTCTCCTCCACTGGTGCCCTGCCACGCATCCAGGAATGGGCCCAGAATGCTAGGCTGGTTGCTGTGCTGAAGCGGTGGCACATTGATAGAATCTTGCCGGGGCGCAAATCTTGCCGGGCACAAATCTTGCCGGGCTTCGCAAGCCACCCCGGCAAGATCTTGCCGGGGGCCTGGTCTTCGGTCTTCAGCTCTTCTTATCTCCTGATCCTTTAATTCTTGGTTCGAGAGTCCCTTTGACAATCTTGAACTAATCTCCAATTGTTCCCCCGACAAGCCTTGCCGCGGGCTTGGCTACAACTGCCCGTGCACAAGTATGGGGTACTAAAGTCCCAATACTTAGTACACCGACAGGAGCCCCCGGGCCTAGGCCACACACAAGTGCGAGGCGTTGTTGGGCTAGGCCCAAACAGTGCACGGGCACACGTGGCAGGGGATTATCTGCTCGTGATGATTTCGCTTACTGCGTCCCCCCACTACGCGCATTGAATGCGCGACGTGGGGCGTGTGCGCTGAACGGCCGCGGCCGCAGCGCGCTTGTAGAGGCGTATTCACATTTGGCAGTAAAAGAGGCGGCCTCGCTCCTTCCCCATAAAAAGGGAACTGCAGAGGTGCTGCCTATTTACCCCCTCTTCTTCCTAATCTGGACTCCGCCATTGCCTTCTCCTTCTCGAGCTCAAAGCCAGACTTCTTCTTATCTGCTCTTCGCTTCCGCACCCGTTCTATCCTCGGCTTCCGCCCTCGCAACCGCCATGCCACCCAAGGCCAGCAAGGGCAAGGGCAAGGAGACGAAAGCCGATGTCACGAAGAGCAAGCTGGTGAAAATGCGGAAGAAACACGTCGTCTTCGCCCCGACGCTCGACGCGAAAGCTCTGAAGAACCGGTACCAGTGCATGTGGGCGAGGGAGATGCAAGCTCACCCCGCAACTCGCGTGATTCTAGGTTCTTGTTCCAAAAGCGGACCTGATAGATATCCCTTCTTCGTCACTTATTTCTATTGCGGGCTCTGTCCTCCATTCTCTGATTTCTTCAATGACATTATGTACACATACGGCTTCCATCTCCTTGATTTCACGCAGAATGCTGTACTGTGTATGTCCATCTTTGCGAAAATTTTGCCGGAGTAGCTCCCAACACTGCCCTCTTCCGCCATTACTTTATTCCCCGCATCCAAAAAGGGGAGGCCCTCTCTGGTTCTATCGCCTGGATTCCAAGGGCTTGGAACAAGGAAATATACCCAGATAGGGTTTACCACGAGAAGTGGGATGAATGGCGGTCCGAGTGGTGCTGGATCAAGGAAAAAGATCCCCATCCATTCTGTTCACCCCGATGGCAGAAGGCGGTCCGCGACAGCGACTGGAGCGATTTCACCGCGGAAGACGAGAGGCTCACGGTCGCGACCACCAGAATCCTTCGCCTGAAAGCTGCCGGGCTCACAATGGAGATGATTGGCTTCGATTTCCTCCGCCGCCGCATCGCCCCTCTACAGAGCAAGGGAAGACTAGCTTGGGAGTACCGGAACGCTGCAGATATCATGAGACTGCGCCCTAGATTGAACAACAATTTGACTGCTATGTAGCTTGGCGCTCTCCGCCACAAGCTATTCCAGCGCGATAACAAACATCGGTTGCCGGCAAGAATTGTCCCTTTGTGCAACAACTCCTCCCTGGGGTCGATTATTGCCACAATGCCACTGTTAAATGCCCACGGTCTTGACGCGACTTGGGTCGAGCCATCTGAGGAGGAAGCACAAAAGTTCTTCGACAACTTGTCGGAGAGGGCCATCCGGGAAGAGACGGACCTCATTCGCGCCACTACTGATGAAGAAGTGGCGTATATCGCCACTAGGGCAGAAGAGGCGAATCTTGCCGCGAAGGCCAGCAGCGTCGGCTTCACAGAATGGGAAACCAGTGACGCAGAGGTTGTGATGGAAGAGAATCCTACCGGGGAGGATAAGGCTGCCGGGGAACAGAGCAGCACAGTTGCTGAGAGCTTGTCCGACGAAGACGCAGCTGAAGAAGAGCCGCAAGAGGAGCTCCCAGCCCCGAAGAAGACAAAGCGTGTTCTTCGAAAGGCCGCTTCTGGCATCCCGGCAAGCCAACCCTCTTCGAGCAGTGAGGCTCCTGGCAAGAAGGCGGCCAGCAAGACTGCACCACGGCAAGGAGTTTGACAGCAACCTGTGCGGCGCGCGAGACACACACCTGCGGCAACTACTGGGGCGGCAGGGTCGTCTCACACAACCGCACCGGAGGATGAGGTGGCAGAGCCATGCCAACCCCCTGCATTTGCTACAGCCAAGCGACCCAGGACCCCTCCTCCGCCCCTTCACACGGGAACTGCAACGGAGATCGA
Source organism: Thinopyrum elongatum (assembly GCA_011799875.1). Lineage (NCBI taxonomy): Eukaryota > Viridiplantae > Streptophyta > Magnoliopsida > Poales > Poaceae > Thinopyrum > Thinopyrum elongatum. The sequence continues at coordinate 376,346,946 of CM022303.1, read as the reverse complement.
TTTCGACATCTCCGGCTTCAGCCCGGAACGAGAAGAGGAAGAGTAAGTATCCTGTCGCAGCCTTTATCTCCCAAATTTCGGATTAATCTCATAGCTTTGTTTTGTCTTGTCTCTGCAGCGATGTAGAGACCTTGGCAGAAAGGATGGCGAAGAGGGCGAAGACTTCCACGGGCGACGAGCCCCTGGCAGGTTCCATAAGTGCGCCAGAAACTATCGTCATCAGCCCGGAGCTTAGCCCCCGACGCAGCCCCCAGCACAGCCCCCAGCGTGAGTCCATTACTCATTTTCCGCTGGCGGGCACTGAGGTTTCTATTTTTGCCACTGATATCTTTGGGCTTGCAGGAGAAGAACGGCAACAGGGAGAATTATTGGAAGACGCCCCCGTCATGCCACCTCCGTCGACCACGCCGCCCATAAGTGCATCCCCGGCAAGAGATCCTACCGACGAGCTTGTCTTGATTGAGGAGGAGCTGGCAAGCATGGGCACCGGCAACCTTCCCCCGGCAACCGAGGTTGCCGGGAGGGGCGAGGCCACCTCTCAACAGCTCGACGCAGGTAACTGGTTGCCTCAGAGTGCTTGCTATTCTTTCCTTTATCTCTCTTTCTTTGGTCTTCTTGAGCTTCAATCTTGATCTCATTCTGTTTCCCTCCTTCGTCCTTTAGAATTCCCTGTGATGGAACACATGGACGTCGATGCTGTCATCGAGGAGACAGCCAGGGATGTTGCCACCGAGGCCGACAAAATCGCTGCTAGCGAGGCCACCAAGGATGCCACCGTCGAGGCCGGCGGTGCCTCTGCCGACGAGGCCGCCAAGACTGCACAGGAGGAACCCGCCAAGGAATCTGCTGAAAGGGACGGCAAGGAGGTTGGTGACTGTACTGACGACATTCCTGCCGTAGGAGCACCAGGCGCTACGCCGGTCACGAAGCCCCCAGCTGCTGGTGAGGCAGCTGCTGAGGATCAACCGTCAACATCCGAAGCCCCTTCATCAAGCAAATATCTCAAAGTTGGCGAGAACCTGTTCGTCAACTTGCCGGGGATGGCAAGCATTGGGGCACCGACCAAAGGGGAAACTTTTGATGAAGAAATCAGCACTGCTGCTGGGCTCGAGATCGTCAACGAACCAAGTGTCAGCAGCAGCAAATCTGAGGAAGATCAGCTCCTTCAGGCCATGGGCGATAACTTCCGCAAGCTCCAAGCGCTCCACCGTGCCCAAAAAGAGAAGGTAGATTCCAGAGCTGCAGTTGTTGAAGCAGCTGTCGGTGTCAAAACCGGCAGATCTCGGGTAGGGGGTCCCGAACTGTGCGTCTAAGGTCGATGGTAACATGAGACGGGGGACACGATGTTTACCCAGGTTCGGGCCCTCCTAAGGAGGTAATACCCTACGTCCTGCTTGATTGATCTTGATGAATATGAGTATTACAAGAGTTGATCTACCACGAGATCGTGATGGCTAAAACCCTAGAAGTCTAGCCTGATTATGATTATGATCATGATTGCCTCTATGGACTAAACCCTCCGGTTTATATAGACACCGGAGGGGACTAGGGTTGTACAAAGTCGGTTACAGAGAAAGGAATCTTCATATCCGAACGCCAAGCTAGCCGCCCACGCCAAGGAGAGTCCCATCTGGACACGGGAGAGAGTCTTCTATCTTGTATCTTCACGGCCCATCAGTCCGGCCCACATTACGTAGCCCGGACGCCCGAGGACCCCTTAATCCAGGACTCCCTCAGTAGCCCCTGAACAAGGCTTCAATGACGATGTGTCCGGCGCGCAGATTGTCTTCGGCATTGCAAGGCGGGTTCCTCCTCCGAATACAAAACAGACTTCGAGCATAGAAAACATGTCCGGCTCTGCAAAACAAGTACCACACACAACCGCAGAGAGTATAATATTTTATGAGTCCAATCTACTGACAACTTTTTGTAACGCGACACCACGTTCCTGCACGGTTATTATTTTGAACTGTTTTTTATTAGCCTCCCGCTCCATGTTTCGAGAAGCGGTTTTATTGGCACGTCTTGTCGAAGCAGAGATCATGTCCCCTTATTACGGGATTCTCATCAATACGGGCATGGGTACCCCAACCGTCCCGTTGGTATGATTCCATGGGAATAGGCAGGTTTTGAGGCCTAGGAGGAGGTGTTTTTGATATTCTTCGCCTTTATAAAGGGGCACAGACCCGTCTTTCTCCTCCACGCTTTCCCTTTCCTCATCTATTCCAACCTCGGGTTCTAGCACCCAAGGTTCGATTTATTTGTTCCGAGCCTTCTAGCCATGTCCGGACCCAACCTCCAAGGCCGGTGGGTGGCCTCCTCTGTCACAGAGGAGGATATCGCGAAGCTCCGGGCAGCAAGATACCTGACCGCGGAAATACCCCACAGGCTCCCTGCTCAAGGGCAGGTCATTCCTACTCCCAGATCCGGCGAGAGGGTCGTATTCATCTCTAACTTCCTCCGAGGGCTAGGGTTCTGTTGGTGTACTAAGTATTGGGCCACTAGTACTCACAGGCTCCCTGCTCAAGGGCGCGCCAAAGATGTCGGGGTACGACACCTATGGGATCCAAAGGGACCCCTTTACGATTCGGCGGGGGGAGAGGTATACGCAAAGAGCAGAACCAATGATCGACGCGGGAAGATTTTACCCAGGTTCGGGCCGCTGATCAGCGTAAAACCCTACTCCTGCCTTGTGTTCTTATTAATGTTCTTGAGCCCAGCCTTCAGGAGCGCTCGCTGTGAACAGTACATTCAAAGAGCAGCTACGCATGCAGAATGGGCCAGAAGTTCTCCTCCCCTGTAGCAGTTGCCTTGGGCCTCCTTTTATACGCTCCAAGGGGTCACCACAGTGGCAAAATGTACATACATTGAGGTGTAAAGTAGCTACAGGGTAATCATACCTAACCCCTGACGGACTAGGACGAACGCATTTAATGCACCATGAGGTGTCCGTTTAGGTGTCCTCACTTTCTTGGGGATGGAAAAAGGGGCCATCCCATCAGCACCGCTTAAGCTCTCCCCCATTGGCTCGTCGCCACGCATCCAAAGAAGGACCCAGAATGTCGGGTTTGTCGCTGTGCTAGAGCGGTGGCACAACAACAAAACCTTGCCGGGCACCGAAGCTTGCCGGGCACCAAGCCTTGCCGGGCTCCGCAGGCCACCCCGGCAAGATCTTGCCGGGGAAGCTGGCCTTCGGATTCCAGCTCTTCTTATCTGCTGATCCTTAGATCTCTGACTGGATGGTTTCTTTGATGGCTTGAATCAACCTCGAACTGTTCCCCGGCAAGCCTTGCCGCGAGGATGGCTACAACTGCCCGTGCACAAGTACGGGGTACTAGTGGCCCAATACTTAGTACACCGACAGGAGCCCCCGGGCCTAGGCCATACACGAGTGCGAGGCGTTGTTGGGCTAGGCCCAAACAGTGCATGGGCACGCGTGGCAGAGGATTAACTGCTCGTAAATATCTCATTACTGTGCCCCCCACTACGCGCGTCTAACGCGCGGCGTGGGGAGTGTGCCCCAAAGGCTGCAACTGCGACGCGCCTATAGAGGTGCATTCACATTGGGGAATAAAAGAGGCGGCCCCGCTCCTTCCCCATAAAAAGGAGAAGCCGCAGAGGCACAAGCCTATTTACCCCCCTCTTCTTCTCAATCTGGCCGTCGCCATCGCCTTCCCCCTCTCGAGCTCAGAGTGAAGCTTTTCCTCTTCCGCCCGCCGCTTCCACGCTCGCTTCACCCCCGACAGGTTCGCTCTCCATCCCTTTGTTCGCGGACTCATGTTCTATTACGGGCTAGATTTTCATGATCTGGCTCCGGAATCCTTTCTTCACATCTCGGTGTTCATCGTCATGTGCGAGGCCTTTCTCCGAATTCCCCCACACTTCGGCTTATGACTCAAGACCTTTAATATGACGCCGAAGGTAGTCGATGGGAAGCAAGCGGAGTGCGGCGGTGCTACGGTGAGCAAACTCACCCATACACCTTGGCCAAAAGGCTCTTTCACGGAAACCTCCAACCTATGGCAACGGGAGTGGTTTTACATCACTGAACCCCATGGTACCAAGTGGGCAGCTACACCTGCGTTTCGTTCGGGCCCTCCATTACGGCTCACATCATGGATTAATAAGGGGCTGGACTGGGGATCAACGGATGAAGTGCAGACGCTACAAAGCCGCATCCAAAGCCTCCTCGAGAAGGACACCGGCCTCATCAACGTAATCCAGGTAATGCTAGTTCGTCGGGTCCTGCCGTGCCAGCGACGGCCCCTCCGCATGTGGGAGTTCAATCCGGAAGGACCACGGACCCTTCAGCACTTCTTTGGCACGACGCACAAAGGAATGTGGAAGTTATTCTTCAGGACACGAAAACAGTGGCCGGATACTACCGAGGACATCGGCCTCGACTGCAACTATCCGGATACCTCGGTAGGCCCTCGACTCTCTGAACACAGCTTAATTAAATATCTTGTAACAATATACTGAGAAAACCATCTTCGACCAGGGCTGGATCAAGAAGGCGGAAAGAATTAGGTGTTCGGCCCCTCTTCCCGAAGACTCAGCAGATCATGTGTTAACAAGGATGCTGGTTCCGGTGCCATATCAAGTGTCGGCGAAGGGGGACAAAGAGGAGAGCAAGGAGGCCAAAGGTGACCTCTATTCTAAAGGTACACCAGACACTATGTCCGGGGAGATTGGAACTCCCTCTTCCGAAGACAAAAGAGAAGGAGAAACTGACATTCCCTCTCCCGATGGGAAGAAGAGGGCCGCCTCCGAAGATTTGGAAGCAAAGGCTCTTAAGCGAGGGAAGATGTCCCTGTCAGGTGGCTCGGGTTCAGAAGACGATGTTGTCGCGCAGTTCCTCCGTAAGGACAAGCCTTTAGCTGAATCGTAAGTGAACAGGGGTGTCCAAAACATATCCCATTTCTTTCCGGTTACCAGGGTAACATTTAAATTATATGTTTGCAGTCCGGCACGTAGTCTTCCTCAACAGTCCTCCTCCTCGGGGGATCTTCTTCCGGAGATGATGGAAAGCGAGATGCCTCCACAGACCTTCTCGCCTGACAAGGCGGACGACGCCGAGGTGTCGTCCCGGCGGATCTCTCCCGATCAACAAGCGGTGCGAGGGATAATGAAAACTACGCCCGAAGGTGATACTTCGGCCGTCCAGAGTCCGGGGCATGCGGACCCTGTGGGGACCAACAATAAAGGGCCCGGGCTATCCGGTTTACAGCCGGGGATGACTCTATAGTCGGGTAAACATATTCTTCCGAAGAAAGCCCGTACTCCCGCGGCCGCTCCCAGGGATCCGGGGGCGCCGGATACATTGACGGGCATGCTGCAACATGCGTCCGTTTCAGAGGAACATCGTACCTTAATGGGTACGGTAGTTGAGAGGATTCTATCCGCGAAAAGCAAATTGAATGAATCCTTCATGAGCCTGCTAGGAGGCTTCGAGGTATGCAATGTAATATCTTCAATTGCACTTCTACGTGCAAAATGCACCTGTGTATAGGTAGTAGCCCCTGAGACTCTGATTGGCGTCCGAAGGGAGGTGATCAGAGGATCAAAAAATATATTCCCAGGAAATAATCTTATGAATTGGCACACAGGCTGTCTCATCCATCACGACTGCCCAAGCTACAGAGGTTGCAAGGCTGAAGCAGAAACTTGATGTGGCGGATGACGACCTCACACTTATTAACAGGCGGCTCGATGAGGCGCAAGGTATGTTTTTAGGGGCAGTCAGTATATGTAAGTATGATAATATGAGCATGATGCTGAAAATTGTATACTGAGATGTGCATAACTGCAGATAATACTGCCGCAGTTGAGGCCCTATGGGCTGAGCTTGCCCGGGCCAAGGAGCAAGCCAGGATGAGTGAGGCGGCTGCCAAGAAGGCAGCTGCTGAGTTAAAGGCCGAACAGGCTGCTCGGCGCCAGTGCGAGGAGAGAATATCTACCATGACGCGCGAGCTAAAGGATGCCAATGTTCGATGCAAATTCCTCGAAAAGGATAACAAAGCCAGAACAGTCAATCTCGGCAAGGCCTTACAAGAGGCAAGAGAAGCACGGTCCGAGTCTAGAGCGGCTCGGGAAGAGATCCGGCAAGCTGGGGAGATAGCGGCTGGTAAGCCTTTCTTATTACAGACTAAATTTGGCGATCCGAAGTATGCCCCCCTTAATCAAATGTGGAGTTCTCCAGACACATTCTTGGACTTGCCGAAGAGTGTCTCTGATGCGGCGCAGTTTTACCAAGCGCAAGAAGGACGTGCAACGGAGAAGCTTTTCTGGTCGCAATTCAGCATGCCGAAGCGTCCGCTGTTACTGAACGAACAGATGGCCTAGTGGGCCGAGCTCCACAAGATATGCGGATTAGCCATGAAGGACATCGTGGTCCGGCTGTGGCCGACTGAGCCAATTCCGAATAGTTATTTCGGTTTGGTGCAGCGACTTGTTCATGCGGTGTCGCGTATCGACGCTGTTAAGCGGTCAACATGCATTGAGGGTGCATGGATGGCCTTTGCCCGCGTCAAGACGTACTGGGCGAAGATGAAGGCCACCGATATTGCAGCGAAGAGTCCACCCGAGGGCAAGGACCATCACACGCCAGAGCATTATTTTGAGGATGTCCTAGAGGGTGCCCGCTTGATAGAGGGTCAGTGCTAGAAAAATATGATGTTCGAGTGAGTATACCAAATTTGTAAAAACAATATTATGACATATTAAGGCCATATTTTATACTTTTGCCTGAAAGTTTTGGTTCCTCCTGTGCGGCCGTTCTTAGTATAATCTAAAAGTTTGCCAGTCGTCGGCTTCAGCCCCCTCGCATATAATACGGGGGTGTTCGGAAAAGCAATTGATCACTCTTGACCCAACGTCTTGGTCCGTGAAGGAGGTGTCAATGTGGCGAACTAGGCAATCGGACTATAGGGCTTTAACACTTTCACTTAGCCATAGGAGTTTGACGGCGGGTCTACGATATAGCCCCTGGTATGTACACGTTTACCCGAATACGGTGCGTTACATAGGTGACCAGAAGAACGGTCCTTCGTGTAATACGGAAAGAATCGCGAAAGATTCTGATGAGTCATCGAGTGGTTGACCAGCTCTCGCCGCATCATGACAGTCAGTTTTCGGCTTTCTCTACTAAGGTGCTCATCCGGATAAGCCAGGACACAATCGCAGTAGTTCTCCCTTTACTACCCTAGCCGATATAGCGGAACGTAAGGTAGTAAGCACAGGAGCCGGGCAACCCAACTATTGACCAAAGACATGATTCGGAGCTGATGCATATAAGGCCAAACTCGTGACGCCGAAGTGTGCTGAAAAGCTGTTCGGACTTGTCGGCAACTCATGTGTTGCCGTATCGAGCCCCTGGCAATTTGTGCTGAGGTGCGTTCGTGAAACAACCGAAGAAGCAAAATTCAGTACATAGAAAAAGCGAATACTGAATACGGGTTATGTTCACTGGAATCTGATTGACACGTCAAACGTAATTTTACAGATTATAACGCCCTTACCCGGGTTATTTAACATGCCGGGGGCCGAGGGCTGAGGAAAAAAGGCACTTTACAGGTTTGAAATAAAGAGTGCGGCCTTACTAAAATCATTAGGACCTCCTGTCGCACGTCTGCGCTGCCTTGCCTCAGTTAAAGGACTCCTTAGTAGGAATAGCCCATGGTTATTTATATGAAGCCGAACTTTAGAAAGAGTCCGTAAGATGACCAGGCTTTGAATCACCTGTTGTAAAAAATAAAAAATAGTCAGAAAAAGTAAAAAGACTATGAGGGTGCGGACTGCATTGTAGGCCTGTCCGTACTGTGCCTCCGCCGATGACCATGGTATTTTAAATGCATAATTATGTGTGCGCGGTATAAACTTCGCGGCTATATGGGGCGGACGACGGAGGCTGAACTGCTAATCCAGCTCTGAGATTGATCTGTCCTGTTTAGTAGAGACCGACGGCTTGACGGCCGATGACGTATGCGGCTTGATAAGGCCACTTTGTACTTCGGCTACAGTAGCCATGGTACGCTTCTCTGTACGGAGGGAGCATTCCGTATTTCCGTTTATCATGATGACGCCGCGTGGACCGGGCATCTTAAGATTGAAATAGGCGTAATGTGGGACCGCATTAAAACGAGTAAAAGCGGTACGCCCGAATAGTGCGTGGTAGCTGCTGCGGAACGGGACAATATCGAAGGGCAAGCCTTCGCTTCTAAAGTTGTTCGGCGAGCCAAAAACAACTTCCAATGTAACCGAGCCCATGCAGCGAGCTTCTACGCCGGACACTGCTCCCTTAAAGGTAGCTGTGGTGGGCTTGATTAGTGAAGGGTCAATGCCCATTTTGCGGACAGTGTCTTGGTAGAGCAGATTAAGACTACTGCCGCTGTCCATAAGGACTTTTGTGAGATGGAACCCATCGATAAATGGATCGAGGATTAGAGCTGCCGAACTTTCGCGACGGATACTGGCTGGGTGGTCCTTGCGATCAAAAGTGATCGGGCAGGCCGCCCATTGGCTTAATTTTGGGGTGCCGGGCTCTATGGCATTGGCATCCTGTAGTGCGCGCTTGTGCTCCTCTGTAGGGATGTGCGTCACGTATACCATGTTAACTATTTTTACTTTGGGGGGAAATTGCTTCTGACCCCCGGTGTTCGGCTGGCAAGTCTATTTGTCATCGCTATCACTGTGCGGCCCCTTCCCCTTGTGTTCGGCGTTAAGCTTGCCGGCTTGTTTGAAGACCCAACAGCTTCTGTTGGTGTGATTGGCTGGTTTACCGGGGGTGCCATGAATTTGGCAGGGCCAATCCAGTATCTTGTCTAAATTGGATGGTCCGTCTCTGCTTGCCTTGAATGGCTTTTTCCGTTGACCAGTTTTGGAGCCGCTGAATCCGGCGTTTACCGCCGTGTCTTGCCTTTCTTTGATTATTATTTCGACGCTTGTGTTTATGGCGTCGTGGCTTGCCGTTGTCGTCCCGAACTTCGGAAGTGCCCGGATCACTGGTGCTGTTGTTTCTACGAGCGAGCCAGCTATCTTCTCCCACGCAAAAGCAGATCATCAGAGCAGTAAGGGCTGCCATGGATTTTGGTTTTTCTTGACCGAGGTGGCGGGCAAGCCATTCATCTCGGACGCTATGTTTAAAGGCCGTGAGGGCTTCGGCGTCCGGACAATCGACAATTTGGTTCTTTTTAATTAGGAACCTATTCCAGAGCTGCCTGGCTGACTCCCCGGGCTGCTGGATGATGTGACTTAGGTCGTCGGCATCCGGAGGCCGGACATATGTACCTTGAAAGTTATCGCGGAAGGCGTCTTCCAAGTCTTCCCAGCTACCAATGGAGTTCTCTGGGAGGCTGTTCAGCCAGTGCCGCGCTGGTCCCTTTAACTTTAGTGGGAGGTATTTGATGGCGTGGAGGTCATCACCGCGGGCCATGCGGATATGGAGAAGGAAATCTTCAATCCATACTACGGGATCTGTTGTTCCATCATATGATTCAATGTTCATGGGTTTAAACCCTTCCGGGAATTCGTGCTCCATTACTTCATCAGTGAAGCAGAGGGGATGTGCGGCGCCTCTATATCGGGCCAAGTCGCGACGTAGCTCGGATTGAGTTTGTCAGAAGTTTTCGGCCCGGGCATGGTTATGTTTGTCATGTCTGGCTTGATAGCCATCGTCGCGCGCCAGGGCATGCCCCCGCGATCTGTAGATTGATCTGGACTGACCTCCTCTATTGTCCAGGTCCTGCCGCAAGTCATATGTATGACCCCGGGCTGTTATGTCTCTGCTTTTGCGGCAAGGTAGTATGGGCTGGTGTTCGGCTTGAGTTGCCGCGTTGTCCTGGCCACGCGGTGGTCGGTCAGCCGCATTACATGTTGATGGCGTGGGCTCAAGTGCCTCGTCGTTGAATTGGGGTAGCAGTTTACGCTTCGGGTAACTTTTAATGGGGCGCTCGAGTCCGTATTCCTCGGCTGCCAGGACATTAACCCATCTGTCGTTGAGTAGATCTTGATCAGCTTGAAGCTGCTGTTGTTTCTTTTTCAGGCTCCTCGCAGTGGCTATTAGCCAGCGCTTAAATCGCTCCTGCTCGACGGGTTCCTCAGGCATGATAAAGTCTTCGTCGCCGAGGCTCACCTCATCTTCGGAGGGTGGAAGATAGTTGCTGTCCTCCGAGTCTTCGTTTATGGCCTGTTCATCAGGGTTGGCTTGCCCATCTTCCCTATCGTCCTGTTTGAAAGTCAGCTCGACGGGATCTTCTTTGTCTTCGGCCTCATCCGGAGTATTGTTTTCTCTCGTGCCGGTATTGCTGTTTTTTCCACGGCGTGATTTAGAGCGGCGCCGCTGACGTCGGCACTTTGGCCGTGTCTCAGGAGGTTCATCCTCGACTGGATCTTTCTTGTTATTGCCGTTATTCTCTTTGGGGGTATCCACCATGTACACGTCATACGAGGAGGTGGCTGTCCAGCGCCCAGTAAACGGCGGGTTTTTGGCCTGCTCCTCTCCGGCATCGTCATCCATACCGTCGATGTCTTCGGAGTCATAATCGAGCATGTCGGTTAAGTCTTCGACAGTGGCAATGAAGTGGGCGGTGGGTGGGAAGCGAAATTCTCCATCATCAGCCTCCAGTTCAAATCGGATATAGTTCGGCTGTGAGTCCCCCGCTAAGGAGAGGGTTTTTAATGAGTTTAGCACATCACCCAAAGGTGAGTGCCGAAAGATGTCCGCGGAGCTGAACTCGACGATCGGCGCCCGATCAAGCTCGATGGGCGCGGACGCACGCGGTTCGGAACCTGTGGCCGGAGACGAATCCGAGGTTCTGGTGACACAGATCCCGTTTGAAGTTGGGTCTGTGTGCGGCTCCAACGCCGCTGAGTCTGCGGCTTCCGTGGCGGGGTTGAGCTTCCCGTCCTCGGATGGCGCAATCTACTCCGGATCTAGGGCCAGAGCGGTTACAGGAGCTATCTCCCAGGTATGGTCCGATGACAGATTTAGGTCATGTTCATCACGGTGGCAGGTAGCGGTTGCCATGGGCTCTAATCCATCGAAGATCAAGTCTCCGCGGATATGAGCAACGTAGTTCAAGCTTCCAAACCTGACCTGATGGCCAGGGGCATAGCTGTCGATCTGCTCTAGATGACCAAGCGAGTTGGCCCGCAGCATGAAGCCGCCGAATACGAAGATCTGGCCGGGGAGAAAGACCTCCCTCACGGCAGCATTGTTGTGGATGATTGATGGAGCCATCGAGTCTTCTAGCAACAACACAGTGGAACTCTCAATGAAAGCACCAATGTCGGTGTCAAAACCGGCGGATCTCGGGTAGGGGGTCCCTTATCCCGAACTGTGCGTCTAAGGTCGATGGTAACAGGAGACGGGGGACACGATGTTTACCCAGGTTCGGGCCCTCCTATGGAGGTAATACCCTACGTCCTGCTTGATTGATCTTGATGAATATGAGTATTACAAGAGTTGATCTACCACGAGATCGTGATGGCTAAAACCCTGGAAGTCTAGCCTGATTATGATTATGATCATGATTGCCTCTATGGACTAAACCCTCCGGTTTATATAGACACCGGAGGGGACTAGGGTTGTACAAAGTCGGTTACAGAGAAAGGAATCTTCATATCCGAACGCGAAGCTTGCCGTCCACGCCAAGGAGAGTCCCATCCGGACACGGGAGAGAGTCTTCTATCTTGTATCTTCACGGCCCATCAGTCCGGCCCACATTACGTAGCCCGGACGCCCGAGGACCCCTTAATCCAGGACTCCCTCAGCAGCTGAAACAGATTTTCAAAAGCGCGTTGAACAAACGCAAATCTGGCACGCCGAGGCCTATCAAGAGTTGACTGCCAACCGGGAACAAGTGAGCCAAAGCTGGACGGAGCTCCTCTTGAAACAATCTGACATAGAGAAGGCACAAGAGGAAGCTGCGCAAAGAATTGCCGCTGAAGATGCCCTCCTGACGGAGCGCCGCATTGCGCTTGATGCTCACGAGGAAGATCTTGCTGCACATGAGCAGGCGCTCGCCGCCAAGCTTCGCAGCAAAGATAAAGAAATCGAGAAGCTTGTCGCGCAGCGGACCCAGGAGCTGGAGCAGAAGCACAAGGAGGCACTCGAAGCTCTAACTGTAGATCATGCCGGCAAGCTCAAGGAGGCCGTCGATGCTGCCGAGGCTGCAGAGGCCGCTAAGAATGAGCTGAGCGACAAAGTGAAGAAGCTGGAAGTGGATCTTGAAGAACACAGCAAGGAGCTCTCGATGCTCAAAGGTGACAGGGAGAAAACCCTCCACACCCTGGCGGGGATGCAAGTTGCCATATCTGACAAGACCAAGCAGCTCTCTTCTGCCAATGATATCATTGCCGATCTGAGGCTGAAGCTGGCCACGCTGGAGAAGTCTCTTGAGGACGGCAGGACCCGTGAGAAGGCTCTGAGCAAAGATCTCCGAGATGAGAGGAACTTGCTTAAGAGTACTGCCGCCGCCCAAATTGACTACGAGAAAGGGGTGAAAATCTGGACTGATCGCCTTGTCAACACTGCGGAGAGGCTCACAGCACAACTGTCAACCATGGGCCTGTCAAACTTCAAGTATTCTTCCGAAGAAAGGATATCTCCAAGCGCCAGGTTAACCATGTTCTTTGAGAAAATCAACGATGCTCTGAAGCTGCTCCAGTCCAACCGAGCGACCCAACTAGCCGATGAATCCCGCAAGCTTTGCCGGGCCGTCCTCCGCAAGGTGCTCATCAAGGTGGTGCATAATAATCCTGGCATCGACCTCACCAACGTGCTCGGCCACTTGCCGAAGGATGCAGATCTCAAGGCACTTGAAGAGCTTGCCGCGCCCATCCTTGAGAAGGTAGATTCAATCAAGAGGATCGAAGGCCAGCGCAGGGACTAGCTGCTCCACCTCTTATTGCTGTCGCCATTCCATGCCAAAGACAATTAAGTCTTAAGTTAGAACTACGGCAACTTATTAATGTAATATAACTTGCTTATGTTTGGGTACATGTATGCTATTTCCCTCGTCTGATTTTTTTATGTATTGAGTTCACCCTACGCTTACTGAAAACCTGCCGGCGCGCAACCTGCCGCGAGCGTTGGGTGCGGGACTTCAGTAGCCTGCTTGAGGTGCAGCGGCCGGCAAGACACCTTGGCGTTCTCAGTGCCGCCACTTAAATTGTTGAGCGGACTTGAAACAAAATAAGGGCGCAACTAATTACGACAAGGGTTCCTTCGCGTGCAGGTTTCCCATACAAATACCGAAATCCTCTAAGGAAAACAACTTCATAATAAAAGAAACTTGCTCAAAGTTTTGTAACTTAGCTCTCTGTTGCCGTACTTCCTCCGGTAAGATGTCAATTCTGAACGTCGCCCACTGGTATCCATATCTTCCTCCCCCCCCCCCCCGGCAAACGTATGCGCGAGGAAACCTTCTATCTTTTGAGAAAAAGAAAGAAAAGAAAATAAAAATATGGAACCTTGGCGGTTCGTTAATACTTACCGGGAACAAGTGTCATACAATATCTCAGACAAGCATGCATATATATATAAACATGGAAATCGATAAGAAAATGTACAACACTTAATCTTATTCATCTGCACACAGGGTCTGCGCCTGGCTTTGCACAAAGGATTACATGCCTTGCCGGCAAGACTTGTACAAAAGATGGTTGCCGGGGGCCCCCGGCAACCGCGCCTCACGGGTAAAAATTACGAATATGCTCGATATTCCAGGAGTTGCTCACTGGAACGCCATCCTCGGTCTCCAGGCGGACAGCGCCGGGCCTAGTGACTCGTACTACCCAATAAGGGCCTTCCCACTTCGGCATCAACTTGTTTGAATTCTTGGCGGACTGAATCCGTCGAAGAACAAGGTCACCTTCCTCAAGGCTTCGGGCATGAACTTTGCGGCTATGGTAGCGGCGCAAAGCTTGCTGGTAGCGAGCGGCTCGCACAGCAGCCTGAAGACGATCCTCCTCAAGGAGCACAGCGTCATCTTGGCGCAGTTGCTCTTGCTCAAGCTCATCATAAGCGAGCACTCGAGGTGACCCATATATGAGATCTGTGGGGAGAACTGCTTCCGCTCCGTAGACCAGAGCGAAGGGTGTCTAGCCAGTGGCTCGATTTGGTGTCATTCTGATTGACCAAAGAACCGCCGGCAACTCATCAATCCAGCGCTTTCCACACTTTTTCAGCTTACCAAAAGTTCTGGTCCTGACACCGCGCAGCACTTCAGCATTAGCCCTCTCCGCTTGGCCGTTGCTTCTCGGATGAGCAACAGAGGCAAAAAAAAATCTGCCGCCAAGGTCTTGGACGTATTGCATGAAGGTGTGACTTGTGAATTGTGTGCCGTTGTCGGTGATGATCCTGTTGGGCACACCGAAATGGCAAACTATTCCCTTAAAGAACTTGACGGCTGATTGTGCTATCACCTTTCTCACCGCTTCCACCTCCGACCACTTTGTGAACTTGTCGATGGCAACGTACAAGTACTCAAAGCCCCCAACAGCACAGAGAAAAGGGCCCAGTATGTCAAGCCCCCAGACCGAAAATGGCCAGGAAAGAGAGATCGTCTGAAGAGCTTGAGCTGGCTGATGCGATTTCTTCGAATGAAACTGGCACGCTTCACACTTGGTTACTAATGCAGTTGCATCCTGGAGGGCAGTGGGCCAAAAGAAACCTTGTCGGAATGCTTTCCCGACAAGTGCTCTTGATCCTATGTGAGAGCCACATATGCCTCCATGTATCTCTGCCAACAGCTCTAGTCCATCCTCCCGAGGAATACACTTCAATTTCACACCGTTCGGTCTCTTTCTGTACAGGACGTCATCGACGAACTGGTACATAGTAGACTGACGGGCTACTTTTTCTGCTTCTTCCTGCTCTTCGGGGAGTTCTCCTGTCTGAAGGAAATGGACGATGTGCTGTGCCCATGCTGGAGCCTGGGGCTTGACAGCTAGGACTAAAGGCATCTCTTCCGCCAGGGGAATTTTTGTCTCGACGGCGAAAGCCTGAGGCTCCGCCGGAGCCTGTCGTTCCCCGGCAGGCTTGCTGTTGATCCCGGCAAGTTCCTTGCCGGTGGCTCCAGAGAGCTCTACCGGAAAGTACTACCCAGAATTCAACTTTCTTCTCTTTTCTTGCCTCATTGACGGTGCCACAGATGGTTGAGTCAAATGGAGCACAAAAGTTCCTGGTTCCACAGGCAACTTGGGGGCAGCGCGCTTTGACAGGTCATCAGCAATACTGTTTTTGGCACGAGGAATGTGCTTCATTTGCAGACCATCAAAGCCCTCTTCCATTTTTCTCACCTCATCCACATAAGCTTGCATCAATGTACTATGGTAATTCTTGTTAACTTGCCTGACAACAAGCTACGAATCGCCTCTGATGATGAGCTTCTTAATACCAAGGTCTGCTGCGATCCTGAGACCGGCAAGCAGCCCCTCGTACTCCGCAGTGTTGTTTGTCGAACTCTCCCGGGGGAAATGCATTTGGATTACATACTTGAGGTGCTCTCTGGTGGGTGCGACAAGCAGCACGCCAGCACCGGCGCCTTGCAGCGAAAAAGCCCCGTCAAAGTACATAACCCATTCTTGATCAGTTTCCCTGCCGGGGAGAGTCGTTTCTTGAATCTCTTCGTCTGGCATTGTGGTCCATTCCGCAATGAACTCCGCCAAGGCTCTGCTCTGAATTGTTGAAGTACTTTCAAACTTGAGATCAAAGCTTGACAATTCCAACGCCCACTCCACGATTCTGCCGGTTGCCTCTGGATTTCGCAAAATCCGCTGCAACGGAAAGCGAGTGACGACGGTAATTTCATGTGCTTGAAAATAATGGCGCAGCTTCCTCGAGGCCATAAGAAGGCCGAAGAGCAACTTCTGCACACCAGAGTATCTTGATCTAGCTCCTTGCAAAAGGGAGCTAACAAAATAAACTGGGCGCTGCACCATCTTTTTCTTTTGCACTGGTTCTTCCGACTGTGCAGATCCTGTCTTGTCGGGATCTGTCCTTGCCGGGGATGATCCTGGCGTGTCACTTGGCGGTCCTGCCGCTGGTGTTGCCTCCTCATCAGCTTCTCTCTGCACCACTAGCGCAGCACTAACCACTTGATTTGTCGCTGCCAGGTACAGCAGCAACGGCTCTTGTGGCCTAGGCGCGACTAGCGTTGGCGGAGAAGAGAGGTATCTCTTCAAATCTTGCAGCGCAGCCTCCGCTTCCGGAGTCCATTTCATTGGACCTGCCTTCTTCAAAATTTTGAAAAAGGGCAAGGCGCGCTCAGCAGATTTGGAGATAAACCTGCTTAGGGTAGCAACGCAGCCGGCAAGACGACGTACATCCTTGACGCATCTTGGCGTCTCAATCTGCTCAATAGCTTTGATCTTGTCAGGGTTCGCCTCGATCCCTCACTGAGACACAAAGAACCCGAGAAGCTTGCCGGAAGGAATGCTAAACACACACTTCTTGGGATTGAGCTTTAAATTGATCTTGCACAGATTTGTAAATGTTTCTTCTAGATCTTGTATGAGCGTCGCTTTGTCCTTGGTCTTGACCACTATGTCATCCATGTATGCTTCCATGTTTTGATGCAGCTGAGGCTCAAAACCAATTTGGACCGCTCTCGCGAAAGTAGAACCAGCACTTTTCAACCCGAAAGGCATTCGTATAAAACAATACGTACCACATGGGGTGATAAATGCGGTCTTTTCTTCATCTTCTTTTGCCATGAAGATCTGATGATACCCTGAGTAGGCATCAAGGAACGACAGTAGATCGCAGCCAGCAGTGGAGTCCACAATCTGGTCGATGCGCAGCAAGGGGAAAGGATCTTTTGGACAGGCTTTATTGATATCTGTATAATCAATACATAGCCTCCATTTTTCGTTCGCCTTGCGCACTACAACTGGATTGGCTAGCCACGTTGGGTGAAGCACCCCTCTGACCAGACATGCCGCTTCTAACTTCCTGATCTCTTCGGCAATAAATTCTTGCCGCTCCAAGGCTTGCTTTGTCACCCTCTGCTTGACGGGCCGTGCATGAGGACAGACAGCAAGGTGGTGCTCAATCATCTCCTTGGGAACACCGGGGATGTTAGATGGCTGCCTTGCAAACACATCGACATTCGCCCGCAGGAAGGCAATGAGCGCGCTTTCCTATTTGTCATCTAGGGTGGAACTTATTTTGAAAGTTCCTCCCGTTCCATCCTCTTTGACGGGCACTTTCTTGGTCTCCGGCGGAGTAGCCTTGGATTTCTTGTTCTTGCCGGTGGAACTTCCTGGTACATCCTCAACGAGAGCGCAACACTCCGAAGAGGTGCGCTTGCCGGAGTTCGCGCCAAGGTTCCTGCCGGTTTTCTTCTTCCCCCCGGGAGTTCCAGGGGCAGGAGCAGATGCCTTGGCGGCATATGCTGCGACTGCTTCCCGGTAGAGTTGGTCGGCGCAGATGAGCGCATCCTTTTTGTCAGAGTGGACAGTGATGACGCTCAACGGCCCGGGCATTTTCAGCACATTATATGCATAGTGTGATGCCGCCATGAACTTGGCCAACGCTGGGCGGCCAAGGATCCTGTTATATGACATGGGGATCTTGGCGACATCGAACACCACCTTCTCCGTCCTGTAGTTGAGCTCGCTACCAAACGTTACCGGTAGCGTTATCTTGCCTTTCGGCTGGGTCCTTCCTGGATTGATCCCTTGAAATGTGCCCATTTCCTCGAGATCTTCATCAGGAATTTGCAGCTTCTTGAGCACGTCTGGTGAGATTAGGTTCAGCCCGGCCCCATCGTCAACTAGCATTTTTGTCACCTTGAGGTTGCGGATTGTCGGTGAGACCAACAATGGCAAGCACCCGACAGCAGTTGTGCGGTCAGGGTGATCCTCGGCGTAAAAAATGATAGGCATGTTGGACCACTTCAGAGGTTTACGTGCACCAAATGACGGCTCCGTTGCATTAACCTCACGCACCCACTGTTTAAGTCGACAGTGGGAAGAATGCAACGAGGCGCCTCCGTCAATACACATGGCCTCCGTAGCTTTTTGAAATTCGTGCTCACTGGACTCATCATCTTCCTCTTCATCATCATCACCCTCTTCCTTGTCACGGCCTTGAGCGGGCCTCTCCTTCTGTCGCTTGGCCTTGCCGCGGCGACCTCCCCGGCCAGCATGCTTCTTGCCGGACCCCTCAGCACTATCTTGGGCCTTCTCCTTGTCTCGCCTCTCGTACTCAGCTCTTTGCTTCTCGACAAGCTGTTCAACTTGCCGGCAATTTTGGAGATCATGGCCCTTGGTGCGATAGATCTTGCAATACTGCTTGCCGGAGCCTTCCGGCTTGTCGGCAGCCACCAAGCCCTGACAGGAGGCGCACCCGGCAACTTCCTTGCCGGGGTCGCCAACTTTGGCTTTCTTGGCGGTGCCAAGGTCGCCGGATCCCTCGACAGCAAGCATGACCTTGCCTTTACGCTTCTTGTTTCGCCGCTGGCCCTTCTTTGTCGGGGCGGCAGCATCTTCGCCTTCAGAGTCGCCCCCTGCGCCAACGTCCTCGTCGGGGAGTCTCCTTCCCTCTTCAGCCCGAGCACATTTATCGGCCAGAGCATAAAGCTCGGCGATATCCCTGATCTTGTTCATCACCATTTCTTCCTGCATCTTGCGGTTATACAGGTTCTGACGGAATGCGCCAATAACGGCGGCAGGATGAACATCCGGGATGCTGTATTGCACACGGCTGAACCTTTGGATATACTTGCGCAGAGGCTCGCCTTCCTTCTGGGGGATGAGATGTAAATTACTTTCCTGGCCAGGAGTTTGATGGCCTCCAACAAAGGCGCCAACAAACTGATGGCACAGATCTGACCAAGAAGAAATGGAATTCTCCGGCAGATGCATCAACCACGACCTGACATTGGGTTTGAGCACCAATGGGAAGTAGTTGGCAAGTATCTTGTCGTCTCGGCCCCCGGCAGCCTGCACCGCAATGGTGTAGATGCTCAGGAACTCCGACGGATGGGTCTTGCCGTCATATTTCTCCAGGACCTCTGTCTTAAAGGTTCGGGAATTGGGCCACTAGACTCGCCGCAGCTCACGGGTAAACGCTGGACAACCTACCTCGTAAGGCAAGTCGCCTGCGTACCCTGGCGCAGGCTTGTCGACAGCAGGTCCTGCGCATTTATCAGATTGATGGCGCGCTTCCCGTCGCCGCTCGATGGTAGTTCGAGCGTCCTCTTTGCTCCGTTCCCAAAGAACTTGACGCTGATCTCGGCGCATCCACGGATCGGACGACGCCGTGGAATCATCGTCACGGTCATAGGTTCGCCGGGTCGTCGATCGCTGCTGCTGTCGTGGAGGGGAGTGTACCGTGGTCGCACCGCCTCCAGTCTTCTCTCCATCGGCTCACACCGGATCGATGGACCGCCGTCGCGAGGGCCCTGCCTCCTGCGGCCCATCCTTGTTGACGAAGCCGATGAGGCTCTAGATAGTAGATTGCCACTCCTCCATCTTCTCCGGGGCAGGAGGGAAGTCGAGGAGCAGCTGCGCACATGCCAAGGCTTCCGCTGGTGTAGGCGACGGCGACAGGTGTGAGGTACGTGAGGTGCTCTGACTCCTAACAATGTTAGAAGGAGCACCTTCAAGATCGCGTGACCACGTGCCACTTCCACCAGCAGCTTGGCGTGCATGCTGGGCCTGCGCACCTTGAGACTGATGCGCAGAAGTCCTTTCATGGGGGCGTCCCGAACCACCAGCGCCATGGCGCCGCTCATCGCGTGCAACTTGTGAAGGCCGCAACGCTTGCACCGGCGCGGGAGTCCTAGGAGGCGTCCTCCGATCTCTGGAGTTCGTCGCGCTGCCTGTGGGCAGCACAGCCCCATCTCTGGATCCAGCGGCGTGCGGATTGCCATCGCCGCTGCGAATGACACCACTCGCCTGGCTTGGATCACCAGAACGCCGTGGAGGCTCTAAACCTCTACCTTCTGCATCTACGCCGTCGCCCATACGCGAGGGCACGGGCAAAACGGACGTAGATGGTAGCGCCGTTGCCGCACTCTTCTTCTTTGGTGGCATGGTGATGAAGATGACGAAGAAACTGAGGCGCCGATCACTGGATCAGGTTCGCACAACCTTCTTCCCCCTACCTGGCGCGCCAAAGATGTCGGCGTACGACACCTATGGGATCGCGGGGATCCCTTCTATGATTCGGTAGGGAGAGAGGTATGCACAAAGAGCAGACCCAACGATCGACGCGAGGTGATTTTTACCCAGGTTCGGGCCGCTAATCAGCGTAAAACCCTACTCCTGCCTTGTCTTATTAAGGGTGTTCTTGAGCTCAAACTCCAAGAGCGCTAGCAATGAATAGTACATTCAAAGAGCAGCTACGCATGCAGAATGGGCCAGATGATCCTCCCCCTGTAGCAGTTGCCTTGGGCCTCCTTTTATATGTCCAAAGGGGTCACCACAGTGGCAAAATGTACATACATTGAGGTGTAAAGTAGCTACAGGGTTATCATACCTAACCACTGGAATCAGGGACTTTGCCACCTGCCATCTCTTTGCCGTCTGCCAGCGGACGGCAAAGAAGGTCTTTGCCGTCTGCTTACAAAAAACAGACGGCAAAGAACTGACAAACGGCAAAGTACCTGGTTGCCATCAGTCAGCTCTTTGCCGTCTGCTAGCAGATGGCAAAGAATCTTTGCCATCCGCTGGCAGACGGCAAAGAGATGGGTAGGTCCAACCCACCAGCCCCACCTCTTTGCCGTCTGCTAGCAGACGGCAAAGAATCTTTGCCGTCTGCTGGCAGAAGGCAAAGAGGTGCCCAGCAGACGGCAAAGAGATGCCCATCGTAGCCACCCCCTCTCTCTCTCTCCCCAGCCCCACCACACCGGCCTGATCCACTCCCACCCCACCTCTCTCTCTCTCATCCCTAAACTCTCACGAACTCACCCGCACCCCTCGGTCCACCCCACCCCGGCTCCTCTCCCCACGATCTCCTCGCCGCCGCCACCACCCATGCCAGCCGGTTCCGGCGAGCACCGGCCGCGCGCAACACTCCCCCAAGCTCCGCCCCTCTCTCTCTCTCTCTCTCTCCCGCTCGTCTCTCCCTCTCCCCCGCGTGAGCAGCTACGGCGGCCGATTCCGGCGAGCTCCGGTGGGATTCGACGGCGCCCAGCACACCCACGTGACCCCCTCGCCCCACTCCTCCATCCCCTCCGACCAGATCCGACGCGCGCGTCCTCCTGCGACCACGCGTGACCCTCCCCTGTGGCTAGGGTTTCGGCCACCACGTCGCTGGCGTGGCTCCGGCGTTGCTCTGGTGACTCAGGCTCGTTTTGGTAGGAGCTACTAGGAGATGGAGAAGTTGTTCAAGGTCTCAAGAAATACATGTAGGTGAGGCTGTGCGTTTTACAGTTTGATATTTCGCTTTTGGTGCTTCAGGTGTATTTGTTCGTTGGATAAAAAGGTTATCTGACAAATTGATGTGCCATATGACTGTAGGTGAGTCTGGTTTCCAACCACACAAGAATTCAGAATCTGCCCATATTGGAGTGCAAGACCGCAGTTATCTCGATTGTAATTGGAGTATCTGCACTCTTTAACTGGGCAAAGCAGATAAAAATTCTTCAGGATCAGTCAAAAAATCGCCTATATGAACTGATGAGGAGTAGTTCCGTCACGCAGGTCACACCCATCGCCGGTCAGTAATGTTGGTGGTGTAGGAGCCGATCCGAGAAATACTTTAATCGAGTGCACATGGTGCTTTGTGGCAGCTTGCTCTCGTCATACTATCAAGCAATGGTTCAAATCGCATCAAGGTTATATCTTGCTTTGACTGTATGAATCCCGAGTTTCTTATGCCATAGTTAAACAATTGTCTCTTTCCAAGTGCTTATTCATGGAATAGAGTGGTTCAGCACAATCTTAAAGTGAGCCTATTTAGGACTTAACTAGGATTTCTTTAGCCACTTCTGGTAGGTATATTAGTTAAGGAGTTTCTTTTGTTCTGCCGCATTTTGTTAAGGAATTTCAAGTCATATTTGTTGTAGGCAAAATAAGCTTCTTTATCGAAACATTCATGGCATGCATACCTGTATGAGTTATATGCTTTAGAATGATTTATATGGATGCAGCTATTGACCAAAACATTCATGGTAGATATACCTGATTTTCTTTTACACTTCAGACTGATTTATATGCATGCAGCTATTGACTGAGAGCATCATTTTAGTTTTACTGAACTGTCAAATAATGTCTGTTCTTTTATAACCCAAAGCTTGTTCCCAAGGTTGTGAATACATGTGTTTCTTAATATGAGTCTAAAAAGAATTGCTTATTAAAGGGGGTGTTTTTTCACAAAAATGATATAAAGGGTGTGCTAAATGTGAACATAAGTAACTTGGAAAATGCCTATGTCTCTTAAGACATCTGTCTCTTTTGCATTGAACTTCAATTAATTATTTTTATTTACTATGCATTCAGTTGAGTTGTAAAATTTAGGGTTGGCTTCTTATTACAAATGGTCCCAGTCTTATTTCTTATTGATACATAAAAAACATTATTTAAATTCACTGTCATCTGGTTTGTACTTTGCTCGCTTGATCTGCATGCATTATATCCATTTACTTGCATCTCTGTACTGGTAATCTCTTTTTATTTTCAACAACGCCAAACTACCAAATTGTTTGTTGGTGTTCGTGTAGAATACTTATGATCTTTTTTGCATGTTTCTCTTGGCATTGTGCTAGATGTTGATGCGTGTCCAGGGGCTGATGGATGTGTTGTCTTTGCTCATGTGTAGTTCGCTGATTGATGTAATTTTCTGGTGCAGGAAAGTTGAAGTCCACCGTCAGTACATCTAGCAGCGGCAGCACCGGCACAACTTCAATCTGAGGTTATTTCTCCCCTAACTCATATTTTGTTCTTTAGTAAAATGTTTGACAGTGGAAAAAGAATGTTGGTTTTGGTTCTAAGTAGTTGGCCATTTGTACACATACGGTGTGCTATTGAATTATTTTAGCTGTAAATCCTATACTGCATATTTTAGCTCTAAACTCTGTACTGCATATTATAGCTGAATCATGTACTGCATATTATAGCTGAATCCTGTACTGCATTGTAGATGGACAAAAAGACAAAGATGTTAATTTATGCGGCTGCGGCACAATGGTTTATCAACATGATAACATTGGTTGTTCAATCCAGAAAAAGAAAAAGAAGAGAAGCAATTACGTATGCCCCAATCCCAGCCGACTACCACCGCTATCCGGCAACAAGGAGCGCCACCGCGTCCGTCCACGGGTACCCCTGCTTGGCATAGTTCGTAGACGGTGAGTAATCTGAGATCCCCACTACGATAAATATATGTCTGTTTTTTGTCTAAATCTTGCGTGAACTGAACATAATTGTGTGCATACTAAACTTTGACTGAAACAATTGCTTGAGAGAATTAGCTATCATGAAATTGTGTACTTTGTTAATTTAATGTGTTTGTTCAAAGTCTGCCAAAACACCTTGGAGACGTGCTTAGCTATTGTAGGTTAACATGATGAATGAGTAGTCTCTTCATGACAAAGACCCTTAACTATGATGTCATCTACTCTCATTTGGTACGTGCATATGCATACTCTATTCTTAACTGCGGGCACTTCCTTTGTAATACGACTAATGGGGACATACAAAAAACACATAATGTCGATTGCGTTGAGTTAGGAAGGTGTACCCATCTGTCTGCAGTCTGCTCTAAATACACTCTTCCCTTGACCATAGCAGTGAGGTCTTCGCGGTTAATTCCTGTGCCTGATGAGTGTTTTTGTAGTTAAAAATGGCATGAACAATTGCAACTTACTGTTAGTTATCTCCGAGCTGCAGTGAGCATTCTTACATTGTTCGGCTTGTAATATTGTATAATTCCTAAACACCGTCAAGTTTCCAAAAAGCTCATTGTAGATGCATTGGATAATTACCGGTGCAACATATGCATGAAAGGGCTCTTAAGGCCCTTTTCTTCTTCTATTTAGATAACAGAGGTCCTAGTCTTGTAGGATTTACCCTTGTTTCAGTCATAAACCTGTTGTTGCCTTTTTAGTGTGCTGAAAATCATGACTTTATAGTTTGGATCATTTGAACACTCTGTCTTGTTTCAGTTACCATCATATTTTCCTGAGAGACGTTATTCTGTCCTTCTTAGATGTTCTACAAGCAGTCTTGCCTGGGAAGAAAATATACATCATGGGCAGCTTGAGTGTGGAGAAGAAAAACCCAGTCCAGGTATTTCACTTCCTTGACCAAAACCCTCCAAGAACTATCAAAAAGAGAATGACTATGTCCTGAAAAGATTCATTTGCTAAGTCTGACTATGTCCTGAATAGATTCATTTACATGCGAAGTCGATACATATTCATCCGTAGAGCCTGAATGTTAATTTTATTCATTCAGTCATACAGGTTTGAATACTATACATTTCTACTCCTAACCCATTCTCTCTTTCTTAGTGTTTTTGTTATGCAGGTTGGAAGAAAAGAAGAAGATCCAGGGAAGATCTTAGTAATAAGATAGTTTCTAGGAAAATAGATATTTAGTTTTAGGTCATTTCTTGTAATTTCCGAAATGTAAATTTAATTACTTAATCATTTCTGATTCTTTATAATATGACTTTGTATTACCTATTCCAATTATTAATAAAGTTTTTAATTTACATGTGTTCATGACTATTGGTAATATGTGTTGGATATACTATATTGGTCATAATATATAATTTTCTATGAAAATGAATTTGATATAAGAAAAAACAGGGGCTATATAGCCACTTTGGCCAATTTGGCCTCTTTGCCGTCCGCTAGCAGATGGCAAAGAGCTTGCTTTCTTTGCCGTCTGCCAGCGGACGGCAAAGAGCTTGCTTCTTTGCCGTCTGCTAGCAGACGGCAAAGAAGCAAGCTCTAGCAGACGGCAAAGAAGCAAGCTCTTTGCCGTCCGCTAGCAGATGGCAAAGTGGCCTTTATCGGCAGCCGTTCAGCCGGAGTGTTTGCCGTCTGCTGGCTGACGGCAAAGCCTTTGCCGTCCGCCAAGCATGCCTTTGCCGTCTTCTATGGCAGACGGCAAAGCAGCTGATGCCTTGCCTTTACGCTTCTTGTTTCGCCGCCGGCCCTTCTTTGTCGGGGCGGCAGCATCTTCGCCTTCAGAATCGCCCCCTGCGCCAACGTCCTCGCCAGGGAGTCTCCTTCCCTCTTCAGCCCGAGCACATTTATCGGCCAGAGCATAAAGCTCGGCGATATCCCTGATCTTGTTTATCGCCATTTCTTCCCGCATCTTGCGGTTACGCAGGTTCTGACGGAATGCGCCAATAACGACGGCAGGATGAACATCTGGGATGCTGTATTACACACGGCTGAACCTTTGGATATACTTGCGCAGAGGCTCGCCTTCCTTCTGGGGGATGAGATGTAAATCACTTTCCTGGCCAGGAGTTTGATGGCCTCCAACAAAGGCGCCAACAAACTGATGGCACAGATCTGACCAAGAAGAAATGGAATTCTCCGGCAGATGCATCAACCACGACCTGACATTGGGTTTGAGCACCAACGGGAAGTAGTTGGCAAGTATCTTGTCGTCTCGGCCCCCGACAGCCTGCACCGCAATGGTGTAGATGCTCAGGAACTCCGACGGATGGGTCTTGCCGTCATATTTCTCTAGGACCTCTGGCTTAAAGGTTCGGGAATTGGGCCACTGGACTCGCCGCAGCTCACGGGTAAACGCTGGACAACCTACCTCGTAAGGCAAGTCGCCTGCGTACCCTGGCGCAGGCTTGTCGACAGCAGGTCCTGTGCATTTATCAGATTGATGGCGCGCTTCCCGTCGCCGCTCGATGGTAGTTCGAGCGTCCTCTTTGCTCCGTTCCCAAAGAACTTGACGCTGATCTCGGTGCATCCGCGGATCAGACGACGCCGTGGAATCATCGTCACAGTCATCGGTCCGCCGGGTCGTTGATTGCCGCTGCTGTCATGGAGGGGAGTGCACCGTGGTCGCATCGCCTCTAGTCTTCTCTCCATCGGCTCGCACCGGATCGATGGACCGCCGTTGCGAGGGCCCTGCCTGCTGCAGCCCATCCTTGTTGACGAAGCCGATGAGGCTCTGGATAGTAGATTGCCACTCCTCCATCTTCTCCGGGGCAGGAGGGAAGTCGAGGAGCAGCTGCGCACGTGCCAAGGCTTCCGCTGGTGTAGGCGACGGTGACAGGTATGAGGTACGTGAGGTGCTCTGACTCCTAACAATGTTAGAAGGAGCACCTTCACGATCGCGCGACCACGCGCCACTTCCACCAGCAGCTTGGCGTGCATGCTGGGCCTGCGCACCTTGAGACTGATGCGCAGAAGTCCTTTCATGGGGGCGTCCCGAACCACCAGCGCCATGGAGCCGCTCATCGCATGCAACCTGTGAAGGCCGCAATGCTTGAGCCGGCGCGGGAGTCCTAGGAGGCGTCCTCCGATCTCTGGAGTTCGCCGTGCCGCCTGTGGGCAGCACAGCCCCATCTCTGGATCCAGCGGTGTGCGGATTGCCATCGCCGCTGCGAACGATGCCACTCGCCTGGCTTGGATCACCAGAACGCCGTGGAGGCTCTAAACCTCTACCTTCTGCATCTACGCCGTTGCGGCACTCTTCTTCTTGGGTGGCATGGTGATGAAGATGACGAAGAAACTGAGGCGCCGATCACTGGATCAGGTTCGCACAACCTTCTTCCCCCTACCTGGCGCGCCAAAGATGTCGGTGTACGACACCTATGGGATCGCGGGGATCCCTTCTATGATTCGGCAGGGAGAGAGGTATGCACAAAGAGCAGAACCAACGATCGACGCGAAGTGATTTTTACCCAGGTTCGGGCCGCTAATCAGCGTAAAATCCTACTCCTGCCTTGTCTTAATAAGGGTGTTCTTGAGCTCAAACTCCAGGAGCGCTAGCAATGAACAGTACGTTCAAAGAGCAGCTACGCATGCAGAATGGGCCAGATGATCCTCCCCCTATAGTAGTTGCCTTGGGCCTCCTTTTATATGTCCAAAGGGGTCACCACAGTGGCAAAATGTACATACATTGAGGTGTAAAGTAGCTACAGGGTTATCATACCTAACCACTGACGGTTTAGGACAAATGCAATTAATGCACCGTGAGGTGTCCGTTTAGGTGTCCTCATTTTCTTGGGGATGGAAAACGGAGCCATCCCATCAGCACCGCTTAAGCTCTCCTCCACTGGTGCCCTGCCACGCATCCAGGAATGGGCCCAGAATGCCAGGTTAGTTGTTGTGCTGAAGCGGTGGCACAGTGATAGAATCTTGTAGAGGTGCAAATCTTGCCGTGCACAAATCTTGCCGGGCTTCGCAAGCCACCCCGGCAAGATCTTGCCGGGGGCCTGGTCTTCGGTCTTCAGCTCTTATTATCTCCTGATCCTTTAATTCTTGGTTCGGGAGTCCCTTTGACAATCTTGAACTAATCTCCAATTGTTCCCCCGACAAGCCTTGCCGCGGGCTTGGCTACAACTGCCCGTGCACAAGTATGGGGTACTAAAGTCCCCATACTTAGTACACCAACATCAGTGTGCCAAGCAAGCTCTCCAGGACATTCTTCGTGATATGCATCTGATCAAAGCTATGAGATGTGTCAAGTTTTCGCCAGTACTCCAAGTCCCAGAAAACATACCTCATTTCCATACCTTCAGCAGTGGCTCCGACAACTTTTTCTGCTTTCCCGGTGCGGGGCACTCTTCCCAGTTTTTCAACAACTCATCGATTTTGATGCCGCTCCTCTTACTTGGCCTTGATGCTCAGCCTCACCATTGAATAGATCTCCACGCTTTCTCCATGGGTCATCCTTCCCGAGCCATCTTCAATGCCCCATGTACATGATTTTTGCAGACCCGCCATCTTTCGGTAGCTGCTGAGACGTTGTTTCATCCATGCACCTGGTGCATCCAAAATATCTGTGGCACACCTGGCCTGAGACATAAACCCCATCGTTTTACCCTTAATGGCAACAATACAAATACGTGCCTCACTACCCTTGCTATCACTGGGTGAGGACACCGCAAGATTGAACCCATCACAAAGCACCTCTCCCACTAAAGATAAATCAATCTAGTCGGCCAAACAAAAAGGATAGATTGGACAGAAATACAAAGCTATAACAATCATGCATAATAAAGTTCAGAAAAGACTCGATTACTTTCTATGAATAATCTGATCATAAACCAACTGTCATGCGTACAACGATCTATGGGACCGGCAAAGATCTCTTTGCAGTTCGGCTGTGAGGATCAAGCGCACAAAGAGCAGAACCAGCAATCAACACAAGTGTTTTACCAAGGTTCGGGCCGCTATGAAGCGTAAAACCCTACTCCTGCTTTGATTGTATTGGATGTACAAGCTCAAGTACAAGGAGCGAAACTTGTTGGCAAGGTGTGCGGGAAGTCCAGCTACGCGGGTAATTGAACAAAGGGTCAACCTTTTGTAAAGGTAGCCATGGGCCTCCTTTTATAGAGCAAGGGGCCATGACAGTGGAAAAATGCTCTTCACATAAGGTAAATAGTGGCTACAGTGCCAAATACCTAACTCTGACGGGTTAGGACAAACGCATTAAATGCGTCGTGAGGTGTCGTGCTGGTGAAGCGTGCCGGCAAGAGTTGCCTCTCCTTCTGTGCCATTCGCCCAGCTACCTCTTATTAGCTTGACACGCCTCCATGATGGGTGTCATTAAAGTTGGTCCTTCGGCGGTGAGCTGACACGTGCCCAGACAGCGCTCACCAAACAGCATGCCCGCTCGACACCTACTTGACAGACGACTAGTGTGTCATTGAGGTTGAGCGTTGGATAGTGGATGGGAGCTTGCAGGCACAGAGCTAGCAGTGTCTTCGCTCGCCATCAAGTAGCTTGTCGGCAACCAAAGACTTGATCTTCAGTACTAAGCTAGTAGTTCTTAATGACCTGTCTTGACGCCTTCTTCATGGTCTTGTACACCAAGTCTTGAGTCTTGTTCAGAGTAGTTCTCCGGCAAGCCCTGCCATCGGGAAGGCTAACACTGCTTGTGCACAAGTTAGGATACTAAGTCACCCATGTCTTGGTACATCGACAGGAGCCCCTGGGCCTGGGCCACACACGCATGTGAGGCGTCGTTGGGCTAGGCCCAAACAGTGCACATGCACGCGTGGAAGAGGATAACTGTTGTAATCTTCCCTTTTACCATGCCCCCAATACGCGCATTAAATGCAGAACGTGGGAGAGATGGATTCAAACAGCTGCCAGGGTAGTGCGCCTGAAAAAGCGCATCCACGTAGGACAGTAAAGAGCCAGCCCCCGCGCCTTCCCCATAAAAAGGAAACCGCGAGGGGCACTGCTCATTTACCCCCTTCTCATCCAATCTAGCATCCGCCTTCGTCTTCAATCTTGCGCAAGAACAAAGTGCGCCTTCTTCCGCCGATGCGCGCGCCCTCGCTCACTTCCAAATCCGCCTTCCCCAAAAGCAAACATGGCACCCAAGAAGGGCCAAGATAAGCAGGAGAAAGTTGTCGACCCAGAAGCAGAGCCATGATATGTCTCCAACGTATCTATAATTTATGTAGTATTCATGCCATGTTTACAACAATTTTATATGGTTTTGGTATGATTTGCATGGAACTAACCCGGACTGACTCTGTTTTCAGCAGAACTACTGTGGTGTTGTTTTTTGTGCAGAAATAAAAATTCTCCAAATGCAACGAAACTTTTTGACGATTTTTTTTGGAATAAAAGAGGCATTAGAAGCTTCATGGGAGGACCAGAAGGTGAAGGAGGTGAGCAAAAGACACCTGGGCGCGCCAGGAGGCCCAGGTGGGTTGTGCTCACCTCGAGGCCCATCTTCACGTGATTCCAACGCTGAAAAATCCTATAAATAGAGAAACCATCAGAAATAACCCTAGATCGGAAGTTCCACCGCCGCAATCCTCTGTAGCCACGAAAAACCAATCTAGACCCCGTTCCGGCACCCTGTAGGAGGGGGAAATCATCACAGGTGGCCATCTTCATCATCCCGGTGGCCACCATGATGAGGAGGGAGTAGTCCAACCTCGGGGCTGAGGGTTTATACCACTAGCTATGTGTTTAATCTCTCTCTCTCTCGTGTTCTTGATATGGCACGATCTTGATGTATCGCGGGCTTTGTTAATATAGTTGGATCATATGGTGTTTTCCCCTCTCTATCTTGTTGTGATGAATTGAGTTTTCCCTTTGAGATTTTGTTTTATCGGATTGAATACTTTTATGGATTTGAGAGCACTTGATCTATGTCTTGGCACTCAACTCGCGGATTCACGAGGTGACATTGGGGTAATCTATGCATAGGGTTGATGCACATTTTCATCCTTGTTTCTCCGGTAGAAATCTTGGGGCACTCTTTGAGGTTCTTTCTGTTGGATTGAGTATTATGAATCTGAAATTGTTTGACGCATATCGTATAATCAACTCACGGATACTCGCAGTGACATTGGAGTATCTAGGTGACATTAGAGTTGGTTGATGTGTATCATATGGTGTTATTTTAGTACGAACTCGTGGTTAGATCGATCGAAAAGAATAGCTTGGTGTTATTTTAGTACGAACTCTAGGATAGATTGATCGGAAAGAATAGCTTTGAGGTGGTTTCATACCCTACAAACAATTTCTTCTTATGTTCTCCGCTAGATAGGAACTTTGGAGTGATTTTCAAGCATTGCAATACCGTTTGTGCTCTATTTTATCAATTGCTACCTTGCTATTTTTTATTGTTCCTATTACAAAAATCAATATCTACTATCATTACTAAGCTTGTATCACCATCTCTTCGCCGAACTAGTGCACCTATACAAATTACCATTGTATTTGGTGTGTTGGGGACACAAGAGACTCTTTGTTTTTTGGTTGCAAGGTTGTTCGAGAGATACCATCTTCATCCTATGCCTCCCACATATTGATAAACCTTAGATCATCCACTTGAGGGAAAACTGCTACTGTCCTACAAAACTCTGCGCTTGGAGGCCCAACACGAGTCTACAAGAACAAGTTGTGTCGTAGACATCAAGCTCTTTTCTAGCGCCGTTGTCGGGGAGGTGAGTGCTTGAAGGTATATCTTTAGATCTTGCAATTGAATCTTTTATTTTCTTGTTTTATCACTAATTTGGTTTATAAAAACAAAACTACAAAAAAATGGAATTGAGGTTGCGTCATATTATTCATCTTTATAATGTCTTTCGTGAAAATGATGGAAAGAAAAATTTTGCTCAATTGATAGAAGAAGAATTCTATAAAATGTTTGACAAAAAATCTTTGAATGATGAGCATGATTGCAATGTTGTTGGTATGAACTCTTTGAATATCCATGATGCTAATGATATGCAAAGCTACAAGCTTGGGGATGCTATATTTGATGAAGATGATATTTTTAGTCCCCCAAGTTTTGATGAGAAAAATTATTATGATGATAGCATGCCTCCTATTTATGATGATTATATTGATGAAGTGGGTTTGGAAGAGTGTCAACTCTAGGTACTGATGATCACACTATTTTGGAGGGTGTTGAATCTTATTGTAATATTTATGAAAGTGGATTTGGAGAGGTCATGACTTTATTTAATGATGAATCCACTATTTTGGAAGAGGTTTCAATTGATTATGATAATAAAGTTTCTATCTATGATGATTATGGTGATGACATATATGTTATAGAGAATAATTATAAGCATGAAACTTGTCATCATGATTTTAATTTTCAATCACATGATAGTTATTTTGTTGAGTTTGCTCCCACAATTATTGATGAGAATAAATTTGCTTATGTGGAGAGTAGTAAAATTTCTATGCTTATGGATCATGAAAAAGAATGCATTATGTGATAGTTATATTGTTGAATTCATTCATGATGCTACTGAAAATTATTATGAGAGAGGAACATATGCTTTTACATATCTCAATAATATTAAGTTTCCTCTCTATGTGTTGAAAATCTTGAAATTTTGCTTGTTTTGCCTTCCTATGCTAGTTGATTCTTGTTCCCATGAATTGTTTGCTCACAAAATCCCTATTCATAGTAAGTGGGTTAGGCTTAAATGTGCTTGTCATGTGATTCATGATGCTCTCTTGATGTTTCAATTCTTATCTTTTATGTGAGCATCATCGAAATCATCATGCCTAGCTAAAAGGCATTAAAGAAAAGCGCTTGTTGGGAGACAACCCAACACTTTACCTACTGTTTTTGTGTGTTCACATGATTAGGCTACTGTAATAATCATGTTCTATTGCTTTTGTTTCAATAAAGTACCAAGTAAAGCCTTTGGGATAGTGTGGATGATAGTTGACTTGATTCTGTGCAAAAATAGAAACCTTTGCGCCAAGTAATAGAATTATTAAAATCACTAGAGCATAGAAAATTTTTGAATTTTTTAAATATGATTGATATACAAACTTTCTACGTCGTCCTAAATTTTCAGAATTTTTGGAGTTACATAAGTATGACCATAATTCAGATCTTTACGTACTGTTCTGTTTTTGACAGATTCTGTTTTCAATGCATAGTTTGCTTGTTTTATAGTTTCGATGGCTTATATTGGTTAATATAAGTTGTAGAAATTGTAGGGTACAGTAGTCATTTTGTGAGAACAATTATGAATCTTGTCTTTGACAGTACCCAAGTGAATGGTTTGTTTTATCATACTAACCCATCTCACGAAGTTCCGTTAAGTTTTGTGTGATTGAAGTTTTCAAGCTTTGGGTTAGATCTCGATATGAGGAGAATAAGGAGTGACAAGACCCTAATCTTGGGGATGCCCAAGGCACCCCAAGGTAATATTCAAGGAAGATCCAAGCAACTAAGCTTGGGGATGCCCCGGAAGGCATCCCATCTTTCGTCTTCAACATTATCGGTAACCTCACATGGAGCTACATTTTCATTCGTCACATGATATGTGTTTTGCTTGGAGCATCATTTTATTTTATTAGGATTTTCTTTCTATTATTTATAATAATGTTTTATATCTTTTACTTCAATAAAAATGTCAAGTATAGCCTTTACAATGCTTATTTTGCAAGTCTTTGTGTTGCTGTTTGAAAACAGAAAGTTGCATGCTAGTGCGTTCTTGAGAAAAGTCAGAATGTGATAAAATGTTGAATTTTTTTTGAACAATAAGCTACGATAAATTTTCTATAGTGTGGTAAATTTCCAGGATTTTTGGAGTTAGGGAAGTATGAGGATAATTGCACTCTTTACAGACTGTTCTGTTTTGACATATTGCTGTTAAGTGTGCATATGTTTGCTTGTTTAATGATTCTATTTGAGGATGGAAGTATTAAATATGCAGAGGCATTTAGTATGCAGTGTTAAATAATAATTTTAGTAATTTTCTACAGTAGAGAATGATAAGGTTATGCATTGATTTATACTAACTTATCTCCCTAGTTCTTGTTGAGTTTTGTGTGGATGAAGTTTTTAAGATTTAGGGAAACCGTGATATAAAAGGAATTAAGGAGACACAAAAGCTCAAGCTTGGGGATGCCCAAGGCATCCCAAGATAATATTCCAAGAATTCTCAAGCATCTTAG
This sequence comes from Thinopyrum elongatum, assembly GCA_011799875.1. Lineage (NCBI taxonomy): Eukaryota > Viridiplantae > Streptophyta > Magnoliopsida > Poales > Poaceae > Thinopyrum > Thinopyrum elongatum. Next base: position 376,313,386 of record CM022303.1, on the reverse strand, counting down.
CATGGGGATGCCCCGGTAGGCATCCCACCTTTTCTTCATCAACAATTATCGGTTAGCCTTGGTTGAGCCTAAGTTTTTGCTTATTCACATGATGTGTGCTATTTTTAGAATGTCATTTTATTTTGTGTTGCTTGTTGTTTTAATAAAATACTTAGATCTGAAAAAATTTAAATGAGAGAGAGTCCTCACATAGCTACCTATTTACTTAACTACTCATTTGATCTTCACTTATATCTTTTTGGAGTAGTTTGTCGAACACTCTCATGCTTTACTTATATTATTTTGAGAGTTGATAATAGTGATGAAAATTTGCACAAGCTATGAAATTGGTCCCAAAGTGATGGATGTTCAAGAAGGATATAATGAAAACTTTCATGTAGATCATTGGATATGATAAGTTTGATTCCTTGCAATAGTTTTGCGATATGGAGATAATAATATGTGAGTCATGTTGGTGAGTAATTATGATTTAGTAAGAATATTGGTGATAAGCTTTGTGATTTCCTATGCAAGCACGAAAATCAATAGTTATGCAATGAAATTACATCCTGCTTGTGGTGCATTATTTGGTGTTAGTTATGTTTAATGCTTGTTTATGATCGTTTTCGTTTCTTGGTTGGTCGCTTCTCAATCTATTTGCTAGCCTTAATTTGTACTAAGCGGGAATACTGCTTGTGCATCTAAACTCCTTAAACCAAGTTGTGCCAGATGAGTCCACCATACCTACCGATATGCGGTCTTTCCGTGCCGTTCGAAGTAAATTTGTATGTGCCAACTCTAATTTTCAAAATAAATTTCCTTTTTGTGTGCCCGTACCGCTCATGAAGCGGCAGGGGGTGGCCAATATTTTCCAAGCTAGATACGTTATTCTCAAGATGAGTGTTTATTCACTTGTCATTGCATGAGAGTGTGGCAAAGGTAATAGGGATGCCTAGTCCCAAATTGCAAAAAAAATTATTTATATTGTTCAATATTAAATTCCTTGGAAAGTGTTGGTATGGAAGGCACCCGTGGATACGGCTAGCCAAGGATTGTGAAAGAATGGTGGAAAAAAGAATAAACTTTATTTTCTGTTTGGGAACCGCCTATGATGTATCTAGCATGGAAAGTGTTGGGAATTCTCGGTCGTTTTCGTTGACGGGAAAAGTATGCCTCTCAAAATATTTTATCTCTCAATTTAAGCTTTGAGCTCTGGCACCTCTACAAATCTCTGCTTCCCACTGCGAAGGGCCTATCTATTTACTTTATGCAATTTTTATTTTTATTTGAGTCTCCATCTTCTCTTATAAAGCACCAACTAGGGAGCACTATGATCATACCTCTGCATTGGATGTAGCTAATATTCGAGTGTGTTTCATGAATGGATCAATGATTGAGCAAAATGGGCTAGGGATAGCTTTCTTTAGCATTGATATTTTGAAAGACATGGTTGCTTGTTAGTATGCTTGAGTATTGATGTCTTCATGTCAAATTATAGACTATTGCTTTGAATCATTTAAGTCCAAATGTCCATGCTACAAAACAAAGAGTATATGATGAATATGATAGGTAGCATTCCACAACAAAAATTCCGCTTTCAATTGCTACTTTATCATGATGAGTTTTATGAGAAAGAATTGTTGTTATGATAATAGGCAAAGTGATTGAAATTATCATTGATAAAACTTATGCACTATGCTAGCATTCACACTTCACAAATTATTTCTTTTATCATTCACCTACTCGAGGACGAGTAGGAATTAAGCTTGGGGATGCTGATATGTCTCCAACGTATCTATAATTTATGAAGTATTCATGCCATGTTTACAACAATTTTATATGGTTTTGGTATGATTTGCATGGAACTAACCCGGACTGACGCTGTTTTCAGCAGAACTACTGTGGTGTCGGCGTACGACACCTATGGGATCCCGAGAGATCCCTTTACGATTCGGCGGGGGGAAAGGTATACGCAAAGAGCAGAACCAGTGATCGACGTGGGAAGTTTTTACCCAGGTTCGGGCCGCTAATCAGCGTAAAACCCTACTCCTGCTTTGTGTTCTTATTGATGTTCTTGAGCCCAGCCTTCAGGAGCGCTCGCAATGAACAGTACGTTCAAAGAGCAGCTACGCATGCAGAATGGGCCAGAAGTTCTCCTCCCCTGTAGCAGTTGCCTTGGGCCTCCTTTTATATGCTCAAAGGGGTCTCCACAGTGGCAAAACGTACATACATTGAGGTGTAAAGTAGCTACAGGGTATCATACCTAACCCCTGACGGATTAGGACAGGCGCATTTAATGCACCGTGAGGTGTCCGTTTAGGTGTCCTTACTTTCTTGGGGATGGAAAAAGGGGCCATCCCATCAGCACCGCTTAAGCTCTCCTCCACTGGCGCGCCGCCATGCATCCATGGAAGGAGCCAGAATGTCAGGCTTTGTCGCTGTGCCGGAGTGGTGGCATAGTGGCAGAATCTCGCCAGGCGCCGATCCTTGCCGGGCACCAATCCTTGCCGGGCGCCAGGGCTTGCCGGGCGCCGAGCTTTGCTGGGAACCAAGCCTTGTCGGGCGCCGAGGCTTGCCGGGCTCCACGGGCCATCCCCGCAAGGATCTTGCCGGGGAGGCTAGCCTTCGATTACCAGCGTTGCTTATTTGTTGATTCTCAGATCTCTGACTTGATGATTTCCTTGATGACTTAAATCGACCTCGAGCTGATCCCGGCAAGCCTTGCCACGAGGACGGCTACAACTGCCCGTGCACAACTAAGGGGTACTAGTGGCCCAACACTTAGTACACCGATAGGAGCCCCCGGGCCTGGGCCACACACGAGTGCGAGGCGTTGTTGGGCTAGGCCCAAACAGTGCTCGGGCACGCGTGGCAGGGGATTAACTGCTCGTAAAGATCTTGTTTTACTGTGCCCCCACTACGCGCACGGAGCGCGCGATGTGGGAAGTGTGACAAAAGGGCTGCAAACTGTTTCGCGCCCACAGAGGCGCATTCATATTGGGGGATAAACAAGGTGGCCCCGCTCCTTCCCCATAAAAAGGAGAAGTTGTGGAGGCGCAAACCCATTCACCCCCCTCTTCCTCCCAATCTGGCCATCGCCATCGCCTTCCTCTGCTCGAGCTCAGAGCGAAACCTTCCTTCCCTTCTGCTCGCCGCTCCCGCGCTCGTTCCGTCCCCTGGCTTCCATCTCCACGGTCGCCATGCCGCCCAAGGCTAGCAAAGGCAAGGGCACGGACAAGGAGCCGAAGGCTGAAGTCCCGGAAAGCGAGCTGGTGAAGATGCGGAAGAGGCTCGTCGTCTTCCCTCCGACGCTCGACGCCGAAACCTTGATGGGGCGATACCAATGCATGTGGGCGAAGGGAACACAAGCCCACCCCGCCACACGCGTCATCCCAGGTGCTAGTTCCAAAGGCGGATCGGACAGATACCCCTTCTTCACTGCGTACTTTTATTGCGGGCCCTGTCCACCTTTTTCCGATTTCTTCAACGACATCATGTATACATACGGCTTCCGCCTTCTTGACTTCACGCCGAATGCCGTATTTTGCATGTCGATCTTTGCCCATCTTTGTGAAAATTTTGCCAGCGTGATCCCCAATTCTGCTCTTTTCCGCCACTATTTCTATCCTTGAATCCAAAAAGGAGAGGCTCTCTCTGGATCTATTGCTTGGATTCCAAGGGCCTGGAACAAAGAGATATACCCAGATGGAGTTTACCGCGAAAAGTGGGACGAGTGGCGGGCCGAATGGTGCTGGATCCAGGAAGCAGATCCTCATCCTTTTTGCCATCCCCGGCGATAGAAGGTGGTCCGCGGCAAGGATTGGGGCGATCTCGCCGCAGAAGACGAGATGCTCACAATCGCCACTACCAGGATCCTCCGCTTGAAGGCTGTCGGGCTGACAATGGAGATGATCGGCTTCGACTTCCTTCGCCGCCGCATTGCCCCTCTGCAGAATAGGGGGAGGCCAGCCTGGGAGTATAAGAACGCAACGGATGTCATGAGGCTGCGCCCCGGGCTGAACAACAACTTGACTGTTATGCAGCTTGGCGCTCTCCGCCAGAAGTTATTCCAGCGCGAAGACAAGCACCGGCTGCCGGCAAGGATCGTCCCCTTGTGCAACAACTCTGCGCTGGGGTTGATCATTGCTTTCTTGCCGATGTTCAACGCCCGCGGCCTTGACCCGACCTGGGTCGAGCCAAGCGAGGAAGAAGCGCGGAAATTCTTTGACAATCTGACGGAAAAGCCTGTCCGGCAAGAGCCAGATATTATTCGCGCCACCACGGATCAGGAGGTAGCATACATCGCTACCAGTGTGGAGGAAGCGAATCTTGCCGCGGAGTCCGACAGCGTTGGCTTCACAGAGTGGGAAGCCAGCAAGGCAGAGGTGGTAATGGAGACGAAGCCTGCCGGGGAGGACGAGGTTGCCGGGGAGGAGAGCGGCGCAGCCGCTGAGATCTCGTCCGGCGAGGACACAGCCGAAGAGGAGACGCGAGAAGAGCCCTCGCCCCCAAAGAAGAAGGCGAAGCGTGTCCTTCAGAAGGCTGCGTCTGACATCCCGGCAAGTCAGCCCTCTTCGAGTGGCGAAGCCCCCGGCAAGAAAGTGGCCGGCAAGACCGGACCGCGGCAGGGGGCCCGTCAACAGCCTGCACGGCGTGCGAGGCCAGCACCAGCGGCCACTGCTGGGGCGGCAGGAGGGTCTCGCACCACCGCACCGGAAGCTGCCCCGGCGCCTGCCACAGCCAAGCGGCCTAGGACTCCTCCTCCGCCTCCCCACTCAGACACCGCAACGGAGGTCGACTTCGACATCTCCGGCTTTAGTTCGGAGCGAGAGGAAGAAGAGTAAGTACTTTGCCACAGCTTTTACCTTCCAATCTTGCATCAATCTTTACTGACTTGCTTGTATTGCTTCTGCAGTGACACAGAAACCTTGCTGGAGAGGATGGCGAAGAGGTCAAGGACTTCTACGGGCGACGAGCCCCCGGCAGGCTCCACTAGCGTGCCAGAGACCGTCATCGTGAGCCCGGAGCCTAGTCCTCAACGCAGCCCCCAGCGTAAGTTCATTGTCCCTTTTTCTGTTGGCTGGTGCCGAGGCTTCCATTCTTGTCGCTGATATCTTCGGGTTCGCAGGAGAAGAACGGCAACAAGGAGAGGATTGCCCCATTGTGCCTTCTTCATCGATCGCTCCGCCCACAAGCACATCTCCGGCAAGAGATCCTGCCGACGAGCTCGTCCAGATTGAGGAGGAGCCGACAAGCACGGACTCCGGCAGGCCACCCCCGGCAACCGGAGTTTCCGGGAGAGGCGAAGCTACCTCTCGACAGCCTGACGCAGGTACTCGATCGCCTCAAAGTGCTAGTTATTCTTTTCCCCTTACTTCTTTATCTTTGATCACTTCAAAATTTAAAAACTCGACCTTATTCTGACCTTCTCGTTCTCCCTTCAGAGTTCTCTGAGATGGAACATATGGACGTCGACGCCGTCATCGAGGAGACCGCCAGGGATGCTGCTGCCGAAGCGGACAGGATCACTGCCAGCGAGGCCACCAAGGATGATGTTGTCGAGCCTGGTGATGCTCTTGACGGGGAGGCCGCCAAGACAGCACGAAAGGAAATCGTGGAAGAACCTGCTGAAGAGGGCGACAGGGAGGCTGGGGACCATACTGACGGCATTCCTGCCGCAGGAGCGCCAGGCGCTGCATCGGCCACGGAGCCCCCTGTCACTGGTGAGGCGGCCGCTGAAGACCAGCCATCAACATCTGACGAGCCCTCATCCAGCAATTATCTCAAAGTTGGCGAAAACCTATCCATGAACTTGCCAGGGACGGCAAGCACCGAGGCACCAGCCGAAGGAGAAATTTTTGAGGAAATTATTGCCGCTGCCGGGCTCGAAGTTGTTGACGATCCTAGTGCTAGCAGTGGCAAGTCTGAAGAGGATCGGCTCCTTCAGGCCATGGGCGAAAACTTCCGCAAACTCCAGGCTCTCCATCGTGCCCGAAAAGAGAAGGCGGACTCCAGAATGGCAGTTGTCGAGGCAGCCGAAGCGGATTTTCAAAGGCGCGTCGCACAAATGCAAATCTGGCAGGCCGAGGCCCTTCAAGAGCTGGTTGCCGGTCGAGAACAAGTGAGCCAGCAATGGAATGAGGTCCTCCTGAAGCAATCAGACATGGAGAAGGCCCATGATGAAGCTGTTCAAAGGATCGCTGCCGAAGATGCTCTCCTGACGGGGCGCCGCGTTGCTCTTGACGCTTTCGAAGAAGATCTCACGGCACGTGAGCAGGCACTCGCCGCCAAGCTTCGTAGCAAGGATGAAGACATTGAAAATCTTGTCGCGCGGCGGACCCAGGAGCTGGAGCAGAAGCACAAGGAGGCGCTCGAAGCTCTAACTGCAAGTCACGCCGACAAGCTCAAGGAGGCCGTCGATGCAGCCGAAGTTGCAGAGGCCGCCAAGAACGAGCTGAGCGACAAAGTGAAGAGGCTGGAGACGGATCTCGACGAGCATGGCAAGGAGCTCTCGACGCTCAAGGGAGACAGGGAAAAACCCTCCACTCCTTGGCGGAGATGCAAGTCGCCCTGTCCGGCAAGACCAAGCAGCTCTCCTCTGCGGCTGATGATATTGCGGTTCTGGAGCTGAAGCTGACCACGCTGCAGAAATCCCTCAAGGCCGGCAGGGCCCGTGAGAAGGCTCTACTCAAGGATCTCCAAGGAGAGAGGAACCTGCTCAAGAGCGCTGCCGCTGCCCAGGCTAATTATGAAAAGGGAGTGGAGATCTGGACTGGCCGTCTCATCGCCACCGCGGAGAAGCTTACCGCAGAACTGTCAACCATGGGCTTGTCGAACTTCGGATATTCTTCCGAGGAAAGAATATCTCCAAGCGCCAGGTTGACGATGTTCTTTGAAAGCATCATCAACGCGTTGAGGGTGCTCCAGTCCAGCCGGGCGACCCAACTGGCGAACGAGACTCGTCGGCTTTGCCGGGCCGTCCTTCGCAAGGTGCTCCTCAAGGTGGTGCACAGCAATCCCGGCATCGATCTCTCCAGCGCACTCGGCCACCTGCCAAAGGATGCAAATGTTGAGGCGCTTGAGAAGTGCATTGCGCCGATCCTTGAGAAGGTGGACTCCATCAAAAGGATCGAAGGCCAGCGCAGGGATTGAGTGCTTCCCTTTTATTCTTGCCGCCATCATCTCATGTAAAAGACAGTTAAGTCTCGAGTTAGGACTGCGGCAACTCATGGATGTAATACAATTTAACTATGTTTAGGCTCATGCTAGCTACTTTCCTTGTCTGATTCCTTTATGTATGGAGTTCATCCTACGCTTACTGAAAAACTTGCCGGCGCGCAACCCGCCGCGAGCGCTGGGTGCGGGACTTCAGCAGCCTGCCGGGGGCGCAGCGGCCGGCAAGACTCCTTGGTGTTCTCAGTGCAGCCACTTAAATCGTTGAGCAGACTCGAAACAAAATAAGGGCGCAACTGATTACAACAAGGGTTCCTTCGCGTGCAGATTTTCCATACAAGAATCGGAATCGTCTAAGGAAGCAACTTGGTAATTAAAGAAAAACTTGCTCTGAGTTTTTAGGACTTAGCTTTCTGTCTTTGTCCTTCCTCCGGCAAGCATACGATTCCGAACGTCACCAACTGGTCTTCATGTCTCCCTTCCCCCCCCCCCCCCGGCAAATGTGCACGCGAGGAATTCTTCTGTCTTTAAGAAAAAGAAAGAAGATAAAATAAAGAGATGAAACCTTGGCGGTCCGTTAGAACTTACCGGGATCAGGTGTTATACATCATCTTAGACAAACATGTATATATGAATGTGAACATGAGAATCAATAAGGAAATGTATAACACTTAATTTTATTCATCTGTCCTCAGGGTCTGCGCCTGGCTTTGTACAAAGGATCACATGCCTTGCCGGCAAGACTTGTACAAAAAGGTGGTTGCCGGGAGCCCTCGGCAACCGTGCCTTATGGATAGAACTTGCGAAGATGTTCGATATTCCAGGAATTACTCACTGGAACGCCATCCTCGGTCTCCAGGCGGACAGCGCCAGGCCTGGTGACTCGTACTACCCAATAAGGGCCTTCCCACTTTGGCGTCAACTTGTATGAATTCTTGGCGGACTGAATCCGTCGAAGAACAAGGTCGCCTTCCTCAATGCTTCGGGCATGAACTTTGCGGCTATGATAGCGGCGCAAAGCTTGCTGGTAGTGTGCAGCTTGCACAGCAGCCTGAAGACGATTCTCCTCAAGGAGCACAGCGTTATCTTGCCGCAGTTGCTCTTGCTCGAGCTCATCATAAGCGAGCACTCGAGGAGATCCGTATATGAGTTCCGTGGGGAGAACTGCCTCCGCTCCGTAGACCAGAGCGAAGGGCGTCTGGCCGGTGGCTCGATTTGGTGTCGTTCTGATTGACCAAAGAACCGTCGGCAACTCATCAATCCAGCGTCTTCCGCACTTTTTCAGCTTGTCAAAAGTTCTGGTCCTGAGACCGCGCATCACTTCAGCATTGGCCCTTTCCGCTTGGCCGTTGCTTCTTGGGTGAGCAACAGAGGCAAAACAAATCTTGCCGCCAAGGTCTTGGACGTATTGCATGAAGGTGCGACTTGTGAACTGCGTGCCGTTGTCGGTGATGATCCTGTTAGGCACACCGAAACGGCAAACAATTCCTTTGAAGAACTTGATAGCCGACTGCGCTATCACCTTCCTCACTGCTTCCACCTCCGGCCACTTTGTGAACTTGTCGATAGCAACGTACAAGTACTCAAAGCCCCCGGCAGCACGGGGGAAGGGGCCCAGTATGTCGAGCCCCCGGACCGAAAATGGCCAGGAGAGAGGGATTGTTTGAAGAGCTTGAGCTGGCTGGTGTAATTTCTTCGAATGAAACTGGCACGCTTCACACCTGGTTACTAGTGCAGTCGCATCCTGGAGGGCGGTGGGCCAAAAGAAACCTTGCCGGAATGCTTTCCCGGCAAGCGCTCTTGACCCTATGTGAGAACCACACATGCCCCCATGTATCTCTGCCAACAGCTCTAGTCCATCCTCCCGAGGAATGCACTTCAATTTCACACCGTTTGGTCTCTTTTTGTACAGGACGTCATCGACGAACTTGTACATAACAGACCGACGGGCTACTCTCTCCGCTTCTTCTTGTTCCTGAGGGAGTTCACCTGTCTGGAGGAAATGGACAATGTGCTGCGCCCACGCTAGAGCCTGAGGCTCGACAACTAGGACTAAGGGCATCTCGTCCGCCGGGGGAACATTTGTCTTGACAGCAAGGGCCTGAGGCCCTGCCAGAGCCTGTTGTTCCCCGGCAGGCGTGTCAATCCCGGCAACTTCCTTGCCGGCGGGTCCGGGGAGCTCTGCCGGGAAGTACTGGCCAGAGTTCAACTTTCTTCTCTTTTCTTGTCGCATCGATGGCGCCATGGATGGTTGAGTCAATTGGAGCACAAAAGTTCCTGGTTCCACAGGCAACTTGAGGGCAGCACGCTTTGACAGGTCATCAGCAACGCTGTTCTCGGCACGAGGGACATGCTCCATTTGGAGACCGTCAAAGCGCTCTTCCAATTTCCTCACTTCATCTACGTAGGCTTGCATCAATGGACTTTGATAGCTCTTATTAACCTGCCTGACGACAAGCTGTGAATCACCTTTGATAATGAGCTTTTTGATACCAAGGTCTGCCGCGATCCTAAGACCGGCAAGCAAACCTTCGTACTCTGCAGTGTTGTTGGTTGAGCTCTCCCGGGGAAAGTGCATTTGAATTACGTACTTGAGGTGCTCTCCGGTGGGTGCGACAAGCAGCACGCCAGCACCGGCGCCTTGCAGCGAAAAAGCCCCGTCAAAGTACATAACCCATTGCTGATCGATTTCTTTGCCGGGGAGACTTGTTTCTTGAACTTCTTCGTCTGGCGTCGGGGTCCATTCTGCAATGAACTCCGCCAAGGCCCTGCTCTGAATTGTGGAAGTACTTTCAAACTTAAGACCAAAGCTGGACAGCTCCAATGCCCACTCCACGATCCTGCCGGTTGCCTCCGGATTTTGCAAAATCCGTTGCAACGGAAAGCGAGTGACGACGGTGATCTCATGTGCTTGAAAATAATGGCGCAGCTTTCTCGAGGCCATAAGGAGGCTGAAAAGCAACTTCTGCACACCAGAATATCTTGATCTAGCCCCTTGTAAGAGGGAGCTAACAAAATAAACTGGGCGCTGCACCACCTTTTTCTTCTGCACAGGCTCTTCTGTTTGCGCAGATCCTGTCTTGCCGGGATCAACCCTTGCCGGGGAAGATCTTGCCGCGTCACTCGGCGGTCCTGCCGCTGATGTTGCCTCCTCATCAGCTTCCCTCTGCGCCACCAGTGCAGCACTAACCACTTGATTTGTTGCCGCCAGATACAGCAGCAACGGCTCTTGTGGTTTAGGTGCGACTAGCGTCGGCGGAGAAGAAAGGTATTTCTTCAAACCTTGCAGCGCCGCCTCCGCCTCCGGAGTCCATTTCATTGGACCTGCCTTCTTCAAAATTTTGAAGAAGGGCAGGGCGCGCTCAGCAGATTTGGAAATAAACCTGCTTAGAGCAGCAACACAGCCGGCAAGACGACGCACATCCTTGACGCGTCTCGGTGCTTCAATTTGCTCAATGGCTTTGATCTTGTCGGGGTTCGCTTCGATTCCCCGGCAAGATACAAAGAATCCGAGGAGCTTGCCGGAAGGAACACCGAACACGCACTTCTCAGGATTGAGCTTCAAGTTGCTCTTGCGCAAGTTCGCAAATGTTTCTTCTAAGTCTTGAATGAGCGTTGCTTTATTCTTAGTTTTGACCACTATATCATCCATATACGCCTCCATATTTCTATGGAGTTGTGGCTCAAAACCAATCTGGATTGCTCTGGCAAATGTTGAACCAGCACTTTTCAACCCGAAAGGCATTCGTATAAAACATTACGTACCACATGGGGTGATAAAGGCGGTCTTCTCTTCATCTTCCTTTGCCATAAAAATCTGATGATACCCTGAATAGCCATCAAGGAAGGACAGGAGATCACAACCAGCGGTGGCATCCACAATCTGGTCGATGCGCGGCAAGGGAAAAGGATCTTTTGGACAAGCTTTATTGATATCTGTATAATCGATACAAAGCCTCCATTTCCCGTTCGCTTTCCGCACTACAACCAGATTGGCCAACCAGGTTGGATGAAGCACTCCTTTGACCAGTCCTGCCGCCTCCAGCTTCTTAATTTCTTCGGTAATGAACTCTTGCCGCTCCAAAGCCTGTTTCCTCACCCTTTGCTTGACGGGCCGCGCATGAGGACAGACAGCAAGGTGGTGCTCAATTACTTTCCTGGGAACGCCGGGGATGTCATACGGTTGCCATGCAAACACGTCGACATTCGCCCGCAGGAAAGCAACGAGCGCGCTTTCCTATTTGTCATCTAGGGTGGAACTTATGGTGAAAGTTCCCCCTGTTCCGTCCTCCTTGGCAGGCACCTTCTTGGTTTCCAGCGGGGCAGCCTTGGACTTCTTGTTCTTGCCGGTGGAACTCTCTGGTGTGTCCTCGACGGAAGCGCAGCACTCCGAGGAGGTGCGCTTGCCGGAGTTCGCGCCAAGGTTCCTGCCGGTCTTCTTCTTTCCCCCGGGAGTTCCAGCGGCAGGAGCAGATGCCTTGACGGCAGGTGCTGCAACTGCTTCCCGGTAAAGTTGGTCGGCACAGATGAGCGCATCCTTTTTATCGGAATGGATAGTGATGACGCTCAACGGCCCAGGCATCTTCAAGATGTTGTATGCGTAGTGTGATGCCACCATAAACTTAGCCAGCGCTGGCCGACCAAGGATCCCATTGTATGACATGGGGATCTTGGCGACATCAAACACCACTTTTTCGGTCCTGAAGTTAAGCTCGCTGCTAAATGTTACCGGCAGCGTGATCTTGCACTTAGGCTGGGTTCTTCCCGGATTGACCCCTTGAAACGTACCCGTTTCCTCAAGGTCATCGTTGGGAATCTGAAGCTTCGTGAGCACATCTGGTGAGATTAAGTTTAGGCCGGCCCCGCCGTCAACTAACATCTTCGTCACCTTGAGGTTGCGAATTGTCGGGGAAACCAACAATGGCAAACACCCGACCGCAGTTGTGCGATCAGGGTGATCCTCGGCGTCAAAGATGATAGGCGTGCTGGACCACTTCAGAGGCCTACATGCATCGGGGGATGGCTCTGCCGCATTAACCTCCCGCATCCACTGTTTAAGTTGGCGGTGGGAAGAATGCAGCGAGGCACCCCCATCAATGCACATAGCCTCCGTAGCCTTCTGGAATTCCTGCTCACTGGATTCGTCATCTTCTTCATCATCTCCTTCTTTATCTCGGCCCCGAGCGGGCCGATCCTTCTATTGTTTGGCCTTGCCGCGGCGACCCCATCGGCCACCGCGTTTCTTGCCGGACCCCTCAGCACCATCTTGGGCCTTCTCCTTGTCTCGCCTCTCGTATTCAGCCTTTTGCTTTTGGGCAAGCTGCTCAACTTGCCGGCAGTCCTGGAGATCGTGGCCCTTAGTGCGATGGATCTTGCAGTACTGCTTGCCGGAGTTCTCTGACTTGTCGGCAGCCGCCAAGGCCTGACGGGAAGGGCACCCGGCAAGATCCTTGCCGGGGACGCCAACCTTGGCCTTCTTGGCGGCGCCAGGGTTGCCGGATTCCTCGACGGCAAGCACGGCCTTGCCTCCGCGCTTCCTATTCCGCCGCCGGCCTTTCCTTGACGGAGCCGCGGCATCTTCTTCTTCTGAGTCGCCTGTCGCACCAACAGCCTCACCGGGGAGTTTCCTCCCCTCCTCAGCTCGAGCGCACTTGTCGGACAAAGTGTAAAGCTCGGCGATACTCCTGACTTTGTTCATTGCCAGCTCTTCCCGCATACTGCGGTTACACACGTTCTGATGGAACGCGCTAATGACAGCGGCAGGAAGAACATCAGGAATATTGTATTGCACCCGGCTGAATCTCTGCATAAACTTGCGCAGGGACTCGCCCTCCCTCTGAGGGATGATGTGCAAATCACTTTCTTGGCCAGGAGCTTGGTGGCCTCCAACAAAGGCGCCAACAAACTGATGGCACAGATCTGACCAGCAAGAAATAGAATCCTCCGGCAAATGCATCAACCACAACCTGATGTTGGGTTTGAGCACCAACGGGAAGTAGTTGGCGAGTATCTTGTCATCTCGGCCCCCGGCAGCTTGCACCGCAATGGTGTAGATGCTCAGGAACTCCGAGGGATGGGTCTTGCCGTCATATTTCTCCGGGACCTCTGGCTTGAAGGTTCGGACATTGGGCCACTGGACTTGCCGCAGCTCACGGGTAAACGCTGGAGGTCCTACCTCGTAAGGCAAGTCTCCTACGTTCCCCGGCGCGGGCTCGTCGACAACCGGCCCCGCGCGCTTATCAGACTGATAGCGCGCTTCCCGTCGCCGCTCGATGGTTGTTCGAGCGTCCTCCTTGCCTCGTTCCTGGAGAACCAGACGCTGATCACGGCGCATCCGTGGATCGGACGACGCCGTGGAAACTTCTTCATGGCGGTCGACTTGCTGAGTCGTCGGCCGCTGCTGACGCCGCGGAGGAGAGTGCACCGTAGTTGCACCACCTCCGGTTTTCTCTGCACCGGCTCGCGTCGGATCAATGGGCCTCCGCTGAGAGGGCCCTGCCTCTTGCGGTCCATCCTTGTTAGCGAAGCCGATAAGGCTATGGATAGTAGCTCACCACTCCTCCATCTTCTCCGGGGCGGGAGGAAAATCGAGGAGCAGCTGTGCACGTGCCAAGGCTTCCGCTGGCGTAGGTGGCGGCGACAGGTGCGAGGTGCGTGAGGTGCTCTGACTCCTAACTAAGTTAGAAGGAGCACCGCCACGGTCACGCGACCGCGCGCCACCTTTGCCGGCAGCTCGGTGTGCATGCTGGTCCCGCGCATCTTGGGATCTATGCACAGAAACCTTTTCGTGAGGACGCCCCGAACCACCAGCGCCATGATGTCGCTCATCTCGCACGACCTGGACAGGTTGCGAGGCTCGCGCCGGCGCGGGAGCTCCAGCGGGCGCTCTTCGATCTCCAGAGTTTGTTGTGCCACCCGTAGGCAACACAATGCCATCTCTAGATCCAGCGGCGCACAAGTTACAACTGCCACTGCGAACGATACCGCTCGCTTGGCTTGGGTCACCAGAACGCCGCGGGGGTTCCAGTCCTCTTCCTTCTGCACCCACACCATCGCCTGTCTGCGAAGGCGCAGGCAAAGCAGATCCAGACGGTTGTGCTGTCGCAGCGTTCTTCTTCTTGGGTGGCATGACGATGAAGATGATGAAGGAACTAGGACGTCTACCACCAGATCAGGTTCACGCAACCTTCGACCCCAACCTGGCGCGCCAAAGATGTCGGCGTACGACACCTATGGGATCCCGAGAGATCCCTTTACGATTCGGCGGGGGGAAAGGTATACGCAAAGAGCAGAACCAGTGATCGACGCGGGAAGTTTTTACCCAGGTTCGGGCCGCTGATCAGCGTAAAACCCTACTCCTTCTTTGTGTTCTTATTGATGTTCTTGAGCCCAGCCTTCAGGAGCGCTCGCAATGAACAGTACGTTCAAAGAGCAGCTACGCATGCAGAATGGGCCAGAAGTTCTCCTCCCCTGTAGCAGTTGCCTTGGGCCTCCTTTTATATGCTCAAAGGGGTCTCCACAGTGGCAAAACGTACATACATTGAGGTGTAAAGTAGCTACAGGGTATCATACCTAACCCCTGACGGATTAGGACAGGCGCATTTAATGCACCGTGAGGTGTCCGTTTAGGTGTCCTTACTTTCTTGGGGATGGAAAAAGGGGCCATCCCATCAGCACCGCTTAAGCTCTCCTCCACTGGCGCGCCGCCACGCATCCATGGAAGGAGCCAGAATGTCAGGCTTTGTCGCTGTGCCGGAGTGGTGGCATAGTGGCAGAATCTCGCCAGGCGCCGATCCTTGCCGGGCACCAATCCTTGCCGGGCGCCAGGGCTTGCCGGGCGCCGAGCTTTGCTGGGAACCAAGCCTTGTCGGGTGCCGAGGCTTGCCGGGCTCCACGGGCCATCCCGGCAAGGATCTTGCCGGGGAGGCTGGCCTTCGATTACCAGCGTTGCTTATTTGTTGATTCTCAGATCTCTGACTTGATGATTTCCTTGATGACTTAAATCGACCTCGAGCTGATCCCGGCAAGCCTTGCCACGAGGATGGCTACAACTGCCCGTGCACAAGTAAGGGGTACTAGTAACCCAACACTTAGTACACCGACATGTGGTGTTGTTTTTTGTGGAGAAATAAAAGTTCTCCAAATGCAACGAAACTTTTTGATGATTTTTTTGGAATAAAAGAGGCACTAGAAGCTTTGTGGGAGGACCAGAAGGTGCAGGAGGTGAGCACAAGACACCTGGGTGCGCCAGGAGGCCCAGGCGCATCCAGGTGGGTTGTGCTCACCTCGAGGCCCATCTTCATGTGATTCCAACACTGAAAAATCCTATAAATAGAGAAACCATCAGAAATAACCTTTGATCGGATGTTCCGCCGCCGCAAGCCTCTATAGCCATGAAAAACCAATCTAGACCCCGTTCCGGCACCCTGCCGGAGGGGGAAATCATCACTGGTGGCCATCTTCATCATCCCGGCAGCCACCATGATGAGGAGGGAGTAGTCCACCCTCGGGGCTGAGGGTTTGTACCAGTAGCTATGTGTTTAAATCTCTCTCTCTCTCTCTCGTGTTCTTGAGATGGCACGATCTTGATGTATCACAGGCTCTGTTAATATAGTTGGATCATATGGTGTTTTCCCCTCTCTATCTTGTTGTGATGAATTGAGTTTTCCCTTTGAGATTTCGTTTTATCGGATTGAATACTTTTATGGATTTGAGAGCACTTGATCTATATCTTGGCACTCAACTCATGGATTCCCGAGGTGACATTGGGGTAATCTATGCATAGGGGTTGATGCACGTTTTCGTCCTTGTTTCTCCAGTAGAAATCTTGGGGCACTCTTTGACGTTCTTTGTGTTGGATTGAGTATTATGAATCTGAAATTGTTTGATGCATATCGTATAATCAACTCACGGATACTCGCGGTGACATTGGAATATCTAGGTGACATTAGAGTTGGTTGATGTGTATCATATGGTGTTATTTTAGAATGAACTCTTGGTTAGATCGATCGGAAAGAATAGCTTGGTGTTATTTTAGTACGAACTCTAGGATAGATTGATCGGAAAGAATAGCTTTGAGGTGGTTTCGTGCCCTACAAACAATTTCTTCTTATGTTCTCCGCTAGATAGGAACTTTGGAGTGATTCTTCATCGCATGTTGAGGGATGGTTATATGATCCAATTATATTAGCATTGTTGAGAGATTGAACTAGTGAAAGTACGGACCCTAGGCCTCATTTTCAAGCATTGCAATACCATTTGTGCTCCGTTTTATCAATTGCTACCTTGCTATTTTTTATTGTTCCTATTACAAAAATCAATATCTACTATCATTACTACGCTTGTATCACCATCTCTTCGCTGAACTAGTGCACCTATTACTACGCTTCGTATTGGGTCTGTTAGGGACACAAGAGACTCTTTGTTATTTGGTTGCAGGGTTGTTTGAGAGAGACCATCTTCATCCTATGCCTCCCACGGATTGATAAACCTTAGGTCATCCACTTGAGGGAAAATTGCTACTGTCCTACAAAACTCTACGCTTGGAGGCCCAACATGAGTCTACAAGAACAAGATGTGTAGTAGACATCAAGGCAGGGAAGGAAGAAATGGCGATGCTGCAGAGAAACAATGTCGTCTTCGCGCAGGCGTTGAAGCATAGTGATCTGGTGAAGCGGTATGCGTACATGTGGGGGAAGGAGACAATGGCTCATGCCGTGCCTCACGTACTTCCAGGCACCATCAAGCCTGGCAAGGACAAATATCCCTTCTTCACCGCATACTTTTATTGCGGGCTTGTCCCCCCTTTCTCTGAATTCTTCTGCGGAATCATGTATACATATGGGTTTCGCCTCTTGGACTTCACGCCAAATGTCATGACTTGCATGTCTGTTTTCGCCCACATGTGCGAAAGTTTTGTTGGAGTAGTGCCCAATGTAGCCCTGTTCCGCCACTATTTCATTCCACGCATCAAAGCAGATGCTCTCTCCGGTGGCATTACATGGATCCCCAGGACAAGCGCCAAAGAGATCTATCTTGGAGGCCGATTGCATCTGAAATGGAATGAATAGTGAGAGGATTGGTGCTGGATAAAGGATAAGGGTTTCCCAGATTTCTGCAGACCCTAGACAGAGAAAGTAGAATGCGACAAGGACTAGAGCTATCTTGACGCTCATGGTAGAAGCTTGAGATTGTCGTGACTCGCATCCTCCACCTTAAGACCGCCGACCTCACCATTGATATGGTAGGTGCCAATTTTCTTCGTCTCCGCATTGCCCCCCTTCAGAATAGAAAGTGACCTGCTTGGGGACTATAAGAATGCGGCTGATATCTTGCGCTGCACACCGGGCTTGGCGCCAACTTGACGGTGTTGCATCACACAACCCTATGCCATCAACTCTTCCGCATCAACGACAAGTTCAAGTTGCCAGCAGATGTAATCCCACTATGCAACAATTCCGCCAAAGATTCGATCATTTCCATGATGCCGGCATGTAATGCCCATAGCATTGAAGGAGAATGGCAGGAACCAGCAGAGGATGTCATGAGGGCATGGTTTGATAATCTTCAAGAAAGGACCATCAGAGAAGAAACTGACCTCATCTACGACACCACTTAGGAGGAGTTGGCGTATATTGCCAACAGACTGGAGGAGGCACAAATGGCCACAGCTGCTGGTGGTTCTAGATTCACAGTAGCTGAACTTGATGAAGAAGACGTGCATGAACCAGAAGAAGAGGTGTCAGAAGAACCTGCCGGAGAACAGGAAGAACCTTTCGGAGACCAAGGCGACAAGGCTACTGAAGAGCAAGCGCGTAGGGAGCCCCCAGTTCTGGCAAAGAAGGTTCGTGTCCTCCGGCGAGCTGTCTCCGGAGAGCCAGTACATCCCCCATCTTCAAGTGATGAGGTTGTCGACAAGGGAGCAACCGCCAAGGCTGACCGGCAGCAAGGAGCTCGACGCCAAGCTTCTCAACTGCAGCAAGTGCGGTGCACCTCAACAAGGCGGCCAACTACACCATCTGTTGGAGTAGCTGGGTCTTCTCAACCTGTCGGCCCTGTAGCAACCAAGCGAGCCAGAACTCGCACTCCACCTCTGTCCTCGAGTGTTGACCCAAAAGGTGTCAGGGGCCTCTCCATACTCAGTGACAAGGAGGAGGAAGAAGAGCACGTGTCTTCAACCATTTTCTTTAATTCTTGATTTCTGATTTTGTTGATCTGACTTGCCTCGTCTTGACTTGATTTTGTAGCGACGAGCAAACGTTGGCGCAAAGGATGACGAAGAGAGCGAGGACCATGGTGGGGGATGAACCAACGACAAGCGCAGCACTTGACGCGGACGTGGTGATCATCAGCCCCTAGTGTAGCCCTCAGCATAGCCCATAGCGTGAGGCCACTATCTTCTTTCCTTTGGCGAGTGTTGGCGTTGAAGTTGCCATTGCTAACATCAACAAGGAAGCAGGAGAAGAGTGTCATGAGTAAGAAGAACGCCCGGAGGCAGATCCTATCATAACGCCTCCATCAACCACTAGAGCGAAAACCAACTCTCCAGCAAGGACCTCTACAGATGAACCTGTCCGCACTGATGATGTGCCGGCAAGCGAAGTTGCCGGCAATCAAGCAACGACAACTGAGGTTGTTAGAGAAGAAATTACCCCTCCTCAACAGATCCAGCCTGGTAAGCCTTTTCTGTCAAACAGTCTCATTCCTTAGTCATTTTTGTTTTCTTGAACTTGATTTTGAATCTTCAATTCCTTTTCTTCCCAATTCTTTCATATCCACCTCCGACCGATGATATAGACGTTGATACCACCATTGAGGGGATCACAAAGGACGCTGCTCATGAAGCCAGCAAGATTACCGCTAATGAGGCCACCAGGGTTGCTGATGAAGAAGTCGCCAAGGCTGCCAACGAAGAGGCCGCCAAGAATACTACTGAGGAGGGCGGCAACAAGAGTGCCGAGGCCACTTACAACATTTCTGTCTCAGGAGCGCCAAGCACTGACTCGGCCATGAGGGCGATCACTATCGGCAAGGCGGCTACTGATGATCACCCTTCGACATCTGAAGTGCCTCCATCAAGCAGATATCTTAAAGTTGGCGATCATCTATTCGCCAGCATCCCTGGAACGTCAAGCATTGGAGCGCCTACTAGAGAAGATGGTTTTGATGATGAGGTCATCACTGTTGCTGGGCTTGAAGTTGTTGATGAGCCGCGCATCAGCAACAATGAATCTAAAGAGCAACAGCTCCTCAAGGCCATGAGTGAGAACTTCCATAAGCTTCAAGCGCATCACCGCAGCCGAACAGAGAGCTTGCACTACTGGAGGATGTTGCTAACATGACACTACAATCAGAGACCCTTCGACGAAACTATGTGCGATGCATTAATCACAAACGGTGATGTAAAAAACCCATCAAAAAAGATGCAAAACATTTAGGATGGTAGATACATCAAACACGGTTCATATTACAGTTGCGTGTGCGATGCGTGACATACAGTTAATCCATAAGAACTGTTTGTGATGAGGCAGAACAACAGAAACGGGCAGCTATATAAAGGTGTGTGCGATATACGGCATACAGTTCGCTCGGATGAAATGTTTGCTATTAGGGAATGCAACAGAAACGGTTAGCCAGATCAAGGTGTGTGTGATATACGGCATACAGTTCACTCGGATGAACTGTTTTCGATTAGGGAACACAACAGAAACGGTTCAACTTAACAAGATGTGTGTGATATGCGGCATACAGTTCACATAGATGAACTGTTTGTGATGAGCCAAAAGAACACAAATGATTCGTGTAAAGAAGTTGTGTGTGATACGCGGCAAACAGCCCACTCGAATGAACTGTTTGCGATGAGAAAATATAACACAGACGGTTACTACAGTTAATTCGTGTGCGATTCTGTGTGTACAAAAAACTTTGAAAAATGCAAACTAGTTGCTTGCGATGGCTAGTAGTATCGCATACGATGCGTATGCGAGTACTTGTGTGCGATGATTAGTAAGTTACACATACGTTTCCTTATGTTAACACGTGTGTGATAACAACACCGCATATGGTTATCGGGTTGTGTGATCCACTAATTAGTCTTCCTGCATGCGGTTGGAGGTATAATTAATTAACATAATCTGATATCAAATAACTAAAGCTTCTCCATCGTGATCATGCGCTGGCCCCAATCGCTAGCAGAGCACGCGCGGAGGGACGCGACCCGATCGCGCCTTGGCCCCTAAACGGTGATCAGAGCACGCGGAGGGACATGAGCAGAGCATGCCACGGCCGCCTAAACGGCGAGCAAGCACATGCATAATTATTGCATATAGCAGTTGAACATAGCAGGGAATAGCCATCCAATAATATTATTTTCGATGACATGCATTAATATATTCTTAGTTAAATTTAAGGTCAAATTTTGGTACTACTAAATACGAAGGGGTCCAATAAACCACGATAGAGGTAGTACCTATACCAACACAGACGCCCAGTGCAGAAATTAATGACGTCATACACGTGTCCCGCAATCCACGCCAATGCTTCCCACCTCTTCCCTCATCGGTTTCCCGCCACCAGCTAGTGGCTTGCTCCATATGACCCAGGCGGCAACGCACCATCGTGACACTGTGCGCAAATCTAGTCCATACCCATCTACCATTAGTTATTCCAAGCATGCCAGGCAACGACCAAAGCTTCGACGTCAACCCCTACCTGCATTACATCTTCAGCAAGGAGAACGAGCCGGAGCAGGTCGGGTAGCAAGAGCTTCATCGGCCGGTGCAGGCACCATGGCCCATCGGCGCGATATCGCCATGACAGTCCTTGGGCGCACAATGGACATATTGCAGAGGAAGTGTGATGAGCAATTTGCCATCCATCGTGCAAAAGATCCAGAGCTGCTAGGCGGCATGATCGATGACCCACCCGAAGAGCCGCCGTGACCGGTGCTCATTGAGAGCCTGATGCCCCGCCAGGAATAGGCAGAGGACCTCTGCAATTTAGTTACGAGACAACCAGCCTGTAGCTTCATCATTGCCGGTGGCGGCCATGTCAACCTTGATCCCAATGATGTGGTGGTCACGCTCGAGCGCACCCTTGGCGGAGTTGACATCACTACCGAAGTAGAACATCGCCAACGTGGTATCTTGAGGATGCAGGTGATGGACGGAATTTGCTAACAGGGTAGAGACATGGAAATGGAGCGGTTCCGCGGGCATGTCAAGCGCGCGATTGCACGCTGTCAAGCTCTACTGGAAGAGGCCCAGCAGCCCCAAGAGCCTCCCGGCACCAGCAGCTCCGTAGGCGGAGACGGGTACCGTGGCCGCGGGTCGGGACACTCGGAATGAACAGACGCAAGGGTGCTATGCTGATCATGGAGTCCGAGAAGACCGTCGTCGGAAAGCCGCCAGCTTAGCCTTTTCATCTATATTTTATTATAATTGTATGCAAATGTCGCATATCGACACTTTAAGTCACTAAGCATATGTAGGTCGTGAGTGTTTTGTGTGTTGCCGCATGTGGCATTTTAAATTATCCTGAATATGTAAGACAATTATTAACCGTTGCCATTATAAATTTGCCTCAACGACGAGCAGAGCACGCGCAGGGATGCCAAAGCGGAGCGCGCCGCGGCCGCCTCAATGGCGAGCAAAATGCGCGGACGGACACGACCAGAGCGTGCCGTGGCTGCCTCAACGACGAGCAGAGCGCGCCGGAGGGTGCGAGCAAAGCGCGTCGTGACCGCCTCAACGGCGAGCAACCACACCTGCATATTACAATTCTGGTCAACCTTCTAGCACCCTGTGGGAGGCACGACGGTGCACCCATCGGACACGATGGTGATATATGGACCGTGTGTGATAGTTGGCAGACACATACACATCCGGGAACACGGGCCCACATAGGCCATCAGGGAACCGTTTCGGGCTTCCGATGTGTGTGTGATGTGTGGCATACAGTTAATCCATAAGAACTGTTTGCGATGAGCCAGAACAACAGAAACATGCAGCCATATGAAGGTGTGTTTCGGGCTTCGAGCCCAGAACCATCAATAAATTTTGAGCTTGTTTCTCGTCACATTCCAGAGTACCACGCAATAAGTAATTGCAAATCTGTTCACAACGATCAAACCTAAACATGTACACACTTAGCACCGGGCTATAAAAACTACCCACTCAAAAATTACCTCACAGTTCCTCTCCTCATCACCCACAAAACAGGTCTTTCCTGTCAAGTCGTTCCGCCATGACCGGTAAGAGGAGTTTCGGGTCGACATATAACCAGGGAGCAAAGACCAAAGTCGCGGAAGCACTAGAGAGGTCCCGCCGCTATGCGGCAGCCACAACAGAGATGTCCTGGCGCGCTGCAGAGCCCTTGAACGAGCTCTCACCGGCAGGCGAGGGCTCTCGCAAGCACACTCGCCGCGTCAGAGAACGCAAAGAGCTGGCGGTGCTGAAGTCCTTGGCCATCAACGACGCTAGTCTCGCTGGCCTAATTAGGCATCGGGAGCTGGTCGACGGCTTGGTGAAGCTGCTCGAGATTAGTGATGCCTCGGTTGAGAAGGCGACCGTCCTCATTGTGCGACTCATGGGTGACAAAGCAAAGCTCCTCAAGGAGCTCGCCGAGAAGGAGGAGGAGGCCACCGGCTGGAAGAAGCTGCATGTGCAGAGCAGTGCCTCGGGGAAGATGTTGAAAACGGTCGTCGAGGAACTTATGGGTGACTTGAGGAAGCTCTGCATCGAGCGTGAGCTGGAGGTGGAGGAATCCATGGCTCCTGTCAAGCAAAGTCATGAGGATTTGAAGAAGGAGCTGGAGGAACTCGTCGCCCAGGGATCCATCGAGGAATATAGGCGGTAGTGACCCAGATCGTTATCTGTGATTTCCTTCTTCTCTTGCCCCTATGTCTTTTGGGCATTGCCGCATGTGGCATTTAAAATTATCCAGAATATGTAAGACAATTATTATCTACGCCATTGTAAATTTGTCATCGTATTATTCGTTGCCATTTTATTTGTCATCATATTATCCGTTGCCGCATGTGGCATTTTAAATTATCCGGAATACGAGTTGAAAACACGAAGAAAGCAAATGCTAAGGTTGAGCGGGGCCATGGGATCACAAGCAAACATCCTCTGTCCAGGTGCTCTAATTAACTGCATGTTAAACAGCAGCTTGGCCGCCATTAATGGAGAAATTGTGAGCGAGGCTGGCGGCTGGTGGATGGAGGTCAAAGAGCTCGCTTCCCGGTGAGCATGCGCGATGGACTGCTCACACGTGTCGTGTCGAGCCTGTGTGGAAGATAGGTCACACGCGTCGCATCGAGCCTGCGCGCCGGACTGCTCGCACGCGTCCCGTCTAATCAAATAGTTGCACGCACGCCACCGACTATGGTTAAATTTTGGCACAAAATACAAAGATGACCAATGAACGAGGACCAAGGTAGTACTCTCCCATAAGAAAAGAGGGACGTGTGGCCGCACTTAAATGGTTACGGGAACACACACGGTTCATATAATACAACCATTTGCGATATTAATGTGTCAGCTATTTGTTTCAGAAGGACTTCGTTGGCTATTAATGCGTGCGCCTTGTCTCAAACTGGACGATTTTTTTTACCATGGCATATATGTGCCATGTCATGAAACCATGCCAAGTTTCATGATTTTGGGGTGAGTTTTGGATTTACTCGGATTTAAAAAACTGAGATTCTCAATGTTTCAGGATGACGAGATGTTTGTAACTCATTCCCATTCCTTCAATGAGACCTAAACATGCACCCAAGGACACGTGTACGATTTTTCACCCATTTTGCTTCACTGGAGCATGTGCTTGTAGTTCAAATTTAAATTATGGACATTAAATGCCTAGAAAACTCAATTATTATATAAAATGGCCAAACGAACCGTGACTAGTTTCAAATTTCAGCACGACACTCATGTTATTCTATGTTGCCTATAGAAAACAAAATACAAGGTAAGAAGAGACAGCGATTATCGTTTCGCCCACAAGAGGGGCATGTTTACCTACCGAAACCACGGGGGTTGCGAGAAGCTCCGGTTTGTAAGAGGCTTGTAATAAAGCTTGGCCCAAATTGGACAATTTTTTTACCACAACATATATGTGCCATGTCGTGACACCATGCCAAGTTTCATGATTTTCTGGTGTGTTTTGGATTTATGGAGATTTAAAAACTAAGATTCACAATGTTTGAGGCCGAGCTAGGACGCCGAGACGGTTGAATTCATTCCCATTCCTTCCCTGGGACCTTAACATGCACACAAGGACACATGTACAATTTTTCTAGCCATTTTGGTGCACTGGAGCATGTATTTGTAGTTCATATTTGAATTATGGACATTAAATGCCTAGAAAGTTCAATTAATGTATAAAAAAGGTCAAACGAACCCTGAATAATTTCAAAGTTCAGCGCGAATCTCACGTTGTTCCATGTTGCCTGTAGAAGAAAATACAAGGCGAGAAGAGGGAGCGATTATCGTTTCGCCCACAAGGGGGACACGTTTCCCTATCGAAACCACGAGGGTTCTTGTTAGAGGCTCCGGTTTGTAAGAGGTTTGTAATAAAGCCTGGCCCAAATTGGACAATTTTTTACCACGACATATATGTGCCATGTCGTGACACCATGCCAACTTTCATGATTTTCTAGTGAGTTTTGGATTTACGGGGATTTAAAAACCGAGATTCCCAATGTTTGAGGACGAGCTAGGACACCAAGACGGTTGTAATTCATTCCCATTCTTTGCATAGGACCTAAACATGCACCCAAGGGCACATGCCTGATTTTTCTAGCCATTTTGGTGCACTGGAGCATGTATTTGTAGTTCAGATTTAAATTATGGACATTAAATGCCTAGGAAACTCAATTAATGTATAAAAAGGCCAAACGAACCCTGAATAATTTTAAATTTCAGCACGGATATCATGTCGTTCCATGTTGCCTGTAGAAAAAAATACAAGGCGAGAAGTGGCAGCGATTATCGTTTCACCCACAAGGGGGACACGTTTCCCTATCGGAACCACGAGGCTTCTTGAGAGAAGCTCCGGTTTGTAACAGGCTTGTAATAAAACTTGCCCCAAAATGGAAAAAAAAATCCACGACATATATGTGCCAGGTCGTGACACCATGCCAAGTTTCACGATTTTCGAGTGAGTTTTGGATTTACGAGGATTTAAAAACTGAGATTCTCAATGTCCGTGGCCGAGCCATACGCCGAGCCGGTTGTAATTCATTCCCGTTCTTTGCATGGGACCTAAACATGCATCCAAGGACACATTTATAATTTTTGTAGCCAATTTGGTGCACTAATTTGAATTATGCACATTAAATTAATGCTTATAAAACTTAATTATAATGTATAAAAAAGGCCAAACGAACCCTAAATATTTAAAGTGGTTCTGGTCAACCGTCTGTCACCCGTGGGTAAGCACTGTGCGCATGCATCGTGCTAGCTAACGCTTCCTTCTTTACTAAGTTTTCCATATTAATGGTGTTATATATCCAAACACGCTACCGTTTCCCACCACTCCTCCCATCAATTTCCCGCCTCTTCTCCCATCGGTTTCCCGCTGCTAGTGTCAGTGCTCATAGAAGGCTAGGCGGCGACACACCGGCCATGTAAATATTGCACATGGTTTCTAAAAGCACAAATGTGTGTGATAGTAGGGAGTAGGTCCCATACGGTGACCAGCGTGAAACGCCTTAAACGCAAGGAGGCAAGTCTTATCAGCAAGGGACGGCTTCCCATCTGCTAACCGAGTCGAATAGAATGCAGAAGTTAAGCGTGTTGGGGCTGGAGGAGTCTAAGGATGGGTGACCCGGTGGGAAGTTGCATATCTCAATCTTCACTAAAGCGCCATGATAAGGTCATTATAGACATTTATCATCTAAATGTGTCTATAGTGACTTGTCATGACGATTATATGAACCTTGGGATCCTTTTTTGGTAATTTGTAGAATATGTTTTTTTGCTATTTCTTGTTCTCAAAAATCGGAGAATGATCGAGATCTATTGGCCCACACAATCTATCCCTTTGACCCAACGTACGAGAAGGGTTTGACCATGACGGTTTCCTATTGCTTTGTGTGCTATATTAGAGCAAATCAAGTTTGAGCACATGCATTGGACGATACCCCCTACCCTCCCCCCCCCACCTGCCTCGAAGTTGCGGAACCGACATCGTATGTCTTTAATCTGGCTGGGGGTATGATGTTTAGTTTGTAATGTTACAATGTAGTTGGTTCCCCATCGAAGTTGTGCATTCGGGATTTGAACAAATCACACACCACCCATACATTTTTTCCGGGCCCCATGCAGGGTATAGGGGGTGTTCTGATTGAGCACGCCTCCCTTGTGCGGTTTATAGACGACACACATATTTGTGGGGTCCCCGAGGTCTATATATATCATCCTTGAATGATAACAAGGTGGGCCCACACGATCTATCCCTTTGACCCAACATACGAGAAGGGTTTGACCATGACGGTTTCCTATTGCTCTGTGTGCCATGTTAGACCAAATCAAGTTTGAGCACCTGCAATTGGACGACAGACCCCACCCACCCGCCCCCCCTCCCCCCCCCCCCCCCCCCGCCTCGAAGTTGGGGAACCGACATCGTATGTATTGAACCTGGCTTGGGGTCGGGTATGGTGTTTGGTTTGTAATGTAGTTGGTTCCCCATCGAAGTTGTGCATTGGGGATTTGAACACATCACGCACCACCCATACATATTTTTGGGCCGCATACAGGGTATAGGGGGTCTTCTGATCGACCACGTCTCCCTTGTGCGGTTTTTTGTGATGACACGCATATCTGTGAGCTCCTCGGGTCTATATATATCATCTCTTTGACCGATAACGAGGGGTACGTGTTGGCCATGAATGGATTCCTCCTAGTTCGTGTTAGGGGCAGTCACCGTCACATGTTGGAGCAAAGTTCGAGCTCATGCGTTCTCAGGATTCCCTCCCACACGCTCGGATTGGTGGGTTGGACCGACACCGTACCCTACGTATCTCATCCTTAATTACCTGGCTTTCATGGTGGTTGTCTGTATCAAGAGGCGGGCACCACATCTAAATTGTACATTATTTGATATCGAAAACACATCACCCCTTCCAACGTACATCATTTTAGGCCGCATGCAGGCGGTGCTGGTTTTGTGGCCCCTCTCGTGCAATTTTTTATGATGGTCCAATCTATTGGCCCAAGCGGTCTATATATATTTTCTATCCATTTTTTATCGACAAGAACAGTTGTCGTTTGACCAAGCGATAGATTCATTGGTCCGTCTTATGGTAGGTCATGGCGACATGCATGTATGACCAAAGTATCAGTACGTGCATCCATCCTGCTGACACGAAGTGGGAGGTGGGGCAAGTACCCTAGCTAGGTAGCTATGACATTATGTCATTATAGATATATCCAAGGGGCCTTTTCAGTTTGAGAGGCAGGTGCCACCAAAGTTGTGCATTGTGTATTTAAACATCACGCCCTATATTCCTACATATATTTGGCCACTCCCAGGTGGTTCTTGACTTCTGGCCCCTCTCATCAATCTTCGACGACGCGCCCAGCCGTGGGCCCGTGCGGTCAAAGTTGTGCATTGGAATTTTGAACATCACACACCACCCTTTCATTCATATATATTTGGGCCACATGCTGGTGTGGTTGTCTTCTGACCCTCTCTCATGTTTTTTTTGCTGCGAAGACTCGGATGACGCTCAACGGACACGGGTGTACTGGCTTAACCGTGTGTGATGCAAGTGTGCTGTGAAATCACCACGACTGCACAAGCGTGAGCAAGCATGTAGGTAGTGGATTAACCGTGTGCGATACTAGTGCACTGTGAAATCACCACGACTGGGCAAGCGCGAGCAAGGGTGGAGGTAGTGGCTTAACCGTGTGCGATGCAAGTGCGCTGTGAAATCACCATGACTGTGCAAGCGCGAGCAAGGGTGGAGGTACTGGCTTAACCGTGTGCAATGCAAGTGCGCTGTGAAATCACCACGACTGCGCAAGCGCGAGCGACGGTAGAGGTACTGGCTTAACCTTGTGCGATGCTAGTGCGCTGTAAAATCACCACCTACGCAAGCTAAAGGCGGGTAGTTTAGGATGAATTCCACGTCTGCATCTGAAAATTAGGACGAACCATGTGAGATAGACCAGCTAGCTAGAAATCTAAAAACAAGCTACCCGCCTTGAGCGATGCAAAAATCGGCGGTTCCGCCGCTTTTCCTTAGTATCATAAATGCATATTCTTATTGGACCGTGTGTGATCTTGGGTGCTCCCGGCCCGCATCAATTCCTTTACCCATATTTTAGTAGCCACGGTATTTCAATCGTCACCCCCACTCCTCCACCACCGACCTTATAGTAAAATTCCAGTAGCCGAGGCATATGAACAGTCGCCCTCCCGCGTCCACCACCATCTCCACCCACCATTACTAAAATTTTCAGTAGCCGCGGCGTATCATCAAACACCACCCCCCCCTCCACAGTCCCCCCCCATCCGCCCCCTCCCCCTCGAACCCTAGCTCGCCGCCAACCCTTGTCGGTCTACCCGTGCCTCCTAGCTCAGATAGTAAAGTTTAGCTTACCCAGCGATTCCCATACCATTGCCCCCTGAGTTTTTAGATGAGGCATGCGGTGTCCCTCCCCGCCAGATCCACATCCCCTGCTCCAGAGAGTCGCAGCCTAAGCCCGACCACGTATCCCGGGGAGCCCGATGAGCGTTCGGCCAAAAAGAGGTTTATCATGGCCTCTCCGACGGACATTGGCGAGGTGGTCGCCGTTCATCCCGACCTGTCGATCCCAAAGCAACACCTTGTCGCGGAAGCCGGCGAGGACGTTGACTATATTGCCATGCCAAAGGCTTCACGTCAGCGGGCTAGTGTATTACTGTATCTCAGGAAAGCTGGCTACGACATCAAGCACGTCGACAGCGACAGCTTCACGCGAGCCATGTCACAAGTTAAGTGGTCCATCCCAAACCCCTCTGGTTCAACAGCCGTCGCTCTTCGAAGGCCCTGCCGCTGATCTCCTCCGCCACGCGGTCAAGGATTTGTGATCCTTGTATGCCATCGAGCCCATTTTGTCATTTCTTAAGGACATGTTCTACGGCGGCGGCTTGGGATCCTCAATTGCCAAGTCAGATCTTATCGACCACAACCACGAGGAGGGCACCCACAAAGGTTCTTCCAAGGTGAAACATCCCATCTGCGACATCAGAGAGCGCACCGGGTCTATGCTCTTCCAACTGGAAGGATCCCATCCATGACAAGTGAGGCAACATCCTATCAGCAAAACTTACCTTTTCTAGCTAGCCAACTCGTACCCTTTGTTGTAGTAGCTTTTCCCATGCGGTGTTTTAACTATCCCGTGTTTAATTATTTCAGTTATGCAAAAATGTAATGTTCAATAGGGCTATGTGATGTTTAAGTATGAATTGTCCACTTCAGTTTCACGAATGGCTATAAATTTGGTTGTTTATAGTGAGTAGATGCCTTGTTTATCTGTATTTGGTTGTTAGGTTGGTTGCAGTGAGCATTTGTCCAGTTATCAAGCAGATGCCTTGTTTATCTGTATTTGGTTGTTAGGTTGGTTGCAGTGAGCATTTGTCCAATTTTCAAGCAGATGCCTTGTTTATCTGTATTTGCTAGTTAGGTTGGTTGCAGTGAGCATTTGTCCAGTTTTCAAGCATATGCCCTATTTATCTATATTTGCTTGTTAGATTGGTTGCAATGAGACTCTGTCCAGGTTTCAATGGATATATTTGGTTGTTATACTGATCATTTATGCCTTGTTTATTTCAGTCATTCACAATGTGATGTTCATTATGTGCAAGTCAGAATTATGCAGCTCGATTTCATCAATACCAGTTTGAACGGCAATATTTGGTTCCAGTTATGCCTGGTGTAGTTAACACATGCCCAATTTTACACATTTATCCAATGTGATGTATAAGCATGAGCTATGTTCTATTCATTTTCAACAATACCAGTTTGAATTGCATATTTGGTGGTTGTTAAGCCTATTGTAGGTAACACTCCCTTCCATTTTATATCCGCTTTAACAGCATACTAAAACCAACACATTCAAGCTATCATTTGGAGATGATGTTGTTTACCTTGGCTATATTTGTTTGATGTTAAGGTTGTTGTACTTATCGTGCCTTTCCACTACTTCTGCAGGACAACAACGGAAGTGGCCAGCATTTTCCACCGAGGTTAGTTTCATCCCTCGTCTTGTACTCCCCCCATTGTTCCATAACATAGTGCATATAGATCCAGGCCTGGACACTTTTTAGCTTCTAATATTGACTTGTTGCTTGTAGGTACATATGCCCTTGGCAAAGATACATGCATCGACCCTTTTTGCGTATGGGGCAATGAGATATTCATGAACCAGCATCAAGTGAGGAAACTGATAAGGATTATTAGCAAAAAGTTACGAATGGTGGCAATCAAATTATTTGTTTACGCTCTATCCAACACAACAGTGAGCTGTAGGATGGTAACTACAAACTCTGGAGCCTTCTCTTTTTACTGCCCATAATGAGTTGTTAGACAACAATGTCTGAATCTTTTTCATTTGTAGTGGTTCCCAAAGCAGTTTACTCAAGATTGCCTCGCAAAGTACATGATTGCTGGACACACAATGAAGGTTAAAGTATTTCATCGAGACTACAATGAGCATCAAGAAGTCCTAATGAATATAGTGAAGGATGGGCGGGCAGCCATCACAAGGGGTTGGCCTAGAGTCATGCGCGCACTACGCATGGAGGAGGGCACAATATGGGCATTCCGCTTCACCTTCTCCAGCAACCAGAATGTCTTTTGCCTCTCTCTTTATAGTCTTTAGTATAACTGTGGTTCACCATTCTTTACTTGGTGCTTCTGTAGTTCTTCAGTATATGTACCTGTGCATCGAATTATGCATTCGTGCTTGAACCTATATTTGTAATAAACATGGTTCGATATGAAATAAGTGATTGCCTACTTTCAAATTCAAAATCTTTGATTTTTAAATGCAGGGATTAAATTAGGGATAAATTAGGTATTAAATTATGGATAAATTAGGTATTACACTGCACATGGTTTGTGAAAGCAGAAGGTCTGCGATAAACGTGGAGATCAGACATGTTTCTCGGATCCACTACGTGTGCGATCAATCTCTACTGCACACACAGTCAGCCAAGAAAAAACGTGTGAGATTAACAACAACAGCGCACACAGTTCCTTCTTATTAAAAGTTTGCGGACGTCGCCTTATCACACATGCTAGAAATTATGGACTATTTATGATGTCGTGCGCATCGTAAACATTTGCTCATAGAAGAACGCATGCGATAGGCCCTCATCCGACGCTGGTATGACGGATGAATCGTGTGGGATATATTCAAGCTTCGCATACATTTTTATAGGGATAACTGTCGGAGCACGACACCTATGGGATCCCGAGAGACCCCTTTTACGATTCGGCGGGGGGAGAGGTACACGCAAAGAGCAGAACCGGTGACCGACGCGTGAGGTTTTTACCCAGGTTCGGGCCGCTGATCAGCGTAAAACCCTACTCCTGCTTTGTGTTCTTATTGATGTTCTTGAGCCCAGCCTTCAGGAGCGCTCGCAATGAACAGTACGTTCAAAGAGCAGCTACGCATGCAGAATGGGCCAGAAGTCCTCCCCTTTTGTAGCAGTTGCCTTGGGCCTCCTTTTATATGCTCAAAGGGGTCTCCAAAGTGGCAAAATGTACATACATTGAGGTGTAAAGTAGCTACAGGGTATCATACCTAACCCCTGACGGATTAGGACAAACGCATTTAATGCACCGTGAGGTGTCCTCACTTTCTTGGGGATGGAAAAAGGGCCATCCCATCAGCACCGCTTAAGCCCTCCTCCACTGGCGTGCCGCCACGCATCCATGGAAGGAGCCAGAATGTCAGACTCGTCACTGTGCCGAAGCGGTGGCACAGTGGCAGAACCTCGCCAGGCGCCGAAACTTGCTGGGCGCCAAGCCTTGCCGGGCGCCGATCCTTGCCGGGCGCCAAGCCTTGCCGGGCGCCGATCCTTGCCGGGTTCCTCAGGCCACCCCGGCAAGATCGTCTTTGATTTCCAGCTTTGCTTATTTGCTGATTCTCAGACCTCTGACTTGATGATTTCCTTGATAACTTAAATCGATCTCGAGCTGATCCCGGCAAGCCTTGCCGGGAGGACGGCTACAACTGCCCGTGCACAAGTAAGGGGTACTAATGGCCCAATACTTAGTACATCGACAGGAGCCCCCGGGCCTGGGCCATACACGAGTGCGAGGCGTTGTTGGGCTAGGCCCAAACAGTGCATGGGCACGCGTGGCAGGGAATTAACTGCTCGCAAAGATCTTGTTTTACTGTGCCCCCCACTACGCGCACGGAGCGCGCGATGTGGGAAGCGTGCCAAAAAGGCTGCAAACTGTTTCGCGCCCACAGAGGCGCATTCATATTGGGGGATAAACAAGGTGGCCCCGCTCCTTCCCCATAAAAAGGAGAAGTCGTGGAGGCGCAAACCCATTCACCCCCCTCTTCTTCCCAATCTGGCTATCACCATCGCCTTCCTCTGCTCGAGCTCAGAGCGAAATCTTCCTTCTCTTCTGCTCGCCGTTCCCGCGCTCGTTCCATCCTCCTGCTTCCATCTCCACAGCCGCCATGCCGCCCAAGACCAGCAAGGGCAAGGGCACAGACAAGGAGGCAAAAGCCGAAGTTCCGGAAAGCGAGCTGGAGAAGATGCGGAAGAGGCTCGTCGTCTTCCCTCCGACGCTTGACGCCGAAACCTTGAAGGGACGATACCAATGCATGTGGGCGAAGGGAACACAAGCCCACCCCGCCACACGCGTCATCCCAGGTGCCAATTCCAAAGGCGGATCGGACAGATACCCCTTCTTCACTGCGTACTTTTATTGCGGGCTCTGTCCACCTTTTTCCGATTTCTTCAACGACATCATGTACACATACGGCTTCCGCCTTCTTGACTTCACGCCAAACGCCGTATTTTGCATGTCGATCTTTGCCCATCTTTGTGAAAATTTTGCCGGCGTGATCCCCAATTCTGCTCTTTTCCGCCACTATTTCTATCCTCGGATCCAAAAAGGAGAGGCTCTCTCTGGGTCTATTGCTTGGATTCCAAGGGCCTGGAACAAAGAGATATACCCAGATGGAGTTTATCGCGAAAAGTGGGATGAGTGGCGGGCCGAATGGTGCTGGATCCAGGAAGCAGATCCTCATCCTTTTTGCCATCCCCGGCGACAGAAGGTGGTCCGCGGCAAGGATTGGGGCGATCTCGCCGCAGAAGACAAGAAGCTCACAATCGCCACTACCAGAATCCTTCGCTTGAAGGCTGCCGGGCTGACAATGGACATGATCGGCTTCGACTTCCTCCGCCGCCGCATCGCCCCTCTACAGAATAGGGGAAGGCCAGCCTGGGAGTATAAGAACGCAGCGGATGTCATGAGGCTGCGCCCCGGGCTGAACAACAACTTGACTGTTATGCAGCTTGGCGCTCTCTGCCAAAAGTTATTCCAGCGTGAAGACAAGCACCGGCTGCCGGCAAGGATCGTCCCCTTGTGCAACAACTCTGCGCTGGGGTCGATCATTGCTTTCTTGCCGATGTTCAACGCCCACGGCCTTGACCCGACCTGGGTCGAGCCAAGCGAGGAAGAAGCGCAGAAATTCTTCGACAATCTGACGGAAAAGCCCGTCCGGCAAGAGCCAGATCTTATTCGCGCCACCACGGATCAGGAGGTAGCATACATCGCTACCAGAGTGGAGGAAGCGAATCTTGCCGCAGAGGCCGGCAGCGTTGGCTTCACAGAGTGGGAAGCCAGCGAGGCAGAGGTGGTAGTGGAGGCGAAGCCTGCCGGGGAGGACGAGGTTGCCGGGGAAGAGAGCGGCGCAGCCGCTGAAATCTCGTCCGGCGAGGACTCAGTCGAAGAAGAAGAGACGCGAGAAGAGCCCCCTCCCCCGAAGAAGAAGGCGAAGCGTGTTCTTCGAAAGGCTGCGTCTGACATCCCGGCAAGCCAGCCCTCTTCGAGCGGCGAAGCCCCCGGCAAGAAAGTGGCCGACAAGACCGGACCGCGGCAGGGGGCCCGCCAACAGCCTGCACGGCGTGCGAGGCCCGCACCAGCGGCCACTGCTGGGGCGGCAGGAGGGTCCCGCACCACCGCACCGGAAGTTGCCCCGGTGCCTGCCGTAGCCAAGCGGCCTAGGACTTCTCCTCCACCTCCCCACCCAGACACCGCGACGGAGGTCGAATTCGACATCTCCGGCTTTAGTCCAGAGCGAGAGGAAGAAGAGTAAGTACTTTGCCACAGCTTTTACCTTCAATCTTGCATCAATTTTTACTGACTTGCTTGCATTGCTTCTGCAGTGACACAGAAACCTTGGTGGAGAGGATAGCGAAGAGGTCAAGGACTTCTACGGGCGACGAGCCCCCGGCAGGCTCCACTAGCGTGCCAGAGACCGTCATCGTGAGCCCGGAGCCTAGTCCTCAGCGCAGCCCCCAGCGTAAGTTCATAGTCCCTTTTTCTGTTGGCTGGTGCCAAAGCTTCCATTCTTGTCGCTGACATCTTCGGGTTCGCAGGAGAAGAACGGCAACAAGGAGAGGATTGCCCCATTGTGCCTCCTTCATCGACCGCTCCGCCCACAAGCACATCTCCGGCAAGAGATCCTGCCGACGAGCCCGTCCAGATTGAGGAGGAGCCGACAAGCACGGACTCCGGCAACCCACCCCCGGCAACCGGAGTTGCCGGGAGAGGCGAAGCTACCTCTCGACAGCCCGACGCAGGTACTCGATCGCCTCAAAGTGCTAGTTATTCTTTTCCCCTTACTTCTTTATCTTTGATCACTTCAAAATCTAAAAACTCGATCTTATTCTGACCTTCTCCTTCTTCCTTCAGAGTTCTCTGAGATGGAACATATGGACGTCGACGCCGTCATCGAGGAGACCGCCAGGGATGCTGCTGCCGAAGCGGACAGGATCACCGCCAGCGAGGCCACCAAGGATGACGTTGCCGGGGCCGGTGATGCTCTTGACAGGGAGGCCGCCAAGACGGCACGAATGGAAATCGCGGAAGAACCTGCCGAAGAGGGAGACAGGGAGGCTGGGGACCATACTGACGGCATTCCTGCCGCAGGAGCACCAGGCGCTGCATCGGCCGCGGAGCCCCCTGTCACTGGTGAGGCGGCCACTGAAGACCAGCCATCAACATCTGACGAGCCCTCATCCAGCAAGTACCTCAAAGTTGGCGAAAACCTATTCATCAACTTGCCAGGGACGGCAATCACCGAGGCACCAGCCGAAGGAGAAATTTTTGAGGAAATTATTGCCGCTGCCGGGCTCGAAGTTGTTGACGATCCCAGCACTAGCAGTGGCAAGTCTGAAGAGGATCGGCTCCTTCAGGCCATGGGCGAAAACTTCCACAAACTCCAGGCTCTCCATCGTGCCCGAAAGGAGAAGGCGGACTCCAGAATGGCAGTTGTCGAGGCAGCCGAAGCGGATTTTCAAAGGCGCGTCGCACAAATGCAAATCTGGCATGCCGAGGCCCTTCAAGAGCTGGTTGCCGGTCGAGAACAAGTGAGCCAGCAGTGGAATGAGATCCTCCTGAAGCAATCAGACATGGAGAAGGCGCATGATGAAGCTGTTCAAAGGATTGCTGCCGAAGATGCGCTCCTGACGGGGCGCCGCGTTGCTCTTGATGCTCATGAGGAAGATCTCACTGCTCGTGAGCAGGCGCTCGCCGCCAAGCTTCGCAGCAAGGATGAAGACATTGAAAGTCTTGTCGCGCGGCGGACCCAGGAGTTGGAGCAGAAGCACAAGGAGGCGCTCGAAGCTCTAACCGCAAGTCACGCCGGCAAGCTCAAGGAGGCCGTCGATGCTGCCGAAGCTGCAGAGGCCGCCAAGAATGAGTTGAACGAAAGAGTGAAGAGGCTGGAAACAGATCTCGAAGAGCACAGCAAGGAACTCTCGACGCTCAAGGGGGACAGGGAAAAAACCCTCCACTCCTTGGCGGAGATGCAAGTTGCCCTGTCCGACAAGACCAAGCAGCTCTCCTCTGCGGCTGATAATATTGCGGTTCTGGAGCTGAAGCTGACCACGCTGCAGAAATCCCTCGAGGCCGGCAGGGCCCGTGAGAAGGCTCTACTCAAGGATCTCCAAGGAGAGAGGAACCTGCTCAAGAGCGCTGCCGCTGCCCAGGCTGATTATGAAAAGGGAGTGGAGATCTGGACTGGCCGTCTCATCGCCACCACGGAGAAGCTTACCGCAGAACTGTCAACCATGGGCTTGTCGAACTTCAGATATTCTTCCGAGGAAAGAATATCTCCAAGCGCCAGGTTGACGATGTTCTTTGAAAGCATCATCAACGCGTTGAGGGCGCTCCAGTCCAGCCGGGCGACCCAACTGGCGAACGAGACTCGCCGGCTTTGCCGGGCCGTCCTTCGCAAGGTGCTCCTCAAGGTGGTGCACAGCAATCCCGGCGTCGACCTCTCCAGCGCACTCGGCCACCTGCCAAAGGATGCAAATGTTGAGGCGCTTGAGAAGTACATCACGCCGATCCTTGAGAAGGTGGACTCCATCAAAAGGATCGAAGGCCAGCGTAGGGATTGAGTGCTTCCCTTTGATTCTTGCCGCCACCATCTCATGTAAAAGACAGTTAAGTCTCGAGTTAGGACTGCGGCAACTCATGGATGTAATATAATTTAACTATGTTTAGGCTCATGCTAGCTATTTTCCTTGTCTGATTCCTTTATGTATGGAGTTCACCCTACGCCTGCTGAAAAACTTGCCGGCGCGCAACCTGCCGCGAGCGCTGGGTGCGGGACTTCAGCAGCCTGCTGGAGGCGCAGCGGCCGGCAAGACTCCTTGGCGCCCTCAGTGCAGCCACTTAAATCGTTGAGCGGACTCGAAACAAAATAAGGGCGCAACTGATTATGACAAGGGTTCCTTCGCGTGCAGATTTTCCATACAAGGGTCGGAATCGTCCAAGGAACTAACTTGGCAATAAAAAGAAAAACTTGCTCTGAGTTTTTAGGACTTAGCTTTCTGTCTTTGTCCTTCCTCCGGTAAGCATACGATTCCGAACGTCACCAACTGGTATTCATGTCTCCCTTGCTCCCCCGGCAAATGTGCGGGCGAGGAACCCTTCTGTCTTTAAGAAAAAGAAAGAAGAGAAAATAAAGAAATGAAACCTTGGCGGTTCGTTAGAACTTACCGGGATCAGGTGTTATACAACATCTCAGAAAAACATGCATATATGAATGTGAACATGAGAATCAATAAGGAAATGTATAACACTTAAATTTATTCATCTGTGCTCAGGCTCTGCGCCTGGCTTTGTACAAAGGATCACATGCCTTGCCGGCAAGACTTGTACAAAAAGGTGGTTGCCGGGAGCCCCCGGCAACTGCGCCTTATGGATAGAACTTGCGAAGATGTTCGATATTCCAGGAATTACTCACTGGAACGCCATCCTCGATCTCCAGGCGGACAGCGCCAGGCCTGGTGACTCGTACTACCCGATAAGGGCCTTCCCACTTTGGCGTCAACTTGTTTGAATTCTTGGCGGACTGAATCCGTCGAAGAACAAGATCGCCTTCCTTAAAGCTTCGGGCATGAACCTTGCGGCTATGATAGCTGCGCAAAGCTTGCTGGTAGCGTGCAGGTCGCACAGCAGCCTGAAGACGATTCTCCTCAAGGAGCACAGCGTCATCTTGCCGCAGTTGCTCTTGCTCGAGCTCATCATAAGCGAGCACTCGAGGAGATCCGTATATGAGTTCTGTGGGGAGAACCGCTTCTGCTCCATACACTAGAGCGAAGGGCGTCTGGCCGGTGGCTCGATTTGGTGTCGTTCTGATTGACCAAAGAACCACCGGCAACTCATCAATCCAGCGTCTTCCGCACTTTTTCAGCCTGTCAAAAGTTCTGGTCCTGAGACCGCGCAGCACTTCAGCATTGGCCCTCTCTGCTTGGCCGTTGCTTCTCGGGTGAGCAACAGAGGCAAAACAAATCTTGCCGCCAAGGTCTTGGACATACTGCATGAAGGTGCGACTAGT
The DNA here is from genome assembly GCA_011799875.1 of Thinopyrum elongatum. Classification (NCBI taxonomy): domain Eukaryota; kingdom Viridiplantae; phylum Streptophyta; class Magnoliopsida; order Poales; family Poaceae; genus Thinopyrum; species Thinopyrum elongatum. The sequence goes on along the minus strand of CM022303.1, from coordinate 376,275,143 downwards.
GAACTGCGTGCCGTTGTCGGTGATGATCCTGTTAGGCACACCGAAACGGCAAACAATTCCTTTGAAGAACTGACAGCCGACTGCGCCGTCACCTTCCTCACTGCTTCCACTTTCGGCCACTTTGTGAACTTGTCGATAGCAACGTACAAGTACTCAAAGCCCCCGGCAGCACGGGGGAAGGGGCCCAGTATGTCGATCCCCCAGACCGAAAATGGCCAGGAGAGAGGGATTGTTTGAAGAGCTTGAGCTGGCTGATGTAATTTCTTCGAATGAAACTGGCACGCATCACACCTGGTTACTAGTGCAGTCGCATCTTGGAGGGCGGTGGGCCAAAAGAAACCTTGCCGGAATGCTTTCCCGGCAAGCGCTCTTGACCCTATGTGAGAGCCACACATGCCCCCATGTATCTCTGCCAACAGCTCTAGTCCATCCTCCCGAGGAATGCACTTCAATTTCACACCGTTTGGTCTCTTTCTGTACAGGACGTTATCGACGAATTTGTACATAACAGACCGACGGGCTACTCTCTCCGCTTCTTCTTGTTCCTCAGGGAGTTCACCTGTCTGAAGGAAATGGACAATGTGCTGCGCCCATGCTGGATCCTGAGGCTCGACGGCTAGGACTAAAGGCATCTCCTCCGCCGGGGGGACGTTTGTCTCGATAGCAAGGGCCTGAGGCCCTGCCGGAGCCTGTTGTTCCTCAGCAGGCGTGTCGATCCCGGCAACTTCCTTGCCGGCGGCTCCGGGGAGCTCTGCCGGGAAGTACTGGCCAGAGTTCAACTTTCTTCTCTTTTCTTGCCGCGTCGATTGCGCCACGGATGGTTGAGTCAATTGGAGCACAAAAGTTCCTGGTTCCACAGGCAACTTGAGGGCAGCACGCTTTGACAGGTCGTCAGCAACGCTGTTCTCGGCACGAGGAACGTGCTCCATTTGGAGACCGTCAAAGCGCTCTTCCAATTTCCTCACTTCATCTACGTAGGCTTGCAGCAATGGGCTCTGATACTTCTTGTTGACCTGCTTGACGACAAGCTGTGAATCACCTTTGATAATGAGCTTTCTGATACCAAGGTCTGCTGCGATCCTGAGACCGGCAAGCAAACCTTCGTACTCTGCAATGTTATTGGTTGAACTCTCCCGGGGAAAATGCATTTGGACTACATACTTGAGGTGCTCTTCGGTGGGTGCGACAAGCAGCACACCAGCACCGGCGCCTTGCAGCGAAAAAGCCCCGTCAAAGTACATAACCCATTGCTGATCGGTTTCCTTGCCGGGGAGACTTGTTTCTTGAACTTCTTCGTCTGGCGTCGGGGTCCATTCTGCAATGAACTCCGCCAAGTCCCTGCTCTGAATCGTCGAAGTACTTTCAAACTTAAGACCAAAGCTGGACAGCTCCAACGCCCACTCCACGATCCTGCCGGTTGCTTCCGGATTTTGCAAAATCCGTTGCAACGGAAAGCAAGTGACGACGATGATCTCATGTGCTTGAAAATAATGGCGCAGCTTTCTTGAGGCCATAAGGAGGCCGAAAAGCAACTTCTGCACACCAGAATATCTTGATCTAGCCCCTTGTAAGAGGGAGCTAACAAAATAAACTGGGCGTTGCACCACCTTTTTCTTCTGCACGGGCTCTTCTGTCTGCGCAGATCCCGTCTTGCCGGGATCATCCCTTGCCGGGGAAGATCTTGCCGCGCCATCTGGCGGTCCTGCCGCTGATGTTGCCTCCTCATCAGCTTCCCTCTGCGCCACCAGCGCAGCACTAACCACTTGATTTGTTGCCGCCAAATACAGCAGCAACGGCTCTTGTGGTTTAGGCGCAACTAGCGTCGGCGGAGAAGAAAGGTATTTCTTCAAATCTTGCAGCGCTGCCTCCGCTTCCGGAGTCCATTTCATTGGGCCTGCCTTCTTCAAAATTTTGAAGAAGGGCAGGGCATGCTCAGCAGACTTGGAGATAAACCTGCTTAGAGCAGCAACACAGCCGGCAAGACGGCGCACATCCTTGACGCGTCTCGGCGCTTCAATTTGCTCAATGGCTTTGATCTTGTCGGGGTTCGCTTCGATTCCCCGGCAAGATACAAAGAACCCGAGGAGCTTGCCGGACGGAACACCGAACACGCACTTCTCAGGATTGAGCTTCAAGTTGATCTTGCGCAAGTTTGCGAATGTTTCTTCTAAATCTTGAATGAGCGTTGCTTTATCCTTAGTTTTGACCACTATATCATCCATATACGCCTCCATATTTCTATGGAGTTGTGGCTCAAAACCAATCTGGATTGCTCTGGCAAATGTTGAACCAGCACTTTTCAACCCGAAAGGCATTCGTATAAAACAATACGTACCACATGGGGTGATAAAGGCGGTCTTCTCTTCATCTTCCTTTGCCATAAAAATCTGATGATATCCTGAATAGGCATCAAGGAAGGACAGGAGATCACAACCAGCGGTGGCATCCACGATCTGGTCGATGCACGGCAAGGGAAAAGGATCTTTTGGACAAGCTTTATTGATATCTGTGTAATCGATACAAAGCCTCCATTTCCCGTTCGCTTTCCACACTACAGCCGGATTAGCCAGCCAGGTTGGATGAAGCATTCCTTTGACCAGTCCTGCCGCCTCCAGCTTCTTAATTTCTTCGGCAATGAATTCTTGCCGCTCCAAGGCCTGTTTCCTCACCCTTTGCTTGACGGGCCGCGCATGGGGACAGACAGCAAGGTGGTGCTCAATTACTTTCCTGGGAACGCTGGGGATGTCAGACGGTTGCCATGCAAACACGTCGACATTCGCCCGCAGGAAAGCAACGAGCGTGCTTTCCTATTTGTCATCTAGGGTGGAACTTATGGTGAAAGTTCCCCCCGTTCCGTCCTCCCTGGCAGGCACCTTCTTAGTTTCCGGCGGGGCAGCCTTGGACTTCTTGTTCTTGCCGGTGGAACTCTCTGGTACGTCCTCGACGGAAGCGCAGCACTCCGAGGAGGCGCGCTTGCCGGAGTCCGCGCCAAGGTTCCTGCCGGTCTTCTTCTTCCCTCCGGGAGTTCCAGCGGCAGGAGCAGATGCCTTGATGGCAGGTGCTGCAACTGCTTCCCGGTAAAGTTGGTCGGCACAGATGAGCGCATCCCTCTTGTCGGAATGGATAGTGATGACGCCCAATGGCCCAGGCATCTTCAAGACGTTGTATGCGTAGTGTGATGCCGCCATGAACTTAGCCAGCGCTGGCCGGCCAAGGATCCCATTGTATGACATGGGGATCTTGGCGACATCAAACACCACCTTTTCGGTCCTGAAGTTAAGCTCACTGCCAAATGTTACCGGCAGCGTGATCTTTCCCTTAGGCTGGGTTCTTCCCGGGTTGACCCCTTGAAATGTACCCGTTTCCTCGAGGTCTTCGTCGGGAATCTGAAGCTTTGTGAGCACGTCTGGTGATATTAAGTTTAGGCCGGCCCCGCCGTCAACTAACATCTTCGTCACCTTGAGGTTGCGAATTGTCGGGGAAACCAACAATGGCAAACACCCGACCGCAGTTGTGCGATCAGGGTGATCCTCGGCGTCAAAGATGATAGGCGTGCTGGACCACTTCAGAGGCCTACAAGCATCGGGGGATGGCTCTGCCGCATTAACCTCCAGCACCCACTGTTTAATTTGGCGGTGGGAAGAATGCAGCGAGGCACCCCCATCAATGCACATAGCCTTCGTAGCCTTCTGGAATTCCTGCTCACTGGATTCATCATCTCCTTCTTTATCTCGGCCCCAAGCGGGCCGATCCTTCTGCTGCTTGGCCTTGCCGCGGCGACCCCCTCGGCCACCACGTTTCTTGCCGGACCCCTCAGCACCATCTTGGGCCTTCTCCTTGTCTCGCCTCTCGTATTCAGCCTTCTGCTTCTCGGCAAGCTGCTCAACTTGCCGGCAGTCCTGGAGATCGTGGCCCTTAGTGCGATGGATCTTGCAATATTGCTTGCCGGAGTTTTCCAACTTGTCGGCAGCCGCCAAGGCCTGACAGGAAGGGCACCGGGCAAGATCCTTGCCAGGGGCGCTAACCTTGGCCTTCTTGGCGGCGCCAGGGTTGCCGGATTCCTCGACGGCAAGCACGGCCTTGCCTCCGCGCTTCCTATTCCGTCGCCGGCCTTTCCTTGACGGAGCCGCGGCATCTTCTTCTTCTGAGTCGCCTGTCGCACCAACAGCTTCACCGGGGAGTTTTCTCCCCTCTTCAGCTCGAGCACACTTGTCGGCCAAAGTGTAAAGCTCGGCAATACTCCTGACTTTGTTCATCGCCAGCTCTTCCCGCATCCTGCGGTTACGCACGTTATGATGAAACGCGCTAATGACAGTGGCAGGATGAACATCAGGAATATTGTACTGCACCCGGCTGAATCTCTGCATAAACTTGCGCAAGGACTCGCCCTCCTTCTGAGGGATGATGTGCAAATCACTTTCTTGGCCAGGAGCTTGGTGGCCTCCAACAAAGGCACCAACAAACTGATGGCACAGATCTGACCAGCAAGAAATAGAATCCTCCGGCAGATGCATCAACCATGACCTGACGTTGGGTTTGAGCACCAACGGGAAGTAGTTGGCGAGTATCTTGTCATCTTGACCCCCGGCAGCTTGCACCGCAATGGTGTAGATGCTCAGGAACTCCAAGGGATGGGTCTTGCCATCATATTTCTCCGGGACCTCTGGCTTGAAGGTTCGGAGATTGGGCCACTGGACCTGCCGCAGCTCACGGGTAAACGCTGGAGGTCCCACCTCGTAAGGCAGGTCTCCTACGTTCCCTGGCGCGGGCTCGTCGACAACTGGCCCCGCGCGCTTATCAGACTGATAGCGCGCTTCCCGTCGCTGCTCGATGGTTGTTCGAGCGTCCTCCTTGCCTCGTTCCTGGAGAACTAGACGCTGATCACGGCGCATCCGCGGATCGAACGACGACGTGGAAACTTCTTCATGGCGGTCGACTTGCTGAGCCGTCGGCCGCCGCTGATGTCGCGGAGGAGAGTGCACTGTAGTCGCGCCACCTCCAGTTTTCTCTCCACCGGCTCGCATCGGATCGACGGGCTTCCGCTGAGAGGGCCCTGCCTCTTGTGGTCCATCCTTATTAGCGAAGCCGATAAGGCTCTGGATGGTAGCTCGCCACTCCTCCATCCTCTCCGGGGCGGGAGGAAAATCGAGGAGCAACTGCGCACGTGCCAAGGCTTCCGCTGGCGTAGGTGGCGGCGACAGGTGCGAAGTACGTGAGGTGCTCTGACTCCTAACCAAGTTAGAAGGAGCACCACCACGGTCACGCGACCGCGCGCCACCCTCGCCGGCAGCTCGGTGTGCATGCTGGTCCCGCGCATCTTGGGATCTATGCGCAGAAACCTTTTCGTAGGGACGCCCCGAACCAGCAGCGCCATGACGTCGCTCGTCTCGCACAACCTGGGCAGGTTGCGAGGCTCGCGGCGGCGCGGGAGCTTCAGCAGGCGCTCTCTGATCCCTAGAGTTTGTTGTGCCACCCGTAGGCAACACAACGCCATCTCTAGATCCAGCGGCGCGCAAGTTACCACTGCCACTGCGAACGATACCGCTCGCTTGGCTTGGATCACCAGAACGCCGCGGGGGTTCCAGTCCCCTTCCTTCTGCACCCACACCATCGCCTGTCTGCGAAGGCGCGGGCAAAACAGACCCGGACGGTTGTGCTGTCGCGATGTTCTTCTTCTTGGGCGGCATAATGAAGGAACTAGGGCCTCGACCACCAGATCAGGTTCACGCAACCTTCAATCCCCCTACCTGGCGCGCCAAAGATGTCGGGGCACGACACCTATGGGATCCCGAGAGACCCCTTTTACGATTCGGCGGGGGGAGAGGTACACGCAAAGAGCAGAACCAGTGACCGACGCGTGAGGTTTTTACCCAGGTTCGGGCCACTGATCAGCGTAAAACCCTACTCCTGCTTTGTGTTCTTATTGATGTTCTTGAGCCCAGCCTTCAGGAGCGCTCGCAATGAACAGTACGTTCAAAGAGCAGCTACGCATGCAGAATGGGCCAGAAGTCCTCCCCTTTTTTGTAGCAGTTGCCTTGGGCCTCCTTTTATATGCTCAAAGGGGTCTCCACAGTGGCAAAATGTACATACATTGAGGTGTAAAGTAGCTACAGGGTATCATACCTAACCCCTGACGGATTAGGACAAACGCATTTAATGCACCGTGAGGTGTCCTCACTTTCTTGGGGATGGAAAAAGGGCCATCCCATCAGCACCGCTTAAGCCCTCCTCCACTGGCGCGCCGCCACGCATCCATGGAAGGAGCCAGAATGTCAGACTCGTCACTGTCTTGAAGCGGTGGCACAATGGTAGAACCTCGCCAGGCACCGAAACTTGCTGGGCGCCAAGCCTTGCCGGGCGCCGATCCTTGCCGGGTTTCTCAGGCCACCCCGGCAAGGATCTTGCCGGGGAGGCTGGTCTTTGATTTCCAGCTTTGCTTATTTGCTGATTCTCAGACCTCTGACTTGATGATTTCCTTGATAACTTAAATCGATCTCGAGCTGATCCCGGCAAGCCTTGCTGGGAGGACGGCTACAACTGCCCGTGCACAAGTAAGGGGTACTAATGGCCCAATACTTAGTACACCGACAATAACTGTATGCACTCTTATAGGGATAACTGTATAGTCCATGGAGGGCTCCACCCACGAAGGGTCCACGAAGAAGCAACCTTGTCCATCCCACCATGGCCATCGCCCACAAAGGACTTGCCTCACTCGGGTAGATCTTCACGAAGTAGGCGATCTCCTTGCCCTTACAAACTTCTTGGTTCAACTCCACAACTTGTCAGAGGCTCCCAAGCGACACCTAACCAATCTAGGAGACACCACTCTCCAAAAGGTAATAGATGGTGTGTTAATGATGAACTCCTTGCTCTTGTGCTTCAAATGATAGTCTCCCCAACACTCAAGTCTCTCTCATAGATTTGGATATGCTGGAAAGATGATTTGAGTGTAAAGCAACTTGGGGAAGGCTAGAAATCAAGATTCTTGTGGTAGGATTTGTATATCTTGATCTCAACACATGAGTAGGTGGTTCTCTCTCAAAAAATGTATGCTGGAAGTGTAGGCACGTTCTAATGGCTCTCTCACAAATGGAGATGGGGGTGGAGGGGTATAGATAGCCTCCACACAAAATCCCACCGTTACACACATTTGACCCAACTCGGTCAGACCGAATAGAAGAACTCGATGCGACCGATTTAGTTAAAAATGTGAACGTTAGGACTCTCGGCAGGACTGACTGGAACAACTCGGTGGGACCGATGTGCTAGGGCTTAGGGCAAACCTCATCTCAGTGGCGCCGATTGCATCAACTCGGTGAGACCGAAGTGAAGCAATTGAGCAACAGAGAGTTGGTCAAGCCATCTCGGTGTGACCGATCGCTATTTCAGTGAGACCAAAATAATTGCAACAGGCAACAGAGAGTTGGCAAGGCCATCTCAGTGAGACCGGGATCCATATCGATGTGACCGAACTGTTAGGGTTTCTGGTAGTGGCTATGTCATATGAACTCGGTGGCTCCGGATAGTATGAATCGGTGGGGCCGAATTGGAGTTTGAGATTTTGACATATTTGGAATGAGCAAGTGGTTGAGGGATTTGGAGCAATATCACTAAGCATTTGAGCAAGCAAGCCATTAAGCAACACCTCATCCCCTTTTAATAGTATTGGCTTTCCTATGGACTCAATGTGATCTTGGATCACTAAAACGTAAATGAAGAGTCTTGAGATTTTGCCAATATGTGTCCTTAGCATTTTGAGGGGTCCACATCTCTAGTCCATGCCATGCCATTCATTGAACTTTCTGGAATATTAAACTTGAATGATCATTAGTTCAATGAGCTATATGTTGTTATAAATTACCAAAACCACCTGGGGATTAGTTGCACTTTCAATCTCCCCCTTTTTGGTAATTGATGACAACATATAGATCAAAGCTTCGACAAATGAAAATATGAATGAAATACATCGTCGCTTTGAGAAGTATGTGATAAGCAAGAGCTCCCCCTAAATTTGTGCATTATTTAAAATTTGTGTTTGAATGCAAATGCACAATCGATTAGGATCATGGGTCACTCTTCCATGTCACATACATCTTGGTGGAGCGCACAAAATGATACAAATTAAATAACATGCACTGATCACCAAGGATACAAGTGATTGATGATACACAAACATTCATAGAGATAATCATGCAAGCACACATTAAGCGTAGTATGATCAAACACATGATCTCACAAGATATCTCACGAGCATAACACACAAGTAGCAACAACCAACCAAACCAAAGTAGCAATAAGCAAGGCAAATGAAAAACCAACAAAAGCAAAAGACACTCTCTCTCAAAGCCTATGATCTATACACTTTCTCCCCCTTTGGCAACAAGTTACCAAAAAGTTTGAAAACGTATAGTGCTATACGGCACTCTAGGCACGATCTTCGGGAGCTCCTGAAGGGGTCTTCTGGCTTGTAGCTCCAGTGTGTGTAGACGGCGTTGAGAGGAGTCTATCTGCAAATGCTTCAGCGGATGTCTGTGGAGCTGGTGGAGTAGATACTAGAGGAGCAACTGTGGCTGTGGTGGCAGGAGTAGAATGAGTAGGTCTCAAGTCTGCAACTGGCTCAGCAGAAGACCTCTGTGCCCTTGGCACTGTCTGGAATCTGTCTGTTGTAGTTCTAGCATCATTGTCCTCAGCATCATCCCTCAGCTTCTCAACTATAGTCTGAATCTCTGTGACCTTCACATCAAGGTTGTACATTTTATCTTCCACAATCCTCTCTAGACTCTCCTAATTCTGAGTCAAGGTGGCCAAGCTCTTCTCAATCCTCATGGTAGCCTCTAGCAGATATGTGAGCTGATCTTGCTTGGTCTTGAGATTTGCAATTGAAGCATCTGGAGCACTTGCTGCCTTTGCTACTTTTGTAGCCTTTGCCTTTTCAATCTTCTCCTGGGCCTCTGCAGATGTAGGATGTGATGCATCCATGACAACTTCATTGTCCTCAAAATCTGGCCTAAGAGGTAGGTGCTCTTTGTCAAGTAGATATGTTCCAGTTCCAACCTTGGAGTTGGTCAACATCTGAATGCGTGGAGCATATCCACAAGACCTCTTTTGGTCAGCTGCTGTCCTCTTGATTGTCTCAACTATCAAGCTCATAACCTTGAATTTTTGGGGAACATCAAATAGGTGTAGCAAGTTGATGGAATGGCCACGTATCATTCTGTGATCTCCTGACTTGGGCAACAAAGTATGCCTCAAGATGGTGTTCATGGTGGTCAGTCCAGCAAGACGGTAGTAGATTGAGCCAAACTTGTGAGTGTCTAGAGCTGCATCAGGAATAGGCTTATACATGTTAGCCATAGAGTTGTGATCCTTCCTGGGTTTGCCATAAACATCAAGATCATCTTCTTCTTCCTGTGGAGCATTGATGAGCTAAGCCCACTCAGAGATTGATGACTGGTACCTGGTGCCCTCAGTCATCCACACTATCTTCCCATCTGGATAGAAGTGGGTAGTGGAGTAAAACTGCATAATCATCTCATCATTCGACTTGGTGAGCTTCTGTCCAACAAAATCATCAACTTCATTCAGCCTGAAGCTCTCATGAACATGGGGAAAATAATCTTCATTTTCATCAATGTATTTCCAGTCAACCCATTTCATGTCACATACAATGGGCTTCTTATCTAGCAACATAGTCTCATAGAAGTCCTGTTGTTCTCTGGTGTGGAAACGTTAGTCAACAGCAGTCCTCCTCCTTGTGGCATATGGATCTGTCTTTCTCCATTGTCTCAGACCAGCATCCTTTCTTAGCTTCATGTTTTCAGCCACTCGATGATCATCATTATGGTCTGGAATCTTTGGCTTCAGTTTTCTAAGCACTAGTGGCTCATCGTCCTCTTGGACCTCAGGCACTGGGGCCATGTTCTTCTCTGCAGCTGGGATATTTCTTGTGGATCTCTTTGGAGCAGTTGACTTTGGTGCAGCAGGTGGAGATTTTGTCTTGGGCTTGGAAGGAACAACACCAGTCTTAATGGCATCAGCCATCGACTTTTGAGACTTTGCAGGAGGTGCAACGGGCTCTTCCTCCTCCTCATCTTCCTCATCAGAATCTCTCATCATGGAAGGTCTACCAATGACTCTGGCAATAGTCTTCTTGACCCTTTCCTTCCTTTTCTTCTTTCCACCAGCAGCTTCATCTTCATCTTTCGGCTCAAGTGTGAACTCCATAGTCTCATGTGTAGCAGTTGATTTTCTGGCTTTAGACATTGGAGCTCTCTTGGCAGGAGCTTTCTTGTGTAGGCCTAGCTTGGTGGTGGTAGCAGCATCAACATACTCTTTCTTGACCACTTTCTTCTTGGAAATCACTTCTTCCTCAACAACAAAGTCCTCATCCTCACTGTCAGAATTCCTCTTCTTTCTCTGTCTAGTAGCAGCTTTTGGCAAGTTGCTAGGAGTGCTTCTACTGCCGTCATCATAGCTACCACTAGGGCTTGTGCCCTCACTGAGGTTGGTTTTCTTCTCTGACCTGTTCTGACTATCACTGGCCTCTGACATCACTGCAACTCACCCTGTGAATATATGGATGTAGGTAGAGTGGATGAGCATCACAAAAGACAGTTGGTTTTTGCAAAAAGTGAGTCAAAATCTTAATTTTAGTTTTCTGATACGATAATCTCGGTGACACCGAAGCACTTAACAGAATCTAAACATGCAATTTCGGTCAGACCGAGTTGCAGTTCGGTGACTCCGAGATCCTAGGGTTTCACTGAGAAATTGCTTTCGGTCTCACCGATCAGTACGTTTCGGTCAGACCGAATTGTACTTAGTGCAATGGCCAGGGCCAATTGGTGGGACCGAAAACTTCATTTCGGTCGGTCCGAGATGAGTTCGGCGGAAACCTAACCCTAAGATTTTGCATCAAATCTAATCTAATGGAGCTTTTGTGTGGATAGGAAGTTTTCAATCGTGGCAAGAATACAGGCATTAACTTTGTGCATTGAATCAGATTAAGAATTTGCACAAAGGGGTCGAACCATACCCTAACTTGGTGATGGCTCGCTACGGCGGCAACAGCGAAGGCGATTTCCGTTGACGGCGGCGAAGACCTGCAACGACGGCGCACAGGTGGAGTCGGCAATGATCCAAAGACCAAAAGCGACAGCAATGGGGGGGCGCAGGCTTGAGTGTTTGAAGAAATTTCCAAACATTGGGCCACGGAGTATAAATACCCATTAGCTGTTGGTGGCGCCGAGTGGAACAGTTCGGTGGCACTGAGATGCAAAACTACTTGCAGTTACTGCAACTCGGTGTGACCAAATAGTTCTAATCGGTGGCACCGAGGTGAAAACCTAGATCAACCTAGTGGTTTCGGTGGGACCGAACATGAATGTGTTGGTCTGACCGAAATTCACTAAGAGGTTTTGGAAGTCAGCCCTTGACGGATCGGTGGCTCCGAGTGCTCCTCACCCGGAGGGTTCGAAAAAGACTTGTTCAAATTTTGTGATGTAGCATGAAAAGAATTTGAGAAGAGAAAAAGCATACATAGCTAGAGGGAGTACTTAGGCATTCTTGTCCATCCATTTGGCCAATAAAAACCAAACAATCAAAACCACAAATGGTTGTCCTCGAATGGAGAAAAATATGCAACCAACATGCTCACACAATAAGATAGCAAATAAAACATGTGACAAAGCATGCACATACACTCTAGCATCTATCAAGCAATTGGCGATGACTAGGTCATCTATATATGAGTATATTGACTTAGGAGTCAAATGAGAACATTTGATCATAGGTCATACTCATCGTTTAAGCACAAGTGGGGTTACCACTTTTACATAAAGCATTGTTGTGTTCACACCATTAGAGTTGCTTTAGCTCAATTTTTAGATCAAAGCTCCCCCTAGATGTGATATCCCCCTTTAGAGGGATGGACTAACCTTGGGTTTTGTCGATGATGACTTCATGTAGATAGTGAAGATGTGGATGCTCAATGTTGATGTAGATCTTTTGGAGCAATCCATTGGAGTGTTGCACTTTCAATACCTACATGGGTTAGTCCCACAAGGAACATACAAGGATATCCATAGACATAGAGTGAATTACACATATGATGATGTCCATGAAAGCATTAGGTTACCTTGTCCCTTGTGTTACCAACAAGAGGGTTTGTGACTCCATGAACTAGTGCAAGATATGAAAGTTGATTGCACTTGTCCTTGCCAAAATGAATATGAGTGAAGTATGTTGGCGGAGTCACCCTCAAGAACACTCTAGTTCTTCTTCTTTGGGATCCACATCAACTTGATGGGAATCCTTGGAGTTGTAGTCGTACTTGATGATGTAGAACTTGACGTAGTCTTGGGAACCCAATCGACCATGGACTTAGGAGCTTCTTCAAATGAATCAATCTCTTCTTGAAGCTTGTCCTTGCCTTTTAGCTTGTGGTCTTGTGGTGGAAGATCATCTTGAGCCTGTGTTCCCTTGAAAGAAGTGGGATCATACTTCTCTTGTTGAGGAACAAACTTTGTCTTGGGTATTGATCTTCTTCCCACTCAACTCCATTGGCATTGAACTTTCGTTCAAAACCAACACCTTGATTCTTCCAGTGCCTTCCTTGCTTGCGTACAATTTCCTCCAATTGCTTACTTCCGGCAAGGCTCTTGTAAACACTTTTTTCTATGATTCCCTTCAATAAGCTATTTTCTTGCTCAAGTGTAACTTGGCTAAGAGAATCATTAGTGGAACCAATAGAACTACTAGAAGCAACAATATTGGATTTAACATTGTTATTGTTACTACTAGAAGAAGAATCTTTCTTCCTCTTATTGCTAGATTTTACTTGTGGCATATAAGTAGACAAGAGGAGACGTTTGGCAAGATAAGAAGAACTCTTCTTTCGAAGATCATCATTGATAGCTTTTAGGAACTCATGTTCTTGCTCTAAATTTAGCTTCTCGAAGCGTAGCTTCTCATGATTCCTTAGGAGCTCTCTATGATCCTCTAGAGTTGTTTCATGTGCTAACTTTAGAGTGTTTAGTTCTTTAGTTAGACGCTCAATCTCCTTCTTATCATTGTCATTCATTTCATCTTCATTAGCATGATTACTAGCAAGTTCATCATAGTTTTCATCACTAGTGTTGTCAGCAAGTAAATCATCATCACCTAGCAAATCGTCTTCATCACTATTGAAATCAACATACTTGGGGTGTGATACCTTAGGGCCTTTAGCCATGAAGCATCTTCCAATTCCTTCATTTGGTGAGTCAAATATGTCGTAGGAATTGGATGACACAAGTGCAAGACCGGCAATACCTTCATCTTGAGTATATTCGGAGTCAGAGTGATAGCTTCTCTCTGAGTAGTTATCGGAGTTGGAACCGGATACCCATTCACCAACATGAGCTTGATGTCTTCGTCTTGTGTAGCTTTTTGATGACTTGTCCTTCCTTTTCGAATCCTTGCTTCTACGAGAGGGTCTTCGTCCATAACGATCATCTCTACTCCTTCTCTCTCTTGGTGGTGATTCATCTCTTCTACTTCTCCTTTTAGGTGAATCTTCTCTTTTCTTGTAGGGAGCCGTAAACTCATTGGAGTAGTGTCCGGGTCTTCCACAATTGTAGCAATTATGATCACGACTAGAAGATCTTTTGTCATTCTAGGATCTTGACTTGGAGCTTCTCTCTTTGCTTCTATTCTTGTAGAACTTGTTGAAGTTCTTCACCATTAAGCTCAATTCTTCATTGGAGACTTGCTTCTCACTTGATGTTGTAGGAGCATCACTTGAAACTTTGTAAGCACCACTTGACTTGTTGTGGAGCTCTTCCTTATCCTTGAGTGACATCTCATGAGCAACAATTCTACCGATGACTTCCGTGGGCTTGAGATCTTTGTAATTGGGCATCATTTGGATCAAGGTGCACACGATATCATATTTGCCATCCAAGGCTCTTAGGATCTTCTTGATGATGAATTTGTCGGTCGTCTCTTCGCTTCCTAAGCTGGCAATCTCATTTGTGATGAGAGCAAGCATAGAGTACATTTCAGCGACACCTTCACCATCCTTCATTTTGAACTTGTCAAGTTGACTTTGAAGCACATCCAATTTGGATTCCTTGAAGGACTCGGTATCTTCGTGCATATCAACCAAAGTATCCCAAATTTCCTTTGCATTCTCAAGGCGGCTGGTTTTGTTGAATTCTTCGGGGCACAATCCATTGCAGAGAATATCGCAAGCTTGAGCATTGTATTGCAACATCATCATTTCTTCCGCGGACGCTTCATGATCTGGTTCTTTTCCATCCTCGAAGAAATCACCTTGCAAGCCAATTTGCACAATAGCCCAAACAGCGGGGTTATGACCAAGAATATGCATTTTCATCTTATGCTTCCAACTAGCAAAATTAGTACCATCAAAGTAAGGACCTCTACGGTGGTAATTTCCCTCGCTAGACGCCATACTCTCCTAGGTTGTGAAACCAAGGCTATGATCACCAAAGCTATGGAAATCAAGGCAAATGGAGACCAAAGCTCTGATACCACTTGTAGGATCGAAAGTAGGTCTAGAGAGGGGGTGATTAGACTACTTGACCAAATAAAAATCTAACCTTTTCCCAATTTTAGTTGTGGGCAGATTTTAGCAATTAGCACAAGTCAAGCAATCAACCTACACATGCAATTCTAAGACTATAGCAGCGGAAAGTAAAGCATTGCATATGAAGGTAAAGGGAAGGGTTTGGAGAGTGCAAATGCAATGAAGACACGGAGATTTTTGGCGTGGTTCCGATAGGTGGTGCTATCGTACATCCACGTTGATGGAGACTTCAACCCACGAAGGGTAACGGTTGCGCGAGTCTACGGAGGGCTCCACCCACGAAGGGTCCATGAAGAAGCAACCTTGGCTATCCCACCATGGCCATCGCCCATGAAGGACTTGCCTCACTCGGGTAGATCTTCACGAAGTAGGCGATCTCCTTGCCCTTACAAACTTCTTGGTTCAACTCCACAATTGTCGGAGGCTCCCAAGCGACACCTAACCAATCTAGGAGACACCACTCTCCAAAAGGTAATAGATTGTGTGTTGATGATGAACTCCTTGCTCTTGTGCTTCAAATGATAGTCTCCCCAACACTCAAGTCTCTCTCACAGATTTGGATATGCTGGAAAGATGATTTGAGTGTAAAGCAACTTGGGGAAGGCTAGAAATCAAGATTCTTGTGGTAGGATTGGTATATCTTGATCTCAACACATGAGTAGGTGATTCTCTCTCAGAAAATGTATGCTGGAAGTGTAGGCACGTTCTGATGGCTCTCACACAAATGGAGATGGGGGTGGAGGGGTATATATAGCCTCCACACAAAATCCAACCGTTACACACATTTGACCCAACTCGGTCAGACCGAATAGAAGAACTAGATGCGATCGATTTAGTTAAAAATGTGAACATTAGGAATCTCGGTGGGACCGACTGGAACAACTCGGTGGGACCGATGTGCTAGGGCTTAGGGTAAACCTCATCTCAGTGGCGCCGATTGCATCAACTCGGTGAGACCGAAGTGAAGCAATTGAGCAACAGAGAGTTGGTCAAGCCATCTCAGTGAGACCAATTGCTATTTTGGGAGACCGAAATAATTGCAATAGGCAACAGAGAGTTGGCAAGGCCATCTCGGTGAGACCGAGATTCGTATCGGTGTGACCGAACTGTTAGGGTTTCTGGCATTGGCTATGTCATATGAACTTGGTGGCTCCGGATAGTATGAATCGGTGGGGCCGAGTTGGAGTTTGGGATTTTGACATATTTGGAATGAGAAAGTGGTTGAGGGATTTGGAGCAATATCACTAAGCATTTGAGCAAGCAAGCCATTAAGCAACACCTCATCCCCTTTTAATAGTATTGGCTTTCCTATGGACTCAATGTGATCTTGGATCACTAAAATGTAAATGAAGAGTATTGAGCTTTTGCCAATATGTGTCCTTAGCATTTTGAGGGGTCCACATCTCTAGTCCATGCCATTCCATTCATTGAAATTTCTGAAATATTAAACTTGAATGATCATTAGTTCAATGAGCTGTATGTTGTTATAAATTACCAAAACCACCCGGGGATTAGTTGCACTTTCAGCAACGCATATGCTTAGTTATGCAGAACATATGCATTGCTAGTCCCTATCCCCGATGGTTTATGGGTCGTGTGGGAAGGACCCCCCTATCACCCGCACTCACTAGGCGATGGTTTAAAACTTCATCGCGGAAAGGGGTTAAAAACCGTTTGTATAGCAGCTCGTTGTACCAGTGTTGGACTCTAGAGCAACCATCCTTGGTAAGGCGAAGAAGAGTTCCAGAAGCGTGTGGAGGAGACACAAATCTGGTATTGAGAATATCTTCAGGATCTTCATGAACGCCACTCCCAGCTCTCCGTCGCCAAGGAGAAGTTTATCTTGGAGAAAGCTGAAGCTGACAAGGCACAAGAGGAGGCTACCCAGAGGATAGCGGCAACCGAGGCCAAGTTGAATGAACGCAAGATTGTCCTTGACGCTCATGAGGAAGAACTTGCCATTCACGAGGGAGTGATTGCTGCCAAACTCCGCAACAAAGATGATGAAATTCAAGCTCTTCTTGCACGGCAGACCCAAGAGCTGGAGCAAAAAATACAAGTAGGCGATCGAAGCTCAAGCTTCATATCACGCCAGCAAGATCAAGGAAGCCATCAATGTTGCTGAAGCTGTAGAGGCCACCAAGAATGAGCTAGAGGGCAAGGTGCAAAAGCTTGAAGTAGATCTTGTCGCCAATGACAAAGAAGTCTTGGCGCTCAAAGCAGACAGAGAGAAAACAACTCACACCTTGGCGGAGCTGCAAACCTCAATATCCACCAAAAACCAAGAGCTCACCAAGACCAAAGACGTCATTGCTGACCACCTTGGAAAGTCTCTTGAAGGTGCCAAGGAGCACGAAAGAATCTCATCGAAGGACCTCCATAGCGAGAATGCCTTGCTTGAGAGCACTGCAAACACCTTTAACGATGACAAGGACACCATGGGGCTTTGGACTGATCGCCTTGTAGCAACCGCGGAGAGAATCATTGCGCAACTATCTGTCATGGGCTTGCAAGAGTACCGCTTCTCCACCAATGAAAGAGACACGGCTAGCGCCAGGCTCACTTTGTTCTTTGACAACCTTATCAAAGTGTTGGAAAAGCTTCACGAGACTCAAGCTGCACATCTTTCCAGCGAATCCTGCAAGCTTTACTGGGATGTCCTCTTCAAGGTGCTCATCAAAGTGGTGCACCGGAACCCAGGCGTTGATCTCACCAAAGTCTTCACCAGCCTGTTGGAGGGAACCGACACCAAGGCCACCGAAGAGCTTGCCGCGCCCATCGCCGACAGGGTTGGCCAAATCCCCAAGACAGAAGGCCAGCACAGGCACTAGTCTCCTTGTACCATCTTGTCGCCAATGTAGTCCATGTAAAAGACAAGTTTATCTTAAATTAGAACTACATCTGGCTTTTGATGTAATATAACTTGTGCTGATGGATGAATGTATGCTATTCCCCTTGTCTTATTCTGTCTTTGAATGATTTTATACCCTACGCTTGCCGAAAACTTGTCGGTGCGCACACTCTTCCCGCGAGCGCTTTGAGGAACGGATCCTTAGCAGCCTGCTAGAAGTGTCACTGCCGGCAAGGTTACACTTGACGGTCACAATGCAGCTACTTAAGTTGTTGAGCAGACTCGAAACAAAATAAGAGTGCAACTAGCCCCAACAAGGTTCCTTCGCGTGCAAGTTTCTCATACAAAGGCCAAAATTGTTCAAGGAGAAATTGCAACTACAACATAGAATTTGTTTCAAAAAAATCAACTTAGCTTTTTCTTTGTTGTACTTCTTGTTGTAAAATGATAACTTGAACGTCATTTGGGTATCCATATTGTCACTCCCCCGGGAAACACACGCGAGGAACCCTTCTGTCCTTTGAGAAAAAGAAATAAGAGAAAAGAGGAGGCTGGAGACCTTGATGGCTCGTTAATCATTTCATACAAGGCAAAATGAATCACATCATCACATGTATACATGCACAATCTAACTTGTAAATTGACAAGAGTTGTGGAACACTTAGCTTTATTTCACTATGCACAACACAGGGTCTGTGTCTGGCTTTGTACAAAGGATTACATGTCTTGCCGACAAACTTGGACAAAAGGTGTTGTCAGGAGGCCCGGCAACTGTGCCTCATGGGTAGAACTTGCAAAGGTGCTTGATGTTCCATGAGTTCCGCACCAGAGTGTCATCTTCGGTCTCTAGACGGACTGCACCGGGTCTGGTGACTCATACTACCCGATAAGGGCCTTCCCACTTTGGCGTCAACTTGTTTCTTCCTCAAGGAGCATGGCATCATCTTGCCACAGCTGCTCTTGCTCAGCTTTATCATAAGAGAGCACTCGAGGTGACTCATACATGAGTTCCGTGGGGAGCACCGCCTCTGCACCATAAACTAGGGAGAAGGGTGTTTGGCCGGTGGCTCAATTTGGTGTCGTCCCGAGTGACCAAAGAACTGCCAGCAACTCATCAATCTAGCACCTTTCGCATTTGTGCAGCTTGCCAAAAGTTCTTGTCTTGAGCCCATGCAACACTTTAGCATTTGCCATCTCCGCTTGGCTGTTGCTTCTCGGGTGAGCAACAGATGCAAAACAGTCAGGGTACACAAACAGGGGTGTATGTTTCCCCTGACTTGTGCCCGGGCAAGAAAACCTCCGACACGGCAACAACAAAGCAAGGTTGCAGCATCAAGAAGACCAAGACAAGCCAAGGAAGCAGGATATCACTAAGGAAAAACCTCCCTTGCCGGGCAGGCGAGCCTGGCCAGGTCGAGGTCATCCCGAAGACAAGTCTCAAGACTCCCCCGGCAAGCTTGCCAGGGGAGCCAAGGGCAGATCATCCCGCCAGGACGCCACAGCTCCACCTCACAGCGACGCAAGTCACCTCCCAGTGCGGTGTCGAGCCCCTAAGTGATTAAGTGGCTGTTCTATGGCACGTGTCAGCCATTTCTGAGGAAGATCACCCCCAAATGACACCCGTCCAGAGGCGTGTCACGCAGGCAGGTGAGAAGGTGGGCGAACGGCATGGCAAGGCTTGCCAGCTCCCCCGTGATGTGACACTAAGCGATGCATTTAATGCACCCTGTCCTGCCTAAAGAGTTAGGTATGATAGCATTGTGGCTATCTAATCACTGGATAATGATTGTTTTGCCATTGTGGTAACCCCATGACCTATGAAAGGAGGGTCGTGGCAACCTTAGAAAGGATTGAGACCCTTGTACACTCATATGCGCGTAGCTGCTCTCGTCCCAAGGCAACCCTGTCGGGCTAGAGCGCTGCGTCTCCACCACGGTCCTTTCATCAATCCACCAAAGCAGGAGTAGGGTTTTATGCCACGCGGTGGCCCGAAACTAGGTAAAAACTGCCCGTGTTATTGCTGTCGTGCTGCTCTACACTCTCTGCTCTTTGTGCAATGTGCTCTTCCCCCTTGCCGAACCACAAGGGGCCGATGGTCCCAAGGTGGCCGTGTTATACCACGACATCTTTGGCGCGCCAGGTAGGGGGAATCGCTTGCGTGAACCCGAGGGTATAAGCAGCGCATCATCTTCATCATCGTCTTCTTCATCGACGGCTTCATCATCCATGATGCCGAGGAAGAACGCGGCGCAGTGGATCGGGAAGGAAGTGAGCTCGTTCCTTCGCCCGCCCTGTCCAGTTCCCATCATCATTCTTCACCACAGCTGCAGCAGCAGCGAGGGCAAGAAGCGACAACGGCAAGACGGCCCCGAACGGGTCAGGTAGCATGCTTGCCATGCGAGCCCATTGCGGAGAAAGGGGCGAGGTGATAAGGTACATGGTTTTCTCTCCCCATCACTTCCACCTGTCGACGATCGAGCCACACTAGATTTTTAGCGTTGACAACGTCGATAAGCCCGCGCAAAACTCGGTTCTGCATTTTACCCCGCTAAGGGAAAATCCTGAGTGGAGCGTCGGTGCTAATCCGTTGGTTGACGCCCCGGCAAGCATGCTCCGGCAAGGCCATCCATGTTAGCGTGACCTTTGTGCCAACACCGTAAGATCATCAAAGGTGTGAAGGGGAAGGGAGAGAAACCGACCTCACCTTTGCATCGTGTTTCGCCGCCCGCGAAGAGATTTGCGATCCCCTCCGGCCCTTGCCGGGGATCCGTAAGCAACAAACGAAGCGCCATTTTCCTGAGGCACGTGGGTGTGATGAACGACCACGGCCAGAGAAGGAGATAAGCGCCAGTGAAAGCTAAGTTAACATGTCCTTTGAATTCCTCCCCAGAGTTTGCACTTGCTTATTTCTTGGACAATCAATGTTATTCGTATGGTCAAGCCTTTCGTGTGATGGCACCTTAATGGATTTGCCTGCGCCCCCACTCTGTTCCGAGCCTACTCACGGAGCGGGTGGCTGCATCAAGGGCTCCTTAAGGAAAAGCCTGCCGGGACATACCTTCGCCAGCTGAATGCTAAGGACCCGTTCCTCGTAGCAATCGCGGCAGTATGCCACCGGTGGGCAGCCAAAGCACATAAAAAGAAACTATCCATACGAACATCCATGGATGAAACGCGAGAGGGATAGTGCGCATTTGAAATTAATTAATACACTAGTTCAGCGCAAGCAAAAGTAGTACTAGATCTAAACACAAGACATGCATAATGTTTTTGTTACAGGGCGGTACACCAATGCGAATGGTCCGGAGTCGTGCTTGGCGGCCTCATGGAGCCGTGGGAACGGAGAGGACCCTTTCGGCAAAGGGGCCAGCTTTCTTCTCGGTAGCAGAAACATCGGCACCTGCCGGGAGCTTCCTGAAGCCATCAGCAAGGTTGAGTTCGGGGTGGCGGTAGGCGATGTTGCTCAGGACCATGAAGAGGGCATTGTGAGCAAGCCTCCAGGACTCGCTTGCAAATTGAGCGGCTCTTCCCTCCTCATGGACCATCAGCCCTTCGATCAACCCGTCGAAGAAGAGTGTCAGTTTGACGCTTGGGGCCTCATGCTCGCCAACTAAGAAGACTGGGCCCTCCATGCCCATCGTGGCGAGCTGAGCAGTGAGGCGCTCGGCAATGTCGACTAGGTTCTTGATCCAAAGATCACGCTGTTGGACCTGGTTCACCAATTTGTCCTTTGCGTCCTTTTGGAGGATCTTCGTGTTTTCCAGGTCCCTTGTCAGTTGCTTCTCATGAACCCCGGCTGACTCAAGCTTGCTCTCCAAGGTGTCGATCCTCGCCTTCATATTGGTGATAGTGTTATTGGCAGTCTAAAGGCCCTGGCTCTTGGAGGAGAGTTGCGATTGCACCTCTTTCAAGAGGGTCTCTGCTTTCTGCGCTTCCTCCTTAAGAGCTGCAGTTTCCTTGGTGCTCCCGGCAAGCTCTTCTATCACTTTGGCCACCTGTTGATCGAGATCCGCCTTGGCAATGGACGCTGCAGCAAGGTCATCAGCAACCTTCTTCAGTTGAACAGCAGAATCTGCAGAAAGCGCATCGAGGGTCGCCTTGTGCTTGTCCTCCAGCTCCTTGGTGCGTTGCTGGACCAGGGCCTCCAATTCCTCGTCTTTGCCGTGAAGGGTGTCCTCGAGTTTCTCTTCTCGGGAGGAGATGCCCTTCTCCTTGGCATCCAGAAGTGATGTGCGCTTTGCCAGACGGGCCTCCCGGGCAATGACATCCTCCCTTGCCATGGAGATCATCTCCTGCTGCCTCATAAGGACCTGGAACTGCTTGCCGTGCCACTCACGCAGCTCGTTGCCCTTGTCCCTCAGCTTCTGATCTACGCTGTTGGCGGAACTGCACTGCTCCTTGAGTGCCTGCCACTTCGGGCTGTACCGGTTCTGCATTTCCTTGATGCCCACCGCTACGGACTCCAGAAAGGACAAGTCCATGGCTGCATCAAGAGAGCCATCAGTTTCTCCAATATGCTGAGACAATGGTGTCATGATGCGCTGAATCTCCTCATCCAGCTCTGCGCTCACTGCGGCCAAAGAGCCGGGGGCTCTGAGACCAGGTTGGGCCAGCACTAATGCCAGTTGGCTTGAGGTTGGCTGCAGGATCCCAGCCGAGGTGCCAAAAGATGAAAGGGGGCTCATGGTCTGAAGGGGGATTTTCTCTTCAACCAGCATTCCCGATCCTGACGCACTGTCAGAGGCCTACCTTGCTTCCTTTGGGGGCTCCTGGGCATCCCCGGCAGCGTGTACCTGCTCCTCCGCAGCAGCAATTTTGGCGGCTTCCTCGGTGGCATCCTTCCCAATGCTGGCCACCTCCTCCAACAACTCGGGCTCCTCAGCCAAAGGTGCTGCAAGCAATGGAAAACAAGCAATCATAAGAAGGAAGAAACATTGGAGGACCCAGAACTTGGAACAAGATTATAAAGGAAAAGCAGATAAGTTACCGGGAGTTATCTGCCGTGGAGGGTCTTCATTCTTCCCGGCAATATCAGTTGCCAGGACATGGACACCGCCCTCTTCCCCGGCAATTGTGGTGTCGACCCGGGCAGAGCCTCCCGTGGGAGTCTCTGTCAGGGGCCCATCGGCACGGCCAACAGGCGAAGTGGGCCCTTCCTGGAAGGCCCCACCCTGGGCAGACTCCTCCTCTTCTCTGATCGGAGATGGGGGTGCTCTTCTGCATCGTCCTTGGCGGGAGAAATCAGTACCATGTCTTCATGATGAGGGCTAGGCTAGGGGCTTGCCACTAGATCATTCGTGTTAATCCCTGCCTGGCCCGTGCCTCCCGGGGACCTCGGTGGCTCCGCATGCCTGAGCCGCTTGGCTTGGTGGACAAGGGTCTCCTCCTCCTCCTCTTCCCTGTCAAAGGCAGTAAGCGAGGTTGGAATTAGCAAACCAACAAGCATGCTCGACTCGGATGAGAACGGAGGATACTGTTCTTACTCTGTGTCCATGAGCATGGAGCCCAGCTCGAACCCCATGGGCGTCGAGGGTGCTCTGCTCCTCTTCTGGGTCGGGGCGACGCTGCTCCCCGGCAACTGCAGACCCTGCTGGGGCGCAGGGGGCTCCAACGTGGACAAGCTGCTTGACGAACTTGATTCGAACTGGGAGATGTAGTCACCTTCCGTGATGACTCGTTGCTTGGCGGGAGGGGTCTTGGCCTCGGAGAGGCGAGAGGAGTGGCGGCGCACCGCACCCACCTCATCGCCTTTGGAGGCGATCTTCTTTACCTTCTTAGCGGGCCTGGGGGCTGGGGCCACTGCTCCCTGGCCGGTCCGCCTACGAGGGCAGGGCTCCAAGTCCGGTTCTAGGGCCTGGGGACCCGTGGCAAGCCACTCTTCCCCGGGCTGCTCCACTTCTTTGGCATCATCCTCTTGCTCGGCTTCCGCTGCCACTGCGTATGGAGCCTCTATCCCGGCAGGCTCGTCCGTGGCAGGCTCATCCCCGGCAGATTCGTCCATGACAGCCTCTTCTGCGGCTCGCCCCTCACTCCTGCCATGGGAAGACCCCACGCCTTCGGCTTCCCCTCTCTCTTCCTCCTCCCCTTTCCTGGGCTTTGCTTTCCTGGCGGCCCGGAGCGCTTTATCCTCCTCAATACGCTTCTTGATGAACGCCTCCTCCACCTTGAGGTGCACTTGAACATGTTGGTCTCCACCCTGGTAGCCCTTTCCACCAGGTTGGAGGCCCACGCAAGTTCTTCGTTAAGCTCAGGTAATTGCCAGTCGCCCGCAACCCCATGAGCATTGCAATCTGGCATCCATTTCAGAATTTGGTCCCGGGCGGAGTTGATGTTCAGCGGGATGACATTTGCCGGCAATTTGAATGGCCCAAGGCTGCCGAACAGTTGTTCGCACAACCAGGCATGGCCATAGACTGACAGGTTGTTGGCCAGGCCGGGGTACAATCGCATCCTGTCAGCGGCATCCCCGTACAGCCAGGTAAACATGTCCCTCTTCTGCAGCGGCGCGATACGGCGACAGAGGAAATCGGCTCCCACGTGCTCAATGGTTAGCCTGGCAGCCTTCAGGCGGGCAATCCTGTGCAGCGCTGGGCGAAGCCTGTCGTCAGTGAGGCCAAATTCTCTCCAGTCATTGCCGCGCATCATGCATTCCGTCCGCGCCTGGCAAAACTCTGGGGCTTCATCATCCTGGATCCAGCACCAGTCCGCCCTCCACTCCTCCCATCTGCCGCGCTGCTGACCGGGAAGGTAACCCCAAGTTTCCCTCGACACTCGAGGGATCCAGCTTATGTTTCTGGAACAGTGGGTCTTGTTCTCCACCCGCGGGACAAAAAAGTGCCGGAACATATCCACATTGGGGGCTACCCCGACAAAGTTCACGCACAAGTGGGCGAAAATCGCCATGCATGCCATTCCATTTGGTGTGAAATCCAAGAGGTGGAATCCATATATCATCATCATCGCCTCAAAGAAATATGAGAAGGGGGGATAGAGGCCGCAGAAGAAATATGCGCAGAAGAATCGGTATGCATTTGGCGGATCCTTTTCTCCCTCCGACAGAACCTTGGGTGCGCCATGCCCCTCTGGAACCTCCGTCCCCCACATATATCCATACCTCGCAACCAGGGCGTCGCTGTCTAGGTTCGACGGGAAGAAAACCATGTCTCCCCCTCGCCTCCTATCCAAATCTGCTGCCCTCTTCTTGTTCCCTTCTGCAGCCGTCTCCTTCACGGTGGCCGCCTACTTTCCCTTCGCGGCAGCGGCTTTCTTTCTTCTCTTCTGGAGCTTTGGAGGAAATGGAAGGTGGAGCAAGGTGTCAGAAATGGATTTGGGTGCAAGGACAGGTGCTCTGGCTCGAGGAGGAAGGCGATGGAGGAACGGGTGCAAATGAGCCACACATTTCTGCATTTTCCCCCTTTATGAGGAATGAACGTGGGGGAGAGGAGCGGTTCTTCGCTACTTTCCCTCAGAAAGTTACCATTTTACATTAACTGCTGCAGTCCCACGACCCCACGACCTGCGGTAATTACGCAGAGTGGACGTTGGATTGACTGGTCATCATGACAAATCGCTGCACGCACAGCACCTCTTCGACACGTGTCCGTGCACCGTTTTGGGGCCTAACCCAATGTGCCCAGCGACATGTATGGCTCAGGCCCGGGGGCTTCTGTCGGGGTACACAAACAGGGGTGTATGTTTCCCCCTAACTTGTGCCCGGACAGGCAAACCTCCGACATGGCAACAACAAAGCAAGGTTGCAGCATCAAGAAGACCAAGACAAGCCAAGGAAGCAGGATATCCTAAGGAAAAACCTCCCTTGCCGGGCAGACGAGCCTGGCCAGGTCGAGGTCATCCCGAAGACAAGTCTCAAGACTCCCCCGGCAAGCTTACTGGGGGTGCCAAGGGCAGATCATCCCGCCAAGACACCACCGCTCCACCTCACAGTGACGCAAGTCACCTCCCAGTGCGGTGTCTAGCCCCTAAGTGATTAAGAGGCTATTCTATGGCACGTGGCAACCATTTCTGAGGAAGATCACCCCCAAATGACACCCGTCCAAAGGTGTGTCACGCAGGCAGGTGAGAAGGTGGGCGAACGGCCCGGCAAGGCTTGCCGGGCTCCCCCGTGATGTGACACTAAGCGGTGCATTTAATGCACCTTGTCCTGCCTGCAGAGTTAGGTATGATAGCACTGTGTCTATCTAATCACTGGATAATGACTATTTTGCTATTATGGTAACCCCTTGACCAATAAAAGGAGGGCTGAGGGAGTCCTGGATTAAGGGGTCCTCGGGCGTCCGGGCTGTGTGACATGAGCCGGACTGATGGGCCGTGAAGATATAAGGTAGAAGGCCTTTCCCTGTGTCTGGATGGGACTCTCCTTTGCGTGGATGGCAAGATTGGTGTCCGGATGTGTAATTTCCTTCCTCTGTAAACCGACTCTGTACAACCCTAGCCCCCTCCAGTGTCTATATAAACTGGAGGGTTTTAGTCCGTAGAGGCTATCATAACTCCCATAGGCTAGACATCTAGGGTTTAGCCATTACGATCTCGAGGTAGATCAACTCTTGTAACCCCTATACTCATCAAATACAATCAAGCAAGACGTAGGGTTTTACCTCCATTAAGAGGGCCCGAACATGGGTAAACATCGTGTTCCCTTTGTCCCTTGTTACCTTCGATCCTCAGACGCACAGTTTGGGACCCCCTACCCGAGCAGCCGGTTTTGACACCGACAAGGGCCGTGGCAACCTTAGAAAGGATTCGGACCCTTGTACACTCATACGCGCGTAGCTGCTCTCGTCCCAAGGCAACCCTGCCGGGGTAGAGCGCTGCGTCTCCACCATGGTCCTTTTATCAATCCACCAAAGCAGGAGTAGGGTTTATGCCTCGCAGCGGCCCAAACCTGGGTAAAAACTGCCCATGTTATTGTTGTCGTGCTGCTCTACGCTCTCCGCTCTTTGTGCAATGTGCTCTTTCCCCTTGCCGAACCACAAGGGGCCGATGGTCCCATAGGTGGCCGTGTTATACCACGACAAAAACAGATCTTGCTTCCAAGGTCTTGGCAGTACTACATGAAGGTGCGGCTCATGAACTGTGTGCCATTGTCCCTAATGATCCTGTTAGGTACTCTAAAACAGCAAACTAGTCCTTTGAAGAACTTGACGGCTGACTGGGTTGTCACCTTCCTCACCGAGTCTACCTCAGGCCACTTTGTGAACTTGTTGATTGCGGCGTACAAGAACTCAAAGCCCAGTTGCACGAGGAAAGGGGCCCAAGATATCGAGCCCCCAGACCGAGAAGGGCCAGGAGAGAGGATTGTCCGAAGGTCTTGAGCTGGCTGATGTGTATTCTTGCAATGGAACTGGCATGCTTCACACTTGGTTACTAGTGCAGTTGCATCCTGGAGAGCAGTGGGCCAATAGAAGCCTTGTCGGAAAGCTTTGCCGACAAGGGCTCTTGATCCTATATGAGAGCCACACATACCTCCATGTATCTCTACCAACAGCTTCTGTCCATCTTCCCGACAAATGCACTTCAATTTCATTTGGTCTCTTTCTATGTTGAATGTTGTCAACA
Source organism: Thinopyrum elongatum (assembly GCA_011799875.1). Classification (NCBI taxonomy): domain Eukaryota; kingdom Viridiplantae; phylum Streptophyta; class Magnoliopsida; order Poales; family Poaceae; genus Thinopyrum; species Thinopyrum elongatum. The sequence continues at coordinate 376,248,123 of CM022303.1, read as the reverse complement.
AACTGGTACATACTTGACTGACGGGCTACTTTCTCAACTTCTTCTTGCTCATCGAGAAGTTCTCATGTTTGAAGGAAATGGACGATCTGTTGTGCCCATGCCAAAGCCTTTGGCTCAACAACAAGGACCAAAGGCATCTATTCAGCTATCGGAGCGCTTGTCTCAATGGCAAGGACCTAAGGTCTTGCCGGAGCCTGCTGCTTACCGACAAGCTTGCTGTTGTTTCCGGCAACTTCCTTGTCGGCTGCCACTAGGAGCTCTGTCGGAAAGTACTCGCCAGAATTCAACTTTCTTCTTTTGCTTGGCCGCGTTGACGGTGTAACAGATGGCTAAGTCAAATGGAGCACAAAAGTCCCTGGTTCCACAGGTAGCTTCTGGACGGCACACTTTGACAAATCATCAGCAATGCTGTTCACCGCACGAGGAATGTGCTCTATTTGTAATCCGTCAAAGTGCACTTCCAATTTTCTCCCTTCATCCACATAAGCTTCCATCAATGGGCTCTGGTAATCTTTGTTGACCTGCTTCACAACAAGCTGCGAGTCACCTCTGACGATCAACTTTTTGATCCCAAGGTCCACTGCGATCCTGAGACCGGCAAGCGGCCCTTCGTACTCAGCAGTATTGTTTGTAGCTTTCTCCCTGGGAAAATGCATCTGTATTACATTGAAAGCACAAGTGCTCCCTGGGTGATTTTGGTAATTAATGTCAACATATCTCTTGTTGGACTAATATTTTTATCTAGTGTATTTCAGACAAGTTCAACAAATGGCATGGAAAGGACAACAGGATGTGGAACCCCTTCAAAATGCTAAGGACATATATTGGCAAAAGCTCAAGACTCTTCATCTTGGTTTTAGTGATCCAAGATCACATTGAGTCCATAGGAAAGCCAATACTATTAAAAGGGGGTGATGTGTTGCCTAATGGCTTGCTTGCTCAAATGCTTAGTGATCTTGCTCCAAAAGCCTCAACCACTTTCTCCATCCAAATATGTCAAAACCCTAAACTCCAACTCGGCCCCATCGATTCTTTCTATCCGGCGCCACCGAGTTCATATGACATAGCCACAGCCAAAAACCCTAACAGTTCGGTCACACTGATATGGATCTCGGTCGCACCGAGATGGCCTTGCCAACTCCCTGTTATCTATTGCAATTATTTCGGTCTCACCAAAATTGCAATCGGTCCCACCAAGATGGCTTGACCAAGTCTCTATTACCTTATTGCTTCACTTCGGTCTCACCGAGTTGATGAAATCGGCGTCACCGAGATGCGGTTTACCCTAAGCCCTAGCACATCGGTCCCACCGAGTTGTTCCAATCGGTCCCACCGAGATTCCTAACGTTCACATTTTAAACTAATCGGTCCCACCGAGTTTACCCATTCAGTCTCACCGAGATTGGTCAAATGTGTGTAACAGTTGGATTTTGTGTGGAGGCTATATATACCCCTCCACCCCCTTCTCCATATGAGAGAGATCCATCAGAACGTGCCTACACTTCCACCATACATTTTCTGAGAGAGAACCACCTACTCATGTGTTGAGATCAAGATATTCCAATCCTACCACAAGAATCTTGATTTCTAGCCTTCCCCAAGTTGCTTTCCACTCAAATCATATTTCCACCATATCCAAATCTGTGAGAGAGAGTTGAGTGTTGGGGAGACTATCATTTCAAGCACAAGAGCAAGGAGTTCATCATCAACACACCATCTATTACCTTTTGGAGAGTGGTGTCTCCTAGATTGGTTAGGTGTCACTTGGGAGCCTCTGCCAAGATGTGGAGTTGAACCAAGAAGTTTGTAAGGGCAAGGAGATCGCCTACTTCATGAAGATCTACCCGAGTGAGGCAAGTCCTTCATGGGCAATGGCCATGGTGGGATAGACAAGGTTTCTTCTTCGTGGACCCTTCGTGGGTGGAGCCCTCCGTGGACTCGCGCAGCCGTTACCCTTCGTGGGTTGAAGTATCCATCAACGTGGATGTACGATAGCACCACCTATCGGAACCACACCAAAAATCTCTGTGTCTTCATTGCGTTTGCAAACTCCAATCCCATCCCTTTACTTTCTTGCAATTTGCATGCTTTACTCTTTCCGCTGCATATACTCTTGCCGTGCTTGCTTGAAATGTATTGTGAATGCTTAAACTTGTGCTAAAACTCTACCTTAACTTAAAGAATCTAAAAACTGCTACTTTTGCTTGTGAAGGGTCTAATCACCCCCCCCCCTCTAGACCTGTCTTCTTGATCCTATCATACATACTTGAGGTGCTCTCCTGTGGGTGTGACAAGCAGCACGCCAGCACTCGTGCCTTGCAGCGAAAAGGCACCGTCAAAGTACATAATCCAGTCTTGCGTTGTTTCCTTGCTAGGGAGAGAGGTCTCTTAAATCTCTTCGTCTTGCGTTGGCACCCATTCTACAATGAAATCCGCCAAGGCTCTGCTCTGAACAGTTGATGTACTTTCAAACATGATTCCAAAGCTTGACAGTTCCAACGCCCACTCCTCTATCAAGTCGGTGGCATCTGGATTCCTTAAGATACGCTGCAACGAAAAGCAAGTGACGACACTGATCTGATGTGCTTGGAAGTAGTGGTGCTGCTTCCTTGAGGCCATGAGAAGGCCAAAGAGCAACTTCTACAAACTAGAATACCTTGACCTAGCCCCATGCAGAAGGGAACTGACAAAGTACACTAAGCGTTGCACCATGGTGGGATAGACAAGGTTTCTTCTTCGTGGACCCTTCGTGGGTGGAGCCCTCCATGGACTCGCGCAGCCGTTATCCTTCGTGGGTTGAAGTCTCCATCAACATGGATGTACGATAGCACCACCTATCGGAACCACGCCAAAAATCTTTGTGTCTTCATTGCGTTTGCAAACTCCAATCCCATCCCTTTGCTTTCTTGCAATTTGCATGCATTATTCTGTCCGCTGCATATACTCTTGTCATGCTTGCTTGAAATGTATTCTGAATGCTTAAACTTGTGCTAAAACTCTACCTTAACTTGAAGAATCTAAAAACTGCTACTTTTGCTTGTGAAGTGTCTAATCACCCCCCCCCCCTAGACCCCTCTTCTCGATCCTATCAATTGGCATCAGAGCATTGGTCTCCATTGCTTTGGTTTAATCACCATTGGAGGAAGATGGATGAGTCTACGATCGGGAGTATTAGACGTAGAGTGCCTATGCTTGACGGAGAGTTCTATAGTTCTTGGAAGAATGAGATGCTTGAGATTTTCAATGAATATGATTTGAACAAGTATATTACTAGCCCTTATGTGCCTCCTATTGATCCTTTGCATCCTACCCCCGATGAGTATCCTGACATGGTTCGCAATCTTAGAACTATTGATCTTATCATTAGAGGATTGCCTAGAAATTTGCTTGTATGCTTGCCTACCTTTGAATGTGCTTATACTATATGGAAATATCTTGAGGAGCGCTTTCCAAATTACTCCTTGAAAATCTAGATGAGATTCTTCAAAAGTCTATTACTTTTCATAAAATGAAGCCTAGTGATCCTAAGTTTGGTGATTGTCTATTTGAGCTTTGTGATCTTATGCGTGCTAAAGGAAATGTTGGAGTCATTAGTAGCATCATTTCACAAACTATTAGAATTCATAAACATGCACATTATCATGGTCATAAATCTAATGAATCACTTGCTCTAGGTGATGATCACTTACATGATGATATTGAGCATGGATATTATAATGAAGATGAAGATAGTGACTTTGACCTTGAGGAGTCGATGAGACATTTTGGTCTTATGGCTAACCTTCGTGGTTACATGGCCGGAGGGAAAGGATGGATTCTCGATAGTGGATGTACTGATCATATGACCGGAGATAAGGACATGTTCTGTGAGCTTGCCAAAAACGACAGCACATGCAAGTATGTAACTTTTGGAGATAACTCCAAGGGTAAGGTACTTGGCCTTGGTAAGGTGGCCATTTCCAATGATAGTTCTATCCAAAATGGTATGCTTATGGAATCTCTTGGCTACAATCTCCTTTCCGTATCTAGACTAGCCGACTTTGGTTTCAATGTTCTATTTACTGAAGTAGATTGCCAAGTGTTTCGTAGAGATAATCATAATATGGTCTCTACCGGTATTCGTAGAGGTGATCAATACATTGTTGACTTCACTAAGAGAGCCCAACCTTATACTTGCTTAATTGCTAAATCTTCTAAAGGTTGATTATGGCATAGAAGGTTAGGTCATGTGGGCATGCGAAACCTTGATAAGCTTATTAAAGGTGATCATATCCTTGGTGTTAAAGATGTCATATTTGACAAGGATAGACTTTGTAGTGCTTGTCAAGCAGGAAAACAGGTTGGAGGAAGTCATCCTGTGAAGAACATCATGACCACAAGAAGACCGCTTGAGCTACTTCATATGGATCTTTTCGGTCCCAACGCCTACAAGAGTCTTGGTGGTAACTCGTTCGGTTTGGTCATTGTTGACGACTTTTCAAGATTTACGTGGGTGTTCTTTCTTGATGAGAAATCGCAGGTCCAAAAGATCTTCAAGAACTTTGCTAAGAAGGCCCAAAACCAATTTGAAGTGAAGATCAAGAAGGTTTGAAGCGACAATGGAACGGAGTTCAAGAACGCCAATGTGGATACCTTTCTTGACGAAGAAGGGATTTCACATCAGTTCTCGGCTACGTACACGCCTCAACAAAATGGAGTTGTTGACAGGAAGAACTGTACACTTATCGAGATGGAAAGAACGATGCTTGATGAATACAAGACGCCAAGACACTTTTGGGCAGAAGCGGTTGAGACAGCTTTTCATGCTACGAATCGACTATATCTTCACAAGCTTCTCGGCAAGACGGCATACGAGCTTCTCACCGGTAACAAACCCCAAGTTGGATACTTTCGAGTATTTGGCTCAAAGTGTTACATTCTTGATAAGCATCATCTCTCGAAATTTTCTCCTAAATCTCATGAAGGTTTCCTACTCGATTATGGCTCAAACTCTCACACTTACCGTGTCTACAACAATTTCACCCGGAAGGTTGAAGAGATGGTAGATGTGAAGTTTGATGAATCTAACAGCTCGCAAGTAGAGCAATTGCCAATTGATGTAGGAGACAAAGATCCTTCGGAAGCAATCCAAGATTTGTCCATTGGCAAGATTCACCCAACGGAGGTGAAGGAGAGTACTTCATCCATTCAAGTGGAAGCCTCAACTTCACATCAAGGTGAACCACAAGTTGACTTGGAGGCATCCACAAGTGGAACACGTCAAGGCGGAGCAGATGAGGAAGAGCAACAAGATGAACCACCTCGAACTCCCTCTCCACCTCCACAAGAGAACGAAAACGCCAACAACAATGAAGGAGGAGAAGAATAAGAAGACAATGAAGAGGATGTTCCACCCCAACCCAAACAAAAGCTCTCACGAGTTAGAGCAAGAGTCACAAGAGATCATCCCGTCGAACAAATCTTCGATGACATTCAAACCGGGAGAATCACTCGCTCTAAAACTCGTTTGGCTAACTTTTGTGAACACTACTCATTCATTTCTAGTGTTAAACCTATGAAGGTAGAAGAAGCTCTTGAGGATCCGGATTGGGTAAGTTCTATGCACGAAGAGCTACACAACTTCGAGAGGAATCAAGTGTGGACATTGGTTGAAAAGCCCAATGACGATCACAATGTCATTGGAACCAAATGGGTGTTTCGGAATAAGCAAGATGAAGATGGACAAGTTGTACGCAACAAGGCCCATCTCGTCGCTCAAGGCTACACTCAAGTTGAAGGTATGGACTATGGTGAGACATATGCCCCCATTTCTAGACTTGAGTCCATTCACATCTTACTTGCTTATGCCAATCACCACGATATCACTTTATACCAAATGGACATTAAAAGTGCTTTTCCAAATGGAGAAATCGAGGAGGAAGTTTATGTTAAACAACCTCCCGGCTTTGTTAATCCCAAGAAACCTAATCATGTCTACAAACTTCATAAAGCTCTTTTTGGTCTTAAACAAGCCCCTAGAGCTTGGTATAAATGCTTGCCAAATTTATGTGGATGATATCATATTTGGTTCTACTAACCCCCATTTTAGTGAAAAGTTTGGAAGGCTAATGTCGGAGAAGTTTGAGATGTCTATGATGAGTGAACTCAAATTTTTCCTTGGTTTGCAAATCAAGCAAACTAAGGAAGGTACCTTTGTCTCACAAACAAAGTATACCAACGATCTTTTTAAGAAGTTCAACATGCAAGAAAGCAAAGGTATGAAAACACCCATGCCTACTAGTGGACATCTTGACTTGACTAAGGATGGCAAACTGGTTGACCAAAAGGTTTACCGTTCTATGATTGGTTCATTGTTATATCTATGTGCCTCCCGTCCTGATATTATGCTAAGTGTGTGCATGTGTGCATGATATCAAGCGGCTCCTAAAGAGTGTCATCTTAAGGCCGTGAAAAGGATAGTGAGATACTTAATTCATACACCAAACTTTGGCATTTGGTATCCTAAGAGGTCATCTTTTGATCTTGTTGGCTACTCCGATTCGGACTATGCGGGTGACAAGGTTGATAGGAAGTCCACTTTGGGTACTTGTCAATTTCTTGGTAGATCCCTTGTGTCTTGGTCCTCCAAGAAACAAAACTCAGTATCCTTATCCACTGCCGAAGCGGAATACATTGCCGCCGGATCATGTTGTGCTCAATTACTTTGGATGACCCAAACTCTTAAGGACTATGGGATACATGTGAAACATGTTCCATTGCTATGTGACAATGAAAGTTCTATTAAGATTGCTCACAATCCCGTGCAACATTCTCTAACTAAGCATATTGAAGTTCGTCATCATTTCATTCGGGATCATGTTGCTAAAGGAGACATCAATCTTAAGCATGTTCGTATCAATAAGCAATTGGCGGATATATTCAGCAAACCACTTGATGAGAAAGTATTTTTCCGTTTGAGAGGTGAATTTAATATCATTGATGCCTCAAACTTGGAGTAGAAGCTCCATTTGGATACATGCAAGGCATGAGCCTCCTTATGACTAATCCTTGATATCTCTCTTATGATGATGATCAATTGTCTTGGATATATATTTGCACCGTTGCATGTTATCTAACCCATGTAGGTACTTGGATGATCCTCAACCTAGGAAATTGCAAGTCACTCCAATGCCAAGCAATTTCTACATCACCAAATTCCTATAGTTTAGATGTTGATCTCAAAGAAGCATGAACTCACTCAACATATCCTTTGACTATCTCCATATGTAATATTTCATGATTGTAAATTTGGATACACAAGTGCTCTTCCTTGCAAGACTAACCCATGTAGGAAGATGAACTTAAACTACTAGTGCTGCTCCCAACTCTTGATGGACAACATCAACCTTGAGCATCCAACACAAGTTTGACTACATGATCAAGATCAACACCACAACCCAAGGTATGTCATTCCATCTTAGAGAAGCTTTACTCCAAGTAATGAGCTAAAGCAACTCGATAAGATGTGAATACATCAAAATGCTTAAATGAAAAATGGTAACCCCATTTTGAGCTTAAACGATGAGTATGACCTACGATCAAGTGCTACCACTTGACTCCTCGGTCAATATACTCTAACATAGGTGACTTTGTCGCCGACCTTTTCTAGATGAAGTTCTCTAGTGTTCTTTTTGCTTAGTTGATTTTTTCATTTGCATGTTTTTCCTGCCATTGTGTCTCCCTCTAAAGCAAAAACAAAAACTTCATCTAGATTGCTCTTAAATTTCTGTTGTAAATTCATTGCAAATCTTTATGACAATTCCTTGCAAATCCTTGTGACATTTCATTTGCCAAGTGAGCTGAGTTGACAAAATGTTGCTTTGTGCTGAACTCAGTCTCACCGACCCAATCCCATTGGCTAGACCGAAATACAAGGTTTCCTTGTATTTAGTTCATCGGTACAACCGATAGGGACTAACTCGGTCTTACCGATAAGCACCCTCTGTGACTCTACAATCTCGGAGTCACCGGTGGAATCAAATCAGCGTCACTGATTTCAACACTGAGAAAACATTCTATCATTTGATATTGCCTATTTTTCTTCAGCTCCACTCAATGATTCTTTCCTCTATCAGTATCCTAAGCTACCTGCTACTTTGTAGTGACTTTCAAGGACCACACTTGGCTCATGTTCCAGAAGTACCCTTCATGGAAATTGATGTCAAAGGGGGAGAGAGAGTACATCAAAGCTTATCAAATGAGCACATCTAAGCTCTTATACAGATGCTTGTTAACAAAGAGGAGAGAAGTCACATGTCTTTAAGAGGGGAAGACATGTCAATATGTTTGATCTTAGTTATTTTTGTTGTTAATTCCTTTTTGCTCTGATTTTGTCTCACCCTACCTTCTCCTATTACCCAATATCAGATTCAGGGGGAGAAAGAGTTTATGCCTAAGGGGAGAAAATCCTTGGAATGTATTGCACATCTTTAAATCTTTGGGGACATGTCCATATCTAAATGAAGTACTTACTTTATAGTACTCACCCATTACATGTCATCCCTGTTTTGTGATTCTTGTGATTCCTTAATGCTGCTTTGCCTAGAGTGTTCTTGTATTATCTAACCCTATTTTCTCAAGTCTACTTCCTCAAAAGTCAGCTCAAGACCACAAGGTAAGTATATGCATCACACTCATGTGCATGATGATCTCTTCCCGTTGCACATATTGTTTGCAAGAGGGAATCATAAACATGAAGGTACACTTCTCAACCACATTATTTGCTCTCATGCATATAGCCAAGATACATGTAACTCTCAGCTTACTCTGTCATGTTATGCATTCACATGTTCTTATATTCTATCTTCACATGATTGCATACATGTAGGGGGAGCTTATGCATGTTACATGTTCCTCCAAAGCTTTACTTGCTACTCTTCATATCATTTACTTAAAGCTTTGATGTATGTTGTCATCAATTACCAAAAAGGGGGAGATTGAAAGCACAAGTGCTCCCTGGTGATTTTGGTAATTAATGTCAACATATCTCTTGTTGGACTAATATTTTTATTTAGTGTATTTCAGACAAGTTCAACAAATGGCATGGAAAGGACAACAGGATGTGGAACCCCTTCAAAATGCTAAGGACATATATTGGCAAAAGCTTAAGACTCTTCATCCTTGTTTTAGTGATCCAAGATCACATTGAGTCCATAGCAAATCCAATACTATTAAAAGGGGATGAGGTGTTACCTAATGGCTTGCTTGCTTGCTCAAATGCTTAGTGATATTGCTCCAAAACCCTCAACCACTTTCTCCATCCAAATATGTCAAAACCCTAAACTTCAACTCAGCCCCACCGATTCTTTCTATCCGGCGCCACCGAGTTCATATGACATAGCCATAGCCAGAAACCCTAACAGTTCGGTCACACCGATACAGATCTCGGTCACATCGAGATGGCCTTGCCACCTCCCTGTTATCTGTTGCAATTATTTCAGTCTCACCGAAATTGCAATCGATCCCACCGAGATGGCTTGACCAAGTCTCTGTTGCCTTATTGCTTCACTTCGGTCTCACCAAGTTGATGCAATCGGCGCCACCGAGATGTGGTTTGCCCTAAGACCTAGCACATCGGTCCCACCAAGTTGCTCCAGTCGGTCCCACTGAGATTCCTAACATTCACATTTTGAACTAATCGGTCCCACCGAGTTTACCCATTCAGTCTCACCGAGATTGGTCAAATGTGTGTAACAGTTGGATTTTGTGTGGAGACTATATATACCCCTCCACCCCCTTCTCCATATGAGAGAGATCCATCAGAACGTGCCTACACTTCCACCATACATTTTCTGAGAGAGAACCACCTACTCATGTGTTGAGATCAAGATATTCCAATCCTACCACAAGAATCTTGATTTCTAGCCTTCCCCAAGTTGCTTTCCACTCAAATCATCTTTCCACCATATCCAAATCTGTGAGAGAGAGTTGAGTGTTGGGGAGACTATCATTTTAAGCACAAGAGCAAGGAGTTCATCATCAACACACCATCTATTACCTTTTGGAGAGTGGTGTCTCCTAGATTGGTTAGGTGTCGCTTGGGAGCCTCTGCCAAGATGTGGAATTGAACCAAGAAGTTTGTAAGGGCAAGGAGATCGCCTACTTCGTGAAGATCTACCCAAGTGAGGCAAGTCCTTCATGGGCAATGGCCATGGTGGGATAGACAAGGTTTCTTCTTCGTGGACCCTTCGTGGGTGGAGCCCTCCGTGGACTCGCGCAGCCGTTACCCTTCGTGGGTTGAAGTCTCCATCAACGTGGATGTACGATAGCACCACCTATCGGTACCACACCAAAAATCTCCATGTCTTCATTGCGTTTGCAAACTCCAATCCCATCCCTTTACTTTCTTGCAATTTGCATGCTTTACTCTTTCCGCTGCATATACTCTTGTCATGCTTGCTTGAAATGTATTGTGAATGCTTAAACTTGTGCTAAAACTCTACCTTAACTTGAAGAATCTAAAAACTGCTACTTTTTCTTGTGAAGGGTCTAATCACCCCCCCCCCCCTCTAGACCAGTCTTCTTGATCCTATCATACATACTTGAGGTGCTCTCCTATGGGTGTGACAAGCAGCACGCCAGCACTCGTGCCTTGCAGCGAAAAGGCACCGTCAAAGTACATAATCCAGTCTTGCGTTGTTTCCTTGCCAGGGAGAGAGGTCTCTTGAATCACTTCGTCTTGCGTTGGCATCCATTCTACAATGAAATCCGCCAAGGCTTTGCTCTGAACAGTTGATGTACTTTCAAACATGATTCCAAAGCTTGACAGTTCCAACGCCCACTCCTCTATCATGTCGGTGGCATTTACATTCCTTAAGATACGCTGCAACGAAAAGCAAGTGACGACAGTGATCTGATGTGCTTGGAAGTAGTGGTGCCGCTTCCTTGAGGCCATGAGAAGGCCAAAGAGCAACTTCTACAAATTAGAATACTTTGACCAAGCCCCCTGCAGAAGGGAACTGACAAAGTACACCAAGCGCTGCACCATCTTCTTCTTTGGAACTACTTATTTCTCTGCTTCATTTGCATGTGCTGAACCTGACATGTCAGCACCAGACCTTGCCGGAGAAGATTCCATCTTGTCGCTTGACGGCTCTATAGTTGCTGCTTTTTCTTTGTCAGCTTCTCTCTCTGCCACTAGTGCAACACTAACCACTTGATTTGTTGCTGCCAAGTATAGTAGCAACGGCTCTAGTGGCCTAGGCGCAACTAGTACTGGCAGAGAGAAGAGGTACTTCTTCAAACTTGCAGCACGGCCTTCGCGTCCAAAGTCCATTTCATTGGACCTGCCTTTTTCAAAATTTTGAAAAATGGCAGGGTGCGCTCAGCAGACTTGGAGATGAACCTGCTTAGTGCAGCTATGAAGCCGCCAAGATGTCGCGCATCCTTGACACGCTTGGGTGCTTCAATCTGCTCAATGGCTTTGATCTTGTCGGGATTGGCTTCAATTCCACATTGAGATACAAAGAACCCGAGAAGTTTGCCGGATGGAACGCTGAACACACACTTCTCAGGGTTGAGCTTCAAGTTGATCTTGCGTAGATTTGCAAATGTTTATTCAAGATCTTGAATGAGGGTTGATTTGTCCTTGGTTTTGGCCACTATATCATCCATATAGGCTTCCACATTTCTGTGCAGCTAAGGTTCAAAACCAATCTAGTCTGCTCTTGCAAATATTGAACAAGCACTCTTTAATTGGTCCAGTATGTATAGCAGCAGGGGCTGTGGGTGTGACATTGGTATTGATGTCCTCATCATCATCCCCTTCTTGAATTGAAGTCGTCCTCGACAAAAGCTCATCTTCCTCACCCAAATAAGGCTTCAAATCTGCAATGTTAAAAGTGGGACTAACCCTGAAATATGCATGCAGCTCAAGTTTATATGCATTATCATTTATTTTCTCTAACACCTTAAAAGGACCATCAGCACGTGGCATTAGCTTTGATTTGCCCAAATCAGGAAACCTATCCTTACGCAAATGTAACCAAACAAGATCTTTAGGTGCAAAGACAACATGTTTTCTACCCTTATCTCCAGCAAGTTTATATTTAGCATTCATATGCTCAATATTTTCCTAAGTTAACTCATGCATTTGTAAGATCAATTCAGCATGTTGTTTAGCAACAAAATTAACCTTCTTCGAAGATGGAAGAGGCAACAAATCAATAGGTGCACGAGGTAGGAAACCATACACAATTTCAAAAGGGCACATCTTAGTAGTAAAATGCAGCGAATGATTATAAGCAAAATCAATATGAGGCAAGCATTCTTCCCACATTTTCCTGTTATTCTTCAAAATAGCCCTAAGCATAGTAGACAATGTTCTATTGACTACTTCAGTTTGTCCATCAGTTTGGGTTGACATGTAGTACTAAAAAGCAGTTTAGTCCCCAACTTAGCCCATAAACATCTCCAAAAGTGGCTAAGAAATTTAGTATCATGATCTGAAACAATAGTATTTAGCACACCATGCAAGCGAATAATTTCACGAAAGAACAAGTCAGCAACATTAGCAGCAGCATCGCTTTTATGACATGGTATAAAGTGTGCCATTTTTTAAAATCTATCCACGACAACAAATATGCTATCCCTCCCCTTCTTTGTTCGAGGTAAACCTAAAACAAAGTCCATAGATATATCCTCCCATGGACCACTAGGTACAGGAAAAGCCATATATAAACCATGAGGATTGAGTCGTGACTTAGCTTTTTGACATGTAGTGCAGCGAGCAACAAAACGCTCAAGATCCCATCTCATCTTCGGCCAAAAGAAATGTGTAGCAAGTACGTCTTGCTGCCACACAAAATTGCAGCGTGACACCACGATAACCGTCGTGCTTTCGTGACGACGAACGATTGCTTTATGAGCAAAGCAACAAAGATTTCCTCGCTTTCGTAGAGGAGAGACGACCATTTTCCAGTGCAAAACGGCAAAGATCAACCAAACCCTAGGGCTGCTAGGGCTCGGCAGGAGAAGAATGATGAAAAATAGATGAACATGAAAAAGTAGTGTTTTTGTGAATATATCGATTGTCTCCTTTTTCTCAATCGGCCGTGGCCTATTTAAGGCACACAGGACTTGGCGTACATGGCAGACTTGGCGTACAAGAATAAAACTATAAAGTTAAACCAAACCTGACTTGCCCTTCCTAATTCGGTTACCATGGTTTACTATGTATGAATCGATGCCTATCTAATCTATTTGCTGGCCGGTACTTAACAAATCCAAACAAGGCCACGTACAAATCCCTTTTGGCCCACAAGGAAAGGAATAAAATATCCAGCCACAATGCTAGTTATATCAGCTAATGGAGATCTCATACGCCTGATGCATCACCGTGCAGATGTAATTTTATTTTTTTGTTGTATCCTTGCATGGTAGCCTTTGCAAACCTAAAACTTCAGCTTGGCATCTGAGACCGTTTAGGACTTGTCCTTGGAAGTAGCTTACTAGCTCGACGTAAACCAGGATCTGGGCAGGACTTGCCCCATGTAACTGTCGGTCCATGTAAAACACTTGTTACAACACTTGAAGCAATATATTAGCTGATTAGCTTTGATCAATAACCTATATAATTTGGCCGATCATATTCTCTAGCCAAATTACACCATCAACACATGCCCCCTTGTTTTCGGTACAATTGCATTTATCGACAACACTTTGACAAGTATCAAATTTGTCCACAGATTCGGTGGTAATAATTTGATCAATATAGCATTAACACAACTTTTACCACATTGACGACCGAATGTTTAGGTTATGTCTAGCAGTAAAGTAACCTCATCGATGCTCCTGTCAATTATGAGTAAAGTAACCTCATCGATGCTCCCGTCAATTATGAACAGGCTAAAGGACACCATTCACATGCAGTTCATACAAAATTAGCAACCTCGTTATAAACATCAAAACCATAGACATGATGACTAACACATCGGCTATATTTGTTTCTTTTATATAAAACGATATTCCATCATATATCGGCCAATTTTTTATTATAAAAGTAGTGCAAACTCATGACTCACATTCATTCAAGGGCAATGATGAGCTAGTCTCGGCCATATATATGTATGTGAGGTAATATCTCAGCAAATATATTTCAATCATCCTGCCAATAACAATAAGATTTTATATTATTATCGTTCAGCAAAAACAACTTATCATGTAGCAAACAGCCGAATAACCATCTTGTCTATCATAGAGATATTGCATTTACCAAAAACACAAGACACAGAAGCTCTTACTCGCAAATTCGGTCATGGTCTAGCTACCATAATAATGTTTAATAGATGACTTTGGCAAAATCTAAAGGCCGAATTTTAAGTTGTATGCAAAAACAAACTCGCCTGAGCCGGCTCAAATAATTCCTTATTACTATTTCTTCTGAACCAGCACAAGCATGCATCAAAATCTGAAAGCCATGATGACAAACGCAACGGCTTTACTATTTTCCTTTTCTCAGAACATGCTTACATGGCACAATGGCCAATCTTGCATTTAATTCTTTTTTACCTAGGTCGATATTCAATTGTATAAATGATGAACCATGACCCCATATTTTCTAGGGGCAACGATGAACTATCATCAGCCATATATATATGTAAGCCATTACCTGAGAGTTCCGTCAATGCCTCGAAAGACTTCACGTACTTCACCCATAGATATTCTAGACTGATCAGAACCCAAGCACTTCAAGAGTAATCCATCTATGGTTCAGCGGTATAATTCATTATTTAACAAAGTATATTTTAAAGCTTCTCGCCGAATTTTTCTATCTCTTGTTTGACTTGAATTCTTGAAATAATTAACTATAGGGCTTCTCCAATCACCAAGCTCTAACTCACTAACAGATTTGGTTATTTGTGAACCCTGTACCGAATCTTCTTTGCCATGTATTGGTTGCTGCTAGACTAAACTAGCACCTGATGCACCCTGTACACCAAAACTGCTAATCTGTTCAGCTCCAGAACTCCCAAATTGACCCAGATCCGAACTAGCAACTTGCAGATCGGTCTCCCTTTCGACAACAGCTAGCATCGGTTTTTTATTATTAAAAACTTTCCACTAGTAACCTGGAAACCAGATGCTTGTTGGGCCAAATGATTAGCTCTAAAACTTCTCTAGATATATGGTTGATAGTAAAAGTGTCCAGATACTTAATTATATCTAAACATCGGTCCAAGTAACTATTCAGCAATCCATCATTGAAACATTGAAATTCTGCCAAACGATTCAAGGAGAATCTCCAAAAGCATCCCTCACACCCATATATCAACAAAACTTTGCAAGCCAAACAACAATGCCTCATACCCAATTTAATTATCAGTGCAAGGATATTCTAAGTGAATCGATGTTTCATAAGCTACATTCTTTGGAGAAATCAAAATATTATCGACACCTTGTCCATCTCTACAAACTGATTCATCAAAATAAAGTGTCCATGGGCATACACTAACAAGGCAAATATCATCTTCATCTTTTATTCTATGATTAACAATAAAATTAGCCACAACTTGACCTCTCATAGCAAGCAACGATTCGTATGTTAAATCATATTCTACTAGTGCATAAACCCACTTTCCAATTCTACCACTAAGAATCGGTCGCTATAACATATATTGAATCATTACTAAATCATATAATAGGCCAATTAATTAGCAACTAATGAACTAATCCGGTCAAAATAATGTTTAATAGCTGCATTAACTAATGGACCGATTAATCATCAACTTTTCAACGTAATTCAGCCTAAACTATATATGTCATTTTTATCAATACAAGTTAATATAACTACAAGCAATATAATATTTAGCTTCCTCAGGACGATGATAAATAAAGCATCGGCCTTAATTTAGGTGTTCATATAGTTTCGCTCACAACAAAACATATCCATACCTTTATGATGCGGAGTACCATGCTAGTTCGACAATGAACCTCCATCGACCAAGCTTCTATTTACATCATCGCTAGCCAACATATTCACTTCTTTTGGCCTCCACACCTTCTTAATGGACATCGTAGTTTTCTTTTTGTCAAATCCCAAATCACCAAATTTTTTCTCTTATATAATTTCTATTGCTCGAAGTCGTTGTACCCGTCGCTTTAGTGTGTGCGTGAGGCCTGCCGGGCACCACTGTGGTTTTGGTTTGGTTCCTGATGCAACCGACCTAATGCTACTGCCCCCCAAGAACCTTGGTCGGTAGATAACTGCTGTTGTTTTTGGCCTAAACAAATTGTAGTTGGCCGAAAACTTTCTCCATTGGTCAGACAACCCACCAGGCACTACTCCCTTGATGCTGCTTTCTAAATTCTTATGCTGCATAAGCGTGCCGGTGTTCAATTTAAATCCTGTAGAAAACACGTCCTTGGGGTTCCCTGTGCTACTACTTCTCATGACTGAATTGGCAGGAATACTAGACGATTCAGTACTACTAGTAATAGCAACTGGCTTCTCTGAATTGTTCTGTGAATCACATTCAGAATCAGCAAGCAAGCCATCGTTTTCTACTACAATACCTTTTTTCTGAAACGCATCAAAGCCTCGCTGCTGCTTCCTTGCATCATTCCAAGAATCCCCTGAACCTGTTCCATGTTTCAGAATTGAACCATACTGAAACCTAACAGCTCTATTTATGTTCAAATTAACACCTGCAGCCAGTTCTGGTTTATCAATCAAGATGTTGTCGGTTTTCATACCATGAACAACACCTAGCACATCTGAACCTGTCACAGGTTGATCACAATCTCTGGATTTGATTGGCACCCACTTAAACTGTTGTCCACCAATTTGGATCAGCCCATCAACATAGTGCATGGGCAGTCCAACAACTCCATATGCTCCATGACCAGCATCATACCTAGACGGCACCCTCCTGGCACCCAAAGCATGACTTCTCGATTTTGTACTACCAGCCACACTATATCTTTCTAAATTAAAAGCTTCACTAACTGGAATCTCTTCCCCACCATGAACAAATATAGTATATATTGGCCTGTAATCTTGATATGGAAACATTCCAGTGCTTTGTCGTTGTATCCATCTCCTTTTTTTATGCACTTGGTGCCCAAACAGCTGCCCTACAGGTTGCCAACCATGATGGAGGAGATGTGCATTTTCTGTAAAGTCTGAATTCTGGCAGTTAAATTCACGTGATGTATATGACATTGGCATACTAGGTGGACATTCCCAGTCTATATGCTCCAGTGGGAAATATGGCATTTGCATGTACTCATTTTCTTTCCAATGCTTGCAATCATCAAAATGTTTCCTGGAAAAGATTTAGTATGCATGAAATAATTAGGCCAATTAGAACCTTTGCCGGCCTTTTCGTTTTCATATTTAGCCAGAAGCTGTTGGAACGTCACCTTCGGCTTTCTTGACTTCGTAGTGCTAGGGGAAGATGTTTCGGACGCACACTTAATATCTTTGCTAATTTTAGGGACCCAAACCATTTTCTCCTTTTGGCTCACAACTTTGCTAGGCTTTTCAATCTTATCATGAAAAAGGTCACTGTTGATTTCACTAGACAACACTACTTTCTTGCCTTTTGTTGAAACTGCCTGTTCTAGCTGAATCAACACCTTTTATCCTCAAAATTAGTTACATGTTTGGGGTTAGGTTTCTCAATTGATATGTGCCCCCCAATCCCTTGAGGTTCTATGGAATCGAACCGACCTTTGACAATATCTGATTGAACATTGTCCCATGCTCCAGAATTACATTCTTCCACATTGCTAACATCGGCCTTTTATCTTTACTAATTTTTAGATTTTTATCACTACTTTTAACACCACCCGAATTACTCCCTAATTCGGCTATCTGAACCTTGCTTGAACGTGCATTGTTTGATAACTCAGAAGCATATTCGATCCCATCAAAATCAGACTCTTTTATTTTATCAGTTATCAATTTCATATTCCTAGTAGCAAAATTATCATATAACGTGTCGCTTAATTGTGTGAAAACATTTATTGACTTTGGAACACATAAGATGGAGTTCACAAAAATGTTATTGCCTATCACATATAACTGAGAACTCCTAGGATAATCTACAGATTTATCTAATATAAAGACTTGATTAAATTGAGAAATAGGCAATGTATTTGTGATCCGTACCTCTTTGAATTTGTTGGAGGAAAGTGATTTACTTACCTCGGTGCTAGGTGAAGCAGAGTGGTCGGATGCAGCTACTTTTGTGACGACGATGTTCCTCATATTTTGAAGGCCTGCTAATTTTCTTTGTAGACTCTCCTGCCTCTCTTCCTCGAGCTCCCGTTCAATTTCTCGCCCTCCATCCTCACATAGATCATAGCGCATGATGGCGATGACATTGTCGGGGTTGATTACAGCCACCTTGCTCTCTTCTTCATGTTCTTGCATAGCCAGATGTATGTCTTCTAATATAATTGAATCGGAACAAGTAATGTTTTCTTTGGCTCTTTCAATAACCGAATTTTCATTCATATCTGAATCAATTTTATTTTATTTTAAACTTGCACAAGGTTTGAAACCACAATCTATAAGAATATTGTCAATTAGGTCCTTAAAGTATTGAGATGGCTCTAGAGAATTAGGTTGTGGCACAGATGCAACATAGGTATGTGATTGTAACTCTGGCAAAGAGGGTTTAGCATGCGAGGTATGCTGCAGAGATACATTAGAATACACATTTGGACCCGGCTCACACGGAACCCCAGTACCTATAGTTGGCGAAGGTGGTGTGCTACAAGCTATTTTTTGATAAAATGGTCGTTGCATATTAGAACTAAAGCCAACACTTCGGTTATATATGCCAAGATTTTGTGAAACCGAAGTCAAGACGGTAGGATTATTAGTGTTAGGTACAAAACGACTGGCCGAATAAACATTATTATATTGGCCATCACGATTATACAATGGCATGTGTATTTGTGATGATATAGGTGTCATAACCATTGTCGATGTACTAGAGTCGAAAAATTCTTGTTGCATATTGCTAGCATGACTAAAACTCGTACTCTGCATAGGCTCTATACAATTATGAGATTGGTAATTCGGGTGTACAAAACATCCATCTAAATAACTAGCAACATGACTATATGAATCCATTGTAGTTGCAATAAGATAAAATATCTTACTTAAAGATTACGCCGACGCAGACAAACGAAATTGATGATGATACCGTTCTCACATGGAACCAGCGCCTGCAGTTTTCTGTTATGGAAGAACGTTCTACTTGTTTCTCTCTGTTGCTTTGGCTAGCTTGAAAATTAATGTGCTGAATATTAACTGAACCAAACTTGGATGTCGGCCTTCAACGAAATTGCTGGTAGCGTCTTGATAGATGGCCGAATGAATCAACGATAGTATCAGCCTCATGTTTCTTCTTGATAAAGATTTTCGTCCCCAGCGGAGTCGCCAATTGTGTTGCCACGCAAAATTGCAGCGCGACACCACGATAACCGCCGTGCTTTCGTGATGACGAATGATTGCTTTACGAGCAAAGCAACAAAGATTTCCTCGCTTTTTGTCATTGCCGAACGATCGAACGAGAGAGAGAGGAACTAGCTCGAGGGCGAGATGAACACGGACGAACTTGGAAGGGTATTTTGTGCTGCCGTAACTGCGCAGCGTTTTCTGCTCTTTCCTTATTCTCTTATCTGTTTACAAAACTGAACCAGCTAACTACCCCGGCCAGCTCGTTGTGATCCGGATTGGCCGTGCCATCCCACGACCTCCAGATGCACAAGCGCGCCACGCTGACCAGGTTAATACAACAGAAAAAGAACGGGAGGAAGATCGTGCGTACAGCACGTTTCCATCTACTACGTGCATACTGCATGGAGGTGTCACGTCAGCAGTCATGCAACATTTATTGAAAGCAGAAAACTAAACTAGCCTACGATGTGAGCTTAGCATGGCTAACATTTCTCCCCCCTAAGCTCAGCGTCCTTTGCTAATTTCCTTCACTCCAAGCCTCTGTCGCAACTCGACGAACTTCACCCGACCCAGTGCCTTTGTTAGCACATCAGCCACTTGATCATCAGTCCCAACATGATCGATCTGCACCTCCTTTGTTTCCACACAATCTTGGATAAAATGGAACTTGATATCAATGTGTTTGCTTCGGTCGTGATGAACAGGATTCTTCGCCAGTTCTATGGCAGACTTGTTGTCAATCAGAAGCTTGAATGTGCTGTCTTCTTCCCCTCTCATTTCAGCAAGAAGACGTCCCAACCAGAGACCTTGGCAAGTTGCCGCTGCTGCTGCTACATACTCCGCCTCACAGGAGCTGATAGCTACAATCTTTTGCTTTTGAGAGGTCCATGACACTGGATTTTCACCAAGGAAAAAGATCTGGCCCGAGGTGCTCTTGCGATCTCCAATGTCTCCGGCGTGATCACTATCACTGAACCCGACAAGTTGAGCTTTGCCGGAGCCACGCTGGTAGCAGCAGCCATAGTTAAGTGTGCCTCGCACGTACCGAAAGATTTGCTTCACGGCTGTCCAGTGAGTCATAGTGGGCTTCTCCATAAACCTGCTAACTATCCCAACCGCATGTGTGATGTCCGGCCGGGTGTGTACCAAGTATCTCAGGCTGCCAATCACACTACGATATAGTGAGGCATCAACTGCTTTTGCTTCATCATCCTTCTTCAGCTTGAGCCTGCATTCCATGGGTGTTTGGCATGCATGACATCCATCCATTCCAGCCACCTTGAGCACCTTTTCTGCATAACTCCTCTGACACAAAGTAATTGAGTCTCTGGTTTGTGTTACCTAAATGCCCAAGTAGTAACTTAGAAGGCCAAGATCACTCATTCTGAAGAGCTCTTGCATCTGTCCCTTGAAATAGATGATGGATGCTTGGTCAGTGCCCGTGATGATAAGGTCGTCGACGTACACGCCCACTAGCAGGAACGAGTGAGCATCGCCGCGGTGATACACGGCGTGCTCCAGTGGACTACGCGTGAATCCCAGCGTGCCCAATGTCTCGTCCAGCTTCGGGTACCAGGCCCTCGGAGCTTGCCGTAGCCCATAGAGTGCCTTCCGAAGCCGAAGAACCTGCTGCTCCTTGCCGGCGGTGGCTGCGCCACGTACACTTCCTCGGCGAGGTCACCATTGAGAAAGGCGGACTTTACGTCCATATGGTGCACCTCCCAGCCGGAGTGCGCGGCGAGCGCGAGGAGCAGCCGCACGGTCTCCATCCGTGCCACTGGTGCGAAAACCTCCTCGAAGTCCACGCCTTCACGCTGCACATACCCTTTTGCCATGAGACGCGCCTTGTACTTGACAATGTTGCCATCGGGGTCACGCTTGACGCGATACACCCACTTCAGATCGATGGCTTTGTGGCCGGCCGGCAAGTGAGCATGCTCCCAGGTGTTGTTCTCACCAATGGATGCCATCTCAGTGTCCAACGCCGCCTTCCAGGCGCCGTCGTTCAGAGCCTCCGTGATGTCACGCGGCTCCTCCGTCGTGAGCAGGCAGTGCTCGAGCTCTTCTCGGATGGCCTCATCTTCAGTCTCGTCGAAGACGCACGACAAGCGCCGGTACCGTATAGGTCCGGAGTCAACGTCGCGCCCACCATCATGCGTGGGCGGCGTGGCCCAGCGCATCTCCCTCGCCGCAGCCGGCGTGCATGGCTCGGTCTGCGGCGTGCCGGGCCCCAATGCGGCCGGCGTGTCGGCGGAGTTCCGCGGCGACCCCAATGGTGGCGTAGAGGGTGGTGGTGCCGCGCTCCTCGGTGCAGACGCAGGTGAGCCGCCCGTGTCCAGCTCATGCACACCATGGTCATTTGCGTAGACCACAGTGAACGTCGTCGGCGCGGGCGCGGTGACCGCGCCGTGTGCATTCCAAGTCCACGGCCTGCTCTCCTCAAATAAAACATCACGCGTTACATGTACCTTCTTTGTAGCCGAATTGTACACACAATACGCCTTGGATCCTTCTTCGTAGCCGACGAAGATCATGGGTGTGGATCGATCAGAGAGCTTTGTGACTCCAGGACCGAGCTTCTTGACATGTGCCACACAGCCGAACACGCGCAGGTGCTGTACACTTGGCTTCCGGCCGTGCCACGCTTCATATGGTGTCACTCCATCCAGGGAGCGCGTGGGGGCTCTGTTGAGCAGATACATGGTGGTCTTCACTGCCTCAGCCCAGAAGTATGACAGCACTGCCATGCTCTTGAGCAAACAGTGAGCCATTTCGACAACAGTTTGGTTCCGTCGTTCGACCACCCCGTTCTGTTGGGGAGAATATGGAGCGGTCGTGTAGTGCTTAACGCCCAGCTGCTCGCAGTACTCTCTGAATTCGACGGAGTTAAACTCGCCGCCCCGGTCTGACCGGAACGCAAGCAGCTTACACCATCCCTCTGCTTCTGCCATGGCCTGCACCTTCTTGAATCTCTGGTGCGCCTCATCGTTGGACTTCAGCAGCTCCAACCACATATATCGTGAGAAGTCATCAACTATCAACAGGAAATATTTGTTACCTCCGGGAGTGGTTGGTGTTATTGGTCCACACAAATCTGTATGAACCAGCTCAAGACCATGTTCTGCACGATATCCGGTGACCTGAGGGAATGGCGCCCGGTGTTGCTTTCCCAGTGCACAGCCGTCACAATACTCCTCTACACGGTCAATGATTGCCATCCCACGTACCATCTGCTTCGATGACATAGATCGCAATGCTCTGAAGTGGAGATGGCCCATCCTTGCATGCCACCGCCAGGTTTCATCTTCAGACTTTGTAAGCAGACAAGTAGGAGAGTCAATGGAGAGCACACCCGTATAGAGCCTGCTGGCCGTGCGCTTTACACAGGCTAGTACATGCCGGCTTGGATCATGTATGGTCATAGTGCCATCCTCGATCCCAATCTTGCAGCCTCCCTCATCGAGCTGGCCAACTGAGATGATGTTGCTACGAAGGCTAGGGATGAAGTAGACCTCCAAGAGCGCTCGTTGGTCGCCGTTTTGGCACCGAAACACAACAGCGCCTCTCCCCCTTATGGCAACAACTGAACCATCGCCAAACCTTACAGTGTCGTGCACCTCTTCATTGAACGTGGAGAACATGCTCTTCTCCCCTGTCATGTGACTAGTAGCTCCGGTGTCAAAATACCAGAGTCCATCAGGCGAGGGAACGGGAATCACCGTCTGTTCGTTTAGGAAGACAGCCTGCGGCGCAACAATCTATGGTGGTCTGACCTCGGTGACCACGGCCATGTACAGCCCCTGATCATGCTCATCACTGCCATCACGAACAAGGTTTGCCTGCTCCTTTTTCCCTTGCTCCTTTTGCTTTTCCAACCATGACCAGTAGTCTTTTTTCCAGTGTCCGACCTTGCCGCAATAATAGCATTTGCCTTTCTTCTTGCTGCTGGAGCCGCCGGATCCACCAGCGCCGCTGTCGCCGGACGGCGGCTTCCCGCCTCCGCCGCCGCCCTTGGCCGGCGACTTGCCCGGTGACTTTCCCTTTCCGCCGCTGCCGCCGGATGATGATCCGCCACCGTACTTGTGCTTGCGAGCGGCCCACTCTTCGGTGGTGAATAGGAGCTTCCCGCCGGAGTGCGCGGCGTCGTCGAGGCCGTAGTGGTCCTCACACGCCGATAGCCATCCAGTCAACTCCTCGACTGTCATCGTCTTGAGATCAATCAGCGACTCGATCGCCATGGCCATCTGCCTGTACTTGCACGGCATGACTCGGAGGAATTTTTGGACCGCCTTGTGCTCTGTCACTGGATCGTCGTACAGCTCCAGATCGGCGACGACGCCGGTGAGCCGCAGTGCAAAATCCTCGACGGTCTCGCCGTCCTTGAAGCGGAGCTCCTCAAACTCCCACCAGCGCACCTGTGCCTTGGCCTCCCGCACGCGCTCGCTCCCCATGCGGAGCGTCTTGATGGTTTCCCAGGCCGTCTTGGCCGTGTCCTTGGCCGCCAGGACGCGAAGCATCTCCGGCGGCACGCCCGTGAGGATGACAAAGAGGGCGCGCCTGTCGTCGCGCTCGTCATCGGCGCCATTGGTGACCACGGTCCAGAGACCCGAGGCCTGCAGCTTAACCTGCATCACAAGAGACCACTCCATGTAGTTTGTCTTTGTCAGCATCGTGGACGCCGACGAGCCCTCCGACTCGCGCACGACCCGCTCTATGACGCGGATCTCACCGCTGCCGCCAGCCGTGAGGCGCGCCACGGGCGCCCCAGACGACGGTGACTGCGCCGCCGCAGCCGCCGCCTTCTTCTTCTTCTCTGACTCGTCGCTCGACATCTTGCACCGCGGATCGAACACCGCCGGCCGCCTAGGATCAAACACCGAGGCTTTGATGCCAAATGTCGTTGCCGAACGATCGAACGAGAGAGAGAGAGGAACTAGCTCGAGGGCGAGATGAACACGAACGAACTTGGAAGGGTATTTTGTGCTGCCGTAACTGCGCAGCGTTTTCTGCTCTTTCCTTATTCTCTTATCTGTTTACAAAACTGAACCAGCTAACTACCCCGGCCAGCTCGTTGTGATCCAGATTGGCCGTGCCATCCCACGACCTCCAGATGCACAAGCGCGCCACGCTGACCGGGTTAATACAACAGAAAAAGAACGGGAGGAAGATCGTGCATACAGCACGTTTCCATCTACTACGTGCATACTGCATGGAGGTGTCACGTCAGCAGTCATGCAGCGTTTATTGAAAGCAGAAAACTAAACTAGCCTACGACATGAGCTTAGCATGGCTAACACTTTCGTAGAGGAGAGACGACCGTTTTCTAGCGCAAAATGGCAAAGATCAACCAAACCCTAGGGCTGCTAGGGCTCGGCAGGAGAAGAATGATGAAAAATAGACGAACATGAAAAAGTAGTGTTTTTGTGAATATATCGATTGTCTCCTTTTTCTCAATCGGCCATGGCCTATTTAAGGCACGCAGGACTTGGCGTACATGGCAGACTTGGCGTACAAGAAGAAAACTATAAAGTTAAACCGAACCTGACTTGCCCTTCCTAATTCAGTTACCATGGTTTACTATGTATGAATTGATGCCTATCTAATCTATTTGTTGGCCGGTACTTAACAAATCCAAACAAGGCCATGTACAAATCCCTTTTGGCCCATAAGGAAAGGAATAAAATATCTGGCCACAATGCTAATTATATTGGCTAATGGAGATCTCATACGCCTGATGCATCACCGTGCAGATGTAGTTTTATTTTTTGTTGTATCCTTGCATGATAGCCTTTGCAAACCTGAAACTTCAGCTTGGCATCTGAGACCGGTTAGGACTTGTCCTTGGAAGTAGCTTACTAGCTCGACGTAAACCAGGATTTGGGCAGGACTTGCCCCATGTAACTGTCGGTCCATGTAAACACCTGTTACAACACTTGAAGCAATATATTAGCTGATTAGCTTTGATAAATAACCTATATAATTTAGCCGATCATATTCTCCAGCCAAATTACACCATCAACACATCCTCCGTCTTCTTCACGCCAAAGTGTCCCATTCATCCTCCTCCATGCGCCTCCTGCAACAAAAAAAAGATGAAAGGAGCTAGCTGGAATGCATAACTTGTTAGCACGAGACACAAATCCATCATTAACGACGAACTTGTTCCATATTCTCCCTTCTTTACAATTCTGCAATACATCTTTATATTCCGCGTCATGCACATATTGATCTTCGATGGTCTCCAAACCAAATATTTTAAAGTAAAGCTATCAAAGCATAGTATAGCGACGAGATAGTGCATCAGTAATAACATTTTCTTTACCCTTCTTGTGTTTTATGACATAAGGGAAATTCTCAATGAATTCAACCCATTTAGCATGTCTACAATTCAGTTTTTCTTGACTTCTAATATGTTTCAAAGATTCACGATCAGAATGTATAACAAATTCTTTGGGCCATAAATAATGTTGCCATGTTTCTAAAGTCCGAACAAGAGCATATAATTCCTTATCATAAGTAGAATAGTTCAGACTAGGCCCACTCAATTTCTCAGAAAAGTATGCAACAGGTTTGCCATCATGTAATAACACACCTCCTAATCCAATTCCACTAGCATCACATTCAAGCTCAAAAGTCATATTAAAATCAAGAAGTTGGAGTAAAGGAGCATGTGTCAATTTATCTTTCAATGCCGTGAAGGCTTCTTCCTGTGCAGTACCCCAAACAAAAGGCACATCCTTCTTTGTAAGCTCATTGAGAGACAGCAATGGTGCTGAAATCTCTACAAAACGCCTATAGAATCCAGCGAGGCTAAGAAAACTCCTCACTTGTGTGATCGTTTTGGGCTGCGGCCAACTCCCAATAGCTTCAATCTTGGCTTTATCAACTTCAATTCCTTGTGGAGTAACAACATAGCCAAGAAAAGATACTCGGTCGGTACAAAAGGTGCACTTCCCAAGGTTACCAAACAAACGTGCATCACATAGTGCAATAAAAACAACACGTAAATGGTCCTCCAAAGATCTGCTATAAATCAGTATATCATCAAAATAGACTACCACAAATCGTCCAATGAAAGCACGTAAAACTTCATCCATTAATCTCATGAAAGTACTAGGTGCATTAGTTAACCCAAAAGGCATGACTAACCACTCATATAATCCAAACTTAGTTGTAAATGTTGTTTTCCATTCATCTCCCAATTTCATACAAATTTGATGGTATCCACTACGCAAATCAACTTTGGAGAATATTGTAGAGCCAATCAATTCATCAATCATATCATCTAGCCTAGGAATAGGATGATGATAACGAATAGTAATATTATTAATGCCTCTATAATCAACACACATACGCGATGTACCATCCTTTTTTGGCACTAGTATAATAGGAACAGCACAAGGACTAAGATATTC
The DNA here is from genome assembly GCA_011799875.1 of Thinopyrum elongatum. Classification (NCBI taxonomy): domain Eukaryota; kingdom Viridiplantae; phylum Streptophyta; class Magnoliopsida; order Poales; family Poaceae; genus Thinopyrum; species Thinopyrum elongatum. The sequence continues at coordinate 376,221,255 of CM022303.1, read as the reverse complement.
GCGTATATAACCTTTGTCGAGCAGGTCCTGTACTTCACGCATAATCTCCTTTGTCTCCTCTAGATTGGTATGGTATGGCGCACGGTTTGGCAGCGAAGCACTGGGAATTAAGTCAATCTGATGCTCAATCCCTCGAATATGTGGTAATCTCGGTGGCATGTCCTGTGGAAACATGTCAACAAATTCCTCCAAAATGTTAGTGACAGCATGAGGCAAAGAGGGAGGCACATCCTCGAATGAAAATAATGCCTCTTTGCACACAAAAGCATGACAAAAAGATTTACTGAAATCTAGATCATCAATATCAGATTTGGTGGCAAGTAAACATCCACTTTTCAATTTAGTTTCAGAAGCAACACTAGATGGTTTATTATTAGGCTTCATCTGTTGCTCGAATTCTTTTGCCACAATTTGATTTTCATTCTTATTTTGCTCCTATTTTGCTTTACTAGCTCTATTAATATCATCTTTCAAAATAGAATCAAGAGACATGGGAAGCAAAGTAATATGTTTATCCTTATGAACAAGAGTATAGTGATTGTTTCTACCATGGTGTAAAGATTTTTTATCGAATTGCCATGGTCTACCAAGTAATAAGGAACATGCTTGCATGGGTACCACATCACAATCAACATAATCAACATATGTAGCTATACTAAAATGCAGATGAACAATACATGTTACCTTAACCTTGCCATTGTTGTTGAACCATTGGATGTAGTAAGGATGCGGATATGGTCTTGTGGTGAGAGAAAACTTCTCAACCATCTCCATGCTAGCTAAGTTGTTGCAGCTCCCTCCATCTATGATGACGCGAACAGAACGTTCCTTCACAACTCCCTTTGTATGGAACAAATTGTGCCTCAGATTTTGCTCAGCTTGTGTGACCTGCACACTCAAAACACGTTGAGCAACTAAACTTTCATGCATGTCAGCGTCTTCAGCAGCCATGTATTGCGTCTCTTGTTTAGAATCATCTCCACCGTGTTCTTCACTTGTAATAAGAGCCAAAGTCTCCTCATCATAGTCACTAGTGGACTCATACCCACCATCCTCAGTAGCAATCATCACATGCTTAGATGGGCATTCTCTCGCATAATGTCATCCACCCTTGCAATGACGACAAATAATATCATGTGTTTGCCCTATTGATGCCATGGATGAAGAAGAGCTATGTGCAGGCCTGGAAGGTGTGCTCTTGGCAGATAGTGGTGGTTGTGCCTGCTTTCTTGTATCACGGTTGGAGGTGGCAGCTGACGGAGGTGTCGGTGCAGCAGAACATGTGGAAGTAGAGGATGCACGTGGTGTCCATGATGATGATCAACCTATAGAAAAATTTGTTTGTGCCAATGCATGTCGATCCTGCACTTCACGTTCAGCTTTGCAAGCAACATGGAATAAATGAGTGCTATTGTTATACTCCTTATGCTCTAAAATGGTATGAATCTCTCTATTTAACCCGCCCATAAAACGTGCAAGCATAGCTTCCTTATCCTCAACAATACCATATCTAATCATGCCAGTTTGTAATTCCTGATAATATTCCTCTACAGAATTTTTCCCTTGTCTTAAACACTGCAATTTTTGAAGTAATTCACATTGATAATATGGTGGAACCCAACGAGTATGCATAGCATTTTTCAAAGCAGCCCAAGTAGTTGGGATATTCTCATGATATAACCTACAATGTTCAGACCACCAAACACAAGCAAAACTAGTGAATGCACAAATAGCAACGGCAACACGTCTATCCTCAGGATATTGTAAACATGTAAAACTTCGTTCAGTTTCTAACTCCCAAGTAAGATATACATCAGGAACGTATCTACCCTCAAAAGTCATAATATTCAACTTTAGTTTAGGAAGATGATCATGATCTCGTACCTGAGGTGGTTGTGCAGCCCTACCGTTGCGAATATATGCATGCGGACGACCTGGTGGTAGTGTTGGTGGTTGCATGTAGTTCTGGTTTTGCACCTCCTCATCCTCATAATCGTCGTCCTCCTCGGTAGTAGTAGCAAGAGCCGTAGACGTAGCAACAGCAGTAGCAGCGGCACTGGAATTTTGGCCTTCCTCAAGAGGAACACGCTTTGCTTGATGGAGTACTAGATCACGACGTGGAGGTGGTTGTTGTCATTGTTGTTGTTGTTGATGTTGCTGCAACAGTGCAGCAGAGGCAGCAAGTGGTGGTAGACGCGTGAGCACTTCAGCGAACTTGGCATCCAACTTGGTGTCAATTGTCTTCTCAATGTCATCTATCCTCTCTAGTGCCTTGCCAAAGCTGCTCATCATGTCTTGCACCTGTTCACCCAACAATTGCTGAAATTTATCATGTAATGCCTTGTTTGTCATGTTCTCCCAGTCACTCTCATCGGATTGTGATCATGTCATGGTTAGCAGCAATAGAAACACACAAGAATATGGTCCTACAGACTACTATGAAGTGGTGGTGGTGGTGTTCTTGTGGAGAGTCACAAATCCGTCAAGCGAATCTCAAATTCTTACCAGTTCTTACCAAGCAGCATATGGTGATCGGCGACTGTTGTAGTCAAAACACCTCAAAGCTTGGTAGAGCAATTACCAGGAGGAGTCAAACACGCGACGTAGATATATGTGGAGCTGGGATGGCTTATAATATGGTAGCAAAAAGGTCAGCAATAATCAATTCAGAGATGCAAAGTTGAATAAATGCTCAACGACATTATTGTGCTAGTCCTAGGCTAGACTATGCTAGAGACGCGAGCCTAGAACACTAACAAAATCACAGCATTGCACGTAAACAAGGGAGGTGCACACTCTGAATTTTTTTTGCTCTTTTTTTCAAAAAAAATTGCTCTTTTTTAGTTTGGAACTATTTTTGTTCTACGGGTGGCACGAAAGTTGGGGAGTCTGACTCTGTCACGACACGTAGTATGGCATGATATGGAAATCTAAAATAGAGAAACAAATAATGGACTCGGACTAGGACTGGTGGCGGAGATGAATCTGGTAAAATCGTACTATTGCAGATATATGTAGGGGCGGTGGAACACGGACTGGTGGGGAATCTGCAATAGAGGTGGACTCGGATTGGCGTGATGGTGGCGAATATGTGTAGTAGGTGGACTCTGATTGGTGGGATGGCAGCAGATATGTGGTGGTGTATATGGACTCGGATTAGCAGCGGATATGTGGTGATGCTATACGGCAGCGGGGATGAAGATGGTGCGGCGGCGGCGTGAAAACCTGTGACCAGAACTCGAAACTCTAAAGGACTAGACGCCAAAACCAGCAACTGGACATGACGATGCAACCGTAAATCCAACAAAGCAAACACAGAAAAGATTATGCAATGGCTCAGATTGGTTTGGATATGATGAACTAACCCTATTTTTTGTGGCTTTTTCGTGGACTGTAGGTATGAAGAACATATGGGATCTAAACTACGAAAAACTGGAAAATCTAACCGAGCAACCTTGAAATCTGATACCACATGATAGAGGCAAAGGTGTCCCGTCTTTCAATGAGATGGTGCTATCGTTTTTGGTGGAGTGGACTTTGACGATTCGACTACGAACGTGTGAGGACGTCGCGCCTTAGCAATCGCTAAACCAACTCCAAGAGGTTTGTAATGCCCGGATAATTAAGCTACAGTAACCCTCTACTAATGATTCCACGTCACCTCGGTTACTGTTGATAAACTCGCGATGATTCAAAACCAATTCAAAATTCAAAATTAAAATAAAGTCAACTATAAAAGCTTTCAATTGTCAAAACTAAAATGTTCTAAATGTGGCAATTAAATCCTAAGTAATATTGGTGGAGAAACCACATTTTTATAAAATGTTTAAATGCTCTAAAACAAATAAAATAGCAGCATAAACAATTAAATAAATGCCTTTTATAATTTATAAAATATTAAACTATTTTATTAGGGGGTTAAACTTTTTGTGCCAGTGGGTTATATGGTAATACTAATTTAGGGATCATTTTAATATTATGTAAAACTAGAATAAAAAGAAACTAAAATAAAGCAGAAAAGAATAAATAAAAGAAAGAGAAAATAAGACAAAAAGACAAAAATAAAAAAAGGGAAAGCCCTGTCGCCTCCCCCCTGCACACCCCTGCCGCTGCCTCGCTCCCGCTCGACGACCCCGCTCCCCCCTGCAGCTACGCGTCGCGGCTTGCTGCTTCGGTCGCCGCCGCCACCGCCTCCCCGTGCCGCTCTGACCCCGGCCGCTGCTGCCGCGACCACCTTCGGCGCCCAGCCGCGCCCGCACGCCCCTGCGCCCGTAACCGCCCGCCCGATAGGCCCCCTCGGCCAATGACACGTGGGGCCCACCCCCAGAACAAAAAAGAAAAAAAGAAAAATGTAACTAAAAAAAGAATTAAAAAGAATAATAAATAAATAGTTAGTTAATTCATTAAACAATTGATTAACTTAATTAACTATGTTTAATTAAATTAATTAAACTAACCACCTAATTAGACTAATTAAATCTGTTAATTAGTTAACAGTTAATGACAGACGGGACCCACACGTCAGTTTGACCGGTCAACGGTCAGCATTGACCACTGACGTCATGCTGATGTCATGATGATGCAATAAATGATTTTAGAATTAAACTAAATTTGTTAATTCCAGAAATTGATTAAATTTGAAAATTAATATAAAATAAACCGTATCTCGGATGAAAATACTTTGTACATGAAAGTTGCTCAGAAAAACGTGATGAATCCGAATACGCCCTCCGTTTGTTTGCTACATGCCCCTAGCATAGCGAACATGGAACCGTCCCCCTCCGTTTCATCTGTCCGAAAATGACAAACACCGGGAATAATTTCCCAGATGTCTTCCCCCTTCGCCGGTATCATCTAGTACTGCGTTAGTTCACACTTAGCACCACTTATTGCCTTGTCATGCATCGTCATGCATCTGTTTGCATTATATTCATTGTTTCTTCCCCCTCTTCTCTCCAGTAGACTTCGAGACTGACGCCGCTGCTCCAAACGTTGGCTACGCTCCTGACGACCCTCCTTCTCGACACAGCTTCCAGGCAAGCAAAACCTCCTTGATCATCCCGATACCGCCTACTCCTTCTCTCCACTGCTTGCATTAGAGTAGTGTAGCAGTTGCTGTTTATCGGTTGATCCTATTCTGTTGCGTAGCCTGTCCTTGTTACTACTGTCGTTCCCTTTACCTGCAATCCTAAAAATGCTTAGTATAGGATGCTAGTATTCCATCAGTGGCCCTACATTCTTGTCCGTCTGCCATGCTATACTATCGGGTCGTGATCACTCGGGAGGTGATCATGGGTAGTATATAATTCATGATACATGTTGTGACTAAAGTCGGCTCGGCTCGTAGAGTGCCCGCGAGTGACTCGCGAATGTGGGGCTGAAGGGACAGGTGGTTCCATCCAGGTAGTGGTGGACCTGGGTTCCCGGCGCCCCCCTGAGTGATACTTTGTGGCGGAGCGACAGGGCAGGTTGAGACCACCCAGGAGAGAGGTCGGTCTAGTCGCTGGTCGGCGTCCGTGATTACTTCTAAATAACACACTTAACGAGTTTGGATATTTGATCTGAGTTGGTCATTGGCCATATACGCACTAACCGCCACGTGGGACAAGATATGGGCAACCGGCGTCGTGATATCAGCCGGAGCTTTCTAGACGTCAGCGACTGAGCAGCGCGCACCCGGATGGTCCACGTAAAGCAACCGCCTTTGTAATGGAGGTTGCCAGGACTGATCCCGGCCGCCCACGCAACGTGCATGAGTGCAAAGGGCGATGGTCCCAAGACCCCTGCGCGCTTAGGATTTAGACCGGCGTGCTGACCTCTCTGTTGGGTCTAGGTAGGGCTGCGATGTGTTGATCTTCCGAGGCCGGGCATGACCCAGGAAAGTGTGTCTGGTCAGAGTGATCGAGTGTGTTGGGTAATGTGGTGTACCCCTGCAGGGAAGTTTATCTATTCTAATAGTCGTGTCCACGGTAATAGGACAACTTGGAGTTGTATTCTGACCTCTGACAACTAGAGCCGGATACTTAATAAAACACACCCAGATAAGTGCCAGATACAACCCGGTGATCGCTCTCTCACAGGGTGACAAGGAGAGGATCGTCGGGTAGGATTATGCTATACGTTGTTACTTGTTACTACACCAGCTACTCTCTTCTATATGCTTCAAGATGGAGGCTGCCAGAAGCGTAGTCTTCGATAGGACTAGCTTCTCCCCCTTTATTCTGGCTTTCTGTAGTTCAGCCCATAGATACTACCCCTTTATTGATACCGATGCATACGTAGTGTAGCTCTGATGTCAGTCTTGCGAGTACTTTGGATGAGTACTCGCGGTTGCTTTGCTCCCTCTTTCCCCCCTATACCCGGTTGCTGCGATCAGATGGTGGACCCATGAGCCAGAAGCCACCGACAATGACTACCACTGCCCTGAGGGTGCCTACTACACGTGCAGGCCTCTAACGACCAAGAGTAGTTAGGAGGATCCCAAGCAGTAGGCCTGCGCCTCTTCGATCTGTATCCCTGCTTGTGCTAGCCATCTTATGGCAACTTGTTTAACTTTATGTCTGTACTCAGATATTGTTGCTTCCACTGACTCGTTTGTTTCGAGCTTATGTATTCGAGCCCTCGAGGCCCCTGGCTTGTAATATAAAGCTTGTATTATTTTAATTTGAGTTTAGATTTGTGTTGTAATATCTTCCCGTGAGTCCCTCATCTTGATCGTACATGTTTGCGTGTATGATTAGTGTACGATTGAATCGGGGGCGGCACAAGTTGGTATCAGAGCCAACTGCCTATAGGAATCCCCCTTCCAAACTCCTTGGCCGAAGTCGAGTCTAGTCATTGCAAAACTTTTACTAACATGGATGTGTGGCTTACGGGCCCACGTCGCCATTGGGTGGTATTAGGATCTTTTATTCCTCGTCTATACTCTGGGACTCTGATCTCTGTTCTACTTGGGTTAAAATGAATTTACTAGCTCTAACATTAGGATCTCGTGATCACACCCACCCAGAGAGCCCCTTATTACAGATGATCGCCTGCTGCACCAGAAGATTCCGAAGATACTCTATGATGTTCTCTCGAGACTTTGTGCCATCGCTTTTGCAATTCCCTTCCGTCGATAAACCCCCTATGGTTAACCACATACACTTGCCATTCCTACAATCATTCCCCGTTGATCTTGTTATTACAAGATACCCCAAAATTCTCTCTATTGTTCCGAGAATACTTTGTGCCTACTGCCTTGCAGTTCTTTGCCACCTAATACCCCTACGGATAATTTCTCGCACTTACCGAGTATCCGCTCATCCCCAGTTGATTCATGTATTTCACAAAAGTCTTCGAAATACCATTCGATCTTCCGAAAACCCTCAATAGCCTATTGCTCTTGAAATTCTTGCTTGCTTGCATTATGATTAATCCCATAAGTCTGGTAATCTTATTGGCATCCTTTGTCATTATCATTTTGAGTCCGTTGATTCGATATGTTTGTGAATGGTCGCAATCATCAGTAGAAACTAGAATTCATCCTTCCGGCTCAGACATCACTTTGAACATGAGTTGGATCTCAACCAATCAAATTACAATCGATTTAACCCCTAAGTCTATTCAACTTATCCATCCTTAATCAGAGCGTTTGCTTCTGACCCCTTGAATCGGAAATCATAATTCCTTTACATTTGAGCTTTGAATTAGTCAGTTGTTTCTATAATCCAATGCATTTGCATTGTTTCTTCTTCTGGTTGTGTGCCGATGCTCACATCAGCTCCTTTATGGACCGTCGGATCCTTTGTTGAATTATCATCCGACAGTGTCCTTTGTATACAAAAACCTCGAGATGTTCTTTCCTTGATACATAATGTCATTGGTAAGTCCTATTCTCTGGTTTGGCCAACCATGCTCTGCTTTCGAGCTGGTGATATTTACTCTTGAAGCTTGAGGTATATGTTTCTAAGATGCCCGATGGGTTGAACCTATACCTTCCCTAAAATCGTATCAACCCGAAAGTTTTCACAAGTCATACCCTTCTGGTGTTTTACCAGATAATTTTCTACCATACAACTTCTTCGAAGACGAGAAGTGAATGAAAGGTTAGGCTTTGAAGAAGTGGGAGTCGACCGTGAGCCTTTGTGTTCATGCCCATGGACCCGATGTGGAACTTATCATGGAAGCTTCTTGCAAAAATATTTAATCATTTCAATAATTCTTCCGGTGTCATTATATTGGATCCCTGGTAGCTATGGTTCCGACCATGCTAACTTTATTTAATATATTTCTGAAAGGAAACCATTCCAGTGCCTCATCTATTTTTGACAAGGTTAACGTATCTGATATCGCAAGTCAATGATCTAGTTCAGTTTCTATCCTAATCTACCTTCGAGTTTTACCTCTATTATCTTGAGAATATCACCGAACTACATAACTGCTTAAGAGTTCTTCATCAACTATTAGTTCTCGCCGATTCCAGTTTTTCCCCGGGATCTGAGTTGTAGTCACTCGAGGACACCCATAACTAGATCGAGTCCACACTACGGTTCAAAAACTCTTAGTAATCTTCTTTACTTACGAGTTGTACTTGATGATGTCATTCCCAGCTGACTGGCTACATCATCATCGTCTTGTTAAAGCTTAACTATGCTACCTGGTCATTAATCTCGGAGCACAACTTTTGACAATGAGCTAAGCTTACTTCGATCTTCCTTGTCTTATCATTTCACCTCGAATAGCAAGCTTGATTCCGAGTTGGTGATGTATTCGTGGTTCCAATAATCTTTCCCTGCAACAGTCCTTTTGCTTGATGCATTCGCTATTCGATTGCTTCTTCGTGGAGCCTCTCGACAAAATTTGTCGTGATCGTCATCAACATTTTGACTCCTTCCAGTATATCAATCGAATTCATGATGATAAGTGTCATCCTCGTCCCTGGGTAATTTGAGTTACCATCGACAACATCCTTACCTTCCTTTCATCACAAACTTGTCCATGTTATGGATGCAACTTGCTATCCAGCTTGTATTATGTTCTACCTTGAAGTGTTGCTATCTTTTATGTCAAGGATGTTGTGAGGATTGCTCCACCTCTTAAGAATTCTTGGTATTGTGATGCTTCTCGCCATCACCCTTCTTTTCTTGGTCCCCGTGTTGCTTCTAACCGGGATACCAAAAAAATGAATTCTGTTGTGAGACTTCAGTATTTCTAGCAATCCTATTGCTTCGGAGTTAATGGACAATAATTCCAATTTAGTGTGCTGGTTGCTGAATCGCCATTCTGATGTTGGTCGTGCAACCAGCCCATATTTCGGGTGCACCTTTCAACCAATGTTTAATTGTGTATGTTTTCTCGAGCATACATCATTATATCATTTTGATCTGACAAATGTTATCTCCTTGTTCACATAAGTGTGGAAATCCATCTTTTGGGAAATCTCGATGAATTGTCGCTAAGCCCATCAACCACCTCCTCATCCTCTCCTTGGTTTAATGATGACTATTGTTTCGGAACTCGCTCCCATAGTTCATTTCCCGAGAATCTTACAATGTCATCTCGTCAATTTGTGTTGCACCTTTTCTTCTCAGGAATCCTAAGTCTGAGGTATCCTGACACCAATCAGATCTCAATCTCGGTCAGATATGATGGTTGGAACATATTTCCAAGAGTTATAACATTGGTCTATATATGACCCGGTAAGGTGATATCATGCCTAGCACACCTGGCCGGAGGACCTATTGTTATGGTTTCCTTTTTAGCAAGGTTAACCATTCTTCCATGAGGAAATTGTAAGACTTATTCTATAAGTTGCTCCTGATGAATCCTTTGTGTATCCAAAGTCCGACCTTTGCTTGAAGACCATGTCAATGTTATCTCGAAGCATGTCTGTGGTACTCCGATCTTCAATAAGAACATTTGAAACACAATGCTAAATTTTCTGTATCAATTATCCAAACACCGTTGTATGGGTAAACCTCATAAAATCCTTGTTCCTTTGTCTAAATGGCTACATACTTGGAGCCCTATCATTAATATCTTGCTCTGCCTTTCCTTGGGAAAGATATACTCTAATACTTGAGTATAAACACCTTTTCCTTTCCATTGGTCTGATTAATGTAATAATCACATTTTCCTTTCCATTGTTTTGGTTAACCTTTCTTGTGACCTACATGATATAAGCAATAATATTTCCCTGCTTATGTAAACACCTCAGTGTACCATCCTGTCTAGTGTAACCCTATTACTATTGTCGATGACATTCTGGTAACCACCGATGGACGAGAACTTTGCCTATTGGTCTGCGTCGTTTCAACGAGCAAAAAATGGTTCTCTTCGTCCCTCGCTCTTGGTACCTACTTTGTTGCCAACATAACTGACAGACTGTCCTCTGACATGCCTTGTTGTCATGATTGTGCAAGATGTCAGCGCCCTTCCTACTTTCAACCCACATGGTGGGCCCATAACCCACAGTTCCACAGGATCGAAACCTGACTCTCATGTACACCCCTGTCTCCCAAGTTATTCCTCGCACTTGACTTCGGATGTAATTCACGGGCCACCTTCCTAGTGATCTATTCTAGTATCAGGCACAATACTTGTTATCGTTGCCCTGAACCCCTTTCACACTTCGATTCAGGCAACAAATGATTGCCTATCCGCTTGAAACTTCTATTTTGCACCTTCTTACTTTGCTCTCAATATTTTCTTAAGTTTCAATTCGAGAGTTACTTTCCGCCACCCTCCCTGATGTTATCTACTAGTTAAACAACATTGTACAGGTCCGTTCTTCCGAAATTACCCCTTGTCCTTCGTACGTACGATGAAGACTCCGAAGAAAGGATGATGACTTCATCATAATGACCTAGAGAAGAGAAATAAAGACATCAACGAAAAGGATCAACTACTTCGGGAAGTGCAACAAAGACCAAGAATATCCGTTAGAATTTCGTAACCAGAACTTTCCCCCTTAATCCCCCTCTTAAATCTCGGGACGAGATTTCTTGTAGTGGAGGAGAATTGTAATGCCCGGATAATTAAGCTAGAGTAACCCTCTACTAATGATTCCACGTCACCTCAGTTATTGTTGATAAACTCGCGTTTATTCAAAACCAATTCAAATTTCAAAATAAAAATAAAGTCAAAATATAAAAGTTTTCAATTGTCAAAACTAAAATTTTCTAAATGTGGCAAATAAATCCTAAGTAATATTCATGGAGAAACCACATTTTTATAAATAAATAAAAACTCTAAAACAAATAAAACATCAGCATAAACAATTAACTAAATGCCTTATATAATTTATGAAATATTAAACTATTTTATTTGGGGGTTAAACTTTTTGTGGCAGTGGGTTATATGGTAATACTAATTTAGGGATCATTTTAATATTATGTAAAACTAGAATAAAAAGAAACTAAAATAAAACAGAAAAGAATAAATAAAAGAAAGAGAAAATAAAACAAAGAGGCAAAAAAAGGGAAAGTCCCTAGCTAACTGGGCCAACCGGCCCAGCTCCCTCCCCCGGCCCACCTACTCCTATACCCCCCCCCCCCCCCCACCACCACCACCACCACCCCCCGAGCGAACCCTAGCGCCACCACCCCACTCGCCCCCCCCCCCAAGTTCCCCCCCCTCTCGCCCCCCACCCGATCCAGATCGGCACGACCCCGACGTCGCCGCCAATTCCCGCTGCCACCACGCCGGCGCCCCTCGCTGGACCGCCCCGCCGGCGCCCCCTCACCTCCCCCCCCCCTGACCCGCTCCCCCGAACCTCTACAGCGCCCGTGAGGTCCCCCTCCTCCCACTTTCGCCCTCCCCCGTCAGCCACCGCGGCCGGGCCGCACCCGTTCGTGCCCCGCGATGCTCCCAGCCCGTGCACCCTCCGCCCCGCTCTGCTATTCCCGCTCGGCCTCCGCCCCTCACCCTGGCGCCGCCCCACCGTTGCCTCACTGCGTCGCCCGCTCCGACTAGCCACCTCCCCCGCCTCTACTCCTACACGTCGAGCCGTCCCCCGCCGCTCCCCTGCCGCTCTACTGGCGCGCTCCGACCGCGCCCGCCTTGGCCAGCCCGCGCACGTCGCCCGCCGTGCCCCGCTAGCCCCGGCGCCCGCCCGTCGCCTCCCCCTGCACACCCCTGCCGCTACCTCGCTCCCGCTCGACGGCCCCGCTCCCCCCTGCCACTACGTGTCGCGGCTTGCTGCTTCGGTCGTCGCCGCCACCGCCTCCCTGTGCCGCTGCTGACCCCGGCCGCCGCGCCCGCGGCCGCCTCCGGCGCCCGGCGCCCCGCGCCGCGCCCGCACGGCATTCGCCCGGGTCAGGCACCCGCACGCCCCTGCGCCCGTAACCGCCCGCCCGATAGGCCCCCTAGGCCTATGACACATGGGGCCCAGCCCCCAGGACAAAAAAGAAAAAAATGTAATTAAAAAATGAGTTAAAAAGAATAATAAATAATTAGTTAATAAATTAATTAACTTAATTAATTCTGTTTAATTAAATTAATTAAACTAACCACCAAATTAGACTAATTAAATCTGTTAATTAGTTAACAGTCAATGACAGACAGGATCCACAAGTCAGTTTGACCGGTCAACGGCCAGTGTTGACCGCTGATGTCATGATGACACAATAAATGATTTTAGAATTAAATTAAATCTGTTAATTCCAAAAATTGATTAAAACTTTGAAAATTAATATAAAATAAACCATATCTCGGATGAAAATACTTTGTACATGAAAGTTGCTCAGAAAAACGTGACGAATCCGAATACGCCCTCCGTTCGTCTGCCACACGCCCCTAGCATAGCAAACATGGAACCGTCCACCTCTGTTTCATTTGTCTGAAAATGCCAAACACCGGGAATACTTTCCCGGATGTTTTCCCCCTTCGCTGGTATCACCTAGTACTGCGTTAGGTCACACTTAGCACCACTTATTGCCTTGTCATGCATCGTCATGCATTTGTTTGCATTGTATTCATTGTTTCTTCCCTCTCTTCTCTCCGGTAGACTTTGAGACCGATGCCGCTGCTCCAGACGTCGGCTACACTCCGGATGACCCCTCCTTCTCGACAAAGCTTCCAGGCAAGCAAAATCTCCTTGATCATCCCGATACCGCCTACTCCTTCTCTCTACTGCTTGCATTAGAGTAGTGTAGCAGTTGTTGTTTAGCCTGTCCTTGTTACTATTGTTGTTCCCTTTACCTGCAATCCTAAAAATGCTTAGTATAGGATACTAGTATTCCATCAGTGGCCCTACATTCTTGTCCGTCTACCATGCTATACTATCGGGGCGTGATCACTTGGAAGGTGATTGATGTCGCTTGAACTACGTCGATATTTCCCCAAAGAGGAAGGGATGATGCAGCACAGCTACGGTAGGTATTTCCCTCAGTTATGAAACCAAGGTATCAATCCAGTAGGAGAACCAAGCAGCACTATGTAAACGGTACCTACAAACAAATAACAAATACTTGCAACCCGACACTTATGAGGGGTTGTCAATCCCTCTACGGGTAATGGCGCCAGAAATTGTCAAGTTGACGGGATAAAAATTGTGTAGATTGGATAAATAGATCTCGATTAAATGTGAAATAAAATAAATAATAAAAAGGTGCAGCAAGGTATTTTTGGGTTTTTTGGAATAATAGATCTGAAAACAAAAGCAAATAAAAATATATCTCAAAGCAAATATGATAAAGAATAGACCCGGGGGCCGTAGATTTCACTAGTGGCTTCTCTCGAGAAAATAGCATACGGTGGGTAAACAAATTACTGTTGGGCAATTGATAGAACATCAAATAATTATGACGATATCCAGGCAATGATCATTATATAGGCATCACGTCCAAGATTAGTAGACCGACTCCTGCCTGCATCTACTACTATTACTCCACACATCGACCGCTATCCAGCATGCATCTAATGTATTAAGTTCATGAAGAAACGGAGTAATGCAATAAGAACGATGACATGATGTAGACGATATCTATTCATGTAGGAATAGCCCCCATCTTGTTATCCTTAATAGCAACGATACATGCGTGTCTTGCTGCCCCTTCTGTCACTGGGAAAGAACACCACACGATTGAACCCATCACAAAGCACCTCTTCCCATGGCAAGAAAAATTGATCTAGTTAGCCTAACTAAACCAAAGATTCGAAGAAGAAATACGAGGCTATAAGTAATCATGCATAAAAGAGATCAAAGAACTCAAATAACTTTCATGGATATAGATCTGATCATAAACTCAAAGTTCATCGGATCCCAGCAAACACACCGCAAAAAGAGTTACATCAAATAGATCTCCAAGAGACCATTCGTAGGTCTACAATGAACTACTCACGCATCATCGGAGAGGCACCAATGAGGATGATGAACCCTTCCGTGATGGTGTCTAGATTGGATCTCGTGGTTCTGGAACTTGTGGCGGCTGGAATTGTGTTTCGTCGCCTCCCCTAGGGTTTTTGGAGTATTTGAGTATTTATAGGGCGAAGAGGTGGTGCGGGAGGCCACCGAGGTGGGCACAACCCACCAGGGCACGCCTGGGCCTCCAGGCGCACCCAGGTGGGTTGTGCCCCCCTAGGGGCACCCCTCTGGTACTTCTTTGGCCCATGTTATTCCTTATGGTCCATAAAAATTCTCCAAAAAGTTTCGCTACGTTTGGACTCCGTTGGGTACTGATATTCTGCGAAGTAAAAAACAAGCAAAAAACAGCAACTGGCACTGGGCACTATGTCAATAGATTAGTCCCAAAAAATGATATAAAGTTGCTATAAAATGATTGTAAAACATCCAAGAATGATAATATAACAGCATGGAACAATCAAAAATTATAGATGTGTTGGAGACGTATCAGTGATCACGGGTATATATATACTATACATATGATTCATGATACATGTTGTGACTAAAGTCGGGTCGGCTCGTAGAGTACCCGCGAGTGATTCATGAAAGCGGGGGCTAAAGGGACAGGTGGTTCCATACAGGTAGTGGAGGACCTGGGGTTCTGGACGCCCCTCCTGAGTGATACTTTATGGTGGAGTGACAGGGCAGGTTGAGACCACCCAGGAGAGAGGTGGGTCTGGTCCCTGGTCGGCGTCCGTGGTTACTTCTAAATAACATGCTTAACAAGTTTGGATATTTGATCTGAGTTGGTCGTTGGCCATATACGCACTAACCGCCACGTGGGACAAGATATGGGCAACCGGTGTCGTAGTATCAGCCGAAGCATTCCAGACGTCAGCGACTGAGCGGCACGCGCCCGGATGGTCCGCGTAAAGCAGACGCCTTTGTAATGGAGGTTTCCAGGACTGATCCCGGTCGCCCACACAACATGCAGGAGTGCAAAGGGCGATGGGCCCAAGACCCCTGTGCGCTTAGGATTTAGACTGGCGTGCTGACCTCTCTGTTGGGTCTAGGTAGGGCTGCGACGTGTTGATCTTTCAAGGCCGGGCATGACCCAGGAAAGTGTGTCCAGCTAGAGTGATCGAGTGTGTCGGGTAATGTGGTGCACCCCTGCAGGGAAGTTTATCTATTCGAATAGCCGTGTCCACAGTAACAGGATGACTTGGAGTTGTATTCCGACCTCTGACAACTAGAACCGGATACTTAATAAAACACACCTAGATAAGTGCCAGACAACCCGGTGATCGCTCTCTCACAGGGTGATGAGGAGAGGATCGTCGGGTAGGATTATGCTATACGTTGTTACTTGTTACTACACCAGCTATTCTCTTCTATATGCTTCAAGAAGGATGTTGCCAGAAGCATAGTCTTCGATAGGACTAGTTTCTCCCTCTTTATTCTGGCTTTCTGCAGTTCAGTCCACAGATACTACCCCTTTATTGACACCGATGAATATGTAGTGTAGATCTAATGTCAGCCTTGCGAGTACTTTGGATGAGTACTCACGGTTGCTTTGCTCCCTCTTTCCCCCCTATACCCGGTTGTTACGATCAGATGGCAGACCCAGGAGCCAGATGCCACCGACGACGACTACCACTACCCCGAGGATACCTACTACTATGTGCAGGCCGCCGACGACCAGGAGTAGTTAGGAGGATCCATGTAGGAGGCATGCGCCTCTTCGATCTATATCCCTGTTTGTGCTAGCCATCTTATGGCAACTTGTTTAACTTTATGTCTATACTCAGATATTGTTGCTTCCACTGACTTTTTTGTTTCGAGCTTATGTATTCGAGCCTTCGAGGCCCCTGGCTTGTAATATAAAGCTTGTATTATTTTAATTTGTGTTTAGAGTTGTGTTGTGATATCTTCCCTTGAGTCCCTGATCTTGATCGTACACGTTTGCGTGTATGATTAGTGTATGATTGAATCGGGGGCGTCACAAGGTTATTGACCATGCCGGAGCACGATCAAGCTGACCATGAGGGCCTGTTTCCTGCACGCAAATGAAGAACAAGCAAGAAACTGAAATTGCAATCTGGAAATTGCGAATATAATAGGAAAGCTTTATTAATGAAGATGGGGTTCTGTGACGTCTTTGTCTGGTCGTAGAACACAAACGAAGTACGCGAAGTTGCAGCTATGGCAAACTTTTACTCTAAACAAAACCCAAAGTCTAAATAGTTCCTTAAGGGTTGTATTTGTAGGGGCGAAGAGAGGGGATTTCATCCCACCTTGGAAAGGTAGGACTAAAACACCTACTAAGTCGTTTCCCCTACAATACGGACTCTAAAAATAGCCTATAAGTAGTATTTTGAAATTACATGGGTCTAGCCCAAAAATAAAGTGGCGCGGCACCTATAGTAAGCTATGGATGAAATTCATGAAAGGGCATCTTGTATATTTCGTCCATGTCCTTGTATGTCATCAAGGAGGCTTCAAAGTGCTGAAATCTGCACTAGAAACGCCGTTCTGGTTCTTTCGCGTGCACCTTCATCTCCATGCTTGATCCTACTCTAGTGTTCATCCATCTTGTCCATACTAGACCCTTCATTAGTAATCAAAACAAATGTATCCAATTTAGGCAGCATCATATTCTCATGAACATTAGAATTGTTACCAAGAAACAAAAGCACCTGGTAATTCAATTGGCATGTGCGAGCTCTAGTAGTTGGTCCAGTATGTATAGCAGCAGGGGTTATGGGTGTAATAATGGTATTGATGTCCTCACCACTCATGAATATTTCTTGATAGAAGACAAGCAACAATTTTTTTGTGATACAATCTTACTGCTCTCACTATGCATGGCTTTGTTGCCTCTATTTATAGTGAGGCATATATGATTATGTGTGGTTCAAATGAAAATAGGTTGTGTGCTTTACCATTTATTTAGGATACGAAATGATTGGCAATGAAACGGAGCATGCATGCCCCTGGTGTGGCGACGCTAAGCTACATGCAGGTATTTTATAGTGAGACTGTTTGCGGCTATTAGTTGCTTCTATTTACCTAAAATCTGAAAAGTGCACACGCACTTATTGGTGTCATCGGGCAGCCGCGTCCTGGCCGCACGATCGCGCCATCGATCATGCCCGCGTGGGCCAGGTGCCACCTGGTCGGGATTGGGTCCGCCCCGTGGTCGTGGGTGGTTTGTCCATATCCGGACGTGGGGTGGCCCACCTGTAAGAGGTAGAGGGGCGAGGAGAGGGGGGTCATGGGCGGAGGTTTCAAAACTGGTGCCTGAAATCCCTCCCGTCGGTGCTCTCTGTCCATTTCTCTCTTCTCCTTCTCCTTCGTCTTCATCAGGGCTCTACAGTGAACGGGTCACGATACGGGTGAGGCCCGGCGGAGTCCTCAAATCGGCGGCCGGGGTCGCGGGTGGCTCTCTGCGGGGAGTCGCTGGTGCTAGTCGGCGTCGCAGGTATGCTCTGCTTCTCCTCCCTCTATCTGTCTCGGCGGGGGAACGTCCTTATTGTGGTTGCACGGATGTGCCGGACTGCGAGGGAAGGCTTCATAGGGTTCAAAACGGTGCCAACTGCTCTCACTTTTGTGATGGATTTTGCACATCTCTTGTCCCCTGCGGTTGAGTGTTCTTCGGTATCATGCCCGCGCTGTGGTGGGGATTCATGGCACAGAGGTGTAGTTGGGGCAGGGCACGGGTACGATAGGCAGCACGGGATGCTCGTCCATAGCGCCCGTTGTGCATTTTTTGGGTCGAATTTGATGTCCTCATTGTTGTTGTTCAGGTGCAGGGGTTCCAGATCTGTTCATGATTTCTACTAGTCCTTCTCCTAGTTATATTTTGTTTGTTGTTAGATGTGCCCTTGATGTGTGCAATGCAATGGCGGATTGAACTAGTTTTTTGATTAGTTGCACAAAATTCTACCCAGTTGGCTGCATCCCTACACTAGTTGGTTGTCTACATGTTATGCACTTTGCACTAGTTGTCATGCTTAGTTGGCTTCCTGATTGTACTAGGTTGGTTGTCTACATGTTGTTCAGTTGCACAAAATTCTACCCAGTTGGCTGCATCCCTATACTAGTTGGTTGTCTACATGCTCTGCACTTTGCACTAGTTGTCATGCTTAGTTGGCTTCCTGTTTGTACTAGGTTGGTTGTCTACATGTTGTTTAGTTGCACAAATTGGCTGCTCAGTTGGCTGCATCCCTATACTAGTTGGTTGTCCACATGTTCTGCACTTTGCACTAGTTGTCATGCTTAGTTGGCTTCCTGTTTGTACTAGGTTGGTTGTCTACATGTTGTTCAGTTACACAAATTGGCCTGCTTCCGTGTTCGAGTTGCTTTCTGTAGGTGCCCTGCTAGTGCTGGGGCAATTAGGATCGGAGGCAGCAGTCCCATGTGTGTTTCAGTTTGATTTTTGTCCAGTGTTGTACTATGCGGTGGGTTCTCTGTTTATGTGGGGGAATGGATTCTCTACTGTTTTGATGGATGAGGAAGTGTTGCATTAGCTTTACTTGTTACTGATGGAGAGTTGGGAATATGTGCACATGGGGTTACTAGTTAGCATCTTCTTCTTCTTCTTCCAAACGATATTTCTGTGTGGAGAGGATGGATTGAGGCTCATGTCCTTATGTCCTAGTGTTGATTGGTCTGCGACAAAATCCTGATTTGTATTTCCACCAAGTCCAGGAGATTAATCACAGTTGGTGGATAGCCTGTCCATTTTGCTGCATACTTGTCCATATGTTCAAGTTGGCTATGCATTTTTTGTTTGACACATTTGCACAAGTTATCATACTCAGCTGGCTGCCTTTAGTTAACTATTCTGGCTAGTTATTACTTGCCTCAGTGAACTAGTTGGCTTATATGATGTCCAGTTGCACAAGTTGACTGCCCAGTTGGCTGCATCACTTTAGTAGTTTGGCCGTCTATATGTTCTACAGTTTTGCACTAGGTGTCCTGCTTATGTGTAGAGGTCTGCAGATCAAAGCAATCATTTATCATTTTTCTAGTCTGCCTGTGTATCTTCTAACTACTATGGTTTTTTTCTTCTATTTCCCCGTAGGCTAAAAATGGTTATAATAGGAGGAGATGCGGATGGCAATGAAGAAGATGTATTTTTTCATTTTTTTGTCTCTTTGAGTTTTTTCAACTTGTCCATGTATGCTTATATGCTTTTTATGTTTTTTTTTCTTGCTTAATTAGGGTTCTGCAAATCGGCCCTCTCGCCGGAACTCGAAGCTTGCTGCTGAGCTTCAGCCACGCTCTGCCCGTAGTAATCAGCAGGGAGAGGAAGTTGAGGTAAGTGTCATGCTCAAGACATAACCACCTTTTTTTGGTTTGTGGGTCATATAATTAATTTTTGTTTTCCCCATGCCCATGTTTTATTCTTAGGGTGTTGATCAGTTTCGGGTTGTAAAGTGGATTAGACATGCAGCAGTTGCAGGGGGAGCTGAATCATCTACTATGGTAAAATAGATCCTAGAATATGAGTGTTTCTCACTTAGTTGCACATGAAATTATGCAGCTGTTGGCACCACCATTTGTTGTAGTTGCACAATAACCATCTTGTAGTTGACATCATTAGTCATCTTTTTCTAAATAGAGTTTTTCCAGAAGAAGTTGACATGAGTTGGCATGCTCTGCTTTTTTAGTTGTAGAATATATTTTTTGTATTAGTTGGTATACTCCATGTTTTACATGTAGTTTTTACCACCATGTGTGCAGGCAGGAGTTGCTGGAGGAGCTGCTTCATCTTCTGCAGCAGATGCTGAGGTATGAGGGTATATATTTGGGTTTATGAGCTTTTGAACGGTTTTTTGCAAACTTTTTTTTATGTTGTTGTTTTCTTTTTGCAATATCATGCTTGTAGTTGCACAATCCCTAGCTTGTAGTTGTCAGGTCAAGTCTATTCTTATTTTTTTTTTGCAGCTTGCACACTGCTAGTCTATAGTTGTCATCATGAGCTTTCATAGTTGCACAAGAACATCATATTAGTTGGCATCATCCATTTTCTGTTTATATAGTTTTAACCAAGTAGTCGCCCCTCCTTTTTTGCTATATTCATCCAAGTCATCATGCCTAGTTTTTTTTCAGGCCAATTGTTTTGTGTTTAATGTTTTTCTTCTCATCAACAGGGCAGCGGTGAAGGAGTTGAGGGGCTGCAGGCAAAGATGCGGACTGACCATCACAAGCAGGCGGGATAAGGGCATCACCAGGGTGGTTTGCGAAGTTCAACGGCTCGCTAACCCCATTGCAGAAGTCTGATTTATGTTCAAGGTTCTTTGGGGGCCTCTTGAACCTAGCAGAGACACTTCCAGCGGATCTCACGAAATACCTGGTGCAGTCCTATAAGCCGAAAACCTCTGAAATGGTGTTCCCAGGCAGGGGAAGGATCCGTGTCGATGCTGACAGTGTTCACAGGGTATTCGATCTCTCGAACAGGGGTCAAAAAGTCAGATATGTAGTTGATAAGGATGCAACTAGGAGATTCAAAGAAACTTTCAACATAACTGGAAATTCTCATCCCAAGATCGGTACATGGTGCAAGATGATTGAGGATATGAAGGGAAAATTCGATGACACATTCTTTATGGCCTGGCTTGCAGTTGCATTCAGTACCTTTCTAGCACCAACAACGGCCCTAAAGCTGAGCCCAAAGTGCTACGGACTTGTGCTAGATCATCAAATGCTGAGGAACACAAACATCTGCCTCTTTGTAGCAGAACACATAAACGAAGCTTTCCAGAACATGGACCACGCGAAGCAAACCGTTTGCTGCTGCTTGTATCACTTGGTGGTGAGTGAAAATGAGTACTTCCATGTGTTTTTCTTCTTTCTGCAGTTCTAGTTTTTGAAATTTCCCTCCTAATAACTGATTTTTTTTCCTTTTTTTGTTCTGCGGTAGATCCTATGCTTGATGCGCTTGTTCATGATATCCCAGTAAGCAGTTGTGGCGTACGAGCGAATGCATGGGATAGCAATCTAATTGCCAAGGTGATCAAGAAGGACTTGATCTCTCCTGGTGTGTTCGGCAAATTACAAGTGAGTTCTCTTGCTTTTTTTCAATAGCGTCTTTTTATGTTTATTCATGTCTGCTCAGCTTTTGCTTTCTTCGTAGTTGCACATATGTTTTGAGATCAGCTTTTGGCACTTTTTGGTAGTTGCACAAAAGTTGTGATCAGTTGGCACAACAATGCATGTAGTTGCACAGCTTTTAGCTTTGTTTGGCAGCTACACACATGTTCATTTTAATTGGCACATCATCTGTCTAAGTTGCACAGTTTTTACTTGTCTGGTTGCATAGATGTTGACATAAGTTGGCAGAAACATTTTTTGTGTCATGTGGGTTGCACAGTTTTATGCTTTGTGTAGTTGCCAACAATTCTTGTAGTTGCACAGGTTATAACCATTTGTTTCTTCCAATGCCAAATCTGTTTGATAACCTTGTTCTTTTCTCTTTTTTTCACATCTTCTTAAAGAGGAGTATAGGGGCACAGAGCAGACACCACTGTTTGGTGGTCTTTTGCACGCTGAAGCATTTGTGGCATCTAAGTTACCACTAACCTACAATCCGCAGGTAAGTTTTGCATAAAGGAGTGCATCCAGTTGCAACATTTTTTAAGATGCTTTCTAATCGAATCAGTACTGA
The DNA here is from genome assembly GCA_011799875.1 of Thinopyrum elongatum. Lineage (NCBI taxonomy): Eukaryota > Viridiplantae > Streptophyta > Magnoliopsida > Poales > Poaceae > Thinopyrum > Thinopyrum elongatum. The sequence goes on along the minus strand of CM022303.1, from coordinate 376,199,257 downwards.
TCTTCTTGTGTTTCCCCACATGTTTTTTTTCAATGATGCAGAAAAAGGCAAAGATTGCAAAAGTAGTTCATGACCTGTGCAAGTTAGTAACTGAACAGGTTGGCAACTTCATTGAAGCAATTGTCAAGATCGATGATGTGGAGCCAGATATTGATCCCTATGTACAGCAGCCATCAATGGGAACCGGCATGTCACGACGTGTTCCAAAAAGAAAGAAACGGGTTTCACCTATACAAGAAGAAGAAGAGTTTGTTGAAGAGGAGTCGGAAGAGGAAGATGAAATGGAAACAGCACAAGATGTTGAAGATGATGATGACACATATGAGGATGAATCGGAGGAGGAGGAAGAAGAGGAGGAGGACAAAGAAGAAGATGATGAATCAGAGGAGGAGGAAGAAGAAGAGGAGAAAGGAGAGGAGGAGGACAAAGAAGATAATGAGTCAGAGGAGGAAGAAGAAGAGGACGCCAAAGAGGGTGATGGAGACAAAGGTGCAGGAGTTGATGGCAATGAGGTGGAAGGAGATGATGAGGAAGAAGATGAGGGTGTTGATCGTGATGATCAAGGGGGATCCAATGGAGACAGCGACAGCAGCGATGACGATGATGACAAGGGCCCTGGTACTAGGGATATACGCGGCAACCTAACTAGGGGGACTAGCAGCACTAACAACCCTGGCAGCAGCAACAACTCAATGAGCAGCAAGAGCATACTACAGATGTGGATGGACAAAACTTGCTGGAAAGATGAGCATTTACCAAAGTCAAAGAAAAATGACGAAGCAGAGTCTCAGGGGAAAGTTGATATGTTCAAGCTTTGCAACTTGAAGCCAGCTTTGCCAAGCACTTTCCCTGTCCCAGACTTTCATCATCAAGAGTTATCTCAGAAGATCGATTTTGTCATTGACCAGAAACTGTTCTTTTTAAGTGAGGGTGAAAAGAACGAAGTTGATATGGAGGAAGCAGCAAAGGGTCTTAACTGGTGTCATTCTAAGGCAAAATACAAGGAGTATTTGGAGAGCATTCCTGATCTAAGCTGTAGCAAGAGGAAGGCAACATCCGCGGCAAACCCTCTTGTGGTCCAGAAGCGCAAGACACTTTCAACGAAGAAGAATTTGAAGTTGCCTGAAACCAAGCAACAGGTGTTGAGCGCAGATGCTGAAATAAATGTGGAGAAGGAAGCTACCTCAGCTGCTGACGTGGTGCCAACTGATGTTAACAGAGAGCCAACCACTACTATACAGGTGACAGCGATGGATGTTGAGCCTACAACTATTCCAGGAGTTCAACAAATCAAGGGGAAGACCCCTCTGTCAACACTCCCACCTAAACCAGCTAAGCAAAAAAATTGTTAAGTTTGCCAAGGGCACAAAGGGGGAGCAGGCCACAAAAGGTGTGGGGTTCAGACACGAGACAGAACAACATGTCACAGCCATCGATGCAGGAATGCCAAGTTCAGTCAGCTTGCTGCCAACTGATGTTGGAAAGATGCCAACTGCAACTACTACTGTACCAACTGAAGTGTCAATTAGCAGCGGGGTCACAGTCAAAACTAGCATTGTTGCTCAGGAAGCCACCACTGCAACTGCAGGGCCCAAGGTGCCAACTCATAGAGATAGTTTAATGCCAAACACTAAAGGAGGTGATCAATCTGCCAAACTGCCATCTCCAAGAGCTAACACACATCAGCCAAGCAAGCCTACATCACCAAGAGCTGATTTTCAGTGCACATTAACACAAGAGGAGGTGTTCAACATTGTAAGCAGGTGCAAGCCTCCTAGGCCGCCAACTACAACACTCTTGCAAACCAAGTCAGCTAATGATGCATGATACGTCTCCAACGTATCTATAATTTTTGCTTGTTCCATCAGTATTTTACTTGGAGCTATATTTTTTATTCGTCACATATCATGAGTTTTGCTTGGAGCGTCTTGTATTATATGAGTCTTTGCTTGTTTTTGCTTTTTAGTTTGTCACAAGTATTCTTGCTGGACACACCTATTTGAGAGAGCCAAAATTATGCTATGATTTGCTAGAATTGCTCTTTATGCTTCACTTAAATTTTTTGAGCTATGGAATTGCTCTAGTGCTTCACTTATATCTTTTTGAGCACGGTGTGCATTAATATTTTTGAAGAAATGCTCTCATGCTTCACTTAGATTAATTTGAGAGTTAGTAAAATTTTGAGGAAATTCTCTCATGTTTCACTTATATTATTTTGAGAGACGAAAATTTTTATGCTCATGTTCTTCACTTAGATTTGTTTGAGCTTGTCAAAAGCAATTGCAATATATGAAACTAGTCCCAAAGTGATAGATATTCAAGAGGGATATAATAAAAACTTTCATGAAGATCATTGGACAAAATAAACTTGATTCTTTGTAATAGTTTTGAGATATAATGATAGTGATATGTGAGTCATGTTGGTGAGTAATTATGCTTTAGTAGGAATATTGGTGTTAAGGTTTGTGATTCCCTATGCAAGCACGAAAGTCAATAGTTATGCAATGAAATTACATCCTACTTGTGGTGCATTATTCGGTGTTAGTTATGCTTAATGCTCTCTTATGCGATTTTTCGTTTCTTGGTTGGTTGCTTCTCAATCTTTTTGCTAGCCTCCACTTGTACTAACTAGAAATACTACTTGTGCGTCCAAAACCTTTAAACCCAGTTTTGCCATATGAGTCCACCATACCTACCTATATGCGATATTTCCGTGCCGTTCTAAGCAAATTTGTATGTGCCATTTCTAATTTTCAAAATGAATTTCCTTTTTGTGTGCCCGTACCGCTCATGAAGCGGCAGGGGGTGGCCAATATTTTCCATGCTAGATGTGTTATTCTCAAGATGAGTGTTTATTCACTTATCATTGCACAAGAGTATGGTAGTAATAGGGATGCCCAGTCCCGAAATGAAAAAGAAATTTACTTTATGTTGTCAAATAATAAATTCCTTGGAAAGTGTTGATATGGACGGTACCCGTGGATACGGCTAGCCGTGAGTGTGAAAGTATGGTGAAAAAATGAATAAACTTTATTTTCTGCTTGGGAACCGCCTATGATATATCTAGCATGGAAAGTGTTGGGAATTACTCGGTCGTTTTCGTTGACGGGAAAAGTTGCCTCTCAAAAAAAATATCTCTCAATTTAAGCTTTGAGCTTCGGCACCTCTATAAATCCCTACTTCCCTCTGCGAAGGGCCTATCTATTTATTTTATGCAATTTTTATTTTTATTTGAGTCTCCATCTTCTCTTATAAAGCACCAACTAAGGGGCGCTATGATCGTACTTGAGCATTAGATGTAGCTAATATGTGAGTGTGTTTCATGAATGCATCAATGATTGAGCATAATGGGCTAGGGATAACTTTCTTCAGTGTTGATATTTTGAAAGACATGGTTGCTTGTTGATATGCTTGAGTATTGAAATCTTCATGTCAAAACTAGACTATTGCTTTGAACCATATAAAAGTCCAAATGTCCATGCTACAAAAGAAAATAATATGTGATGAACATGTTAGGCAGCATTCCACATCAAAAATTCTGTTTTTATCATTTACCTACTCGAGGACAAGTAGGAATTAAGCTTGGGGATGCTGATACGTCTCCAACGTATCTATTATTTTTTGCTTGTTCCATGCTGTTATATTATCATTCTTGGATGTTTTACAATCATTTTATAGCAACTTTATATCTTTTTTGGGACTAACCTATTGACATAGTGCCCAGTGCCAGTTGCTGTTTTTTTTGCTTGTTTTTTACTTTGCAGAATATCAGTACCAAACGGAGTCCAAACACAGCGAAACTTTTCAGAGATTTTTTCTGGACCAGAAGACACCCAGTGGGCCAAAGAAGTACCAGAGGGGAGGCTCGAGGTGAGCACAAGACACCTGGGCGTGCCAGGAGGCCCAGGTGCGCCCAGGTGGGTTGTGCCCACCTTGATGACCTCCCGCACCGCCTCTTCACCCTATAAATTCCTAAATATTCCAGAAACCCTAGAGGAGTCGACGAAACACAATTCCAGCCGCCACAAGTTCCAGAACCACAAGATCCAATCTAGACACCATCACGGAGGGGTTCATCATCCTCATTGGTGCCTCTCTGATGATACGTGAGTAGTTCATCATAGACCTAAGGGTCCATAGGCAGTAGCTAGATGGCTTCTTCTCTCTTTTGATTCTCAATACAACGGTCTCTTGGAGATCTATTTGATGTAACTCTTTTTTGTGGTGTGTTTTGGATGCGATGAACTTTGAGTTTATGATCAGATCTATATCCATGAATATTATTTGAGTCTTCTTTTGATCTCTTATATGCATGATTATTTATAGCCTCGTATTTCTTCTTCGAATCTTTGGTTTACTTAGGCCAACTAGATCGATTTTTCTTGACATGGGAAGAGGTGCTTTGTGATGGGTTCGATCTTCCGGTGTTCTTTCCCAGTGACAGAAGGGGCAGCAAGACATGCATGTATCGTTGCTATTAAGGATAACAATATGGGGGCTATTCCTACATGAATAGATCTCGTCTACATCATGTCATCGTTCTTATTGCATTACTCCATTTCTCCATGAACTTAATACAATAGATGCATGCTGGATAGCGGTCAATGTGTGGAGTAAGAGTAGTAGATGCAGGCAGGAGACGGTCTACTAATCTTGGACGTGATGCCTATATATTGATCATTGCCTTGGATATTGTCATAATTATTCGATCTTCTATCAATTGCCCAACAGTAATTTGTTTACCCACCGTGTGCTATTTCTTGACAGAAGCCACTAGTGAAATCTACGGCCCTTGGGTCTATTCTTTATCATATTTGCTTTGAGATCTATTTTTATTCGCTTTTATTTTCAGATCTATTATTCCAAAAACCCAAAAATACCTTGCTGCACTTTTTTATTATTTATTTTATTTCATGTTTTATCGAGAGCTATTTATCCAATCTATCACAAATATTTTCCCGTCAACTTGCCAATTTCTGGCGCCGTTACCTTGGAGGGATTGACAACCCCTCTTACGCGTTGGGTTGCAAGTATTTGTTCTTTGTGTGCATGTATCATTTACATAGTGTTGATTGGTTCTCCTACTGGATTGATACATTGGTTTCATAACTGAGGGAAATACCTACCGTAGCTGTACTGCATCATCCCTTCCTCTTTGGGGAAATACCGACGTAGTTTCAAGCAACATCAATGCACCAGTGAATGTGCCGCATGGAGATGCCCTGGGCCATCAACCCATACGCAGATCAAGCTCATACAGCTATAATAGCGATGGGTACTGCGATGCACCACCTTTTGACCTGGGTATAGATGATAACGCTGAGCCTGTTGCAACACCTGCTCCAGCAGCACAAATAGGAGAAGCCAATCAGGTTGTCATAAATGAGAATGATTTGGATCCAGCAAGCATGAATGAAGCATGTAATTCTGCTGATGCTGGCAAGGGATTAGCTCACCCGCCATATGATGCATCACCAGACAGCTACCACACCCCGATTTGCGTAGAACCAGCAGTTGGCACGAGCAGTTCTTCAGGACCACATGTCGCACGAAGATAGAGGAGGGTAATAAGGCCCGGAGCATCTCAAAGGTCCCCATTCATTGATTACAATAGAAAGAAGATGTTCAACAACACTGAGGCAATCAATAAGCTTTACGCTGCCCTCTTGTATTGGGTCAGACATCATCCAGGAGCAAATGGTAAACCAACTCCGCATAGCCTATATCCATATTTTTCAGTTACACAGTAGCACCCACTTAGTTGCACAGCAAAGCAGATCATGTTGCACAGAACAGGGCTCTTAGTTGCACACTCGTCTTTTTGCTTAATACATATTTTTTTTTGTGACCCTTCAAGTTAATTTTCCTTTTATTTTTAAATTTTTTTCAGCCCTAAGATAATCAGGTATGATGGTTTCTTCATTTCTCTAAAGGCGTTAGTTGATTCCATGAAGCTTGTTCAATGGCTATCAAGTATTATTCTTGAGACTGCAATCATACACATCATGAAAAACTTACCAGAAGGGTCAAAGAAGGTCGTTATGCCACTGAGGCTATCTGTAAGATTTTCAAAACTTTTTACCCTCTTCTTTTTGTAGCATTTTTTCATCTGTGCATCACTTTTGCTTGAACTTTTATTGACCAATTCAGGGATTCTTTTTTATCTAACAAGGAGTTGCCACATGTTTATCATTTTTGCAGACCAAATTACAGCAAGGGATCTACAATGTGACTCACATAAACAAAAAAATTGAATACAAGAACCGACTCGACAAGCAAGACATGGTCAGTGATGTCTGCACATGATCCCTCTCTTAGTTGGCACTCACATCATGTTCAGTTGCACATGATATAGCTATTAATTGGCATAAACACAAATACTTTCTGGCAGCCTGTTAACCTCACCATTTTTTTACTGTTGTTTTACCTACAGTGTGTTTTTGTATCTGATTTGTGTCATGTGTGCAGGTCATGTTGCCAGTGCTTGAGTGCGCTGATCGAAACCACCCCGAAGGAGGCAGGCACTATTGGGTCTTCAACGTCAACTTGAGGGATCAACGTTTCAAAGTTCTTGATTCAAACAGGAAGCTAGATGATATTGAGTTGATGAACACCGCGTCTACCATCGCGGGGGCAGTACGCCAGCTATGGAAGAAGCATTACCCAAAGTCTAGCATCGAGCACTTCCAGATTATTGACATCGATGTACCGAAGCAGCACGGGAAGTAAGACAAGAAGCATGACATTCTTCTCAATTTTTTCCATCAATCTATAGTTTTTAAAATTTTCTAGTTTGTACAATTTTCTTTGTTTAAATGATTATTTGTTTTCTACATGTACAATCTATAGTTTTTTAAGACACACAACTAGGTTGCACAGATACATCTCTTTAGTTTTATGATTTTCACGGGGATAATGTAGCCAGTTGCACAGTGGAACATCAGTAGTTGCACAGTGGCACATAATTAGTTGCACAGTACAACAAAATACATCATCTTTTGGATTTTTAATTTCTGTGACACTTCTTTTTCCTGCAGCAATGAGTGTGGGCTGTTCGCAGTGCTGAACGCCACTGATTGGAGTGGTAGCCTACTGCCCAACTATGATCCCAAGGAAGTACTCAACATCAGGAAGAAGCTGGCATATGATTGGGTTACCAGTGTGCACAACTCCGCCCCATGGAGGAAGTTGCTGAGATATGAGACGGACTAGGTTAGTACTTTTTATGCTCTACCTTTTTTGAATGCCTTGTTGGTTTTGCACAATTTGCACAGATTTGTAGTTGCACACTAGTACTAATTCTGTTGCAAATTCTGTCATCACTTTGTTAACACATTAGGAGCACTGGGCATACAACCGTTCAACAACTAAATCATAAACCCTTTGCCAACAAAGGCACAAATAGTAACTTTTACACACTGCATAAACTAATTCAAGGAAAACAACTTAGAGAAGAGAAAGCATAGATGCTAAATATGTCCTCTTGGAACCAACATTGCTCAAAAACCATCATTCTTTTCCTTTTCCATACAAACAGTGCAAGATAATCACAGCAGCCTCAGTTTGCATCCAGCGGCAGTGTGCTCTGTAGATTGGCAGTGGCTGCATTTGTTTTTCTTCTTTGGGTGTAGCTCTAGAGCTGATTTGTACCGTCTACTCTTTGCCCTACCCTTTGTAGTCGACCTTGGGGGATCCCTGGGCACAAAATCATCAGAGGATTGTGCAGGGGATGTAGCCTCCATTGGTGCAGTAGGACTAGTGTGCGTGGGCGCTGGACCAGCATGAGGTTGTGTTTGATCACCTGTAGGGGGTAATAATGATACAAAAAGTTAGTCTTTTTTTGTGCAACCAGGAGTGATGTTTTGTGCAACCACACAGCTCATGCTGTGCAACTAAGTGGGTGCTGTGTGCAAGTTAAGTTGAAAAGAAAACCTATAGGAGCATGGCCAGTCACGGTAGTTGGCTGGTAATGACCTATAGCCAAAACAGTAAAAAGAAGTTAGTGGTTCATGTTCATTCTTGAAGTAACATAGCGCGCTCAACAGGTTTTTTGTGGTGGTGCGTGTAGGCCGAATGAGTTTTTGTGCATGCGCAACTGAGTAGTCTGTTCTGTGCAATTGGCCACCATGCTGTGTGCAACTGAAATTATACATCTAGTTAGATGGGGAGTTGGGGCAGGTAAGTACCTGTATGACGAGGTCCTTGAGCACTGCTTGTAGGGCCATTGGGAGGAGTAGGCGGGGCACTGCTTGTTGGGCCAGGTGGGGGAGGAGGTGGGGGAGCATGCCGTGTAGGGCCAGGTGGTGGAGGAGGTCCTCGAGGGTTGCCATCATCTGATGGCCCCGTAGCAGTAGCCGCTTTTTTTTCTTGGACTTGTTCAGGTGGCTGATTTCGGTACGTACTCCGCGCATATGCTTGTACACAATGGCCTGTGTTGCATCAGAGCCGCTTGCAAACTTGGCTAGTTTCTGAAAATCCACGGTCATGTTGCTCTCCCTTATCTGCTTCTTTCATTGAGGAGGCATTTCATCCAGTGGCTCATACCCGGTCCCTGGCGCACTAGGGACGGCAGTAGGTGTCCATTGTCGGAGCATGTACCTTTCTGGTATGACATCAACTCCAAGATGGTTGAACACCTTGAGGATGTGGCAATAGAGCATGTCGTCCTTGTCCATTTTGCAGCACTCACAGAAATAGGAACCCTCCTCCACCTTTGCCTGCACCAAGTAGTTTCGAGAACCATATTTGGCAACAAATTCCTGGTTCGGTCAGAGCTCAAAAATCTCAGCACCAACTTGGAACGCATTATAACATCCAATCAGCTCAAACTCTTCTCGGAACTTGCGGTAAAGGTCTCTAGTGTAGGTTTCGTAAGCTTGCTTCTCTATTGGAAATTTGGACCATAGCTCAATCTCAAGGTGTTCTGTCCTGTAATCATTGTAGCCTTCCTTGGCAAGGATGTGGGTCTGAATTTTTTCATATTGATTGACGAAGTTCAGCATTGAGTTGTGTGGGTTCACATATATTTTTAGGATGGTGTTGAACCCCTCACTACGCTGTGTAGACTGCAGGAAGGGGAAGAACCTGTGTTTGAAGTAGCACGGCACCCAAGTTGACCTGTATTTATACAACTTCTCGAAGTGTGTGTGTGTGTGTGTTATTGCCTCGTACTTCATCATTAACCCATCCCAATTCTGCTCAAACTCTTCTGGAGTGAAGCTGAAATCAACATAGTAGTTGAAATCATTAGACAGCCCTGGATTCCGGCACAGCAGCCAACCAACCTTTTCCTGAGCCTTTTTCATGGTGTGCCATCGACAACAACGATGCACGGTGGTGGGAAAGATGCTCTCTATTGACTTGCTTCATCGCACCATCCTGATCGGCTATGAAGTTATCAGGAGGTTTGCCATCCATAGCCTCTAGGAATGTTTGGAAGACCCAATCAAAGCTTGATGCCAACTCCTGCCTCACAAACGCGCAACCCAACATGAAAGATTGGCCATGTCGGTTTATTCCAATGAACGGCGCGAACGGCATATTGTACATGTTGGTCATGTAGGTGGTGTCAAATGATATGCAATCGTGGTACACCTCTGCATAAGCTTTTCGAGCTAAGCCACCCATCCAAAATATGTTGACAACTCTGTCCTCTTCATCATATTTTACCTTATAGAAGAAGTCTGGATCGGTTTTCTGTATATCCTTGAAGTGCGCAATTGTCTCAATCATGTCACCCTCCTTTGTGTCATCTCTATGGAAACTTGTACACAGATTTGTTATCGCCTTTGGTCCGAACGGCACCATCAACTCAGATCCATAGAATTCTTCCATTATATGCATCATACGTCCTACATAAGACAAAAACAAAACAATATCTCTTTTTTAGTCGCACGAATGCACACACCCAACTGCACATAATTGTAGAAAATGGACACCAAGCTGCACCTTTAAAAACACATGCAGCTGGACACATGACATTGTTTAGTTGCACACTGAAGGCATTCTATTTGCACAAAAGAACCAAAGTACTTGCACACTAATCTACCTCTACAGTAACCTGGTGCGCAACTAATGAAGTTGCACTCAGGACTTTTTTTAGCTTTTAGTTGCACACCAAAGGCTTTATAGTCGCACAGAAGTGCCATACCACAGCAAACCTGGTGTCCAGCATGGGAAGTTGGACACATGACCCTTTTTAGTTGCGCACTGAAGGCATTTCAGTTGCACCCCAGTACCATAGCAGTTGCACACTAGACTGCCTAGAGGGAAACTTAATTCTATAAGGGATATAGAAACACACTTGTAGTCAAGTTGCAGTTATACAAGATGCTCAAAAAATCCTTTTCATCCGCAGAAATGCCTTGGTGAGATCTCAAGTATTTGGACAATGAAGGTTTGTTCACCAATGGATGATTGTGGTCACGAACAAAGTGTGTCACCTCCCATCGCCTATCGGTGCAACAAACCCTGGGTCTGTTGCCCAGACCGTGCACAGGCCTAAAAGAGGAAGGTTGCAACATCCAAAGCAAGATCGAGTTGAAGAGATAGCTCTTTGAGAAATCAAAGGGCGGATCAAGAAGACCAAGACAAGATAAATGAGCAAGACACCACTAAGGAGAAACCTCCCTTGCCAGGCAGGCGAGACTGGCAAGGTCGAGGTCACCCCGAAGACAAGTCTCAAGACCACCCCGGCAGGCCTGCCGGGCACGACGAAGGCAAACTACCCCGCCAAGGCTCCACCGCTCCACCTCACAGCAACGCAAGTCATCGATCGGTGCGGTGTCAAGCCCCCAAGTGACTAAGTGGCTGTCATTTAGCACGTGGTAGCCACTTCCTATGGAAATCACCTCCAAATGACACCTGTCCAGAGACGTGTCAAGCAGACAGACGAGAAGGTGGCCGAATGGCTCGACAAGGCTTGCCGGGCATGCCACGATGTGACACTAAGTGGCGCATTTAATGCGCTCTGCTCTGCCTGCAGAGTTAGGTATGATAGCACTGTTCGCTATCTAATCAGTACACAATGACTGATTTGCCACTGTGGTGACCCCTTGATCTATAAAAGGAGGGCCATGGCAACCATAGAAAGGATTCGGACCCTTGTATGTTCATACGGGTGTAGCTGCTCTCGTCCCGAGGCATCCTTGCCGGGCAAGAGCGCTGCATTTCCACCACAATCCACCAAAGCAGGAGTAGGGTTTTACGCCTTGCGGTGGCCCGAACCTGGGTAAAACTGCCTGTGTGATCTCTGCCGTGCTGTGCTATGTTCTCCACTCTTTGTGCAATGTGCTCATCCCCCCTGCCGAACCACAAGGGGCTGATGGCCCCATAGGTGGCCGTGGTTTCCCACGACATCTTTGGCGCGCCAGGTAGGGGGAAGCGCTTGCGCGAACCCGAGAAGCGTCACAGTGTGTCATCATCTCCATCATCTTCATCGACGGCTCCATCGTCCATGGCGTCCAAGAAGAAGCCCGGTGCCACAGCCCATCCGTCCACTTCGAAGGCCCCGTCGCACGCGGCCGCCGATGCCGCGGGGGCTACGGGGACGCACGGAGACATGGACGCTGCTCACCACCTCCCCTGCGGCCGAAACGAGGGCAGAAGGCACCGAGGAAGGACAACACCAACAGCATCCCAGCGGCCACGCTCCACGAGGCATGGGCGGAGAGATCATTCCATCTGCACCTCTCCGCCCGGCTGAAGGGCACGGCCGCAGCGGTGGCACTCGTTCTGGGGCGAATTGCAACTCTCCGGCCACTCCCGCTGCGGGCGCGGCCGCAGGGTTTGCGCCACCCCCGGAACGAGCTGACCCAGTCATTGCGCCAAACGGGGCCGCTGGCCCTCAAGCGCCTCCACCTCATCACCATGCCACCCTGGCGACGGGCTCACGACGACGAGAACACGGCGCGGCTACTACAGGCACCATAAGGAGCCAGGCGACACTACGGTCTACATCGTCATCCATGCCAAGCACCACTTCGGAGGCCATGGCACGGCCCAGCTGCTGTTGAGATTTCCGCCGGTAGCCGATTAGATGGATGAGTGGAGAGCCACCATTCAAAGCCTGATTGGTTTCGCCGAGGTGGGAGGATCACAGCGAGCTGGCCCGCCACGGCCTCCCCAGGTGACAACAATGGCCCGCGCTGCTGGCCGTGCCGAAGGGGCCACCCCCACGGTGCAGTCCCCGCCGCGACAGCCTGCGTAGGGACCACAGCCGGAGCCACGCGAGGATGGCTTCGTCCGACCCTCGAGCGCGTCAAGGCCAATGGCGAGTCCTGGAGGATGGGCAAAGGGAAGGCGCGCGCGTCATCATCGAGCGACGCCGCGACACCCACCGCTAGTCCGATAGGCACAATGGCCCTGACGTTGACGAGCCCACTCTCGGTGAAGGTGGGTACCTACTTTTCGAGGTTGGGTGCCCCGCCTTCACTCGTGAGTTGTGACAAGTCCATTGGCCATCTACCTGGACTTTCAAGCGAGAAATACCAGAGAAGTATGACGGGAAACTAAACCCGGCAGAGTTCTTGAGCATCTACACCATCGCTGTTCAAGCTGCCGGGGGAAGAGACAAGAAGGTGTTCGCCAACTACTTCCCTTTGGCGCTCAAGCCAAATGTGAGGTCTTGGCTAATGCACCTGCCGGAGAACTCCATTTCGACCTGGGCTGACCTGTGCCATGAGTTTGTTGGCGCCTTCACGGGCGGCCATCAAGAACCAGGGCGGCCCAGCGACTTGCAGCTCCTCCCGCAGAAGGAAGGAGAGACCCTGCGAAAGTACATGCAGAGGTTCAGCCGAGTACACAGGAACATTCCAGACATCCACCCGGCAGCTGTGATAGCTGTGTTCCAGTCCAACGTGTGCAATCGTCGGATACGTTCCAAGATGAATGTTCGACTACCCAAGACTGTGAAGGAGCTTTACACTCTAGTGGACAAGTGTGCTCGGGTAGAGGAGGGGAGGTGGCTCCCCGGTGAAGAGGATGGCGTCAACATCGACTCAGAGGATGACGACGAGGCCACTAGTCAGAAGAAGAAGAACAAGAAGTGCAACAAAAGGCGCAAGGATAAGGTAGTGATGACCGTTGAGGGATCGGGCGCGCCTAGTACCGGCAAGAAGGCCAAGACCGAAGTTCCCGGCAAGGAAGTTGCCGCGTGCACTGATTGCTGGGAAGTTGTGGCTGCCGAGAAGGCTGGGAAAGGTGATGGGCCGTACTGCAAGATCCATCGGACCAAGGGCCATGATCTCCAGGAGTGTCATCAGGTCGAGCAGCTCGTCAAGAAGCAGAGGGCTGAATACAAGAAGCGTGACAAGGAGAAAGGTCAGGATGGCGCTGGCGGGAAGGGCCGAGGCGGCGGAGCAAGCTGCCCCGGCAAAGCTCCTCAGAATCAAGGGAAACCCGCCAGAGGCCGTAAGAACGAGGATTGCAGTTATGAGAGTGATGGAGGAGATGAAGAGGAAACCGGCGAGCAGGAGTTCCAGAAAGTCACTAACGCCGTGTGCATTGACGGGGGTGCATCTCTGCACTCCTCTCACCGCCAACTTAAACAATGGGCACGTGAAGTCAATGCCGTGGAGCCAGCGGCAGATTCTCGGAAGCCGCTCAAGTGGTCCCGCACGCCCATCATCTTTGACGAAAAGGATCACCCTGACCGCACCACTGCAGTAGGGTGCTTGCCATTGTTGGTCTCACCAACAATCCGCAACCTCAAGGTCACAAAGATGTTGGTTGACGGTGGGGCCGGGTTGAATCTGATTTCTCCAAAGGTCATCAGCAAACTTCAGATTGCAGAAGAAGAGCTCAAGGTTATTGGCATGTTTCAAGGGATCAACCCCAGCAGGAGTCGTCCTAAGGGGAAGATCACGCTACCTGTAACGTTCGGGGGGGAGTTAAACTACCGGACTGAGAAGATCGTATTTGATGTGGTTGACCTCCCCCTACATACAATGGAATCCTTGGTCGCCCAGCCCTGGCCAAATTCATGGCGGCATCCCACTATGCCTACAATACCTTGAAGATGCCAGGGCCGATAGGCGTCATTTCCATTCCGTTAGACAAGAAGGATGCAATCATTTGTGTGGACAAGATGTATCAGGAAGCAGTCGCGGCAGAGGCCGCGGAAGCCAGTGTTCCCGCCAAGGAAAACAAGAAGAAGAAGAGAGATAGCAAGGATGCATGCAAGGAATCCGGGAAACGTGCCTCTTCGGAGTATGTTGCGCCCGTTGATGACGTGCTGGATAGTTCCAATAGCAAGCGACCCAAGGCTGCTGCACCCACTGTGAAAAAGGTCCTGGCAGGGCTGGCTAGGGCTGATGGTACCTTCACTATCAGTGCCACCCTCGATGACAAATAGGAAAGCGCGCTCGTTGCCTTCCTGCGGGCGAATATCGATGTGTTTGCCTGGCAACCATCTGATATCCCCGGTGTTCCTAGGGAGGTAATCGAGCACCACCTTGTTGTCTGCCCACATGCCCGACCCGTCAAGCAGAAGGTCCGGAAGCAAGCTTTGGAGCGGCAGTAGTTCATTACCGAGGAGATCAAGAAACTTGAGGCAGCTGGTCTGGTCAGAGGAGTACTGCATCCAACATGGTTAGCAAATCCTGTGGCGGTACGCAAGGCTAATGGGAAATGGAGGCTTTGCATAGATTTTACGGATCTGAACAAGGCATGCCCGAAGGACCCATTTCCCTTGCCGCGCATCGACCAGATTGTGGATTCCACTTCCGGGTGTGACTTGCTCTCTTTTCCCTTGCCGCGCATCGACCTGATTGTGGATACCACCAGATCTTCATGTCCAAGGAAGACGAAGAGAAGACCGCGTTCATAACCCCATGTGGCACGTACTGCTTCGTACGGATGCCCTTCGGGTTGAAGAGCGCCGGATCCACTTTTGCAAGAGCAGTACAGATTAGCTTTGAGTCCCAGCTGCACAGAAACATTGAAGCTTACATGGATGATATTGTGGTCAAGACCAAGGACAGATCAACCCTCATCTAGGATTTGGAAGAAACCTTTGCTAATCTGTGTAAGATCAACTTGAAGCTGAACCCAGAGAAGTGAGTGTTTGGCGTCCCTTCCGGCAAGCTACTTGGCTTCTTTGTGTCCCATCGGATAGAGGCCAACCCCGACAAGATCAAGGCTATCGAGCAGATTCAAGCACCCAAGACAGTTAAGGATGTGAGGCGTTTGACAGGATGTGTTTTCGCGCTGAGCAGGTTCATTTCTGAATCCGCCGAGCGCGCCTTGCCGTTCTTCAAAATCTTGAAGAAGGCAGGCCCCATGGAGTGGACCCCAGATGGCAGATGTCGTGCTATAGGATTTAAAGACCTATCTCTCCTCTGTGCCCACTTTGGTCGCTCCCAAACCACAAGAGTCGTTGCTGTTGTACTTAGCGGCAACCAATCAAGTGGTTAGTGCAGCACTGATGGCGCAGCAGGAAGTAGACGAAGCGGCAGCCATCGTCGTCCCCTCTGGAGAAGAAAGTGAACCCGTCCCGGCAAGACCAGAGTCGGTCCAAAGCGAAGAAATGCAGGGCAGTGGAAGCAGTTCTATGGCCGCGGCAAAGAAGAAGGTGGTGCAGTGCCCAGTGTATTTCATCAGCTCCCTGTTACAGGGGGCTAGATCGAGGTACTCTGGCATGCAAAAGTTAATTTTTGGCCTCATCATGGCCTCAAGGAAACTGCGCCACTACTTCCAAGCCCACAAGATCACGGTTGTCACCCGCTTCCCCTTGCAACGTATACTCCGAAACCCCGAAGCCACCGGCAGGATAGTAGAGTGGGCCTTAGAGTTGTCCAGTTTTGGTTTGAAGTTTGAGAGCACATCAACTATCCAGAGCAGAGCACTGGCAGAATTCATTGCAGAGTGTACACCAACACCTAATGAAGAAGTGTTGGAGACAGTCATCCCCGGCAAGGAAGCACCCCAAGAATGGATCATGTATTTTGATAGTGCCTTCTCCCTACAAGGTGCAGGAGCTGGCGTGCTTCTCGTTGCCCCCACTGGGGAGAACCTGAAGTACGTCGTTCAGATGCATTTCCCCGGGGAGGAGGCTACCAACAATACTACAGAGTATGAAGGGCTCCTTGCCAGGCTCAGGATTGCGACAGAACTGGGAATCAAGAAGTTGATCATCCGCGGAGATTCACAACTTGTGGTGAGACAAGTAAACAAGGATTACCAAAGTCCATTAATGGAGGCATATGTTGACGAAGTGAGAAAGTTGGAGGAGCGCTTTGACGGACTGCAAACAGAGCACGTACCCCGTGCGGAAAACAGCATCGCTGATCATCTATCAAAGTGCGCTGCGCAAAAACTCCCTATGGAACCAGGGACTTTTGTTCTCCATCTGACTCAGCCCTCCGTATCCCCGGCAACAATGGCCAGAAAGAGGAGGAAACTAGACTCCGGCAAGCCTCTCTCGGCAGAGCCTCCCGAGGCCCCCGGCAGAGAACTTGGCGGGAACAACTCCCCTTCGATCGCTGAGCTGCACCCTCCCGCCGGACCACCGGTCCTTGCGGTCGAGGAATGCACTCCCATGAATGAGGAGGTGCCGCTAGTCCTCGTTGCTGAGCCCCGGGCTCCAACTTGGGCGTGGCACATAGTCCATTTCCTCCAAACTAGAGAACTTCCTGAAGAGCAAGAAGAAGCTGAAAGAGTAGCCCGGAGGGCCAGTATGTATCAGTTTGTTGACGACGCACTATACAGAAGAAGGCCCAACGGTGTGAAATTGAAGTGCATTTGCCGGGAAGAAGGAAAGGAACTGTTGGCAGAGATACACAAGGGTATGTGCGGCTCACACATTGGATCGAGGGCTCTGGTTGGAAAAGCCTTCCGGCAAGGATTTTACTGGCCCACGGCCCTCCAAGATGCAGTTGAGTTGGTCATCAAATGTGAAGCCTGCCAGTTCCATTCCAAGAATATCCATCTGCCTGCCCAAGCTCTTCACACAATCCCTTTGTCATGGCCGTTTTCGGTCTGGGGGCTCGACATCTTGGGCCCCTTCCCCCGTGCTACCGGGGGCTTTGAATTCTTGTTCGTTGCAATCGACAAGTTTACAAAGTGGCCGGAAGTAGAGCCCATGAGAAAGGTGACTGCTCAGTCAGCTATCAAGTTCTTGAAAGGAATGGTGTGCCGCTTCGGGGTCCCTGCCCGAATCATCACCGTCAATGGCACCCAATTCACGAGCCACGCCTTCATGCAATACGTTCATGCACTCGGAAGCAAAATCCAATTCACCTCTGTTGCTCATTGATAACCCACAAGTATAGGGGATCGCAATAGTTTTCGAGGGTAGAGTATTCAACCCAAATTTATTGATTCGACACAAGGGGAGCCAAAGAATATTCTCAAGTATTAGCAGCTGAGTTATCAATTCAACCACACCTGAAAGACTTAATATCTGCAGCAAAGTATTTAGTACCAAAGTAGTATGGAAGTAACAATAACAGTAGCAAAAGTAATAGTAGCAGTTTTGTAGCAATTGTAACAGTGGCAACGGCAAAGTAACGAAGCAAAGATCAATATGTGAAAAGCTCGTAGGCAATGGATCAATGATGGATAATTATGTCGGATGGCATTCATCATGCAACAGTTATAACCTAGGGTGACACAGAACTAGCTCCAATTCATCAATATAATGTAGGCATGTATTCCGAATATAGTCATACATGCTTATGGAAAAGCACTTGCATGACATCTTTTGTCCTACCCTCCCGTGGCAGCGGGGTCCTAATGGAAACTAAGGGATATTAAGGCCTCCTTTTAATAGAGAACCGGACCAAAGCATTAGCACTTAGTGAATACATGAACTCCTCAAACTACGGTAATCACCGGAAATAATCCCAATTATTGTCACCTTGGGGTATGCGGATCATAACACGTAATAGGTGTCTACAACTTGCAAGATAGGATCAAGAACACATATATATTCATGAAAACATAATAGGTTCAGATCTGAAATCAAGGCACTCGGGCCCTAGTGACAAGCATTAAGCATAGCAAAGTCATAGCAACATCAATCTTAGAACATAGTGGATACTAGGGATCAAACCCTAACAAAACTAACTCAATTACATGATAAATCTCATCCAACCCATCACCGTCCAGCAAGCCTACGATGGAATTACTCACGCACGGCGGTGAGCATCATGAAATTGGTGATGGAGGATGGTTGATGATGATGATGGTGTCAATTTCCCCTCTCCGGAGCCCTGAACGGACTCCAGATCTGCCCTCCCGATGAAGAACAGGAGGTGGCGGCGGCTTCGTATCGTAAAACGCGATGAATCCTTCTCTCTGATTTTTTTCTCCCCGAACATGAATATATAGAGTTGGAGTTGAGGTCGGTGGAGGTCCAGGGGACCCACAAGGCAGGGGGGCGTGCCCTAGGGGGCGCGCCCTCCACCCTTGTGGTCAGCCGGTGGCTCCCCTCTGGTTGATTCTTTCACCAATATTTTTTATTTATTCCAAAAATATTCTCCGTGAAGTTTCAGGTCATTCCAAGAACTTTTATTTCTGCACAAAAATAACACCAAGGCAATTTTGCTGAAAACAGCGTCAGTCCGGGTTAGTTCCATTCAAATCATGCAAATTAGAGTCCAAAACAAGGGCAAAAGAGTTTGGAAAAGTAGATACGATGGAGACGTATCAACTCCCCCAAGCTTAACCCATTGCTTGTCCTCAAGCAATTCAGTTGACAAACTGAAAGTGATAAAGAAAAAACTTTTACAAACTCGGTTTGATCTTGTTGTTGCAAATATGTAAAGCCAGCATTCAGGTTTTCAGCAAAGATTATGAACTAACCATATTCACAATAACATTTAGGTCTCACATTTACTCATATCAATGGCACAATCAACTAGAGAGCAATAATAATAAATCTTGGATGACAACACTTTTTCAAAACAATCATGATGTGATATAACAAAATGGTATCTCGCTAGCCCTTTCTGAGACCGCAAAACATAAATGCAGAGCACCCCTGAAGATCGAGGACTGACTAGACATTGTAATTCATGGTGAAAGAGATCCAATCACAGTCATACTCAATATCAATTAATAACAACGCATACAAATGATAGTGGTGCTCTCTAACTGGTGCTTTTTATAAGAGTATGATGACTCAGCATAAAAGTAAATAGATAGGCCCTTCGCAGAGGGAAGCAGGGATTTGCAGAGGTGCCAGAGCTCGAGCTTTTTGAAACAGAGATGAATATAATTTTGAGCGGCATGCTTTCATTGTCAACATAACAACCAAGAGATCTCGGTATCTTCCATGCTACATACATTATAGGCGGTTCCCAAACAGAATGGTAAAGTTTTTACTCCCGCTCAACCAACAAGCACGCTCCACGGCTGGTCCGAAACAACGGGTACCGTCCATACAAACAACTGTCCTGGGACTGGGCATCCCGAATACCAGCCACTTTCTCGTGAATGATAAGTGAATCAACACTCATCGTGAGAATAACCCACCTAGCATGGAAGATACTGACAGCCCCCAGTCGCTACATGAGCGATTCGGGCATACAAAACAGATTATCATTTGAAGGTTTAGAGTTTGGCACATGCAAATTTACTTGGAACGGCAGGTAAATACCGCATATAGGTAGGTATGGTGGACTCATATGGAACAACTTTGGGTTTATGGAAGTGGATGCACAAGCAGTATTCCCGCTTAATACAAGTGAAGGCTAGCAAAAGATTGAGGAGCGACCAGCTATAGAGCGACAACAGTCATAAACATGCGTTAAGATTAACCAACATTGAGTGCAAACATGAGTAGGATATAAATCACCATGAACATAAATATCGTGGAGGCTATGTTGATTTTGTTTCAACTACATGCGTGAACATGTGCCAAGTCAAGCCACTCAAATCATTCAAAGGAGGATACCATCCTATCATACTACATCACAACCATTTTAAAAGCATGTTGGCACGCAAGGTAAACCATTATAAACTCCTAGCTAATTAAGCATGGCATGAATAACTATAATCTCTAATTGTCAATGCAAACATGTTTCATTCATAATGGGCTGAATCAAGAACGATGAACTAATCATATTTACAAAAACAAGATAGGTCGAGTTCATACCAGCTTTTCCTCATATCAATCATTTCATCATGTATCGTCATTATTGCCTTTCACTTGCACAACCGAACGGTGTGGATAATAATAATAGTGCACGTGCATTGGACTAAGCTGGAATTTGCAAACATTTATTCAAAGGAGAAGACAAGGTAATATGGGCTCTTCATTAGATCAACAGTAATGCATATGAGAGCCACTCAACATTTTCATCGTGGTCTTCTCCCTGCGACCAAAAGAAAGGAAAATAATTTCGAAGAAACACACTGAAATGTTTTTTGGAGTTTTTGTTTTTCTGAAGAAAGTAGAACAAGAACGAGAAAAACTATTTACATGGGAAAGCTCCCAACAAGCAAAAGAAGAACGAGAAATCTTTTTGGGTTTTCTTTAAATACTACAACTAATTTTTTTGGATTTTCTCAAAGTTTTTCAAACACACAAGAAGAAAGCAAGAAAAAAGAAATAAACTAACATGGATAATACAATGAAAAAGTATGAACACCGACAACTGGAGTGAGTGTGTGAACATGAATGTAATGTCGGTGAGAAATACGTACTCCCCCAAGCTTAGGCTTTTGGCCTAAGTTGGTTTACGCCCATGGATCAAAGTAGTCCTCTCCTTGGTACTGAGGAGGGTCCCGGGGGTTCCACTGGTTAGCGAGCTCCTGTGGCTCCCACTGATAAATAGACTCCTCATACGGATCAGGTGAAGGTTCTGGCTCAGGAACTAGGGATCGCGTCCTCTCCCAGTATGCATAAATGTCCTTGGGCAGAATGAGGTATGTGCCTGAATGAATATTGAACAAAGAAGGTACAAGCAAAGTAATAATCTGACAAGTTTTTTGGCTGAATACCAGGTTATAGATGAGTCTCTTTTCCTTATCAGCGCTAATAAAATCATGTGCTACCATACTGTTATAGTCTAAATTTAAAGTGGGTAGTAGCATCTCTTCTTTCTCATCGTGCCTAATGGGTATCTCGAAGCGCTTAGCAAGGCGGGAGGCATAGATACCTCCAAAAATAGGACCCCTCGAACGGTTTAAGCACAACCGTCGAGCAACCATAGCGCCCAGACTAAAGTTCTATCACGAAGTAAAGCATGGCACAAAATAGCAAGGTCAGGAGCACTAAGGCCTCCACTCTCCCCGCAACCAATTAAACATCTCCCAGCAAATAACGAATAGTAGCAGAAAACAGGAAAATGTAAACTAGCCACTCTCGCTTCCGACACCTTTCCCCCTTCCCCTACGGTGACTTCATCAATAAAATCTTCCACATCTCTAGGACGTGGTTCATCGACGCTGCCCTCAAAAGGTATTGCAAACCTCACAAAAATCATAAAGCGTCATCTCCTTATACTCATCATATAAATAAAATTCTACCATGGGTGGTGATTTCCTAGCATGAAAGTGAAAATTGTGCACGAAAGTATTAGTGAGTACGAGGTATTGATCACACTTATCATGGAGGAAGTCGGTGATGCCTGCATTCTCCGCCAAATAATAGAAATCATCATAAATTTCGGCAGCCCTCAAGAATGCATCACATGGCCATTCACACGGCCGAACCTCCGTGGTGCGGGGAAGGTTGTACTTGGGCTTCTTCTTCTCCTCATTCTCATTTTCTTTAGAACCCCGACTCGAAGAGCCTCTCAACCATCTCTTCATCATTTCTTTTCTGAAATTTTCTGAAATTTTTAGTGCCTTAAAATAAAAGTGAACAAAGCTCAACAAAACTAATAGCAACTACTCCTACAAGTGCCTAGAGGCTCTATCATGCATCAAAACTACTTTGGACCATATAAATTTGACATGCAAGCTCAAGAACAAGGTCACCACAACAGCAAAAATTTACAATATATAAAGCACTAGAATAAAAACTAATTGGATCATTGGAGGAGTCACATACCAAAGAACAATCCCCCAAAGCAGTTTTGCAAATGGAGCTTTACACAAGGAGATTGAAAATGGCAGCAAAATGAGCTAGAACACGGGTTTGAGCTACGGGATGATTTTTTCTAGAGGAAGACGAAGTGGATGGGTGCTGGAATAAATGAGGGGGACCCACGTGGGACCCACAAGGTAGGGGGCGCGCCCAGGGGGTAGGGCGCGCCCTCCACCCTTGTGGTCCACTGGTGCAGCCCCCTGGTGCAATCTCAGTGCCAGAAATTCTAAAATATTCTATAAAAAATCATACTAAATTTTCAAGGCATTTGGAGAACTTTTATTTTTGGGACATTTTTTTATTACACGGATAATTCAGAAAACAGACAGATAATACTATTTTTGCTTTATTTATTCTAAATAACAGAAAGTAAAAGGTGGGTACAGAAAGTTGTGCTTTCTAAATTCATCCATCTCATGCTCATCAAAAGGAATCCATTAACAAGGTTGATCAAGTCTTATTAACAAACTTCTTTCGAATAACATGGAACCGAAGAATTTTCGAATAACACTAGGTTACCTCAACGGGGATATGCATCTCCCCAACAATAAGAATATCATATTTCTTTTTGACAGTAGAGAGAGGGAATTCAAAACCTCCAATAGTAATAGTTGAAATTTTTCCAATAGAATTGATACTATGAACTTGAGGTTGCTTCTTCGGAAAATGTACCGTATGCTCATTACCATTAACATGAAAAGTGACATTGCCCTTGTTGCAATCAATAACAGCCCTTGCAGTACTCAAAAAGGGTCTACCAAGGATGATCGACATACTATCGTCCTCGGGAATATCAAGAATAACAAAGTCCGTTAAGATAGTAACGTTTGCAACCACAACAGGCACATCCTCACAAATACCGATGGGTATAGCAGTTGATTTATCAGCCATTTGCAAAGAGATGTCAGTAGGTGTCAACTTATTCAAATCAAGTCTACGATATAAAGAGAAAGGCATAACACTAACATCGGCTCCAAGATCACATAAAGCAGTTTTAACATAGTTTCTTTTAATGGAGCATGGTATAGTTGGTACTCTTGGATCTCCTAGTTTCTTTGGTATTCCACCCTTAAAAGTGTAATTAGCAAGCATGGTGGAAATTTCAGCTTCCGTTATCTTTCTTTTATTTGTAACAATATCTTTCATATACTTGGCATAAGGAGACATTTTCAGAATATCAGTCAAACACATACGCAAAAAAGATAGGTCTAGGCATTTCAACAAAGTGCTCAAAATCCTCATCATCCTTTTTCTTGGATGGTTTAGGAGGAAAGGGCATGGGTTTCTGAACCCATGGTTCTCTTTCTTTACCGTGCTTCCTAGCAACAAAGTCTCTCTTATCATAATGTTTATTCTTAGATTGTGGTTATCAAGATCAACAGCAGGTTCAATCTCCACATCATTATCATTACTAGGTTGAGCATCAACATGAATATCATCATTAACATTATCACTAGGTTCATGTTCATCACCAAATTGTGTCTCAGCATCAGAAATAGAAATATCATTTGGGTTCTCAGGTGTATCTATAACAGGTTCACCAGAAGCATGCAAAGTCCTATCAGTTTTCCTTTTATTCTTATTACTAGGACTAGGTGCATCAGTATTAATTCTCTGAGAATCTTGCTCAGCTCTCTTAGGATGGCCCTCGGGATACAAAGGTTCCTAAGTCATTTTACCACCTCTAGTCATAACCCTAACAACATTATCATTGTTCTTACTATTCAACTCATTGAGCAAATCATCCTGTGCCTTAAGTACTTGTTCTACGTGGGTCTTAACCATGGAAGCATGTTTACTAATAATTTTCAGATCACTAACAGTTCTACTCATATAATCACCCAAGCAATCAAGCATGTAAGCATTACATTTCAATTGTCTACTAACATAAGCATTGAAGTTCTCTTGTTTAACAATAAAATTATCAAATTCATCCAAGCATTGACTAGCAGACTTATTATAAGGGATATCACCTTCATCAAATCTATAGAGAGAATTTACCTCTACTACCTGTGTCGGTTTATCAAGACCATGTATTTCTTCAATAGGTGGTAAATTCTTAACATCTTTAGCTTTAATACCTTTTTCTTTCATAGATTTCTTTGCCTCTTGCATATCTTTAGGACTGAGGAATAGAATACCTCTTTTCTTTGGAGTTGGCTTAGGAGTTGGTTCAGGAAGTGTCCAATCATTATCATTACTCAATATATTATTCAATAGCAATTCAGCTTGCTCAATAGTTCGTTCTCTGAAAACACAACCAGCACAACTATCTAGGTGGTCCCTAGAAGCATCGGTTAGTCCATTATAGAAGATATCAAGTATTTCATTTTTCTTGAGAGGATGATCAGGCAAAGCATTAAGTAACTGGAGAAGCCTCCCCCAAGCTTGTGGGAGACTCTCTTCTTCAGATTGCACAAAGTTAAATATTTCCTTTAAAGTAGCTTGTTTTTATGAGCAGGGAAATATTTTTCAGAGAAGTAGTAAATCATATCCTGGGGACTACGCACACAACCAGGAGCAAGAGAATTAAACCATAACTTAGCATCACCCTTTAATGAGAAAGGAAACAACTTAAGAATATAATAATAGCGAATTTTTTCCTCATGAGCAAATAGGGTGGCTATATCATTCAACTTAGTAAGATGTGCCACAACAGTTTCAGATTCATAACCGTGAAAAGGATCAGATTCAACCAAAGTAATTAACACAGGATTGACAGAGAATTCATAATCCTTATCATTAACAAAGATAGGTGAATAGGATCATATTGCATTCTAGCATTCAAAGATTTTTCTTTCCACTTGCATAATAATTTCTTAAGATCATCTCTATCCTTACAAGCAAGAAAGTCCCTAGCTACCTCTCCATCCATAACATAACCCTCAGGTATAACAAGCAATTCATATCTAGGAGAGCTAGGTCTAGCAGGTGCCTCAAAGTGTTCAGTTTCAATAATTTCATCAGTTTCAGAAATATCATCATCTTCAGCATAATCAATAGTTCTAACTCTAGCAAGATGTTCATCAAGTAATTCACCCAGTGGCACAGTTTTATCAAGCAAAGCAGTAGCATCATAAGCATCGTTCATAGCAGAAGTAGCATCATCAATTACTTGCGACATATCAGAATTAATAGCAGGTGTAGGTGTCGCAAGCTTACTCAAAACAGAAGGTGAATCAAGTGCAGAGCTAGATGGCAGTTCCTTACCTCCCCTCGTAGTAGAGGCATATATCTTAGTTTTGGTATCTTTCAAATTCTTCATAGTGATCAACAGATATAAATCCCAAGTGACTTAGAGAATAGAGCTATGCTCCCCGGCAACGGTGCCAGAAAAAGGTCTTGATAACCCACAGGTATAGGGGATCACAACAGTTTTCGAGGGTAGAGTATTCAACCCAAATTTATTGATTCGACACAAGGGGAGCCAAAGAATATTCTCAAGTATTAGCAGCTGAGTTGTCAATTCAACCACACCTGAATGACTTAATATCTGCAGCAAAGTATTTAGTAGCAAAGTAGTATGGAAGTAACAATAACAGTAGCAAAAGTAATAGTAGCAGTTTTGTAGCAATTGTAACAGTGGCAACGGCAAAGTAACGAAGCAAAGATCAATATGTGAAAAGCTTGCAGGCAATGGATCAATGATGGATAATTATGTCGGATGGCATTCATCATGCAACAGTTATAACCTAGGGTGACACAGAACTAGCTCCAATTCATCAATATAATGTAGGCATGTATTCCGAATATAGTCATACGTGCTTATGGAAAAGCACTTGCATGACATCTTTTGTCCTACCCTCCCGTGGCAGCGGGGTCCTAATGGAAACTAAGGGATATTAAGGCCTCCTTTTAATAAAGAACCGGACCAAAGCATTAGCACTTAGTGAATACATGAACTCCTCAAACTACGGTAATCACCGGAAAGAATCCCAATTATTGTCACCTTGGGGTATGCGGATCATAACACGTAATAGGTGTCTACAACTTGCAAGATAGGATCAAGAACATATATATTCATGAAAACATAATAGGTTCAGATCTGAAATCATGGCACTCGGGCCCTAGTGACAAGCATTAAGCATAGCAAAGTCATAGCAACATCAATCTTAGAACATAGTGGATACTAGGGATCAAACCCTAACAAAGCTAACTCGATTACATGATAAATCTCATCCAACCCATCACCGTCCAGCAAGCCTATGATGGAATTACTCACGCACAGCGGTGAGCATCATGAAATTGGTGATGGAGGATGGTTGATGATGATGATGGCATCAATTTCCCCTCTCCGGAGCCCTGAACGGACTCCAGATCTGCCCTCCCGATGAAGAACAGGAGGTGGCGGCGGCTTCGTATCGTAAAACGCGATGAATCCTTCTCTCTGATTTTTTTCTCCCCGAACGTGAATATATATAGTTGGAGTTGAGGTCGGTGCAGGTCCAGGGGACCCACAAGGCAGGGGGCGCGCCCTAGGGGGGTGCCCGCCCTCCACCCTTGTGGTCAGCCGGTGGGTCCCCTCTGGTTGATTCTTTCGCCAATATTTTTTATTTATTCCAAAAATATTCTCCGTGAAGTTTTAGGTCATTCTGAGAACTTTTATTTCTGCACAAAAATAACACCAAGGCAATTCTGCTGAAAATAGCGTCAGTCCGGGTTAGTTCCATTCAAATCATGCAAATTAGAGTCCAAAACAAGGGCAAAAGAGTTTGGAAAAGTAGATACGATGGAGACGTATCACTCATCCAAGGAGCAACGGGCAAGCTGAGAGGGCGAACGCTAAAGTGTTGTGAGGACTCAAGACAAGAACATTTGATAAGCTGCAGAAGTGTGGCAGGCGATGGATCGACGAGCTGCCGGTGGTTCTTTGGTCCCTCAGAACGACACCAAATTGAGCTACCGGGCAGACTCCCTTCTCCCTAGTCTATGGGGCAAGAGCAGTTATCCCCACAGAACTCATTTACGGGTCACCTCGAGTGCTTGCCTACGATGAAGTGGCGCAAGAACAGCACCGCCGTGACGATGTTGTGCTACTCGAGGAGAACCGTCTCCGGGCTACTACGTGTACTGCACGCTACCAGCAAGCCCTGCATCGCTATCACAGCCGCAGGGTTCATGCCCGGAGTTTTGAGGAAGGCGACCTTGTCCTTAGGCGCGTTCAGTCCGCCAAGGATACAAACAAGTTGATGCTGAAGTGGGAAGGCCCTTACCGGGCAGTACGAGTCACCAGACCTGGCGCAATCCGTCTGGAGATCGGAGATGGCATTCAATTGCAAAACTCATGGAAAATTGAGCATCTCCGTAAGTTCTACCCATAAGGCGCAGCTGTCAGGCACTGCCCGGCAGCCACCCTTTTGTACAGGCCTTGCCGATGTTTCATGTAACCCCTTGTACAAAGCCAGGCGCAGACCCTGAGCAACAGAGAAATAAACGAAGCGTTGGGGCCCCCCGAAACTTGCATGCATGCATAAGCATATCATGCGCATAGCATGATCATGTAGATAAGATTGCACATGGCATCATTTTCATCTGCGCTAAGTTGTAGGGTTCTTGCTGTGGACTTGGTCCCGAAGAGAAGACATGAAGACGAACCTACGTGACGATCCCCGACAAGCCAAACAGATAAGTTTTATCTCTTATCCATACGTGTTCTATGAAGAGAAACTTGTGCATATGAAAACCTCGCCACCTTTGAAACCTAGGTGCTCCCATCCCTTGACTCGAACGTTGCTTCGGTCAAGATGGTTGTAGTGGCCTTTGGCGGAAAAGATTTGGCGGGGGGCTGGTCCCTCCCTGTGGTTTGTGCCCGGCAGGCCTAGCCCCGCGGCAACGAACTGAGGATACCGGTAGCATAGCTTGCCGGGGAAAACTTGTTTACTTTAATGTATAGAGGCATTTCACCTCTGCATGGATATGTTACATGCACAAGTACCCAGCAAGGCTTGTCTTTTTCATTAATATGCTGATTAACAAGTACAAATCTTACAGAACACAAACATGGGTAAAGAAGATTACATAATTTAGACTAAAGTTTGGCAAATGCCTACATATTTTAGATTGAAAAAAGATAAGTGCCCCATAATCCCTTTCTTGTCCCTCTCCTCCTAGGCACTGCAGTGGAAGAGGAAGAGGGCAAAAGGAGTGCCTGAGCAAATGCCCAACCCGATCACATCAGGACCTGCCGGGCGCAGCCTGACAAGATCGAGAGTGGCGAGGCTGTGAAGGAGAGGAGCGGAAGGAGCAGCTCAGCGGTGCCCTGGTCACCACCCCCAGGACCAGTCAGAAGCTCCAGCAAGAGCGCCGACGGAAAAAACCGTCGGAGCCCAACTAGAAGACTGCTGGAGGAGGCGAAGGCACCAAGAGAGCAACCCCCTCCCCGGCAGCCAAGAGGCCGGTGATGATGGTACCGGGGAGGGAGGGGAAGAGCGGAAAGATGAGGCAGCAGGTCAGCAATATGAGACAAAGGCATCGGTGCCATCATACTCCGACCTGACGCCTTGCCACCCACCTTCTCCGTCTTCCCTCGTTCTTTCTTCATCACCACCACTCCAGGAGGACGCCGGCCCCTCGAGCCGTCGCCTCCCCCGTAGAAGCTGTAGGCGACGACAGCGTCCGAGACACGCAAGGAGAATCTCTCCCCACCTTGGGGGGCAGGAAGATGCCGCCGTCTTCGACATTCGCCCCGACTTCACCAAAGGGGACAGTGCTGGGATTACCAAAGGACCCGAGCGCTGCACCCCATGCAGACACCGAAAGCCTTGGGGGCCCCATCGTCAGGACAAGAGGCCGCGGTGACTCACGGCAAGGCCTAGCACTCCCCGCCAGATGGCCGACCCGAGCAGAGGAGACAAGCACGCCCCCATAGTGGAAAAGCTTGGCATCTCCTGCACTGCGAGTGGCTCGACAGCCACATCCCTTTCGGCCCCGGACTAGACTCACTCCCCAGGCACCTACACAAGCATTCGGCGTCATCAACTCCAAGCTCGAGCCTGGGGCCTGGCCCCGGCCTCTCCCTCTCAACATTGCAAGAAGAAAGAAGGAAATGGGGAGAAGAGGTGCGTGGATGAGCACTCCCGCTTCCCCTCGCTCCCCTTTTATATAGGCGGGCTGGGGGCTGGGAGCTGATCCCTCGACGGGTAACCGCCGTCCTCTTCCACCAATCCAAGAAGGCGGGGCCCCTACCCTGATGCTCTCCCACACCACGCGCCTCCGTTACCTACCCCACTCAATGCATGCAGCATACGTGGCCAAGGATAAGGGCGTGGTGGGAAGAGTGAATTGGCAGTTACTCACCCGTGCGTTAAAGTCATTCACGTGCCATTACAAGGATGGCCCCACCACAATTGGCGTTACGCGACGCGCGAGAGAACCGGAAACTGGCCTGGGCTCAGGTTAATGAAGAAGCAAAGAAGATCTCAAAGGACAAGCAACTTCTACCCTTTTGCCTGTGCACTGGATAGGGCCTACCCCGACGACGCCCGACAGCATGTTCGGGCCAGGCCCGGGGCTCCTGTCGGTGCAACAAACCCTGGGTCTGTTGCCCAGACCTTGCACAGGCCTAAAAGAGCAAGGTTGCAACATCCAAAGCGAGATCGAGTTGAAGAGATAGCTCTTTGAGAAATCAAAGGGCAGATCAAGAAGACCAAGACAAGCTAAATGAGCAAGACACCACTAAGGAGAAACCTCCCTTGCCGGGCAGGCAAGCCTGGCAAGGTCGAGGTCACCCTGAAGACAAGTCTCAAGACCGCCCCGGCAGGCCTGCCGGGCACGACAAAGGCAAACTACCCCACCAAGGCTCCACCGCTCCACCTCACAGCGATGCAAGTCATCGATCGGTGCGGTGTCAAGCCCCCAAGTGACTAAGTGGCTGTCATTTAGCACGTGGCTGCCACTTCCTATGGAAATCACCTCTAAATGACACATGTCCAGAGACGTGTCAAGCAGACAGACAAGAAAGTGGCCGAACGGCCCAGCAAGGCTTGCCGGGCATGCCACGATGTGACACTAAGCGGCGCATTTAATGCGCTCTGCTCTGCCTGCAGAGTTAGGTATGATAGCACTGTTCGCTATCTAATCAGTACACAATGACTGATTTGCCACTGTGGTGACCACTTGATCTATAAAAGAAGGGCCATGGCAACCATAGAAAGGATTCGGACCCATGTACATTCGTACGCGCGTAGCTGCTCTTGTCCCGAGGCATCCTTGTCGGGCAAGAGCGCTGCGTTTCCACCACAATCCACCAAAGCAGGAGTAGGGTTTTACGCCTCGCGGCGGCACGAACCTGGGTAAACTGCCCGTGTGATCTCTGTCGTGCTGTGCTACGTTCTCTGCTCTTTATGCAATGTGCTCATCCCCCCTGCCGAACCACAAGGGGCTGATGGCCCCATAGGTGGTCGTGGTTTCCCACGACATTGCCCATCTAGCAGCTTCACCAACATTTTCACCTTGCATTGAGTTTGCTTTATTGTCTCACGTTTCCGTTTCTTCTTTCTCTTACTAGGACCAGTCTCCTCTTCATTAAAGATTGGCGGTTCATCTTCCATTTCCTCATCACCAACAATAGCTTTTGGATCTGGTATAGGATCCAGGACAGGAGCAGCCTCCGCACCTCCATCATCAACGTTGGGCTTCTTGTACTTGTTGCAACAAAACTGATGTTTTACCAATTCATTTGTGTGAGCTGTCTGCCTCGAGGTGTTCATCTTGATAGAGAAACCCATCTGTAAGGCATAGCTGTTGTAATGATCCTTAGCAACTTGAAGGCTGTCAAACCTCATGCCAACATAGGGTTCCATGCGCAGAGACCCAGCCTCATCCTCTCCTTGTTCTCCTTGTACAGCACCGTCAATAGCCCTAACTCCTAGCTCAGTCCTGGTTGGACCAGAAACATCTGCCGCGGTGCCCGTGTCATCTAGAGTATGGCTCTCTGACTGCAAAGACACCACTACAGGGGCACCACGGGCTGGTGACTGCCCTGCCACATGTTCCTGTCCCATAGGGTTATGCCCACGGCTTGGCTGCATGTAGTCAACATAGCACATATTTTCTGTCCCATAATCAGCATTAGCTCCTGGTGGTATGCTGGGTTGCTGCTGATCCATATCATGAGGAAGCTCATTGAGATCAGGAGGCAACTCATTGAGATCAATCATCTTTTCTTTTTTGCTGCCGCTACACACCCCCTGCACATAAAAAAGATGGAAGTGATGTCATCAAATTAATCATCAAAGAGTGTTTCAAACAACCTAAAAACATTATGTTTATTATGCAACAACACAATCATAAGCAGTTGCACACCAGTATGACAATCTTAGTTGCAAAAACTACATGTTTTTACCAGAATCTATTTTATAACAGGTCTGCATTTTTGTTTGCACAGACTGGTTATGTTAGTTGCACATTTTGCAGTAAGTAGGTTGCACAGATAAAGAACATGACTTTTTACTCCAGTTTTTTTCTCACTTTTTTTTGTTGTTGTAATGATGTGCAGGTTTGCTTTTGGCAAGGAGCTGATTTAGATTTTTCTGCACATAATTTAGGACATAATTTGATGCTACAATTGAGATGACAAATCCAGATGAAAGAATAAAGAAAGATTTAGATGACAGAATATAGATATAGTTTGCATTGCCTTTTTTGTTTTTACTTCTAGTATATTGAACATATTTTCCACTATAGCTTTGCAATAGGTGTGGGACAAGAATATATGCATGACGATCACTATGGTTTGTGTTTTCATTAGCCTGGTTTCTTTTTCTATTGCACACATTGCTTGAGAAGTTGGAATGGATCCTTGTGTGGTTTTCACAAAAGTTCTTGTGTTTTTGCTGTCGTACTACAGATTTTTATTTGTGTTTATTTGCAAACATCCAGCTACAAAGTTGGCTAGAATGAAAGTTCAGTTTGCTAATATGCATGTTCAGTTGGTACAATCCATATTCAGTTGGCTAGAATCCATGTTCAGTTGCACAATTATGCATTTTTTGTTGCACATATACTACATGTTTTTTAATGTGTTCACTTGCAAACATCCAGTACAAAGTTGGTAGAATGCATGTTTTAGTTTGGCTAGAATGCATGCTGAGTTGGCCAGAATACATGCTCAGTTGGATAGAATGCATGTTCAGTTGCACATTTATGCATTTTTTGTTGCACAGATACTACAGTTTTTTAATGTGTTCATTTTGCAAACAACCAGTACAAAGTTGGTACAATGCATGTTTAGTTTTGGCTGCAATGCATGTTAAGTTGGCTAGAACACATGTTTAGTTGGCTAGAATGCATGCTATCTGCACTCATACCTGTGTGTGTTTGTTGCACACATCCAGGGGAAACTTGGATGGGATGCATGCTAGAATACATGTTCAGTTTTGTTAAAGTTGGTCTCAAACCGTGTTTAGTTCCACAAAAAAATGTTTTAAGTATGCAGAGATCATATTCACATCTTTTTGCTTTGGTTGGTCTTTCTTCTCCCTCCAATCATGGAGAATTTGGGTAGATCTGGGAGATTCAGAGGAAAGGGAAGGGAAAGTGAACAAGGTTGATCTGGGAGAGGAGAAGGATCTTACCTGATGATGTTTCCTGGTAAGCTTCCCTCCTCCCTGTTGCAGCTATAGTTCTCTGACCAATTCTCCTCAGCTCGATTGATCTGCCATGGTAGCTATCTGGTTTTTGGATCTTGTCCTCTTTCTTTTGTGGAGAAGAAGTTGGGCGACCCGTGGGGAAGAAAGGGTGGGCGAGGAGGGCATGGGAGGGGTTGAGAGGTGGTGGTTATCACATGGGCGTGGGGGAGGGTGAGGGGAATCTTTTCTGTTGCGGTTATCACGTGAGAGGTTCTGTTGCTTTACGAGCGGGGAGAAAGGTGGTCGGGAAGGGCGCTTTCCTTCCTGGGATAGGGGGGACAGGAAGTTTCCTTTTCTGCCGACCGCTCGCGAGCGATAGCGAGCCAACGGCCGCCAGCCAGACGCGTCCTTCTATTTATAGTGAGAAAGTTTGTGGCTAAAAAGTTTGTGGTTTAACATATAGAATTATTCCATAACATGAACGTAGCTAATGAACGATGGATGCCACTTCTGTGGCGACACGAGGCTTAGTGCGTGTCACAAAGTTCACCTAACTTGCAATGAGATTTGTGCAAGCTATTAAATCTAGGCCAATACGACCGATATATCACTTTTGGGGCTCTACTAATATAAACGTAACATATCATTTTGTAAATATCATTTTCAAACGTATCATCCGATATGGACCGAAAATCGACCGATATGGCCGATATCTTGCCCAATGTGTCCATCGATATAGAATGATACGTAGATGACAACAATTCTTTATTAGAAAGCGGTGAAATAAGATTATGCAATTAGAACATCATTATATATTACTAAAGTCACGCACAACGTTTCATACAAATGCATATATATCATACTATTTTTAATCATATAGTAAGGATTTTGTGAATATTTCCTTAATAGGTTCTTAATCAACAAGCTAATAAACTAGAAATCTAGAAGTTTTATGTTAAAACATTGACATCATACATTTTGTTTTACTAAAAATAAATATTTTGAAGAAGAATAATGAAAGAAAAAACTAGACATGTTTCTTTGATGTATCTACATATCATTCGATATATCACCCGATATCCGCCATCCGATATGTCGAAGCCAAACCGATAAGAACCCGATATCCGGTATTTTAAAGCTTGGATTTGTGTCGATCTTCACGACGACTTCATGGAGTGGGCTGTATGTTCCATTTAATTCGTGTTTTCCTTTTTTCTGTTTTCATGGAGTGGACGGTATGTTACATGATAAGTTCACCTACTTTCTTTTTATTTTTATCATGCTCAGCGTATCCCTAGTTGGCGAAGGGAGGATTTCATGCGTATGGCCAACCTGGCCATCGATGAGAAATGGATGATTCAGTCCGACATGAAGCTATTGAAAAATGGCATTCCCTTGACCCTCACTCTCACAAACGAGGGAGGGAGAACTTATTTCCATGATCAAAATTGGATTGAGATTGCCACACAACTCGGGATGCAAGCTGGGAGGTCATTCTTACTATTTCTTCATGAATATGAGGAGGCTCATGAGGACAGCAACAAAATCTATCTTTGGTACAATGTCCCATAATCACCGTAGTACGTACTTTCGGTGGTGATCAGGATGTATATATGTACTTCTATAACATATATGTTGTATACACATATTGTATTGTACTATGTAAGTTCTAAACATTAGATAGTTGTTTAACGTATATATGTTTATTGCTTCATGTTGTACTAATATTATTGTTTCATAACAATTAACTGGTGGTTAATGTATATATACGGCAATAAGTATCTTAGTTTCATGCAAAACGCGGCCATGGCAGCCAAAATGCTGCCGCGGCTACAGAATTTTTTATTTGCATGGCAAAGCTCTCACTCGCGGGCGCTGCATGAAGGCTGCCACTACTTAAACTGTAAGCACTGGAGGGCGGGGCGCCCAGCTTGCCACTGCAATAACTTCAAGACTGGCGGACAGTTCTGCGTGCCCGCCACAGCAAGTGCTCCACCAGTGGCGGGCGTGCGCCCGCCACTGATGTCGTTTTAGCAGTGGTGAGAGGTCGGTGGCGAGCGCGCCTAGGAGCATGGCCCACCACTTCTGGGCTTTTCCCGCCCGCCACTACTAGGCATTCCTGCAGTAGTGGTAGCCACTTTTTGTGAATCATTTGCAGCTCATGTTGATCTCCCTAAGGAGAAGTGGTTTAAATTCCACCCACCTATTGAAATTTGTGAAGAACCAATTATTGCTAAAACTAAAACGATTGCTTATACTACTAATCCTATTGTGCCTTCTGCTTATATCGGGAAACCTCCTTTCCCTATTAGGATTAAGGAACATGCTAAGGCTACAACTGTGATTCATAAAAGTAACACTAGAACACCTAAACCCGCTGAACACATTAAAGTGGAACCTCCTATTGCAATGGTTAAAGATCTCTTGGTTGATAATATTGATGGGCATGTCATTTATTTCTGTATGGAAGCTACCAGAATTTCCAAACAAGTTAACATTGAACAAGATAAATTAGATAAGTATAACGACTATTAGCATGCCTGTTGTTTCTGTTAAGATTGGAGATCATTGCTATCATGGTTCATGTGATATGGGTCTAGTATATGCGCTATCCCATTTTCTTTATATCAAGAAGTTATGCATGATATTGCACTTGCTGAAATAGAAGAGATTGATGTCACTATTAATCTTGCAAACAGAGATACTATTTCACTGCTTGGAATTGTTAGAGATGTTGAAGTCTTCAAATATCCTACTGATTTCTTAGTACTTGGATCAGCGCAAGATAATTTTTGGTCCGTTATATTTGGTAGACCTTTCTTGAATACCCTTAATGCTAAAATTGATTGTGTTAAAGAGAAGTTCAAGGTTAAGTTTGGTGATGTATCTCATGCATTTAATTTCTCTAAGTTTAATAGACAACCTCATGCTAAATAATTATCTAGTAAAGATGATACTATTGGTCTTGCTTCTACTGTTTTGCCTCCTACTGATCCGTTAGAACAATATCTGCTAGACCACAAAGATGATGTGCATATGAATGAAAGAAATGAAATAGATGAAATATTCTTTAGGCAAGCATCTATTCTTAAACATAATTTTCCTATTGAAACTTTGGTAGATCCACTTCCACCTAAGAGTGATCATGTGCTTGAATTAAAGAAACTCCCTGATACATTGAATTATGCTTATCTTGATGAAAATAAGATATATCATGTTATTATCAATGCTAACCTTTCAGTGCATGAACAAAAGAGGTTATCGAAAACCCCAAGGAAGCATCGTGCTACAACTCGATATACTCTCGATGATCTTAAGGGCATCATCCCTACTCCGTGTCAGCATAAGATTAATATGGAACCTCGTGCTAAGCTAGTAGTCGATCATAAAATGTCGCTTTAATCCTAAAATGAAGGATGTGGTAAGAACAGAAATATTAAAGCTTCTGGAGGTAGGTATAATTTATCCTATACTTGATAGTAGATGGGTAAGTCATGTTCACTGTGTCCCTAAAAATGGGGGCATCACTGTCGTTCCAAATGATAAAAATGAACTTATCCCACAAAGAATCTTAACTCCTTATAGGATGGTAATTTATTCTAGGAAACTGAATAAAGATACTAGGATCACTATCCTTTGCCTTTCATTGATCAAATGCAAGAAATGTTATCTAAGCACACACACTTTTTCTTCCTAAATGGATATTCTATTTTTTTCTCAAATACTTGTGTCGCAAGAAGATCAAGAGAAAACTACTTTTACTTGCCCTTTATGGAACTTATGCTTATAGACGTTTGTCTTTTGGTTTATGTACTGCAACAGCTACCTTTCGAAGATGTATGGCTGCTATATTCTCTGATTTCTATGAGAAAATTGTTGAGGTATTCATGGATGATTTTTCTGTTTACGGAACCTCTTTTGATGTCTGCTTAAGCAATCTTGCCAAAGTTTTCTAGAGGTGTGAAGAGACTAATCTTATCTTGAATAGGGAGAAGTGCCACTTTATGGTGAATGAAGGTATAGTCCTTGATCATTAAATTTATGAAAGAGGTATTGAAGTAGACAGGGCTAAAGTTGATGCAATTGAGAAAATACCATGTCCTAAAGATATCAAAGGTATAAGAAGTTTCCTTGGTCACGTTGGTTTCTATAGAAGGTTTATTAAGGACTTCTCTAAAATTTATAGGCCTCTTACTAATCTCCTACAAAAAGATATTCCATTTGTTTTCGATGATGATTGCATAGAAGTCTTTGAAATACTTAAGAAAGCCCTAATAAGTGCACTTGTTGTTCAACCAACTGATTGGAATTTACCCTTTGAAATTATGTGTGATGCTAGTGATTATGCTATTGGTGTTGTTCTAGGACAAAGAGTCGATAAGAATTTGAGTGTTATTCATTATGCTAGTAAGACCATGGATAGTGCTCAAAGAAATTATGCTACTACTAAAAAGGAATTTTTAGCAGTTGTGTTTGCATGTGATAGGTTTATACCTTACATCATTGATTCTAAAGTTACTATTCACACTGATCATGCTGCTTTTAAACATCTTATGGATAAGAAAGATGCTATACCTAGACTGATTAGGTGGGTCCTTCTTTTTTTTTTTGACTGGTGACTGTAGGGAAAACCCCCCACAGCATTCAACATTTATTCATAGAGCAAATATACAAAGTACATGGATTACAAGAGGTAATCAAAAAGGAAAAAAGGTAGCAAAACAAAGAAACTAGCCTACAGAACCTCATGGAGGTAGAAATGAAATCCATCTTAACAACTCCTCCTTATATCTATGCTTGACTCTGTGTTGCATGAGTGTGATATCATGGATGAAAGCACTCCTCCATCTATTAAAACTTTGTCTCTCATGTCTGAACACCCTTGCATTCCTGATTATCCAAATGTTCCAGCAAGCAACAAAAACCACCTCAGTAAAGAAAGGTTTTGCAAAGTCTTGCTTAGCTTGCATCACAATAGAAGACATGTCATCCCCAGGGGGCCATGAGATTTGGAGATAATTCCATATTCTCACACTGAAATTACATTCAAAGAATAAGTGATTCCTGGTCTCACGTGTCAGCAGGACAAAACACACAATTAACCCCATC
This sequence comes from Thinopyrum elongatum, assembly GCA_011799875.1. Classification (NCBI taxonomy): domain Eukaryota; kingdom Viridiplantae; phylum Streptophyta; class Magnoliopsida; order Poales; family Poaceae; genus Thinopyrum; species Thinopyrum elongatum. Next base: position 376,161,544 of record CM022303.1, on the reverse strand, counting down.
ATCCAAGTGCTAGTGCCTTCTTTCAACCATATCTTTAGTGTTAAGCCTGTCCATAATTAACATCCAGGCAAACACTTTTATTTTCATTGTGCAGGAAGATTTCCATATCCACAAAAGGAGAGGATTAAAAGACATGTTGGAATGCATGAAAGAATAGAACAACTTGGGCTTGAAATCATGGCACGTCTCCTGCCAGTACCAAATGTCATTTGCATCCACTTCCCTTCTGCAATTTGCCATCAGGTTCTGCACTGTCAGATACTCCTGGTATGCCTGTGCAGACAAAGGTAAGTAGAACATCTGGGTGATATCCTGAGATTGGAAAGCTTCAGAGACTGTAAGCCAGGGATCTTTCACATAGGAAAAGAGCCTTGGAAATCTAGTTTGCAAGGGGGCCACTGAGTCACCAATCTTCCATTTATCAGACGAGAACAAAGCTGAGTTCCCAGAATTGATTTGTACCCAAGTTGTGCTCCTAAAATGATCCAGCAGTTTACAAATATCTTTCCACCAAAAAGAACCACAGCTATCAGTCCCCTGAGGTACAGAAGAATGGTAATATGTATCCCAAATAAGAGAGACCCATGGCAGATCCATCCTATTTAAGAATTTATGCAAATGCTTAAGCAAAAGAGCCATGTTCTGTACTCCCAAGTTTAAGATGCCCAATCCACCTTTATTTTTGGGCCTACAAATTAGGTCCCAAGCTGCCAAGGATGGTGAGGGCTCATCCCTATGCTTTCGCCATAAGCACTGCCTTTGTATTCTCTCCAATTGTTTTAAAATTCCAGCAGGAACCAGCAAGCTGCCTAGGTAGAAGATGGGCATGGAGGACAAAGCAGAATTCAAAAACTGAAGCCTTTCCCCCTGATTTAGAAAAGAAGAACTAGCTGACATTCTTCTCTCCATACAGTCAACAAGGGGCATAAAATCCACCATTTTGGGCCTGGTAGTACCAACAGGTAGACCAAGATATGTGAAGGGCATTTTGCCAACCTGACATCCAAAAGCAGCAGCCAAACCAATGGTGGTGTCCTCATCAACATTTATGGGCACCATTGAAGATTTATGATAGTTAACCACTGAACCAGTTGAAGTGGAAAACACCTGAAGCATGTCCTTGAGAGCCAGAAGCTGAGCTTTATCTGCTGGTAAGATGATAAGAGTATCATCAGCATATTGCACTATGGGATAATCTTGGTCATGACATGGTATAGGTGGGTCCTTCTATTGCAGGAATTTGATTTGCATATTGTTGATAGAAAGGGAGCTGAATATCTGTTGCAGATAATTTATCTAGGATGGAAAATATTCTTGATGACCCAATACCTGTCAATGATAGTTTTCCTGATGAGCAATTAGCTATTATAAATGCTTCCACCTCTCGTGATAATCCTTGGTATGCAGATTATGCTAATTTCATTGTTGCTAAATACATACCGCCTAATTACACATACCAACAAAAGGGAAAGTTCTTCTTTGATTTAAGACGTTACTTTTGGGATGACCCATATCTATATAAAGAAGGAGTAGATGGAATTATTAGATGTTGTGTACCTGAGCATGAGCAGGAACAGATCATAATGAAGTGTCACTCCGAACCATACGGAGGACACCATGCTGGAGATAGAACCGCACACAAGGTATTACAATCTGGTTTTCATTGGTCCAATCTCTTCAAGGATGCACGTAAGTTTGTCCTTTCTTGTGATGAATGTCAAAGAATTGGTAATATTGGTAGCTGTCAAGAAATGCCTATGAATTATACACTTGTTATTGAACCTTTTGATGTCTGGGGCTTTTATTATATGGGACATTTTCCTTCCTCTAATGGATATACTCATATTTTTATTGTTGTTGATTATGTTACTAAGTGGGTAGAAGCTATTCCAACTAGTAGTGCTGATCACAACACATCTATTAAAATGCTCAAAGAAGTTATCTTTCCGATGTTCAGAGTTCCTACATATTTAATGACTGATGGTGATTCTCATTTCATTCATGGTGCATTCCGTAAAATCTTAGCTAAACGTGATTTAAACCATAGAATTGCATCACATTATCATCCTCAGTTTAGTGGATAAATAGAATTGAGCAATAGAGAAATAAAATTATTGCAAAAGACTGTCAATAGATCTAGAAAGATTTGGTCTAAGAAACTAGATGATCCATTGTGGGCATATAGAGCTGCTTATAAAAATCCTATGTGTATGTCCTCGTATAAAATGGTCTATGAAAAAACATGTCATTTACCTCTTGAGTTGGAACATAAAGCTTATTGGGCTATTAAAGAACTTAATTATGATTTTAAGCTTGCCGGTGAAAAGAGGTTATTTGATATTAGTTCTTTGGATGAATGGAGAACACGAGCATATGCGAATGCTAAGCAGTTTAAAGAGAATGCTAAAATATGACATGATAAAAGAATTCAAAAATGAGAGTTTAATGCCGGTGATAAGGTTCTATTGTACAACTCTCATTTTAGATTTTTTGCAGGCAAACTTCTCTCCAAATGGGAAGGTCCTTATGTCAGCGAAGAAGTTTACTGTTCTGGAGCCATCAAGATCAATAATGTCGAAGGAACTAGTACGAAGGTTGTTAATGGGCGAAGAATTAAACATTATATTGCAGGTACCCCCATTAACATTGAAACCAACATTATTCAAGCAGTTACTCCAGAGGAGTACCTAAAAGAAACCTTCCAGAGCACTTCAAAACCCTGAAAAAGGTATAGGTACGTTATTCAGTAAGCAAACCGACTCCAAAAATTCCATAAAAATACTTGTTTGTTTTAGAATATATAAAAAATTAGGAAAATAAGAAACAACCAGGAAAGTGCACGAGGGGGCCACAAGCTTAGGTGGCGCGCCCTACCCCCCTGGGAGGCGCCACCCAGGCTTGTGGGGCCCTCATGAATCTTTCTGACTCCGTATTCCTCCCGTAGACTTGCCCTGCAAGGGAAGAAATCATTAATATATATGTTCTGTTGTTTTGACCTCCGTATCGCAAGTTCCTCCTCTACTCTTGTTTCGAGTTGTTTTTCTGCCAGGATCCCAAGACCAAGTTCACTATGTCGTCGCAAGATTCAGACGGGGAGAGCTACGTCTCACACATTACCATGAAACATAGGGTCTACGGTGATGTTGATCCTTATGGGTGGCCAACGGATAAGGAAGAAGATGTTCCCTTACCTCGACCAGGAGACATGCATGTGGAGTTCAAGAAATCGAGCCTATTAGGCATGGTGAAAGTTCCCAAGGTTCAATTTACTCCTTTTTGTCGTGTGTAGGAGGATCTGAGCGAGCTTCACAAAATTTGGGATCTTGAACAGAAGATCGATAGGCTAAAAGAGGAAATTCGCATCTCAAGTGGAAGAAGAAAGAGCCTACCGCTTCATCACCATCAAAGGAGGAAACTTGAGTACACGGGTATGGGCACCACCCTTGGCTTGTTCCAAGCTTGGGGGAGGTGCCCCGGTATCATATCACCATCACTTTTTATCATTAGCTATCTTAGTTCGATCCTTAGTTATTTCGTGATCTAGAATACAAGTATTAGTATGAAGTAGTTTGAGTGCTTGTTTCGTTCTAGTGGTATCGTTGTAACTGTGCTTGGAAGTTATAATAAAGGTAGTTTGAGTCGAAGTGTTCCTTTACTTTTATTCTTTTGCATAGATCACAACAATGGCAATAAAAAGATTCATATGCTAATCCCATGGGGAGTAATAACTTCACATAAAATAAGTGTAAATGATAAAATTTATTGGAAGTTAGCAAACACATCATTGGTCATTGATGCAATTCATGAAAGAATAGTAAAGGAGAGAAGTTTCACATATAAATACACTATCTTGGACATCTTTTATGATTGTGAGCCCTCATTAACTATTTCCAATCAAATAGTTGATGTCGGACAAGGAAGACAACGTAATGAGTTATGTTTGTTTATATTCACATAGAAGTTATATTGTCATGAATCCTCTAACATGTGGTGCTTGCTCGTAATCTTTTGCTAGCCGAAACTTCGTACTAAGTAGTGATACTACTTGTGCATCCAGAAACCCCTAAAACCCAATTTCTTGTCATGAGAGTCCACCATATCTACCCATGGATTGAATAAGATCCTTCAAGTGAGTCATCATCGCTACAAAAAGGCAATAAAAATTGCTCCTAAATATGTATGATCTTTTATTGTAACGGAAAATAAGCTTTGCATGAACTTGTGGTGGTAAAGAAATAAAAGCGACAGATCGCATAATAAAGGTTGCTATCACAAGGGGTAATATAAAGTGACATTACTTTGCATTAAGAGCTTGCACATACAAATTAAAAAGTGCATGACAACCTCTATTTCCCTCTATGAAGGGCCTATCTTTTACTTTCTAGTCTTTACTTTTATGCAAGAGTCAAAGTATTTATCCATATTCCAACCTTAATTATTCTCCACTTGGCAAGCATTATGTGGTAGGGAAAGATCCAGGCACATATACTCAGTTGGATATAAGAATTCATGAGTTATTATTGTTGACATTATCCCTGAGATAAACAAGTTGGGTGGTGAAACAGTAAACCCCTATCTTCTTCTGTGTCCAGCTGAAACTAGCTGTATTAAAGGAATGCTTTGTGTGTCAGCAATCATGGAAGACTATATGATAGTTGAGCATGTGTAATTTGCTAAACCAAAAGCTCTTACATAGACTCTTCCTGCAACATGATGAATTGTAATTGTTTCAATGACTGGGAACATAGTTAGTTAGTTTTCAAGAAAGCTTATTGTTTATGCTTCAGCTTGTGGAAGAATTGTTACTTGATCATGAGAAAATTTATGATATATAATCGTTGTTGTAATAATGATCATGATGTTGCTATGTCCATATTTTGTTTTATCGACACCTCTCTCTAAATATGTGGTCATAACTATGGAGTTCAGCATTCGCTTGAGGACAAGTGAGGTCTAAGCTTGGGGGAGTTGATACGTCCATTTTGCATTATGTTTCTTACTGTTATTTATAATGTTTCAGGTTAATATTTCACTTCGTGATGCAATTCTAATGCCTTTTCTCTCTTATTATGCAAGATTTATATGAAGAGGGAAATTGCCGGCACCTGGAATTCTGGACCTGAAAAGAGCTATACCAGATATTGCTATTCTTCGAAGCTCCAAATGACCTGAAATTTATGGAGATTTATTTTGGAATTAATAAAAGATACAGGAAGAAGGATCACTAGGAGGGGCCCCACCAATGAGCCACAAGCTCAGGTGGCGCCTCCCTCTAGGCACGCCATGTGAGCTTGTGGGCCCACTAGCAGGCCTCCGTGGCCCTCCTACTATATGAAGCCATTTGCCCTAGAAAAAAATCAAGATAAGACTTTTGGGACGAAGCGCCGCCGTCTCGAGGTGGAACCTGGGGAGGAGCACTTTTGCTCTCCGACGGAGCGACTCCGTCGGGGATACTTCCCTCTGAGAGGGGGAAATCCAAGCCATCATCATTACCAACGACCCTCTCATCATGGGAGGACTCATCTCCATCAACATCTTCACCAGCACCATCTCATCTCAAACCCTAGTTCATCTCTTAGTATTCAATCTTTATCTCAAAACCTCATATTGGTACCTGATGGTTGCTAGTAGTGTTGATTACACCTTGTAGTTGATGCTAGTTGGTTTACTTGGTGGAAGATCATATGTTCTGATTGTTAATCATATATTATTCTCCTCTGATCATGAACATGAATATGATTTGTGAGTAGTACCGTTTGTTCTTGAGGACATGGGAGGAGTCTTGTTATAAGTAATCATGTGAAGCTGGTATTCGTTCAATATTTTGATGACGTGCATGTTGTTCTTTCTCTAGTAGTGTCGTGTGAACGTCAACTACATGACACTTCACCATGTTTGGGCCTAGGGGAAGGCATTGGGGAGTAGTAAGTAGATGATGGGTTGCGAGAGTGACAGAAACTTAAACCGTAGTTTATAAATTATTCCGTAGGGGGCTGATCTGGATCCATATGTTTCATGCTATGGTTAGATTTATCTTGATTCTTCTTTCGTAGGTGAGGATGCTTGTGAGAGGGGGTAACCATAAGTGGGTTGTTTGTTCAAGTAAGAACAACACCCTAGCACCGGTCCACCCACATATCAAGTTATCAAAGTGGTGAACACGAATCAACTAAACATGATGAACGTAACTAGATGAAATTCCCATGTGTCCTCGAGAACATTTTGCTCGCTATAAGAAGTACTTTCGACTTGTCCTTTGCTACGAAAAGGATTGGGCCACCTTGCTGCACCTTTGTTACTATTGTTACTTGCTACTTGTTACGAATTATCTTGATGTCGAACTATATGTTACTACTACTTACAGCACTTGAAGAGAATACCTTACTGAAAATCTCTTACCAATTCTTTTTGCTCCTCGTTGGGTTTGACACTCTTACTTATCGAAAGGACTACCATTGATCCCCTATACTTGTGGGTCATCAATGGTGTAGGCGTGCTCTTGTGCTTGGACTCCTCCTCGACAAGTGTGAAGCTTAGCTCAAAACTATGCACGCACGAGGCAGCAGGGTCAAGTAGTATACCATCCAAGAGAGAACCAAGTAGACATGCGTAAAGGATAGAGTTCACCCTAGTATATGTGTTGCGCATGTTCATTGGTGATGGAGCCATGTCCATGGTGATGACGGTAGTGTGCTCCGCACCACATGTGCTCAACTATATCAAGTTGATGTTGACAATGAACTTGTTTGTCTCGAATATCACCATGAACTTAAAAGAAATTGAGTCAATGCAGCTGGCTCTTGGTGAGAATGTGTCGCCAGTTCTCCCATATTCTTGTAGCAGTAGTCTACACGACTTCCGCACTCATCTTGTATTATCATGTTATGCAGGATGATACAAGTTGTTGTAACTTCTCCGTGTATCTCCAGATTTCAATACCTTGTTGATCCACATACAATTGCAAAACAAGCTTGCTGAACTCCAAAGGCACATGTGGGAGAAAAATTTGTTCCTTTCACCTATTGGATTTGGAATTGTCTTCATGAAGTGGCCCATTGGGGATAAATGACATCTACAAGGTAATACCCATGTTGTAGTTGTGACCATTGATGGTATAATTCACTTTTGGAGCATGCCCTTCAACTGGATTTGCAAACATGGGTGAACAGGGAAGAACATTTATATCATTATGAGATCCTGGTAAACCAAAGAAAGAATGCCAAATCCAAAGGTCGTGTGAAGAAACAACTTCAAGAATGATTAGTTGCACACAATTATGTCCAACAAAAAAATCCTTTATGTGTAATAGGGCTATTTTTCCACTTCCAATGCATGTAGTCGATGCGTCCGAGCATACCCGGAAACCCCCTTTGCTCTTCGATTGCAAGTAATCTAGCACTATCTTTGATATTTGGAGATCTCAGATTCGGACCATAAAAGACCTCGATCACAACAACAGATCTTCTAAGATTATCTAAGACGATGGATGTCGGTGTACTAAGTATTGGGCCACTAGTACCCCGTACTTGTGCACGGGTAGTTGTAGCCATCCTCACGGCAAGGCTTGCCGGGGAATAGTTCGAGGTTGATACAAGCCATCAAAGAAATCATCAAGTCAGAGATCTGAGGATCAGCAGATAAGAAGAGCTGGAATCCGAAGGCCAGCTTCCCCGGCAAGATCTTGCCGGGGTGGCCTGCGGAGCCCGGCAAGGATTGGCGCCTGGCAAGGCTTGGCGCCCCGCAAGGCTTGGCGCCCCGCAAGGCTTGGCGCCCGGTAAGGCTTGATGCCCGGCAAGCTTCGGCGCCCGGCAAGGTTTTGTTGCTGTGTCGCTGCTCTAGCACAGCGATAAACCCGACATTCTGGGTCCTTCTTTGGACGCGTGGCGATGCGCCAATGGAAGAGAGCTTAAGCGGTGCTGATGGGATGGCCCCTTTTTCCATCCCCAAGAAAGTGAGGACACCTAAACGGACACCTCACGGTGCACTAAATGCGTTTGTCCTAATCTGTCAGGGGTTAGGTATGATGACCCTGTAGCTACTTTACACCTCAATGTATGTACATTTTTGCCACTGTGGTGACCCCTTTGAGCGTATAAAAGGAGGCCCAAGGCAACTGCTACAGGGGAAGAGAACTTCTGGCCCATTCTGCATGCGTAGCTGCTCTTCAAACGTACTGTTCACAACGAGCGCTCCTGAAGGCTGGGCTCAAGAACATTAATAAGAACACAAAGCAGGAGTAGGGTTTTACGCTGATCAGCGGCCCGAACCTGGGTAAAATCTTCCCGCGTCGATCATTGGTTCTGCTCTTTGCGTATACCTCTCACCCCAGCCGAATCGTAAAGGGGTCCCTTGGGATCCCATAGGTGTCGTACTCCGACATCTTTGGCGCGCCAGGTAGGGGGATTGAAGGTTGCGTGAACCTGATCTAGTGATCGGCGCCTCAGTTTCTTCATCATCATGCCGCCCAAGAAGAAGAGCGCCGTGACGGCACAGCCGTCCATGTCCGTCTTGCCTACGCCTTCACGTACGGGCGACGGCGTGGGTGCAGAAGGAAGAGGACTAGAACCCCCACGACGTTCTGGTGATCCGAGCCAGGCGAGCGGCATCGTTCGCAGTGGCAGTGCTAACCTGCACGCCGCTGGATCTAGAGACGGTGTTGTGTTGCCTACGGGTGGCACAACGAACTCCAGAGATCGGAGGGCACCTGCTGGAGCTCCCGCACCGGCGCAAGCCTCACGACCTACCCAGGTCGTGCACGATGAGCGACGTCATGGTGCTGGTGGTTCAGGGCGTCCCCATGAAAAGATTTCTGCGCATCGATCCCAGGATGCGCAGGACCAGCATGCACACCGAGCTGCTGGCGGGGGTGGCGCGCGGTCGCGTGACCGTGGTGGTGCTCCTTCTAATATGGTTAGGAGTCAGAGCACCTCACATACCTCGCACCTGTCGCCGCCGCCTACGCCAGCGGAAGCCTTGGCGCGTGCGCAGCTGCTCCTCGATTTCCCTCCTGCCCCGGAGAAGATGGAGGAGTGGCGAGCTACTATCCAAAGCCTTATCGGTTTCGCCAACAAAGATGGACCGCAAGAGGCAGGGCCCTCGCAGCGAAGGCCCATCGATCCGGCGCGAGCCGATGTGGAGAAAATCGGAGGTGGTGCAACCACAGTGCACTCCCCTCCGCGACACCAGCGGCGGCCGACAACCTAGCAGGTCGACCGCCGCGAAGAAGTTTCCACGGCGTCATCCGATCCACGGATGCGCCGTGATCAGCGTCAAGTCCTCCAGGAACGAGGCAAGGAGGATGCTCGAACTACCATCGAGCGGCGACGGGAAGCGCGCTATCAGTCTGATAAGCGTGCAGGGCCGGCTGTCGACGAGCCTGCGCCAGGGAACGTAGGAGACTTGCCTTATGAGGTGGGGACTCCAGCGTTTACCCGTGAGCTGCGGCAAGTCCAGTGGCCCAATTCCCGAACCTTCAAGCCAGAGGTCCCGGAGAAATATGACGGTAAGACCCATCCCTCGGAGTTCCTGAGCATCTACACCATTGCGGTGCAGGCTGCCGGGGGCCGAGATGACAAGATACTTGCCAACTACTTCCCGTTGGTGCTCAAACCCAACGTCAGGTTGTGGTTGATGCATCTGCCGGAGAATTCTATTTCTTCCTGGTCAGATATGTGCCATCAGTTTGTTGGCGCCTTCGTTGGAGGCCACCAAGCTCCTGGCCAAGAGAGTGATTTGCATATCATCCCTCAGAAGGAGGGCGAGTCCCTGCGCAGGTTTATGCAGAGGTTCAGCCGGGTGCAGTACAATATTCCTGACGTTCACCCTGCCGCTGTCATTAGCGCGTTTCACCAGAACATGCGTAACCACAGAATGCGGGAAGAGCTGGCAATGAACAAAGTCAGGAGTATTGCCGAGCTTTACGCTCTAGCCGATAAATGCGCTCGAGCTGAAGAGGGGAGGAAACTCCCTGGCGAGGCTGTTGGCGCGGCGGGCGAGTCCGAAGAAGAAGATGCCACGGCCCCGTCAAGGAAAGGCCGGCGGCGGAACAGGAAACGCGGAGGCAAGGCCGTGCTTGCTGTCGAGGAATCCGATAACCCCGGCGTCGCCAAGAAGGCCAAGGTTGGTGACCCCGGCAAAGATCTTGCTGGGTGCCCTTCCTGTCAGGCCTTGGCGGCTGCCGACAAGTCAGAAAACTCCGGCAAGCAGTATTGCAAGATCCATCGCACCAAGGGCCACGATCTCCAGAACTGCCGGCAAGTTGAACAGCTTGCCGAGAAACAGAGGGCCAAATATGAAAGGCGAGATAAGGAGAAGGCCCAAGATGGTGCTGATGGATCCGGCAAGAAGCGCGGTAGCCGAGGGGGGCGCCGCGGCAAGGCCAAGCAACAAAAGGATAGGCCCGCTCGGGGCCGAGGCAAAGAAGAAGATGATGATGAGGAAGATGATGAGTCCAGTGAGCAAGAATTCCAGAAGGCTACGGAGGCCATGTGTATCGATGGAGGTGCTTCGCTGCATTCTTCCCACCGTCAACTCAAACAGTGGGTGCGGGAAGTCAATGCGGCAGAGCCATCCCCACATGCATGTAGGCCCCTGAAGTGGTCCAGCACGCCTATCATTTTCGATGCCGAGGATCACCCTGATCGCACAACTGCGGTCGGGTGCTTGCCATTGTTGGTCCCGCCAACGATTTGCAACCTCAAGGTGACAAAAATGCTAGTTGACGGTGGGGCCGGCCTAAACTTAATCTCACCGGATGTGCTCAAAAAGCTCCAAATTCCCGACGAGGACCTCGAAGAAACGGGTACGTTTCAAGGGGTCAATCCGGGAAGAACCCAGCCTAAGGGCAAGATTACGCTGTCGGTGACATTTGGTAGCGAGCTCAACTATAGGACCGAGAAGGTGGTGTTTGATGTCGCCAAGATCCCCATGTCATACAATGGGATCCTTGGTCGGCCAGCGCTGGCTAAGTTCATGGTGGCATCACACTACGCGTACAACGTTTTGAAGATGCCTGGGCCGTTGAGCGTCATCACTATCCATTCCGATAAGAAGGATGCGCTCATCTGTGCCGACCAACTTTACCGGGAAGCAGTTGCAGCACCTGCTCCTGCCGCTGGAACTCCCGGGGGGAAGAAGAAGACCGGCAAGAATCTTGGCGCGAACTCCGGCAAGAGCACCTCCTCGGAGTTCTGCGCTTCCGTCGAGGATGCACCAGAGAGTTCCACCGGCAAGAACAAGAAATCCAAGGCTGCTCCGCCGGAGACCAAGAAGGTGCCCGTCAGGGAGGACGGAACGGGGGGAACTTTCACCATAAGTTCCACCCTAGATGGCAAATAGGAAAGCGCACTCATTGCTTTCCTGCGGGCGAATGTCGACGTGTTTGCATGGCAACCGTCTGACATCCCCGGTGTTACCAGGGAGGTAATTAAGCACCACCTTGTTGTCTGTCCTCATGCGCGGCCCGTCAAGCAAAGGGTCAGGAAGCAAGCCTTGGAGCGGCAAGAATTCATTGCCGAAGAAATCAGAAAGCTGGAGGCGGCAGGATTGGTCAAAGGAGTGCTTCATCCAACCTGGTTGGCCAATCCGGTTGTAGTGCGGAAAGCGAATGGGAAATGGAGGCTTTGTATCGATTATACAGATATCAATAAAGCCTGTCCAAAAGATCCCTTTCCCTTGCTGCGCATCGACCAGATTGTGGATGCCACCGCTGGTTGTGATCTCCTGTCCTTCCTTGATGCCTATTCAGGGTATCATCAGATTTTTATGGCAAAAGAAGATGAAGAGAAGACCGCATTTATCACCCCATGTGGTACGTATTGTTTTATACGAATGCCTTTCGGGTTGAAAAGTGTTGGTTCGACATTTGCGAGAGCTATCCAAATTGGTTTTGAGCCTCAACTCCATAGAAATATGGAGGCGTATATGGATGATATAGTGGTCAAAACCAAAGACAAAGCGACGCTCATTTAAGATTTAGAAGAAGCATTTGTAAATCTGCGCAAGATCAACTTGAAGCTCAATCCTGAGAAGTGCGTGTTCGGTGTTCCTTCCGGCAAGCTCCTCGGATTCTTTGTATCTTGCCGGGGAATCGAAGCGAACCCCGACAAGATCAAAGCTATTGAGCGAATTGAAGCGCCGAGACGCGTCAAAGATGTGCGTCGTCTTGCCGGCTGTGTTGCTGCTTTAGGCAGGTTTATTTCCAAATCTGCTGAGCGCGCCCTGCCCTTCTTCAAAATTTTGAAGAAGGCAGGTCCAATGAAATGGACTCCGGAGGCGAAGGCTGCGCTGCAAGATTTGAAGAAATACCTTTCCTCTCCACCGACGCTAGTCGCGCCTAAACCACAAGAGCCGTTGCTGCTGTATCTGGCAGCAACAAATCAAGTGGTTAGTGCTGCGCTAGTGGCGCAGAGAGAGGCTGATGAGGAAGCAACACTAGCGGCAGGACCGCCAGGTGACGCGGCAAGATCTTCCCCGGCAAGGGTTGATCCCGGCAAGACAGGATCTGCACAAACAGAAGAACCAATGCAGAAGAAGAAGGTGGTGCAGCGCCCAGTTTATTTTGTTAGCTCTCTTTTACAAGGAGCTAGGTCAAGATATTCTAGTGTGCAGAAGTTGCTTTTCGGCCTTCTTATGGCCTCGAGGAAGCTGCGCCATTATTTTCAAGCACATGAAATCACCGTCGTCACTCGCTTTCCGTTGCAACGGATTTTGCAAAATCTAGAAGCAACCGGCAGGATCGTGGAGTGGGCGTTGGAGTTGTCGAGCTTTGGCCTCAAGTTTGAAAGCACTTCGATGATCCAGAGCAGTGCCTTGGCGGAGTTCATTGCAGAATGGACCCCAACGCCGGACGAAGAGGCTCAGGAAATAATTCTCCCCGGCAAGGAAATCGATCAGCAATGGGTTATGTACTTTGATGGGGCTTTCTCGCTGCAAGGCGCCGATGCTGGCGTGCTTCTTGTCGCACCCACCGGAGAGCACCTCAAGTACGTAGTCCAAATGCATTTTCCCCGGGAGAGTTCGACCAACAACACTGCAGAATACGAGGGTTTGCTTGCCGGTCTCAGGATCGCGGCAGACCTTGGTATCAAAAAGCTCGTCATCAAAGGTGATTCACAACTTGTCGTCAGGCAAGTTAACAAGAGTTATCAAAGTCCGCTGATGCAAGCTTACGTGGATGAAGTGAGGAAAATGGAAGAGCGCTTTGACGGTCTGCAAATGGAGCACGTTCCTCGTGCCGAGAACAGTGTTGCTGACGACCTGTCAAAGCGTGCCGCCCTCAAGTTGTCTGTGGAACCAGGAACTTTTGTGCTCCAATTGACTCAACCATCCGTGGCGCCATCGATGCGGCGAGAAAAGAGAAGGAAGTTGAACTCTGGTCAGTACTTCCCGGCAAAGCTCCCCGGAGCCGCCGGCAAGGAAGTTGCCGGGATCGACATGCCTGCCGGGCAACAACAGGCTCCGGCAGGGCCTCAGGCCCTTGCTGTCGAGACAAACGTTCCCTCGGCGGAGGAGATGCCTTTAGTCCTAGTCATCGAGCCTCAGGCTCCAGCATGGGCGCAACACATTGTCCATTTCCTTTAGACAGGGGAACTCCCGGAGGAACAGGAAGAAGCAGAAAGAGTAGCCCGTCGGTCTGTTATGTACAAGTTCGTCGATGACGTCCTGTACAGAAAGAGACCAAACGGTGTGAAATTGAAGTGCATTCCTCGAGAGGATGGGCTAGAGCTGTTGGCAGAGATACATGGAGGCATATGTGGTTCTCACATAGGATCAAGAGCGCTTATCGGAAAGGCATTCCGACAAGGTTTCTTTTGGCCCACCGCTCTCCAGGATGCAACTGCACTAGTAACCAAGTGTGAAGCGTGCCAGTTTCATTCAAAGAAATCACATCAACCAGCTCAAGCTCTTCAGACAATCCCTCTCTCCTGGCCATTTTCGGTCTGGGGGCTCGACATACTGGGCCCTTTCCCCCGTGCTACCGGGGGCTTTGAGTACTTGTACGTTGCTATCGACAAGTTCACAAAGTGGCCAGAGGTGGAAGCAGTGAGGAAGGTGACAGCACAATCAGCCGTCAAGTTCTTTAAAGGGATAGTTTGCCGTTTCGGTGTACCCAACAGGATCATCACCGACAACGGCACGCAGTTCACAAGTCGCACCTTCATGCAGTACGTCCAAGACTTTGGCGGCAAGATTTGTTTTGCCTCTGTTGCTCACCCGAGAAGCAACGGCCAAGCAGAAAGGGCTAATGCTGAAGTGTTGCACGGTCTCAGGACCAGGACTTTTGACAGGCTGAGAAAGTGCGGAAGGCGCTGGATTGATGAGTTGCCGGCGGTTCTTTGGTCAATCAGAACGACACCAAATCGAGCCACCGGCCAGACGCCCTTCGCTCTAGTCTATGGAGCGGAAGCAGTTCTCCCCACGGAACTCACGTACGGATCACCTCGAGCGCTCGCTTATGATGAGCTTGAGCAAGAGCAACTGCGGCAAGATGACGCTGTGCTCCTTGAGGAGAATCGTCTTCAGGCTGTTGTGCGAGCTGCACGCTACCAGCAAGCTTTGCGCCGCTACCATAGCCGCAAAGTTCATGCCCGAAGCCTTGAGGAAGGCGACCTTGTTCTTCGGCGGATTCAGTCCGCCAAGAATTCAAACAAGTTGACGCCAAAGTGGGAAGGCCCTTATCGGGTAGTACGAGTCACTAGGCCCGGCGCTGTCCGCTTGAAGACCGAAGATGGCGTTCCAGTGAGCAATTCCTGGAATATCGAACATCTTCGCAAGTTCTACCCATAAGGCGCGGTTGCCGGGGGCTCCCGGCAACCACCCTTTTGTACAAGTCTTGCCGGCAAGGCATGTGATCCTTTGTACAAAGCCAGGCGCGGACCCTGAGCGCAGATGAATAAATTTAAGTGTTGTACATTCCCTTATTGATTCCCATGTTCATATTTATATATACATGTTTGTCTAAGACGTTGTATAACACCTACTCCCGGTAAGTTCTAACGAACCGCCAAGGTTTCATGTCTTTATTTTCTCTTCTTTCTTTTTTAAAAAAAAAGACAGAAGGATTCCTCGCGTGCACATTTGCCGGGGGGAAGGGAGATATGAGTACCAGTTGGCGACGTTCGGAATCGATGCTTGCCGGAGGAAGGATAGCGACAGAAAGCTAAGTTCTAAAAACTTAGAGCAAGTTTTTTTTATTACAAAGTTATTTCCTTGGACAATTCCGACTCTTGTATGGGAAATCTGCACGCGAAGGAACCCTTGTTGTAATCAGTTGCGCCCTTATTTTGTTTCGAGCCTGCTCAACGATTTAAGTGGCTGCACTGAGAACGCCAAGGAGCCTTGCCGGCCGCTGCGCCTCCAGCAGGCTGCTGAAGTCCCGCACCCAGCGCTCGCGGCAGGTTGCGCGCCGGCAAGTTTTTCAGTAAGCATAGGGTGAACCCCATACATAAAGGAATCAGACAAGGAAAATAGCAAGCATGAACCTAAACATAGGCGAGTAATATTACATTCATGAGCTGCCGCAATTCTAACCTGAGACTTAATTGTCTTTTACATGGAATGATGACGGCAAGAAAAGGCGGAGCACTTAATCCCTGCGCTGGCCTTCGATCCTTTTGATGGAATCCACCTTCTCAAGGATAGGCGCGATGCATTCTTCAAGCGCCTCAACATTTGCGTCCCTTGGCAGATGGCCGAGCGCGTTGGAGAGGTCGATGCCGGGATTGCTGTGCACCACCTTGATGAGCACCTTGCGAAGGACGGCCTGGCAAAGCCGGCGAGTCTCGTTGGCCAATTGGGTCACCCGGCTAGACTGGAGCACCCTCAAGGCGTCGATGATGCTTTCAAAGAACATCGTCAACCTGGCACTTGAAGATATCCTTTCCTCGGAAGAATACCTGAAGTTCGACACGCCCATGGTTGACAGTTCTGCCGTAAGCTTCTCCGCGGTGGCGATGAGACGTCCAGTCCAGATCTCCACCCCCTTCTCGTAATCGATTTGGGCGGCGGCAGCACTCTTGAGCAGGTTCCTCTCTCCTTGGAGATCCTTGAGTAGAGCCTTCTCACGGGCCCTACCGGCCTTGAGAGACTTCTGCAACGTGGTCAGCTTCAATTCCAGAACTGCAATATCATCAGCCGCAGAGGAGAGCTGCTTGGTTTTGTTGGACAGGGCAACTTGCATCTCCGCCAAGGAGTGGAGGGTTTTTTCCCTATCACCTTTGAGCGTCGAGAGCTTCTTGTCGTGCTCTTCGAGATCTATTTCCAGTCTCTTTACCTTGTCGCTCAACTCGTTCTTGGCGGCCTCCGCAGCTTCGGCAGCATCGACGGCCTCCTTGAGCTTGCCGGCGTGACTTGCAGTCAGAGCTTCGATCGCCTCTTTATGTTTTTGCTCCAGCTCCTGGGTCCACCGCGCGACAAGCTTCTCGATATCTTCATCTTTGCTGCGAAGCTTGGCGGCGAGCGCCTGCTCACGTGCGGTGAGATCTTCCTCATGAGCATCAAGAGCAACGCGGCGCCCCGTCAGGAGGGCATCTTCAGCAGCAATCCTTTGAGTAGCTTCATCCTGCGCCTTCTCCATATCAGATTGCTTCAGGAGGATCTCTGTCCACTGTTGGCTCACCTGTTCCCGGCCAGCAGTCAGCTCTTGGATGGCCTCGGCGTACCAGGTTTGCATTTGTTCGACGCACCTCTGGAAATCTGCCTCGGCCGCCTCGACGACTGCCATTCTGGAATCCGCCTTATCTTTCCGGGCGCGATGGAGAGCCTGGAGCTTGCGGAAATTCTCGCCCATTGCCTGAAGGAGCTGGTCCTCTTCAGATTTGCCGCTACTAGCGCTGGGATCGTCAACAACCTTGAGCCCGGCAGCAGCGATGATTTCTTCATCAAAAACTTCTCCTTCGGCTGGTGCCCCAATGCTTGCCGTCCCCGACAAGTTGACAAACAGGTTCTCGCCAACCTTGAGGTATTTGCTGGATGAGGGGCCTTCAGATGTTGACGGTTGGTCTCCAGCGACCGCCTCACCAGTGGCAGGGGGCTCCGTGGCCGGTGCAGCGCCTGCCGCTCCTGCGGCAGGAATGCCGTCAATACGGTCATCAGCCTCCCTGTCGCCCCCCTTCAGTAGGTTCCTTGGCGGGTTCCTCTTGTGCAGTCTTGGCGGCCTCCCCGTCAAGAGCACTACCAGCCTTGATAGCGTCATCCTTGGTGGCCTCGCTGGCAGCGATCCTGTCTGCTTCGGCAGCGGCGTCCCTGGCGGTCTCCTCGATGACAACGTCGACATCCATGTGTTCCATCACAGGGAACTCTGAAGGACGAAGGAGGAGAACAGAATAAGATCGAGATTGAAGTTTGAAGCGACTAAAGACAAAGAGATAAGGGAAAGAGTAACAAACATTCTGAGGCAATCGATTACCTGCGTCGAGCTGTTGAGAGGTGGCCTTGCCCTTCCCGACAACTTCGGTTGCCGGGGGAGGGTTGCCGGTGTCCATGCTTGCCGGCTCCTCCTCAGTTAGGATGGGCTCGTCGGTAGGATCTCTTGCCGGGGACGTGCTTGTGGGCGGCGTGGTCGATGAAGGTGGCACGACGAGGATGTCTTCCGACAACTCTCCCTGTTGCCGTTCTTCTCCTGCAAGCCCGAGGATATCAGCGGCAAGAATGGAAGCCTCAGCACCCGCCAGCGGAAAAAGAACAGTGAACTTACGCTGGGGGCTGTGCTGGGGGCTGCATTAAGGACTGGGCTCCGGGCTGACGATGACGGTTTCTGGCACACTCGTGGAGCCTGCCGGGGGCTCGACGCCCGTAGAAGTCTTTGACCTCTTCGCCATCCTCTCCAGCAAGGTTTCTGCATCACTGCAGAGACAATACGAGCAAGTTAGTAAGATTGATCCAAGATTGAAATATAAAGGCTGTGGCAAAGTACTCACTCTTCTTCTTCTCGCTCTGGACTAAAGCCGGAGATGTCGAAATCGGCCTCCGCTGCAATGTCTGAGCGGGGAGGCGGAGGAGGGGTCCTAGGCCGCTTGGCTATGGCAGGCGCCGGGGCAGCTTCCGGTGCGGTAGTACGAGACACCCCTGCCGCCCCAGCAGTGGCCGCTGGTGTGGGTCTCGCGCGCCGCACAGGTTGTTGACGAACCCCTTGCCGCGGTGCAGTCTTGCCGGCCACTTTCTTGCCGGGAGCCTCGCCGCTCGAAGAAGGCTGGCTTGCCGGGATGCCAGATGCAGCCTTCCGAAGAACGCGCTTTGTTTTCTTCGAGACTGGGAGCTCTTCTTGCAGTTCTTCTTCGGCCGTGTCCTCGTCGGACGAGCTCTCAGCGGCTGTGCTGCTCTGTTCCCCGGCAGCTTTGTCCTTCCCGGCAGGTTTTACCTCCACTACTACCTCTGCGTCGCTGGTTTCCCATTCTGTAAAGCCAACGCTGCCGGCCTCCGCGGCAAGATTTGCCTCCTCCACCCTAGTAGCAATGTAAGCTACTTCTTGGTCGGTGGTGGCTCGGATGAAATCTGTCTCTTGCCGGACGGGTCTCTCCGTCAAATTGTCAAAAAACTTCTGTGCTTCCTCCTCGGTTGGCTCGGCCCAAGTCGCGTCAAGACCGTGGGTGTTGAACATCGGCATGAAGGCGATGATTGACCCCAAGGCGGAGTTGTTGCACAAAGGGACAATTCTTGCCGGCAGCCGATGCTTGTCTTCGCGCTGGAATAGTTTTTGACAGAGAGCGCCAAGCTGCATAGTGGTCAGATTATTATTCAACCCGGGGCGCAATCTCATGATATCTGCCGCGTTTCTGTATTCCCAAGCTGGCCTTCCCCTGTTCTGCAAGGGGGCGATGCGGCGGCGGAGAAAGTCGAAGCCAATCATCTCCATTGTCAGCCCGGCAGCTTTCAGGCGAAGAATCCTGGTGGTGGCGATTGCGAGCTTTTCGTCATCAGCGGCAAGACTGCTCCAACCACTGTCGCGGACCACCTTCTGTTGCCGGGGAAGACAAAACGGATGGGGATCTGCTTCCTTGATCCAGCACCATTCAGCCTGCCATTCGTCCCACTTTTCGCGGTAAACTCCTTCTGGGTATATTTCCTTATTCCAAGCCCTTGGAATCCAGGCGATAGAACCAGAGAGGGCTTCTCCTTTTTGGATGCGGGGGAAGAAATAATGGCAAAAAAGAGTAGAGTTGGGAATCACGCCGGCAAAGTTTTCACAAAGATGGGCAAAGATGGACATGCATAGTACCGCATTCGGCGTGAAATCGAGAAGATGAAAGCCGTATGTGTACATGATATCATTGAAGAAGTCGGAAAATGGGGGGCAGAGCCCGCAATAGAAATACGCGGCGAAGAAAGGGTATCTGTCCGATCCGCTTTTGGAACAAGAACCTGGAATCACGCATGTGGCGGGGTGAGCTTGCGTCTCCTTCGCCCACATGCATTGGTACCGCCTCTTCAGAGCTTCTGCATCGAGCGATGGGGGGAAGACGACATACTTCTTCCGCATCTTCGCCAGTTCGCTCTCCGGGACGTCGGCTTTCGCTTCCTTGCCCTTGCCTTTGCTGGCCTTGGGCAGCATGGCGGCTGTGAGGACGGAAGCCGGGGGTGAAGCGAGCGTGGAAGCGGCGGGCGGAAGAGGAAAAGCTTCGCTCTGAGCTCAAGAGGAGGAAGGCGATGGCGACGGCCAAATTGAGAAGAAGAGGGGGGTAAATAGGTTTGTGCCTCTGCGGCTTCTCCTTTTTATGGGGAAGGAGCGGGGCCGCCTCTTTTATTCCCCAATGTGAATGCGCCTCTATAGGCGCGTCGCAGTTGCAGCCTTTGAGGCACGCTTCCCACGTCGCGCGTTCGGCGCGCGTGGTGGGGGGCACAGTAAACGAGATATTTACGAGCAGTTGATACCCTGCCACGCGTGCCCGTGCACTGTTTGGGCCTAGCCCAACAACGCCTCGCACTCGTGTATGGCCTAGGCCCGGGGGCTCCTGTCGGTGTACTAAGTATTGGGCCACTAGTACCCCGTACTTGTGCACGGGCAGTTGTAGCCATCCTCGCAGCAAGGCTTGCCGGGGAACAGTTCGAGGTTGATTCAAGCCATCAAAGAAATCATCAAGTCAGAGATCTGAGGATCAGCAGATAAGAAGAGCTGGAATCCGAAGGCCAGCTTCCTCGGCAAGATCTTGCCGGGGTGGCCTGCGGAGCCCGGCAAGGATTGGCGCCCGGCAAGGCTTGGCGCCTGGCAAGGCTTGATGCCCGGCAAGCTTCGACGCCCGGCAAGGTTTTGTTGCTGTGCCGCTGCTCTAGCACAGCGACAAACTCGACATTTTGGGTCCTTCTTTGGACGCGTGGCGACGCGCCAATGGAAGAGAGCTTAAGCGGTGCTGATGGAATGGCCCCTTTTTCCATCCCCAAGAAAGTGAGGACACCTAAACGGACACCTCACGGTGCACTAAATGTGTTTGTCCTAATCTGTCAGGGGTTAGGTATGATGACCCTGTAGCTACTTTACACCTCAATGTATGTACATTTTTGCCACTGTGGTGACCCCTTTGAGCGTATAAAAGGAGGCCCAAGGCAACTGCTACAGGGGAAGAGAACTTCTGGCCCATTCTGCATGCGTAGCTGCTCTTCAAACGTACTGTTCACAATGAGCGCTCCTGAAGGCTGGGCTCAAGAACATT
Source organism: Thinopyrum elongatum (assembly GCA_011799875.1). Taxonomy (NCBI): domain Eukaryota; kingdom Viridiplantae; phylum Streptophyta; class Magnoliopsida; order Poales; family Poaceae; genus Thinopyrum; species Thinopyrum elongatum. The sequence continues at coordinate 376,140,899 of CM022303.1, read as the reverse complement.
AATAAGAACACAAAGCAGGAGTAGGGTTTTACGCTGATCAGCGGCCCGAACCTGGGTAAAATCTTCCCGTGTCGATCGTTGGTTCTGCTCTTTGCGTATACCTCTCCCCCCGCCGAATCGTAAAGGGGTCCCTTGGGATCCCATAGGTGTCGTACTCCGACAGTGGATTTTGCTAGCCGATAATACTCATCAGTAAGACCACCTGATACCAAATACCGAGGGCAACTTTTGATAAGGATGTAAACCAGGAACACCAACGCTATTTCTTCTTAGGAAAAAAAAATAGCTACCACATGCCTCTAGAGCATTTGCTATGCGCGAAAAAAGAGGATGATGCATTCTATACATGTGACGAAAAACTTAAATGAGACACGAAGAGCAACAAGTATGCTGAAAAATAACAAATGCATCGGTTGCATATGCGGAACGACCTTGGCTCGAAGGTACAGTCCTGTGTAAAATAGTCCTTGTGAAGGTTCTAAAAATGTTTTGCAAAATCATGAGAAGAGATTGGCGTACTAAAAGTGAACATCCACGACGTGCAACCACGCTTGTTTTGCATGATTGCAACCATCATGAGTTCCTCGTCGTCTTCGGATGAGGAATCTTACCAAATTTGTTGGGCCAACTTTCGGCGACGACCAACATGAAAGCAAAATTTTACGGTCCATTTTTACGTGGCAAGACCAGACTAAAAAGTGAAATCACTACATAGATTTGTCTAGACAACCCTCGCTCCGTGCGCCCTCCCCTCGCCGCTGCCGGCTGGCGCTGCCGGGCTTGCCCGCACAGCCAACGGCGGCGGCGGGGCTTCATTTCTCTTTTGATCGGGTGATGTGGCATTATGATAGCAACGACCTGAGGCAGTGGATGGGTTGAAGCAGCGGCGCCGCTGACTCTAGGCACCGAGGGTGCAGTTCCCCCTCCTCTGATCGCGTGGGCGTCGCCATGCTGCGGTCGCACCAAGCGGAGGAGGGAAAGGAGCAACTGCCGCCATGACCCCAACCTGGCTAGCCTGCTCAAAGCCAAGTGCCGATGATTGACGAAGCATATGCAGTGGTGGTCATCCATCAGATGCAGCGGCTGTCGTCCTTGCTGCCAGCGGGAAAGACACGGGTGTGAAAAGGCTACATGCAATCCTATACTCCTGTGTTCTGCTGGGCTGCGGGCACTCGCAACAAGCCCTCTTCGGCAACCATCTACTTCCCCATGTCATGGCAATCTTCTGCTCTTGGGTGTTCAGGTGGTGTCAATCACGGGTTGTGGCTGGTTGGCGTTCAGGTGGTGTCAATCACAGGCTGTGGCTGGTTGGCACCGCCTCTGTGGTTCCGGCATCAGTATGAGTTGCTGTCACAGAAGAAGGAGATGACAAGGCTAGTGGCTGCGTTTAGTGGTGTCGTCTAGTACAGATCATGGCTACCACTTATGAGGATGGTCCGACACCGCCGAAGCATGCCGAACTCAAGATTTTGGCGGTGCTAGTGAAAATCCTGCATCATCTGATTTCAGTCATGTGTGCGAAGATGGGCTAGCGATGCTGCTGTCGGGATCGAGGCAAATGGAGGTGGCAACATTGGGTGACTTCTCATAGTCCTTCTGTTGTCAAGAAATAGTTGGTGCTGATGATTGTTGTTATATATTGTCTATCGCTGTTTGATCGCTTTTTCTTTTTCTTTTTATTTCTCCATCAAGGCATAGCTTTGGTCTTATATGACTTCGCTTTCTGCCGGTGTGATTCTTTTTTAGTGCGTTGGTGTTGGTTGTGTGCATCCTAACTTTATGCAGAGGCCGGGTGTTCACTCGCTGTGTTTGTGTTCGCACACGAACACGTCACCGTGTACCCTCGACGCCGGGGGTGATGCACCACAGCTCACGTCAAAGGAGACCCGTCCGGAAGCGTGGTACGCAAGCAATCCGGCGGGTGCTTTTGAGGACCCGAAACCCCACGCGCCCGGGAGGGACCCCGTCTGGACGCGCGGCGGCTATGGGATGCCCTAGGTCGACGTGATCGCCCCTAGGGCCTTGAGGTTCGCCACCCTGCAACAAGAAGAACAGACGAAGAACGAGGAAGAAGAAGAACTAGAGTTAAGGAGAAAAGATAAAAGATAAAAAGTGGTAGATGAATTGATCAATTGTGTGTTGTTTCAATCGGCCGTCACCTCCATTATATATAAGAGACGTCTGGACTTCCCGTACAAGCAAAGGATTCATCTAGGGTTTCCTTACAAGAAAATTACAACAATTCACGTCCTAAAGTCCTAGCTCTAGTCTAACTCAGATTCAACCCGAATATGGCCCAAACTTCAGCCTGATCTTGTTTTGCCTCTCCAGGTTGCATATGACCTCGGATTGAGACAATTTATATATCAAAATCGATCGGCTCGACAAGGTGAAACCTTTTTGTGTTGTAAGTTTTTTCATTGGAGGCTGTCTTGATGGCCAAACAGCTCGCGCGACCCATCAGACTTGTTGTCTGATCCCTCGCGCCATATTTTGCCTCGTGGTAGGGTCGTACTCTGATGGCTCTAACTTTTGCATACGATCTCGGATTGAGACGATTTTTATATCAAAATCGATCGTTTCAACGAGACGAAGACAATTCATGGCGATAAGTTTTTCATATGAGGTTGTCTCAGGGTGTAATCAACCGAACAGTGTTCTGGATACAAAATCTCAGTACTTCGAACACAACTTCGGCCTTAGAGATGAGATCAGATGGCTATGGCCCAAACTTCAAAGATGTTCATGTTGATAAGACAGAACTTTCAGGTAGACCACTTCTCCGTTTGAGGCCATATTAATTAAGTTCTTGACCATGCCAAAATGGGGTGTCAACACATGCCCCCCTGTTTTTCGGCAAAACTTGTGTGCCGAAAAATAACTTGCACGAAGTTCGTTCTAAGCATGATGTCAATACTCCATCAGCCATTTTGTACGTGCTTAGGACGATAAGTATATATCAGCCATTTAGATTAGCAACAAAAGTGAAGCTAATCGAACATATGATGATTTGGTAATACCCTTTCATGATGTAAGAAATTATATTGCACCCATGGATTAAAATAAGCCCATTGAGGGTAACCAATCATGCCTGATGATGAATTCCATATCATAGGCATCAACGACATAGTTGAGGAATATGGATAATGTGTGGACCGAAGATGTTGAAACCTTCGGCTTGGTCCTTCATAGTTTTCACCATTTTCCTTCTTCACCTTTGCCGCACTTCTTGTAATGGAAGCTTGCACATAATTCTTATTTTAAGTACTTCCTTTGGGAACCCATGCCATGTTCCTTTCTTCAAGTTCTTGTGCACTAAGTTTTTGTAATTTCTTCTTTTGCCAATATGATAAGCCGAGTGAGCACTCCTGCTGTGATTTTGTTTGAAGCAATGGCAATTCTTGTTTTACCTTATGCACTCTCAACTTCTTCTCTTCAGATTTGGCACTTGATTGACTTGCCTCAGTTCCTTTAGTAGCCAATGTCAACACTTTAATTGGCTCTTTTTCATTTGAGATCAAATCTGAAGTAGCACTCTTACGACCATCTTTTTTAACACGGTAAACTTGCTTGACCACCTCTTTCTTGTTCCTTGAGCTCCGGACCGATTCCTTATGATTGAAACGGTCTTTAACATGTGATTGTTCAAATGTTGATCTTTTTGGAGCTGCATAATGTTTGTGAAATGGTCTAAAATAAGATGAAGAATGCGCCCTTGTATCATACCTGTCCCACGATGGATATGGATTTACATGATCATAGGAAGGTATCCATGGCATTGGCATTGGCGACACAAAATATGAATATACTGCATTAGAATTCTCATTTTACCAATACCGATCCTCGGGTTTGCGCCTAGGGGGTGGTCTTGATGCTCTTGAATTACTTGGCCGATAAGCACTGTTCTCCTCACTTATCTTCTGATATTTTTCCAATAATTGCGCGAAAGTAACTTTCAACCTTTTACCTTTGTGCTTACCTCGGCCTTTGCTTTCTTTTGGTTTGCTTTCATAGATCATTGGATTTGCTTGTTGCCCCCCAGTCCTTGGCGTCTTCATTGTAGCCTCGATGGAATTCTCGCCCTCAAGATTATGTTCATTATGCTCTTCAACAACTTCTTTACTTGAAAGCTTGATCTCGTCACATGCAGGTTTTACCTTCTCTTTAAATGGATCGGCTTGAAGCAGCCGATGCAATTTTTTTTTGCCATCAGGACCAATCGAAATAGACTGGTCATCTCTTGGTGTTTCAACAAATTCAATCGTCCTTTTTCAATGGCCGATTTAACTATTTGACGAAACATGTTGCAATCCTCAAAATTATGCTTGAACGAATCATGCAATTTATAATACATTCATCCTTTGATTGATGGCTTGACATGGTGATCAAGAATTCTAATGTAATTATTTCTCAGCAACAAATCAAATATTTGATCACACATGCTTGAATTGAAGGTATACTTCTTGTTTTCTAGCCGATCTTGGTGTGCGAACGGCATTGGAGTTAAGCAAAGGAATGGTTCAAATTTGGAAATCCCCATTCGCCTATGCATTGTTTTTTGCACCCTATCTCTGATGTATTCAGATAAAATATTATATTAACATCGGATTTCTCAAAAGAATGTAACCTTGGCTTTAAATTTCTGAAACGAAAATAGTTAGAATACACATGTCTCAACCGAGACCAAGTGCAAGCCAAGTATGAAACAAGCAAAGCTACCCAATTAGATATGAAATTTTGATAAAGCAATGGGGAAAACTTTGGCTGCAATAATAAGTAACTATCGGTCTTTATAAATAGCACAATAGGTTGACCGATATGTTCTACAACAATTTTATTACTAACAAGTAAATTACCCTTCTTCATTGGTCTTTCAAAATTACTTATGAGAATTTTTCTTATAGAAGCATTGTAGGATCAAAAGTATGTCTAGAGGGGGGATGATTAGACTACTTGACCAAATAAAAATCTAGCATTTTCCCAATTTTAAGTCTTGGCAGATTTTAGCAACTTAGCACAAGTCAAGCAATCAACCTACACATGCAATTCTAAGAGTATAGCAGCGGAATGTAAATCATTGCATATGAAGGTAAAGAGAAGGAGTTTGGAGGGAGCAAACGCAATGTAGACATGGAGATTTTTGGCGTGGTTCCGATAGGTGGTGCTATCGTACATCCACGTTGATGGAGACTTCAACCCACGAAGGGTAACGGTTGCGCGAGTCCACGGAGGGCTCCACCCACGAAGGGTCCACGAAGAAGCAATCTTGTCTATCCCACCAAGGTCATCGCCCACGAAGGACTTGCCTCACTAGGGTAGATCTTCACAAAGTAGGCGATCTCCTTGCTCGTACAAACTCCTTGGTTCAACTCCACAATCTTGACGGAGGCTCCCAAGTGACACCTAACCAATCTAGGAGACACCACTCTCCAAAAGGTAATAGATGGTGTGTTGATGATGAACTCCTTGCTCTTGTGCTTCAAATGATAGTCTCCCCAACACTCAACTCTCTCACAGATTTGGATTTGGTGGAAAGATGATTTGAGTGGAAAGCAACTTGGGGAAGGCTAGAGATCAAGATTCTTGTGGTTGGATTGGAATATCTTGGTCCCAACACATGAGTAGGTGGTTCTCTCTCAGAAAATGAATAGTAGAAGTGTAGGCACGTTCTGATGGCTCTCTCCATGAATGGAGAATGGGTGGAGGGGTATATATAGCATCCACACAAAATCTAACCGTTACACACAATTTACCAAACTCGGTGGGACCGAATACTGAAACTCGGTCAGACCGATTTAGTTAAAAATGTGAATGTTAGGCTTTTCGGTGGGACCAATTTCGTTAGGGTTAGGGCATAACGTAATCTCGGTGAGACCAATCACATGAACTCGGTGAGACCGATTTCTGTAATAGGCAAACAGAGAGTTGGTCAGGCAAACTCGGTGGGACCGATCGCTCATTTCAGTGGGACCGAAACGTTACGAAGAGGAAACAGAGAGTTTGCATTGCGAACTCGGTGGGACCGATCGCTCATCTCGGTTAGACCGAAACGTTACGAAGGGAAACAGAGAGTTAGCAATCCCATCTCGGTGAGACCGAGATCCCTATCGGTGAGACCGAACCGATTAGGGTTTCTGGCAGTGGCTATGTCAAATGAACTCGGTGGCGCCGGATAGATCAAATCGGTGGGGCCAAGTTTGACTTTTGGTTTGGGACATATGTGGATATGAGAAAGTGGTTGAGGGCTTCTGGAGCATATCACTAAGCATTTCGAGCAAGCAAGCCATTAAGCAACACCGTATCCCCTTTTAATAGTATTGGCTTTCCTATGGACTCAATGTGATCTTGGATCACTAAAATGAAAAATGTAGAGTCTGAGCTTGAGCCAATATGTGTCCTTAGCATTTTGAGGGGTCCACATTCCTAGTCCATGCCATGCCAATCATTGAACTTTCTGAAATGATCATCTTGAAAGAGTATTAGTTCAATGAGCTATATGTTGTTAAGAATTACCAAAACCACCCAGGGATTAGTTGCACTTTCAATCTCCCCCTTTTTGGTAATTGATGACAACATATAGATCAAAGCTTCGACAAATGATAATAAGAATGAAATATATCATCGCTTTGAGAAGTATGTGATAAGCAAGAGCTCCCCCTAAATTTGTGCATTATTTAAAATTTGCTTTTGAATGCAAATGCACAATCGATTAGGATCATGGGTTACTCTTCCATGTCACATACATCTTGGTGGAGCGCTCAAAATGATGGAATATGAAAATATGCACTCATCACCAAGGCAAAGTGAATGATCATACAAGTATCTCACACACATAAACATAGAGTATCATCCAAGCAAGCACACAAAAAGTATCAAACAAGTAGCAAAGAGAATGGCAAAAAAAAGCAAGCTCTCTCTCTCGAAGCCTATGATCTATACACTTTCTCCCCCTTTGGCAACAAGTTACCAAAAAGTTTGAAAATGCATAGTGCTATGCGTCTCTCTAGGCTTGATCTTCGGGAGGCGGTGTAGAGAGGACTCCAAGAACAAATGCATCTGTTGAGGTTGATGGAGCTGGTGGAGTTGCAACCGGAGGGGCAACTGAAGCTGTGGCTGCAGGTGCTGACGCAGTAGCTGTATCTGTCACAGGCACTGCTGCAGATCTCTGTGCCCTAGGCACTCTCTGAAAAGCATATGTGGTAGCTTTCCCTTTCCTCTCTTCAGCTTCTTCCTGGAGCTGCTCAACAGCTGTCTGCATCTCTGTCACCTTCAAGTCTAGATCATAAAACATTGTTTCAATGATCCTCTCCAGGCTCTCTTGATTATGAGTCAGGGTGGCCAAACCTTTCTCAATCCTCAAAGTAGATTGGATGAGATAGCTAAGTTGATCTTGTTTTGACTTGAGAAAAACTTGAGATGCCTCTTCAACACTTGGCATCTTGGCTGCCTTCTCTGCCTTTGCTTTCTCCCTCTTTTCTTGAGCCTCTACTGATGTAGGATCTTCAGCATTCATGACAACTATGTTCTCCTCAAAGTCAGGCCTCAAGGGAAGATGTTCTTTATCCAACAAATATGTGCTTGTGCCCATCTGGGAGTTGATGAGCATCTGGATGTGTGGAGCATACCCACATGATCTCTTCTGGTCTACAACTGTCCTCTTGATTGTCTCAACAATCAAACTCATCACCTTAAACTTCTGGGGCACATCAAACAACTGAAGCAAATTGATGGAGTGGCCTCTGATCATCCTGTGATCTCCTGATTTGGGCAACAAGGTGTGCCTCAAAATGGTGTTAATAGTGGCCAGTCCAGACAACAGATAATATACAGAGCCTAGCTTGTGAGTCTCCAAGGCTTTGTCAGGAATCTCATACATGTTGGCCATGGAGTTGTGATCTTTCTTTCTCTTGGCATAGACATCTATGTCATCCTCAAGCTCTGCTGGGGCATTGATCAGCTTGGCCCACTCAGCAACTGTTGATTGGTACCTTGTACCTTCAGACATCCATACAATCCTTCCATCTGGATAGAAATGAGCTGTAGAATAGAATTGCATAATGAGCTCATCATTCCACTTGGTAAGCTTCTGACCCACAAAGGTGTCTACTCCATTGAGTCTGAAACTTTCATGCACTCCTGGGAAGTGGTCTTCATTGTTGTCGATGTATTTCCAGTCTACCCACTTCATGTCACACACTATGGGCTTCTTATCCAAAAGAATTGTCTCATAGAAGTCTTGCTGCTCCTTGGTGTGAAATCTATAGTCCACAGCAGTCCTTCTCCTCACAGCATATGGATCTGATTGTCTCCACAATCTGAGACCTGCATCCTTTCTTATCTTCATGTTTTCAGCCACTGGATGATTGTCATCATGGTCAGGGATCTTTGGCTTTAGCTTCCTGAGCACTTGGGCTTCCTCATCTTCTTCTTCTTCAATTTCAGGCACTGGGGCCTTGTTCTTTTCTGCAGCTGGTATATTTCTGGTGCTCCTCTTTGGTGCAGTTTTGGGGGCTGGAGCAGTAGCCTTGGGGGCAGTCTTGGGCTTTGATGGAGCAGCCCCAGACTTGATGACATCCCCATCAGCTTCTGAGATTTAGGAGCTGGTGCAGCATCCTCTTCTTCATCTTCAGCTGAGTCTCTCATCATGGATGGTTTGCCAATCACTCTGGCCATGGTCATCTTGACCCTTTCCTTTCTCTTTTTGCCTTCACCAGCAGCCTCTTCAACAGTTGATTTTGATGTTTCAAGAGTTGAGGCTCTGGCCTTTGACATGGGCACTCTCTTTGCAGGGGCCTTCTTGTTCAAACCAGGCTTTGTAGAGGCAGTTGTGCCAAATTCCTTCTTGACCACCCTCTTCTTTGAGCTGACCTCTTCCTCAGCAGCCACATAACCTTCATCTTCAGAATCAGAATTTCTCTTTCTCCTTGTTCTTGTAGCTGCTTTGGGCAAGTTGCTTGGGGTGCTTCTGCTACCATCTTCATAGCTGTCAGAGGGACTAGTGCCCTCGCTCAGATTCACTTGCTCCTCAGACTTGTTCTGGCTATCACTCTGATCAGACATTCTGGCACTGCAAACTGAAAGCTGACCCTGTGAATAGTTATAGATGAGATAGAGTGGATGAGCATCACAAAGTGCAGAGATTTTGCAAAACAATTGAGTCAAAAACTTAGTTTTAGTTTTCCACAGAAAGCATTTCGGAGCTACCGATTTGTTAAACTCGGTGCCACCAAAGCAATATTGGAGTCTGAACTAGTGAGATCGGTCAGACCGAGACACAGTTCAGTGAGTCTGAGATTGCTAGGGTTTCACTGAGAGTTGAACTCGGTCACACCGATTTGAAACTTTCGGTCAGACCGAAAACTACAAGTGCAATGGCCTAAGCCAAATCGGTTAGACCGATTTCTACAACTCGGTCGGTCCGAGATGAGTTCGGCGGAAACCTAACCCTAAATTTTCAAATCAAAACTAATCTAATGGAAGTTTTCTCTGGATAGATTGATTTCATACGTGGTAAGAATCACGGCATTGACTTTGTGCTAAGAATCGGAGGTAAAGGATTGCACAAAGGGTCGAACTCATACCCTAACTCGGCGATGAGCTCGCTACGGCGGCAACGGCGGTGAAGAATTCCGTTGACGGCGGCGGAGACCAGCGGCAGGGGGTCGCTGGCGACGAGAGGACGATCCGGAGACCCGAGTCGGCAGAGCAGGATACACGCGGGTGAAGAGGTTTCGGAGAAATTTCCAAAATTTGACCCGTCGGTATATATATCCTGACCCTATCGGTGTGACCGAGTGGAACAACTCGGTGGCACTGAGATGCAGAATCGCAAGCGGTTACTGCAACTCGGTGTGACCGAATGGTTCTAATCGGTTGCACCGAGATTGAAAACCTAGATCAACTCAGTGAACTCGGTATGACCGAAAAGGATGAATCGGTCAGACCAAAATGCACAGAGAGGTTTTGGAAGTTTAAGTCTATGACGAATCGGTGATTCCGAGTGCTCCTCACCCAGAGGGTTCGAATCTGACTTGATCAAACTTTGTGATGTAGCATGAATAGAGTTTGAGACGAGAAAAGCATAGATAGCTAGAGGAAGTTCTTAGGCATTCTTGTCCATCCATTTGGCAAAAGAAAAAGAGCCAAATAACCAAAGCAACAAATGGATGTCCTCGAATGAGAAAAGAATGCAATCAACATGCTCACACAATAAAATGGCAAATGAAATATGTGACAAAGCATGCACAAACACTCTAGCATCTATCAAGCAATTGGCGATGACTAGGTCATCTATATATGAGTATATTGACTTAGGAGTCAAATGAGAACATTTGATCATAGGTCATACTCATCGTTTAAGCACAAGTGGGGTTACCACTTTTACATAAAGCATTGTTGTGTTCACACCATTAGAGTTGCTTTAGCTCAGTTCTTAGAGTAAAGCTCCCCCTAGATGTGATATCCCCCCTAAGAGGAATGAACTAACCTTGGGTTTTGTCGATGATGACTTCATGTAGATGTTGAAGATATGGATGCTCAATGTTGATGTAGATCATTTGGAGCAATCCATTGGAGTGAATTGCACTTTCAATACCTACATGGGTTAGTCCCACAAGGAACAAGCAAAGATATCCATAGACATAGAGTGAAGTACACACAAGATGATGTCCATGAAAGCATTAGGTTACCTTGTCCCTTGTCTTACCAACAAGGGGGTTTGTGACTCCTTGAACTAGTGCGAGATGTGGAAGTTGATTGCACTTGTTCTTGCCAAAATGATATAAGTGAAATATGTTAGCGGAGTCACCCTCAAGAATTATCTAGTTCTTTTTCGGAATCCACATCATCTTGATGGGAATCCTTGGAGTTGTAGTTGTACTTGATGAAGTAGAACTTGATGTAGTCTTGGGAACCCACTTGACCAAGGCCTTCGGAGCTTCTTCAAATGCATCAATCTCCTCTTGAAGCTTGTCCTTACCTTTTTGCTTGTGGTCTTGTGGTGGAAGATCATCTTGAGCTTGTGTCCCCTTGAAGGAAGTAGGATCATACTTCTCTTGTTGAGGAACAAACTTTGTCTTGGGGTATTGATCTTCTTCCCACTCAACTCCATTGGCATTGAACTTTCGTTCAAAACCAACACCTTGATTCTTCCGGTGCCTTCCTTGCTTGCGTACAATTTCCTCAAATTGCTTACTTCCGGCAAGGCTCTTGTAAACACCTTTCTCTATAATTCCCTTCAATAAGCTATTTTCTTGCTCAAGTGTAACTTGGCTAAGAGAGTCATTAGTGGAATCAAGAGAACTACTAGAAGCAACAATATTGGATTTAGCATGATTATTGTTACTACTAGAAGAAGAATCTTTCTTACTCTTGCTGCTAGATTTTACTTGTGGCATGTAAGTAGACAAGAGTAAATGCTTGGCAATGTAAGAAGAACTTTTCTTACGAAGATCATCATTGATTGCTTTTAAGAACCCATGCTCTTGCTCTAGGTTGAGCTTTTCAAAGCGTAGTTTCTCATGAGTCTTTAAAAGCTCTCGATGATCTTCTAAGGCAGTTTCATGAGCTAACTTAAGAGTGTTTAGTTCTTTAGTTAGACGCTCAATCTCCTTCTTATCATCGTCATTCATTTTATCTTGATCAGCATGATTAATAGCAAGTTCATCATAGTTTCCATCACTAGAGTTGTCAACAAGCAAATCATCATCACCTAGCAAATCATCTTCATCACTATTGAAATCAACATACTCGGGGTGTGATACCTTTGGGCCTTTAGCCATGAAGCATCTTCCAATTCCTTCATTTGGTGAGTCAAATATGTCATAGGAGTTGGTTGACACAAGTGCTAGACCGGCAACACCTTCATCTTGAGTATATTCGGAGTCGGAGTGATAACTTCTCTCGGAGTGGTGGTCGGAGTCAGAGCCGGATACCCATTCACCAACATGATCTTGATGCCTTTGTTTTGTGTAGCTCCTTGATGACTTGTCCTTCCTTTCCGAATCCTTGCTTCTGCGAGAGGTTCTTCGTTCATAACGATCATCTCTATTCCTTCTCTCCCTTGGAGGTGATTCTTCTCTTTTGCTTCTTCTTTTAGGTGAGTCTTCTCTTCTTTTGTAGGGAGCCGTACACTCATTGAAGTAGTGTCCGGGTCTTCCACAATTGTAGCAATTACGCTCACGACTAGAAGATCTTTTGTCATTGTAGGACCTTGACTTGGAACTTCTTTCCTTGCTTCTACTCTTGTAGAACTTGTTGAAGTTCTTCACTATTAGGCTCAATTCCTCATTGAAGGCTTGTTTCTCACTTGATGATGTAGGAGCATCACATGAGGCTTTGTAAGCACCATTAGACTTGTTGTGAAGCTCTTCTTTATCCTTGAGTGACATCTCATGAGCAACAATTCTTCCAATGACTTCAGTTGGCTTGAGATCTTTGTAATTTGGCATCATTTGGATCAATGTGCACACGGTGTCATATTTTTCATCCAAGGCTCTTAGGGTCTTCTTGATGATGAATCTGTCGGTCATCTCTTCACTTCCTAAGCCGGCAATCTCATTTGTGATGAGAGCAAGCCTAGAGTACATTTCAGCGACACCTTCACCATCCTTCATTTTGAACTTGTCAAGCTAACTTTGAAGCACATCCAATTTGGATTCCTTGACGGAGTCGGTACCTTCGTGCATATCAATCAAAGTATCCCAAATTTCCTTTGCATTCTCAAGACGGCTGATTTTGTTGAATTCTGCGGGGCACAATCCGTTGAAGAGGATATCGCAAGCTTGAGCATTGTATTGCAACATCTTCAATTCTTCTGCGGTAGCTTCATGATTCGGTTCTCTCCCATCGAATAATTCACCTTGCAAACCAATGCACATAATAACCCAAACGGCGGGGTTATGTCCAAGAATATGCATTTTCATCTTATGCTTCCAACTAGCAAAATTAGTACCATCAAAGTAAGGACCTCTACGGTGGTAATTTCCCTCGCTAGACGCCATACTCTCCTAGGTTGTGAAACCAAGGCTATGATCACCAAAGCTATGGAAATCAAGGCAAATGGAGACCAAAGCTCTGATACCACTTGTAGGATCGAAAGTATGTCTAGAGTGGGGTTGATTAGACTACTTGACCAAATAAAAATCTAGCCTTTTCCCAATTTTAAGTCTTGACAGATTTTAGCAACTTAGCACAAGTCAAGCAATCAACCTACACATGCAATTCTAAGAGTATAGCAGCGGAATGTAAATCATTGCATATGAAGGTAAAGGGGAGGAGTTTGGAGGGAGCAAACGCAATGTAGACACGAAGATTTTTGGCGTGGTTCCGATAGGTGGTGCTATCGTACATCCACGTTGATGGAGACTTCAACCCATGAAGGGTAATGGTTGCGCGAGTCCACGGAGGGCTCCACCCATGAAGGGTCCACGAAGAAGCAACCTTGTCTATCCCACCATGGCCATCGCCCACGAAGGACTTGCCTCACTAGGGTAGATCTTCAGAAAGTAGGCGATCTCCTTGCCCGTACAAACTCCTTGGTTCAACTCCACAATCTTGACGGAGGCTCCCAATTGACACCTAACCAATGTAGGAGACACCACTCTCCAAAAGATAATAGATGGTGTGTTGATGATGAACTCCTTGCTCTTGTGCTTCAAATGATAGTCTCCCCAACACTCAACTCTCTCTCACAGATTTGGATTTGGTGGAAAGATGATTTGAGTGGAAATCAACTTGGGGAAGGCTAGAGATCAAGATTCTTGTGGTTGGATTGGAATATCTTGGTCTCAACACATGAGTAGGTGGTTCTCTCTCAGAAAATGAATAGTGGAAGTGTAGGCACGTTCTGATGGCTCTCTCCACGAATGGAGAATGGGTGGAGGGGTATATATAGCCTCCACACAAAATCTAACCGTTACACATAATTTACCAAACTCGGTGGGACCGAATACTGAAACTCGGTCAGACCGATTTAGTTCAAAATGTGAACGTTAGGCTTTTCGGTGGGACCGACATGATCAACTCGGTGGGACCGATTTCATTAGGGTTAGGGCATAATGTAATCTCGGTGAGACCGATCACATGAACTCGGTGAGACCGATTTCTGTAATAGGCAAACAGAGAGTTGGTCAGGCAAACTCGGTGGGACCGATCGCTCATTTCAGTGGGACCGAAACATTACGAAGAGGAAACAGAGAGTTTGCATTGCGAACTCGATGGGACCGATCGCTCATCTCGGTTAGACCGAAATGTTACGAAGGGAAACAGAGAGTTAGCAATCCCATCTCGGTGAGACCGAGATCCCTATCGGTGAGACCGAACTGATTAGGGTTTCTGGCAGTGGCTATGTCAAATGAACTCGGTGGCGCCGGATAGATCAAATCGGTGGGGCCGAGTTTGACTTTTGGTTTGGAGCACATGTGGATATGAGAAAGTGGTTGAGGGCTTCTGGAGCATATCACTAAGCATTTCGAGCAAGCAAGCCATTAAGCAACACCTCATCCCCTTTTAATAGTATTGGCTTTCCTATGGACTCAATGTGATCTTGGATCACTAAAATAAAAAATGTAGAGTCTTGAGCTTGAGCCAATATGTGTCCTTAGCATTTTGAGGGGTCCACATTCCTAGTCCATGCCATGCCAATCATTGAACTTTCTGAAATGATCATCTTGAAAGAGTATTAGTTCAATGAGCTATATGTTGTTAAGAATTACCAAAACCACCCAGGGATTAGTTGCACTTTCAAGCATCAACAATAAAGTTGTGACCAAATCGGAAGATAGGTAAATCACTTGCTAGACATACCTCTTCAAATACGTTGGGAGAGCATGATGGTTGCGTTATTTGAACGATATCTTGTTCCTCTTTCGAATAGCTCCCCAACACCTTGTCATCCTCTTTTTCTAGAATAGATTCGGCATACATGATATTTGATTCGATCTTTTCAATAACCGAATTAACGTTATTATCCGAATCTGCACTCTTTTTGATAATTCTATCCACACCCAATGTTTTCTCTTGTTGACATAATCTAGCTTGTATTGCAGCAGAATTAATGGGCTTTCCCTCTTTTATTAATTCATGTAGAACAACATTGCATTCGTCCTAAAAAGACGTAAGATTTTTCTTAATGACCCAGTCTGGATAGAATTGCCCCCGACACCTTTAGACTCTTTCGGTATCGAGATGTCACCGAAATTCTGTAATCGTGCAGGGAAAACATTGTATGCTACGATACTAGGTGAAGACACATGTGATCCTATAGAATTTTCACTTATTCGGCTATTAGCGTGAAGGTGCAAAGCCGAATTATGAATACCTATAGTTGCATATGGTGCCAAAAAATTAGTAGCATGAGGTGTAACATATGATGGTTGAGGGTAATTGGCCGGATAACTAGTAGTAGCATGGCCAATTCCCCTATCCACCGGCATGTTTGGATTAACATATTGCAATTTAATTGCCGATGAATAAAAAGGTGAAACACTTTGTTGCATGCTATTAGAAGTTCTAAGGTGTTTCAACTTGATTGACCAAACTCATCATGTTGTTCATCGGCATAATGATTTCTGGGGTTACCGATGCATGAGATTTGAAGTACATATGGTGCATGTTACTAGTATCATAAGAAGTTGAAGCATGTAAATTACTTTGAATCGGCCCTTGCACGTAATTTGATGCATGATTGATATAACTAGGGCTAGCCGATAGAGTATATTCATTGAACGATCTAGTAACACCATATGAATTATTTGCATCTACACAGAGGGATTGGGTATTCATATTACCTTTGCAGATAGCAAACCCTAGTTGACGCTCTCTTCGTAGCAAGAACGGACTGGAGACCGTTCGAAGCTTCGTCCCCAGCGGAGTCGCCAAAAAATGTGTTCGCACACGAACACGTCACCGTGTACCCTCGACGGCGGGGGTGATGCACCACAGCTCACGTCGAAGGAGACCAGTCCGGAAGCGCGGTACGCAAGCAATCCGGCGGGTGCTTTTGAGGACCCGAAACTCCACGCGTCCGGGAGGGACCCCGTCTGGACGCGCGGCGGCTATGGGATGCCCTAGGTCGACGTGATCGCCCCTAGGGCCTCGAGGTTCGCCGCCTGCAACAAGAAGAACAGACGAAGAACGAGGAAGAAGAAGAACTAGGGTTAAGGAGAAAAGATAAAAGATAAAAAGTGGTAGATGATTGATCGATTGTGTGTTGTTTCAATCGGCCGTCACCTCCATTATATATAAGAGATGGCTGGACTTCCCGTACAAGCAAATGATTCATCTAGGGTTTCTTTACAAGAAAATTACATCAATTCACGTCCTAAAGTCCTAGCTCTAGTTTAACTCGGATTCAACCCGAATCTGGCCCAAACTTCAGTCTGATCTTGTTTTGCCTCTCCAGGTTGCATATGACCTCGGATTGAGACAATTTATGTATCAAAATCGATCGGCTCGACGAGGCGAAACTTTTTCGTGTTGTAAGTTTTTCCATTCGAGGCTGTCTTGATGGCCAAACAGCTCGCGCGACCCATCAGACTTGTTGTCTGATCCCTCGCGCCATATTTTGCCTCGTGGTAGGGCCGTACTCTGATGTCTCTAACTTTTGCATACGATTTCGGATTGAGACGATTTTTATATCAAAATCGATCGTCTCGACGAGACGAAGACAATTCGTGTAGATACGTTTTTCATATGAGGCTGTCTCGGGGTGCAATCAGCCGAACAGTGTTCTGGATACAAAATCTCAGTACTTCGAACACAACTTCGGCCTTAGAGATGAGATCAGATGGCTATGGCCCAAACTTCAAAGATGTTCATGTCGATAAGACGGAACTTTCATGTAGATCATTTCTCCGTTTGAGGCCATATTAATTAAGTTCTTGACCATGCCAAAATCGGGTGTCAACAGTTTATATCCTATAAGTTAATAAAAATGCCCTTTATCGAAAAAAGATTTGTCTAGACAGAACTGAAGAAAAAATCCAACCAAAACCAAACCGAAAAACACACGACTGAAAACTAGACACTCCCAGAAAAAGGAAAAGAAGAAGAAAGGGAGAAGCCAAGTGGCCCTTCCCGGTGCCTATCGTTTCCGGGGCCCTCTTCCCCACTCCTCGCTCGCCTCGCCTGGAAGCCTTGCTTCGGTTGAGTTCTTTCCCACCGCAGCTTCCCTCCAGATATAAACCCTATCCCTCTCGTCCTCGCTTGTTGTGAAGCTTGTGAATCCCGCGCCGATCTCGTCGTCGGCCTCGAGGAGCAGCAGCCCCTGATGGCGATCGCCGTGGCGTCGCAGCCGCGACACTTCACCCTCGGCGGCGAGCCGAGGGCAGCCATCTGCGCAGCCAGGTCGGATTTCTCTCTCTATCTCGTTCTATGTCTTTCCGAGGTTTTGCTAGCTGTCCCATTAGTCGCTAGTTGCTACTGTTAGCTCTCTGGTGGGAGGTATTGCGCAGGAATGCGCTGATTAGGTTTGCTATTGGGAGTTGTAGGTGTGGCTGCTTGTGGTTTGTTGAATTGGTCTCTGAGTTGGGCGGGTGATTCGGGGTTGTGTGTATGCCGGAAATTTCTGCCTGGTTGGTCTGGTAGCTTGCCGGCAAAGGTGCCTGTAGCATTATGGTCTCACAGTCTCATCGTCAAAAATGACTTGCGAATCGGGTTCCAAAACTTGTTTTGACTTCTGTTCTGTTGGTTTGATGGGTGGAACTAGTGGACAAATATTTGTGATATAATGAAGTTCATTTTACAGTTCTGTTTACTGTTTTGAATTATTAACTGATCAAATGGGTATGTTTGCAGCACATCAAAGATTTGCACCCTGGACAAAGTATATGGATTCAGGTTCGTATGCAGAAGTGTTGTTGATCTAAGGAGTCAAAAATTCCATTCCCAAATTTCTAAGAGAAAGTGCTACTTAACAAGTTCACCATCGGAATTTGAGAAGATCATTTTGAGTGCTAGATGGTTAGAATTTAGGAGACAGAGGATAGCCTTTCAGAGAACTAGAAGGTGGGTTCACAGTATTCCATTGGCTTCTCAAGATGATGGCAGTGGTGTGTCTGTTAATGGAGTACCACAAGTTGATCCAGCAAGTCAAATGAAGGAAATAAGGGTGAAATTGGATAAAGCATTGCAAAATGAAGACATAAGCACTGGCCTTGTCCAATCAATACATGATGCTGCGAGATCTATTGAATTGGCTTTCCTTGATCACAGCAAATCATCAATAAACTCTTGGTTCCCAAAGACGTGGCTTGGTGTCGATAACAATGCATGGATAAAATCGCTGTCTTACCAGGTAGAAGCTTAACAATCTTCAGATGTAAATTTTGCCTTTGTGCTTTGCGTGAAGAGAGTGATAAATCTCTGTAGTCTTAATAGGTTTTTGTTGAGTTTTTTCCCATTCCACTCAGAGAACAGCCATGATTATTTTGTGTAAACTGTAGTTGTTAAATGCATCCTTATTTCTTTTGCTTCTTCAGCCCATTCAGGTAATTCTGTTGTAGCCAATTTTTCTTCTTGAATTATTGAGTACAATTCTGTTGTAGTCAGTTTATATAGTTGGCGGTTATTTTGTATGTTAGGTGGCTAAAAAAATTATGGATGGGTTATCAATTGTAACTGAATCCAGTAGTGTGTATTAAAACAGTAGTAGCTCTGTCACGACCTAGGTTGCGGAGGGGATAACCGTGGGACGTTGGAAGGAGTCTCTAAATCTTTCATCGATACCTGATTACACGCTAATTGCCTGGCTTTATAACGCAGCTTGGCAGTAGTTTACGAAGGACTTGAACCGACTCAACTAACAAGGAAAGATCTAAACAGAATCTGAACTAACCAAACTAACTTGACTTGGGAAGCAATAAAAGCAATTAGGAGTTTAGGACCTATCTGTCTGGCCCAGTATCCCATGGCTGGCGTGACATCACTCGCCCCTTCGACAAGCAGCTCGTTCTTGAGCTTGAAAGAGCAATAGTCTGCCTAAGAAGACTCCGGAACCAGTGCTTGTGTCCAGTTGGTGCCTCGTCTTCAGAAACATCCACCCAACAAGCATAAAGGCACTTGCAGCGATGGCCGGGGTTGTACTTGCCGTCACCGTTGTAGCAGAGGCCCTTGGCATGCCGCTCGTGCATCTCGGTTCGTGATAGCCGCATGAGTTGCCGCTTGCTGGGTAACGCCGCCATCGCCTTGGGAGGAGCTGCATGTTCTGGAGTAGATGGCTTGACACCTCCCTAGTGGTTCCCATGGGCACGAGAGCTTTCTCTCTTGCTGTCTTCTGGCGTGTCACGCTCCTCTTACGCGCGTGCATGATCCATGGCATCCTCTAGTGTCGCTGGGTACATGAGCTTGATGTCGGTCCGGATTGACCTGTGGAGACTCACCATGAACGGCTCCACCTTGTGTGCCTCTGTAAGTCCTTCGCACCAGCACACGAGAGTTAAAAATTGCTCCTCATAGTCGTCGACGGAGCAGATTTGATGCAGGTTCTTAATCCCTGCCAGCTCGATGTTCCGGATTTTGGCTCAAAACGCCGATCCAGCATTGAACTGAACTCGCTCCAGGGAGGCGCGCTATGTGCACGTCAGAGGCGTCGGTACCATAGTGATGCCTGCCTCCGTGCCTTGCCAGATGGTAGGATGTGAGCCACTCCTTGCCACTTTCCGGTGTGCCTTGCCCATTTGCTCAACACGTTGCCCATTTGCTCAACACGAGTGAGCCATGGCAGTGCGTCTTCGGAGACGTCAAAGATTCGGAACTCCAGCTTGTGAAATTTGGGTTTGCACTCGCCGGTTTCAGTTGTGGGCAGGCTGTTATGGTGTCTGTCTTCAGGTTATCCCTGTACTGGCCCTTGCCGGAGCCACCCACTCGAGGCGCTTGATGCCCAGGTGATTGGCTGCTGCTTGCTCCCTGATTTCTCAGTGACCTCTTTAAATTTCTTGAAGACAGTGCCTTTCAGTTCATCCAGAAGTTCTTTCTGGTGGGCGGACAACTTCTCATCCAGAAGCTTGGTGATCTCCGCATTGGTGACCATGGGGGATGGTGGTGGGGATTGGAGGATCGGTCCGTCTCATGCCAAGTTGTCATGACCTAGATTGCGGAGGGGATAATCGTGGGGTGTTCGACGGGGGCAATGGTATTTGGGTTTTGGCGCCGGTAAACCTCCTTTTTTCTCTATTTCTTTTTTTGATACCTGATTACACGCTAATTGCCTAGCTTTATAGCGCAGCTTGGCAGTAGTGTACAAAAGACTTGAACCGACTCAACTAACAAGGAAATATCTAAACAGAATCCGTACTAACCAAACTAACTTGACTTGGAAAGCAATAAAAGCAATTAGGATTTAACCGGCTGGGCCCAGTATCTTATGGCTGCGTGACAAGCTTCCTGGTGGAAGTGATTTTGCTCTGAAAAATATGTGTGAACTTGTGAAGATGCTGCCACTATTAATCAACTTAGGTCCAAGCACCACAACTGACATACTTTATTTTAATACTCCCTCCGTTCACAAATATAAGATGTTTTGGATATTTCAAAATATGGACTATATACGGACTGAAATGAGTGAACACACTAAAACGTGTCTATATACATCCGATTTACAAAAAAGTTAGAACATCTTATATTTGTGAACAGAGGGAGTATTTCTTAATTCCACATGGATATCTTTCAATAAGCCAGCTGCAGATTACAATTTTTTGGTGAGATTCGAATTTTCTGCTCCCTCAATTATTACACAAATTGTTTGCAGGCTGCTGTTAGCTCGTTACTGCAAGCAGTTATCGATGTTTCATCAAGGGGGAACGGCAGAGATAGAGATATTAATGTATTTGTTCAAAGGAGGTATGTCCTCTAGCTTTTATCTTGATTTTCATATCGAATTGCTCAAAATTTGGCCGAAAATTGCTCAGAGCTTATCCTTATTACTTACTCCCTCTGTCAACAAATGTAGGACGTTTTAAATCACTAAAGTAGTGACCTAAAATGTCTTATATTTGTTTACAGAGGGAGTATGTATGTGTTTCTATTACTGAGTTCAGTGTTGCGGTGGATTATGGTAATCCCTTTTGCCTAACCAGCTCTTACCTATTTTATCCTTTGGTTTGGCTAGCCATCCTTTTCCTGTTTACACGGCTACTTCTATCTGCAGTAGACTATAAATAAGTTGAGCACACCACAATTTAGCAACCACACACCGACTCTACGGTTTAAATATCATGAAGCAAATCCTGTTTTTTCTACTTTACATAGTACTCATCTATGGCCCATCCATTCCAAGATTCAAGTTTGACCACATTTAGATCGATAATATGTGAATTATGTGACACAATAGCCATACCACTGGATCAGGGGCGGCACCACTTTGGTGCAAGGGTTTTCTATGCCCAAGTTTTTGTGCAAATAAGCGAGTATATATTGTTAGATATAATCCTTATGTGCTGTGCTTAATTAACTAGGCATTATTATGGGTCAGTTTAGACCAACACTTAGCTAGTAAAAGTATTCAGTTGGCTAGTAGTCAATTTGGTTTTTTGCTTGTCTTTGTGCTAGAGCTATAAATGGCATCAGTAAATGAGCCGTTTGTACTGGTAGTGGAGTAGTATAGCTAGCTGCTTCTGAGCTGTATTGTTCAGATCGGTCTGAAGCCTTGGGGGTCAAGGTCGGTTCATGTAGCCTATAAATAGGCATGTATGCCATCTTTGTAAGATAAGCTTGTAGTGCATCAACTAGAAATGGCTTTGGCTGTGTGAGGCAGCAAGTCACCAAAACAGCTTGTGCTGTGCATGTGAGAAACGACAGAGGGAGGGAGGGAGGGAGGGAGGGAGCTGAGTGATTCAGCTCCAACAGAGAGGGAGGGAAGGAGCTAAGCTTTTCAGTGCTAGTGCTGTGTGTGTGTGTATGAGATACTATCAATAAAGTCTCACTGCTAGTAGTAGTTCTGTGTGTGTGTGTCTGAGAGTGCAACCGGGAGGATGACATTCCCATACTGACAAGGACCAACTACGCAGCGTGGGCGATGAGGATGAAGTACCTGAATCACTCAGCTGACTCGAGGGAGGGAGGGAGGGAGCTGAGTGATTCAGCTCCAACAGAGAGGGAGGGAAGGAGCTAAGCTTTTCAGTGCTAGTGCTGTGTGTGTGCATGAGATACTATCAATAAAGTCTCACTGCTAGTAGTAGTTCTGTGTGTGTGTGTCTGAGAGTGCAACCGGGAGGATTACATTCCCATACTGACAAGGACCAACTACGCAGCGTGGGCGATGAGGATGAAGTACCTCCTGCAAGCAAATGGTGCATGGGATGCCATTGATCCTGAGAGCTCGTCCAAGGAGGTTGATGAGAGCATGCAGGAGCTGGCCTTGACAATTATGTCCCAGTCAACCGTGGACGCGCCGCTGCCGCGTGTTGGAGAGAAGGAGACCGGCCTATGATATGTGGGCAGCGCTATGCTCCATGCATGTGGGTGTAGAGCGTGTTCGAGAAGCAAGGATTCAATCCTTACGCTCGGAGTTTGATAACCTCAAGATGACTGATGGAGAGTCCATGGATGATTTTGCGGCGAAATTCATGACACTTGTGGGGCATATTCGTGAGCTTGGAGACCTGATGGAGAAGTATGTCGTGAAGAAGCTGTTGCGAGCCGTCTCCAACAAATTCATCCTTGTTGCTTCATTGATTGCGCTGTTTAGTGGCATCAACAAGATGGCCATGGAGGAGGCCATTGGGTCACTCAAGGCGCATGAGGAGCTCCTCAAGGGGCTGGAGCCGAGTGGTGTAGAGGAGCAACTTCTCATGATGAGAGGCCGTGGCCGTGGACGCAAAAATAAAAGCGAGGTGTAGTGCTACAACTGTGATGACTTTGGACATTATGCTTATGAGTGTCCAGAGAAGAAACACAGAGCACTTGCTCCTGTGAGAGTTGAGGTTAGTGTACTCCTGGCGGTGTGACGCCGTTAGGGACTTTGCACAAATGACAGTGGTGTGATGCCATTGTCATATGAAGCGTGGATGTGAGGCCAACAAAGACGGTGGTGTGAAGCTATCGTTAGGCGGGGTCGGTGTGATGCCATTGTTACAGGAAGTGTATCCGTGTGATGCCTATAGATAGTCGGTGTGAAGCCGGTGGCAGTGGTGTGATGTCATCATAAAGAAGAGTTAAGTGTGAGGCTGATAAAGCATGGTTTGGTGCCGTGACTAATCGCGAGCTTAGAGCAAGGACTGGAATGGCCAAGGTAGCACGCAAGGATTAGGGGGAGAATGTTAGATATAATCCTTGTATGCTGTGCTTAATTAACTAGGCATTAGTATAGGTCGGTTCAAGCCAACACTTACCTAGTACTAGTTTAATGCCCGTGCGTTGCCACGGAATAACAAGATATATACACAAAGTGATAAAAATGTTATAATTTAAAAGTGTGTTGAGCATGACGACGTATAGTTCCTTCCATATAGCAATAACTATCTCTCGCTTATTTCCTAGGCGGTTGTCATGTCATCTTAACCATGCTCTCCTTGTAAGAAGATTAAGCAACATCTTTCTTCCTGTCCCTCCTTCCCTCATTTTCTATTCTCTTCATCTACGCCTGCTCAAGCACGCTGTCGTCACTTCAGAAAAAGTTCATCTTGTTTTACCATGGTTTTGGCACCTGTTTAGAACTTTAGAAAATATATGAAATGGTCCTCGCATATTGCGAGAGATGATGGGATATTATACACCTGCTCGTTTTCATTCGTATTTGCTCAACTGCAATTGATCCGTAGGGGCTAATGAGGCGTGGGGATCCTATTGAAATTGGATTTCTAAGGAATTTTGAGAATGAATATCAATGTTAATTCCGTATTCCTCATGCCAATGCGTTACAACAAAATGCATAATGTCGTTATGTCCAAAGTGCATGTAAGATGAAGATAAAAAATATCCCAGTGTTGAAGAACAATAAGGATCAACATGAGAGTGCAAGAATCTGGTTCATGTATAGGAAGCGCCTTATCTGCTACGTAGTAGTTAAAAAAATAAAAGGAATTAATCTATTGGTCAGCGTTCAAGAGAAGGGTTTTCTATTCTGCTTCTCCTCTGGATTCAGCACTATACCAACTGGTGGGGGAGGAGAATATCTCAGCAACGCAGCTCTCAGCTTGTGCAAATCTCATTTTACAAAGTACAAGATCCACTTTGTGATTTAAAATGTTTACCAGTCTATAGGTTGCTTTAGCTCTACATCACCAAAAAAGAACCAACTACTTTTTTTCTTCGGGAAAAGAACCAACTACTTTTTTTTTACGGGGAAAAGAACCAACTACTTTAATGCATCTATTTTACGTCATCCATCTACTACTCCCTGCTAAGGTACATGATAATGACTAATTAAGAAACATACAGTGCAAATTTTCCAGTTGCAGAATCATCATTTAATAAACAATAATTCAGAATCCTTCCACAGTGCCTGAGTATGTCCTGCTCCCTGCAAGGAAAGATGCAATCAATTTCCCACAACTCTCACTAAAGAACAGCAAACAAGAGACAATAGTGCCAATTTTCTCATTTTCCCAGTGGAACAAATTATGATATTGCTCCATGACAAGCAAGAAATATGCCATGGTATTCAGTGATCCAGTGAGAAAGCAAATATGGAAGAGTACATATTTATGACTGAGAGGTCTAAGTTTAACTGTAAAATTTACCCAAAAGTCCACATTCAGTTGTACAAGTTATAGGCATGTAAAATAATGGATACATCATATAACCACAAACTGGAAATCAGGCAACAGAAAAATGCACTATTGACTACTCAGTGGGAGAAAGCAAATGCAAAAATCTCAGGTGATATCTGTAGTAGTTAGAACATTTAGCATAGTGCAAATTTTCCAAGGAGAACAAACTGGTTATATCTTTACCAGGACAGACAAATGAAAATGCGGTACCTTTCGAAAGTACTGAACATGCACCATCTACCTATCTTTCTACTTTGAACTTTTTTTTGAACCAAAATAACGTGCTGACATACAATCATGAGTTTTCCCACCATACTTTGTTGTATGCGACTGAAAGATTCAGACTGTATAATTACACTTGATACGGGAATGACATTACTTGGCAAAGGACAAATCGAAATTATGATTATACTCGATCTTTCAGTCCAGCAGCTATCTCAAATGATAGTTTATTCCCAAGGGCCTCTGGAAGTGGACATGTTCGAGACCTTAAAAGCGTATAAGCATATATTAGTAACACCAATCTGCAGGAGAAAACACACATAAGTATATAAACCGCGTATCAAGCTCAAGGGTGGATACTGAATATTTAGATGCTGACACTGACCTTTTCGACTCATTAAATGTTGAAATCATATTTGATAGACGTATAATCCTACTCGATATACATCCAGGTCAAATATTTGATCAGTTATTGCAACACAAACACCATTGAGTACACAAGGGAGCCTACTGACTTTCAATAGGATGACTGATGTGTGATACAGACGTGATTCAACAACACTGATGTATCTACACTATTTAATGTAACCCAAAACACATGTGCAAGCTGCCACATCAAGAAAGCTAAAAGGTGCATGCATTTGCTAATTTCACAATAATACAGCAGCAACGTAATTGATGATTTATATCTTATAAAACAAAAAGGAAACACCCACAAATCCTTTCAAGATGGAGGGAAATAATCAGGGTTGTTCCATGATTTTCAAGTACAATAGATATCAAAATACACCCATAATAGTGCCACCTAGAACTAATCTGATTTACGTCCATATACACCCCTTTACTAATAAATCATATGCATTGTCATCTCCAATGAAAGCATGCCATCAAGAGAAATAACCTGCTCAGAGGCTTTGCAAATTTGACTGTACTTGGAGAATTAAGTGTGGCGTATATCGATCCTGCAGGTAATTACAGTGCCCCGAAAGTGAGCAATAGTTAATAGGAAGTAGCATTGCAATCATCATTTTTTATCGATCCGACATCAACAACGAGGAAGAGGCCTTATATTTCTCCTTGCTGTCATCCAGACTTCATGAATGATGGCATCAACTACTCCCTCCTTGAAGAAATATAAGAGCGTTTAGATCATTAGTGATCTAAACGCTCTTATATTTCTTTACGGTGGGAGTACTTATTTGTGGTGATGATGCCTTTGTCAAGATCAAGTAATCTCCGTCCATATTATTTCCTGAGACATCTGTTACTAAACCTCAGCTTCTAGGGAAGACCAGAAAAACAAATGTAAGAAAATATGTATCCTTTAACTGAGTTTGCTGCTTCTAAAATAGAGATAAATGTATATCACTCAAGTAATGGCACCATCACCATGAGCCGGATCACCATATTTTTCTTGCCTGTCTATTCTAGGTGCTTGGACACCAAGTTTATGCTCGCAGGTAAACAATGAATTAGTTGCACTCTAATGAATACCTTTACAAAGAATAGAGCAGTTCAGATCAAACCTCCTCTATAGAGCCAGTTAAGCCATCCACAATGTGTGCCCATTATTAGGATCCAACGAACGAGCATAATGTTTGACGATGGTCCAAAGTACAAATACCGACATGGAATGAAAGCAGAAATAGGTGACTGAAGACTACTTAAAATCAAATGACAAGGCTAGAAAGTGGTATACCTTTTTTGTGGCGGAGAACCATCTAACGACTGTAACCACGCATGCCTCGGGCCACTGCCACGCTAGCCGAGGCCAACCACACGCCAAATCCGCGCACACTCAAGGAGTCACTGTCGCCATCGCCTTCTCTCACAGGAGGGCTCCCAGATCCATTCCTCGCACCGCAGCTCCTCCTGCAAACTCGCCGCAGCGCATCGCAACACCGCCACTCGTGCATCTAAAACTTAAATCGCAGACCAAAAGAGCACACGGCGCACCCTTCAGATCGTCACGCGTGAAGAGGCAGAGCGTGGTGGCCGCGGTGCTGCTCGAATTGACGGCGGTGGCGCCCATCTGCGCGACTTTCCGGTGAGCACCCTTCTCACACCAACGAGACCGCACTTCCCCTCCTCATCCTCGACCCGATCCACCGCCAGTGTACCTCCTCTTCCTCCTTACCTGCGCCACACCATGGACCACCCCTCCCTCCCTCCCCACCCTTGCATTGGGTTGCGGTCATACCACCACCCGCAGTTCTGGTGATGGGGGGAGAGGGAGGCGCCGGGTGGTTCATTTTCTGGTGAGAGATCTCGAGATAGTCGAGATGGAGATCGTGGAGGAGATGGAGAACGTGTGGTTCTTTCGGTTTTTTGGGATAGTCTTACGTGGTGCTTTTTTCAGTGTTTTTCTTCCCCGTGCGGGATCCTACGATCGTGGCCCTTGCGCCTGAGAGTTTTTCGGTCGACGGTTGTTGTACATGGGAAGGATGAGGTCGAACCATCACGACGACAACGGCAGGTTCCCCTTTAATAGTAGAGAAAAGTATGCAGTCGGCTAGTAGTCAATTTGGTTTTTGCTTGTTCTGTGCTAGAGCTATAAATGACAGCAGTAAATCAGCTATTTGTACTGGTGGTGGAGTAGTATAGCTAGCTGCTTCTGAGCTGTATTGTTCAGGTCCGTTTCGAGCCTTGGAGGTCAGGTCAGGTTGATGTAGCCTATAAATAGACATGTATGCCATCCTTGTAAGATAAGCTTGTAGTGCATCAACAAGAGAAAAGGCTTTGGCTGTGTGAGGCAACAAGTCACCAAAACAGCTTGTGTTGTGCATGTGATAAACAACATGGAGAGAGTGAGAGAGGAGCTGAGTGATTCTTCTCAGAGGGAGGGAGGAAGGGCGAGAGAGAGAGAGAGCTAAGCTTCAGTGTTAGGTGTACGAGATACTATCCATAAAGGCTCACTACTAGTAGTTCTGTGTGTGTCTGAGAGTGTGTGAAGCATATCTCAGGAAGAGGTGGGGGGGGGGGGGGGGAGTTGAGTGATTCAATTCCTACATATGTTTCATATGTGTGTGAGCATTAAATATCTTGTAGCAAAAATCTGCTTTTCTATCTTTAGATAGTACTCGTGGAAGGACCTGCTACTGACATAACCGTAATTACTGAAAAGTAGATAAAAGTAAATGACAATATTCTTATTTGCTTTATTGAGAGGGGTTGGCCCTTTTATATAGTAGACAAGAATTGACCAACAAACTGGTAAATCTATTCAAGCTCAATACGATCTCTAAACTGACTGGACTCTTTCCTAACAAAGTTGCTTCATCAATTGATCTATCATGATTCATGAAGAAATAAACTGCCAAGGTTTACCATGTGAGGCTGTATTTGTATTTTGTTTAGGAAGGCTGTATTTGTGTTTTGTTAGCTCAGGGTTAATTTGACAATGGATTCGATAATAAATTCGCGTAACCGATGTATATTTGGTTGCAGTTTATCCCGCCTTCTCAGCTCTCTAGATGGTGTTATACAGAATGAATTTGCTAAAAGGGAACCTTCATTATATCAGTGGTATTCATCTAATCAAAATCCATTGGTGGTGAGGACATTTGTGAACACTTTTGAAAATGATCGACGATTTAATTCTGCAACAGCAATGTATGTTTTATCAATTTCTTTTCATGTAATATGTTTATTGTACAATACGTAAATGTGGCTCACATATATGTTTGTTTTGTATGTTCTTAGATGCAGCGAAGGCAAGCCAATGGATACTAGTGAAAGTGACCTTTCTTTGCTTGTGCTAGGTCTGTTTTGTCTTGCTGCTATTACGAAGCTAGGATCAGCAAAAGTTAATTGTCAGCAGTTTTTCTCCATGGTCCCTGATATTATTGGCCGATTCATGGATATGCTTCTTGAATTCGTTCCTATAAGTAAAGCGTATACCTTGACGAAAGATATTGGTCTTCAGAGAGAATTCTTGTGCAATTTTGGTCCTCGTGCTGCTGTTCCTAAGTTTGCTAATGATCATGGACTTGAGATATCATTTTGGATTGATCTGGTTCAGAAACAATTACTAAGGGCTCTTGATCGTGAAAAGATATGGTCAAGACTGACAACAAGTGAAACTATTGAGGTTGGAACTCAACAATATTTCATTTCTAGTCTTAAAATCCTCTCTGATTTGATCTAACCCAATTTGTTTATTTCTTGCTGCAGGTTTTGGAAAAGGACCTAGCGATATTTGGTTTTTTCATTGCTTTAGGCAGAAGTACACAAGTATACCTGTCTTCCAAAAGTCATACAGATTCAAATGATTCTATCAATAGTATTGTAAGGTGCGATAGATGTGAATTTTAGATAATCTTCTCTCTGTGAAATTGAGTTTTACTCCCTCTGTAAGGTGCGATAGATGTGAATTTTACAGAGGGAGTACTACATAAGCTGTAGTCTTCACCAAAATCTGGTAGGAAGTGAACCGCTCTAGCGACTTCCACTGCCGCTAAATGGCCTCTCCAGCACCTCCCTCCTTGTCGCCGCCGGTCAGCCGGTGGCGGGGTGGGGTTCCTCGGTCAACTCCTCCCTCCCTCCCTGCCCCTTCTCTCGCGGCCCCTCATCCTTGGAGGTTGACATGCTGCAGCCTGAGTGCAGTCCTTGGAGCTCCGTCTCCGGTGATCCAAATTCAGTTTGAGGTGGCTATCAGTCGTCGGGGCAGCGATTCGTGGCTGGCATAGCTAGCTGTGTTAGGTGGCTCGGCGACCGGCAGCTCCTGTCCTCTCTCGCACTTGTATCGCCTTGGATCTGGGCTGAGCACACAGTGGTTGCGCTGTGGTGTTCGGCAACGACGCCTTCCTGGCGGTCTACCAGTGCAAGGCACCTTGAACTGCTTCTGATGGCTGGCATGTGGTGGCCTGTTGGGCTGGCGCGCTGCTGCCAGATCTGTCCACCCCTTTGTGCTGGTCGGTGCGCCCTAGATGCTGGTGTGGCCACTCATCTTTCCTAGGGGTTGCAAGACCGCTTCTTGCGGTAGTGCTGCTCCCTGCCATGTCTGCGCAGAAACCGGATGGTGGTGCCACTGCGACGCCTGGGTATGCTTTATGGGTCGTTCATTGAGGGTCGTTTGCGGCCATCGGAGCGAGCAGTGCTGGCTGGTCTGGTTGGCTACACTGGTTTGTTCGGCAGCAGACGAGACAACGGCGTTGGTGGTATCAGAGGTGTGCTTGGCGCGCTGGCTGGCTTGGCTTGCTGTGTGTGGGTGGCCCGGCATCCGTCGGGAGGCTGGGGTCGGTTGGTGCCCTGACGCGGTGGTTGGCGGCATGGCGGCGGTTGGTACCTTGTCCGTCAGTGCCTGGATTCGTGCAACTAGCTTTCCGCCTCCCTTGCGGTCGGCGTGGAGCTTGGCTTGATGTGGGTGTGGGTGTTGCTATGAGCGTTGGCTTCATATCGCAGATCTGAGCATCTTGCCGCAGATCTCGATCGGCTGATGCACGGGCCCTTTGGGCCACAGGCTGGCTCCTTTTGTAGGCGGAACCATGGTTGGTCCATGCTGATCCTGATGCATAACGTGTGCTGGCCTCTGTTGGCGGGGTGGTGGGCCATCCATGCTAACAAATTGACATGGTTCACCCGCAAAAAAACAAAAAAACAAATTGACATGGTTGTAGGCGGTGCTAGGTTCTTGCTGTTGTGTCTTCGTTTGGTTGTAGCCGAGGTGCGAGTTGTGGTTTGGTGCTTCAAGCGAAAGCCCTACAAGACCTTTGTCGGTGCTGCCGCCGAGGGCGTTCTCAGGGGCCGTCACCTCCTTGTTGGCATCGTCAAGGAGCCCAAGTCCATTTCCGTCCCTCTTGGTCTAGTGTCTGGGTGAAAACCTAGATCTGGCTTGCCGGGTTGACGACGCGGCATTGAAGATGTCACCATTTTCATGGAGGCATTGTTCTTGGAGGTCTGACCCTAGGTTGGCTTGCGCGGTGGAATACACTTTGGCTCTATCTGGTAGATCCAGGTACGCTCGCAACATGCCAATGCGGCTACCGTGGGTGGCATGGGTAGTGGACCGTGGAGGATCCCATGCTGTGGCGTTTTGGTCGCATGGGGGCACTCGACGGGTTTCGATTTACGGATGCTGGCATATGCTGCAACAGATAGAGGATGTGGCGATGTGTGGTGGTGCAGCGTTGAAAACTGGCGGTGCCGGCGGCCGTGCGAGGCCGGCGGTCTGCGACGCCATCTGTCTGCTCCAGAGCGGGAGTGACCCAACTTTGTGCCTCCTCAGAGTTGGATTCTCGCTTCCTGTCATGGAGTTTGCGTCGTGTTTGCTTGTGTGGATGGCATCTTGGCCGGGATTTGTTTGGTGGTGTAATGTTTTTTGTTTGTCTTGTCTTATGTGCTCAATTGTTTCGGTCTACTTTTAGGCTTGTATGATTGTAAATCTTTCTTTCTATCGATGCATCGAGAAGCAAGCTTTGCATTTTCTCAAAAAAAAAAAGTTAGTGTTTAACTTAATTAGCTTATGGTCGTCCAGGTACCTTATTGGTGGGAGCGTCCTATATTATCCACAGTTGTCCTCGATTAGTTCTTATCAGTTGTATGTGGAGGTAAGTATGCATGCAACAGAGTGAGCTCTGATGCTAATTCGCTTTTCAAATGATTAATATGACTTTCTTGTCTTCAGGTTGTTTGTGAAGAGCTTGAGTGGCTTCCATTTTACTATGAGGATGTGCCAACGCCAATAGTCGATACTGAAGGCAGAGAAGAAATGCCTAAAAGAGAACTGATATCAAGGGTGCTAAATGTCTGCACTTATTGGATGACTAGTTTTATAAAGTATAGCTCATGGCTTGAGAACCCCTTAAATGTAAAGGCAGCACGATTCCTATCTAAGGGGTATGTCAACCTTCAGTTTTGGTGATAATTCTCTCACCTTATGTTACAGATATGGATTTGCAACTAACATTTCTAATACATGTCAACAAATTTGGGTAGGCATGCCATGTTGAGCGACT
Organism: Thinopyrum elongatum; assembly: GCA_011799875.1. Classification (NCBI taxonomy): domain Eukaryota; kingdom Viridiplantae; phylum Streptophyta; class Magnoliopsida; order Poales; family Poaceae; genus Thinopyrum; species Thinopyrum elongatum. Next base: position 376,109,014 of record CM022303.1, on the reverse strand, counting down.
GCATGACTGAGCTTGACATAGCAAAGTAAGCAGGATTTCCAGTCGTATCTGCTACTCCCTCCGTTCGGAAATAAGTGACGTGGGCACTTATTTCTAGAATACTTGATATATGCTTATTTTACATATTGTGTAGAATGTCCATATGTTATATGATATATTTACTCGCTACATGGCAGAAATAATATGCCTAAAGACCGAAGTTTGCAAGAAACTGGAGTATTGGTTGATGCGACTGAGCTAGCTTCCATTGACAAGGTGTTTGTTATAGAATGCACTTCTGGATTGCTATTATGTTTTTCATTGTTTTGCAAACCCAACTAAAGCAATGTTCTTCAGTATTGATGAAGTTCTTTTCCTTTTATATGTTCTGAGATGTTACTGGAAATACATTACTGATTATATTAAATATCAATGTCCTTGGGATTTTGAAGTTATAAGTCCGATTATCAAATTTCTACAATAAACTGTTGTGCAGATAATTAGATGCCCTGGTCTGTACATGAGCTTCCTTTATGCATATAAACTACATGTCTCATTAGATGTATTTTAAGATCTAGTGGAGAAAGAGAGGATGGATCCAGTTTACACATATATGCTTCTTTTCGTGAGCTTTCTTCCAATGGACAGTAATCATATGTTAGATGTGGTATATGGTATGTTTCTTGTACACACTTAGGTTGAGGTAATTTTCTGTTTCCTTTGGAAAACTCATTAAAAAACATAAGCAATTGATTTCTATGAGCTCTTTTGTATTTACTTTACCATTGAAATCATTTTTAATTTATAATGGTGATTCCCTGGAGAGTATAAATTGCACTCTACTGGTAGATTGTCACTTGTCTCACACTGCACCTCTTCTGTAGCAATAAACACCAAGTACCAGGGTAGAGGGAATAAAATTGCACTTCATACTGTTATGGATGCACCTTATCTCTATTAAGTGTGTACCCCCACGTACAAATATACATCTTAAACAAATATTATACCTCTTTATCATTCTCAATATACCTCATTAATTATTCTAATGTACCTCAATACAAGTTTCATGAATAAATATCATCGAAGCCCTCGTATGTACTGTATACATTTTTTACGTACAAAAACGCAATTTACTTGTAAATAAAATAAAATAAAATATATGGTCTCAAATGTAACTTTTCATCAAACTCGTTCTGGGGTATCTAGTAATTGTTAATGAAGTATATTAAAAATGATAAAGAGGTATAACCAATTCATCTATGTGGTATATGAGGAGCGGGAGTATGTACTCCCAGGAGTATATCCCTAAATTCATCTATGCATCATATTTTTTGCGTACTCCTTTTTACGTACAAATGTGTACATATTTCACAAATATAGTAAAGACTATGGGCTCACTTGCAAATTTTTCATGTACCTCACTTTGGAGTATTTTAGATCGTACATTAACATACTAAAAATGATAAAGTAGTATATATACTACCACATAGAAGCAGCCAGATAGATTTGATATATGATTTCTTTTTTCCTCATCTATTGTTCCTCATCATTATCCTCTGGTTGTTTGGAACTCGACCTCGAGTTATCTTCATAGGGCGTTTCTTCTGGGTGGTAGAGAGTCAAGTCCGCAACATTGAAAGTGTTAGATAATACCCATGTCGCTTGGAAGATCTATCACATAAGCATTATCATTTATCTTCCTCGTAATAGAGAAGGGCCCATACTTTCGCTGCCTAAGCTTCCCTTTAACACCTAAAGGCAGCCTCTCTTTTTGGAGGTAGACCATCACCTCCCCAACTTGGAATGATTTTGGCCTCCTTTTACAGTCAGCAAGTTGTTTATATTTCTGATTTTGTGCTTCCAAATCACCATGAATCTCTTCAAATAGCTCAGTGTAATTATCAACAAAGGACAATGCTGATTTTGAGTTTTCCCTTGATGGTAGCTTCACCAGGTCCACCACATGTGTTGGAACTTTAGTGCAGACAATGGAAAAAGGACTCCTTCCTGTGGATCTATGCTTGGAGTTAATTGTAGGACAACTCTGCAAGAGATAAAGCCAAATCCCATTGCCCCTTTCTTTCTCCACAAATGCAACGGATCAGATTACCCAAAAATTTGTTCACCACTTAAGTTTGTCCATCTGTTTGTGGATGGCAGTGCTGAATTTTTTTAATTAGTGTTGAATTGCTTCCACAAAGTGAGCCAAAATGCAGCAAGAAACTTGCTACCACGTTCTGAGGCGATGGACCTTGGAACTCCATGAAGTCTGACCACTTCTCGAAAGAATAGGTTTGCCACATGATGAGCATCCATTGTCTTGTGACATGGGATGAAATGAGCCATCTTAGAGAATCTGTCTATGACCACAAACACAACATCACTCCCTCGTCTTGTTCTTGGCAAGCCCAAGACGAAGTCCATAGGGATATCCTCCCATGGAGCAACAGGAACAGGCAAAGGCATGTATAACCCTGTGTTCTGAACTTGGCCTTTGCAGGTTTGACATATGGGGCATCGCTAAATAAACTTTCCAGCATCTCTCTTTAGTTGTGGCCAAAAGTAACAAGCCTCCAGGTTAGCGATAGTCTTGTCGCGTCCAACATGGCCACTAAGATATCACTTGAATGGAGCTCTCTAACCAGTTTGTCACGTAGAGAACTTCTTGGCATGCACAAATGATCATTTTTGAAGAGATAGCCTTCTTGCGCCAAATAGTCATCACCTAACGGCTGGCCCCTTGTGTGCTTCACCCAAACATGGCCAAAGTCTTCATCATCCTCAAACAACTCTTTATTTGATCCACGCCTAGAAGTTCAGACTCCAAAAGAAATCAAGAGGCATGGACGACGACTCAAAGCATCTGCCACTCCATTAGTTGTTCCAGATTTATGCATGATGAGATAATTAAACCTCTCCAGATATGTTGCCCATCTTGCTAGCATGCGATCAACATGCTTTTGATTTCTAAAATGCTTCAAGGATTGATGGTCACTGTAAACAATGAACTCTTTAGGCAGCAAATAGAGTTCCCAAATTTTCAAAGCTCTGAAAACGGCATACAATTCTTGCTGATAAGTACTACATTTCTTCAAGTTGAGTAGAGCTCATTTTCCTTTAGTACTCCTAGCACCTTCCGAATGTGATCAAAGTGTTCATCCTCATCCTTGCTATAGATCAAGATGTCATCAAAATAAACCACAACAAAGTGGGATAAGAAGGGCCAAGGGACTTGGTTCATCAATTGCATAAAGGTACTTGGTGCATTTGAGAGTCCAAATGGCATGACTAGCCATTCAAACAACCCTTCTTTGTCTTGAAGGCTGTTTTCCATTCATCCCTGGGTTTGATACGAATTTGATGATATCCGCTTCTTAAATCTAGCTTTGTGAACACTCTTGCTCCACTAAGCTGATTCAACGTATCATCTAGACGGGGAATTGGGAATCTATGCCATACACCATCTTGTTAATGGCTCTGCTGTCCATACACATGCGGCAAGATCCATCTTTCTTGGGCGTGAGCAGGGCTGGTACAACACATGGGCTAATACTTTCTCGAATGTGCCCCTTTTGCAGCAATTCCTCCACTTTCTCGTTCAATATTACCATGCTCTTTTGGTCTCATTCGATAGTGTGGAAGATTAGGAAGACTTGCTCCCAGAATTAAGTCAATTCTATGTTGAATTCCTCTCACCGGTGACAGGCCTTGCAGCTCTCCAAGTATGTTATGAAATTCTGCTAATAAGCCACGTCCGGGTGCTCTTCTCCTTTTACAATAAGTGCAACACACACATCTGCCTCCTTCAAGTCTTCCATAAACTCATTAGAGATGTGGGAGATAGTTAACATACATTCCCCCTCCTCCTTAAAGATATTACCATCAGTTTTGTTTGGTAGAATAATGATCTTTCTCTTGTTCCAAATGAAAGACTAAGAATTTTTCTTGCCCTTGTGTGTGGTATCCACATCAAATTGCCAAGGTCTTCCTAGAAGGACATGACTGGCATCCATATCAACTACATCAGACAACACATTTGAGCGATAATGCTTGACCAAAGAATGTGGCAGGTTGCATTGTTTGGTGATTCTCATATTCACTCCTTTCTTGATCCACCCAATAGTGTAGGGTGTTTGGATGATCATGAGTCTCAAGCTTTAAATGGTTCACCAACTTCTGGGAGATAAGATTCTCGCAGCTACAACTATCAATCACTAATTTGCATACCTTGCCATTCACCGTGCATTTGCTCTCAAATATTTTCTTCCGTTGTGTGTCATCAAGTTGTGATGTGGAACATAGGAGACGCTGAATCACACATACCTCCTCATCACCTTCTTGACAGACGTCCTGTCCATCTATATCCTCAGATTCGTATTCTTCCTCATCGCCTTCACCATCTTGGATAGTTGTGTTAACAAATTTCCTCAATGGGCAACCGCTGGATATGTGTCCCTCTTAACTGCATTTATAGCATTTTGGGCCTTCATTCGCCTTAACCTTGCCTCTAGTTTTCTTTGGGATGGGCTGTTTTGCCTTTGGTGGAGCGGTCTTTTCTTCCACTCTATTAGTGTGACTCCTGGATGAGCCTTCAGCATGAGGACATGTAGTCTTAGTTGTCTTTCTTGTCCTCACAAACCTCTCGGCCTTTAAGGCTAGAGCATGTGCTTGATCAATGGACCAGATTTGTTGCACCATATCGATCTTGAATAGCATCATTGTGACCATTGATGTACCTCGCAACTTGTTAATCTGCAATTTCGGTAAGGTTGCACCTCACTTGTAGCCTTAGAAACTCCTCCGTGTAATCTGAAACAGTCCTATTCCCTTGAATACAGTTTTGAAATTGGATAAATAGGATCTGATAGTAATCAGCAGGAAAAAATCTCCCTTTCAAAAGACTCTTCATTTGCCGCCAAGTTCTCATACGAGGTTCTCCTCTCAGCCTGTGCTCTTCTTGAACGCGGTGCCACGATGCACCGGCTCCTCCTTTCAGCTTGTACGCGACCAAAGGAACTCTACGATCTTCCGGAACCTCCATGACCTCGAAGAAAGTCTCCACTTCATATAACCAATCAAGGCACCCTTCAATATCAATATTTCCATTAAAAGTTGGGATCTCAGCTTTCACCTTGTATGTATCCCTCGCATATGTAGGGTTGGGTACTCTCCGATATGCATAGAGATCAGGTTCTTCAAGGGCATCATCGTATTCTTCACCTTCAGAAGTTTCAACATAAATTGGCCTTCTTGAAGTACGCTGAATTGCACGTTGTTGTGGTGGTCTTGCTCCAAGATACCTCCCCTTCTTCGTCGTTGAACATCTTCTTTAGATGAATCTTCTTCATTGGCAGCAGGGGAAACACCCTTTCTTATCATCTCAACCAGCTGATTGAATTTCCGATTAAGATCTTCACACAGCTCTTTGATCTGTTGTTCTGCAACATCCATCATCTTCTCCGATTGCTCCATTGCTTGCTGCAATTCGCTCTCAAAGAGAACATCAAGAACTAGTATGGATCAACGGGGCTCTGTTACCACAAGCAGCACAAGCTTGTGGAGGAGCAACTCCACTTTGCTGCTACAATGTGTTCAACACAAGTGTTGGAAGGAACAACTTCAACGTCTTGTGCTAGATATCGCTCTAGAGGCAGAGATAGCGCCGATATGGCTGCAGGAGTTCAATCCAAAACTCCTAGAGCACAAGATCTAGTCCAAGATCTTAGATAAAAACAAGTTCTACTATAGGTAGTGGGTACATAGTCTGGGTTACAAACTAGAGGTGAGGACCTCTATTTATAGGGCTTTGGGAAGTCTTCACATCTCACTTCTATTTATGGCTAAAACACTCTAGAAAACATTGCTTAATATTCACCATTCTACTCATAGCTAGAAGACTCTAGAAAACAATTGCTAGGGTTGAGAAAAGAAATACTAGACTAGAGTAGAGATATCTTGAAGCAGCCAGACAGATTTGATATATGATTTTATTTTTATTTTCCTCATCTATTATTGCTCATCACACATGGTAGTATATGAGACGGGGGTGTAACTACACCTGGTTGTAGGATGTATTTTCCTTATATATTACACATGACTTGGGGTACAAGGATGAACACATAGCCGAATACAGACTCCTAGGCCAATAGCAATACTCCTTAACACTCCCCTCAAATGCAAAGCGGATGGAATAGCATTGCATTTGATGAAGTGTAACACTAGAAGAAAATAATAATCCAAAATCCACGTCTTGAGAGTGTCGTTGTAGCATGGAGAGTCTAAAAAACCTGTCGAGTCAAGCCAATAGGAATACTAATACTCCTTAACACTACCCTTAAATGCAAAGCAGATGCAATTGCGTCGCATTTGAAGAAGTATAACACTAGAAGAAAATAATAATCCAAAATCCGCGTCTTGAGTGTCGTCGTAGCATGGAGTCTTTAAAACCTGTCAAGTCAAGCCAATAGGAATAACGAGAAGATGGCGCATCAGAGGAAGACACCACATCAGTAGAAGATACAAGATAAGTATCAAAGAGAAGATGTGTTGTCAAAAGAAGATGGCACATCAAAGGAATGAAGCATTGCGCATAAAATCATAGCCCAAGAAAACCGGCGGCTAAAGAAGCTCGGCGGCAAGAGAATGGGCGTAGATTTTCAATGCAAAAAGAGGCCAAGGCGATGGCGATGAGGATGGTCTCCACCATTGGTAACACGAGGGATTAAAACATATCCCGACGATGACAACATTGTGCCTATTTCTTTTTACAGCCAACGGATCTGGATAGGGGGAGCCTTTTGGCGGCTAAAGGACCACAGACTGCAGATTTAGCGAATGGTGGAGAAAGGCCCAGTGCCAGCTAGCAGGTCCAGTGGTCAGAGGAAACAGCGGCGAGCAGGTCTAGCAGGGTGCGGGAGCGGCGCACTGGGCAGTCTCCTGGTGAACAGCAGCGGCAGCCAGGAGCTTGAAGTTTGACATCAGCAGCCGTCCTGGGGAGAGGAGGGAATGTCAATCTGGGGACTACAAGCTCCTCGTCACGAGCGCTAGTACAGGAAAAGGAGGTAGCAGCCCAGTCCAAGGAGGAGATGGGCGATCCAAATCGGGATGGCTACCTGGCGTGACCGGTGTGCGAGAAGATGCGCACGAACCAACAGAGGAGACTGAGATTGATTCAAGGATAAAGCACGAGTTGCATGGTCCCCCCCCCCCCCCCCCCCCCACACACACACACACACACCCACCAAAACCATAGGCTCTAATACCATGGATGAATGCAACTTATCTCTATTGTATCCCAAGGAGCAAAGTGCAATATTACTCCCTCTACCATGGTGTTTTGTGTTTATTGTTGCAAAAAGTGGTGATGTGTGCCACACGTGGCAATCTACTTGGTGCAAAGTGGGAGTTACGCTTCCCTGAATAATGCTATCTCTTGGTAAAGCTTGATGATCATAGTTTCAATTATTGCAGTCACTTGAAAGTGTTGAGGAAGCTTTGGTTAAGTTAGAAAATTTGCTTCAAGAATTGCATCTTTCCAGTTCCAACTCTGGTAAGGAGGATCTAAAGGCTGCATGTTCCGATCTAGAAATGATCAGAAGACTGAAGAAGGAAGCAGAATTTCTTGAGGCTTCCTTTCGAGCAAAAGCAGAATATCTGGAGGTGAGCTTAGTATTTTTACTATTTTTCTTCTACTGCAATTATCTGCAGTAGACATGTACTTTCCTATTTGAAAATAGTCAGTCTTGCATACAAGTAACGCGATCACAGTGATTTCTTGAGGTATTTCACTGCATAAGGGTTGAGGAGTGCATTCCACCAACTATGGTGGCTATGAAGGACTCATTGTTCCTTGCACTTTTTGAAGAGAACACTAGATCTCATTTCTTTTGGTTTTCCAATAGAAGTAGTTTAGGCTCCTGAGCTCCTTTCTAACTGGTTCTGGGGATGATTTATTTGTTTGAAAATGTTTGTCCATCCTTCCACATGCTGCAATTGTACATGGTTTATATCATGAACATGAAGTTATTTAGTTGATTCCAGTAATACTACCATGACTCTAAAGTTTTTGATGGTTGACTATCATTCCAGTAAGGCACGCAAACATGAACCCCAATTGTATGGTCAATAATATCATAGGGTGACACAATAACGATTTTACACAACCATGATACATGTGCTAAAGTTTTTGATGGTTGACTAGGCTGATACTATTAGCAGAGTGTTACCTCCTGCTGGCGAGGGAGAACACGGAAAGACGGGCAGCGTGGTTAATGAGGTTTTAACACCACAAAAACCAGTAAATAGGTGATATTCTCTTGTAACTAATTCATTATGGTTGTGATAGGTGATTTGACGGTGAAAATAAATGATTTCCGGTTTTTGTTATTTTTATTATGTTAGGATGGAGAACAATCGTCGTCCGTTTTGGGACATTTTTGGTACGACTTCTGGAAGGAAAATTGTGCCAGCACAACAAGCTGTGGATCAGGATGTATGAATTTGTGCATTATCTTCTCTACATCATTTCTCTGCATTCGGGGCAGCGTGATTCTCCTCTATGGTTTGTGGGGTCGCTGGGTGGGTCATTGAGCTGCCGCAATGGGTGTGTGTGACACAGCTTTGCTGGTACTGGGACAGCATGCAGTCACCACGCAGCCCCACACACGTTCACACCTCTGACTACATTCCCCGCATCATATCAGTGCCCATGTTTTATTATTCGTAAGAAAGCGCCCACATTTTGTCCACCAATCAGTCTCCAGCTCATGTTGACCGCCCACACACGTAAAAGAAGAGAAAAAATAGGCAGCACACATACACAGGCCTTACCCATCAATGACATTACGTGGGGCTGGCCCAACTAAAATCAGCAGCAAACTATGTGCCTATCGCTGGGCGCGGCGGAGTGCGCCGTTGCTTCTAGTCATCATCACCTATTATGCAAATGAGTTTTTGTAAGAAGTACATATTACTGGAAAATAATATCTATCTTCAACAATTTTATCTCAAAAGATGTTTTCTTGCACCATGTTAAACTTTCTTATAGGATTTCCCTGTTTTTTTCATCTGTGGAAGGCTTCTGCTGCCAAGGTGGATCAAATAGACATGGAGTCAAATGACATCCGCCGCTTCGAACAGTTGAGACGTGAGTTGATTGAGTTAGAAAGGAGAGTGCAGAAGAGTACAGATGGTGCTAAAAAAGAGGAGGTGTGCTTGTTTAACATATATTTTTAGATAGCAAACGAGAATGCAGTTGGTATTTGAGCCAACACTTGAACCTGAGACTCTGCAACCTCCATGGAAACGACATGACAATCAATCAGTCATGTTCTATTTGCGGTTCTGTTACATACCATGACCATACCATAATGGCTGGCTTTGTTAATGTAGAAGTTTCTTCAGCTTTGACGAGTTATTCATCCAGCCATGTCCTGTTTTCAGTTCCAGGAAACGGAGGTTCCAGATGAAACAATGAGCCCTTCTGAGTCAGCACCCCCTCTGTCAGGGCCTTCTGGTTCCGTAATCAAGAAAGAAAATGTTATTACAAAATCGGTAGAGAAAGTTAAGGAGAGTACAACGGTATGACCATTTGAATTTTATTCATCCTGCATAAGAAAATCCTGTAACATAGTTACTTCCACAAACATTCAAAACAACTTGTGCATTTGGCCATTTCTTTACCATATTTTGTGTTGTTTTCTGACATTAACGATGCTTGATGGCATCACAGGGTGTTAATATTTTCTATGGTGATAAATTTTGACAACACACAACAGTATTAGTTGACTGATATGATTGCGAATTATTTTGGTAGGGAATCTAATAGTCTAAGTAGCTGTTGCCTCTTTTAATTCCTTGCATTAAACTAATAATAGTATTAATAAAGGGTTAAAGTCTATTTCATCTTCTTTGTGCTGCACAGATTGTGTTGCAAGGGACACAGCTCTTAGCAGTTGATACAGGAGCTGCTATGGGTTTACTGAAAAGATCTCTTATTGGGGAGGAACTAACTCAGAAGGAGAAGCAGGCTCTTCAGAGAACCCTGACAGATTTGGCATCTGTCGTTCCAATAGGAATACTCATGCTTCTACCAGTGAGTATTTCTTTCGGATTTGTACCTTCTGAACATGTTATGTGGGGGCAGACATATAAGCGTCGTGGTCGCCACCCGGCGCCTCCGCAGTCTAGTTCAGAGATGTTAGCAACCCAGGCCCAGCTCCCGGTCCATCGGCATATGTTTGGACGTTTCCGGTGCGCATCGGACACTCCACTACAAGCGGAGAGCCCACAACATCCCAAAAGACCGGACTGAAGGGAGTGTGGCACTCTCCCTTATAAAGAGGTCCTAACCTCCTCCCATATCCGAGGTGGGACTAAAGTCACTGGCATTGCCCAAGGTCAGGTTCCTGACACCCCACCCCCCCTAGGGAAGCCCCCCATAGGGTGGCGTGGGGCCCAGCTCTGATACCACTTGTTAGCAACCCAGGCCCAGCTCCCGGTCCATCGGCATATGTTTGGACGTTTCCGGTGCGCATCGGACACTCCACTACAAGCGGAGAGCCCACAACATCCCAAAAGACCGGCCTGAAGGGAGTGTGGCACTCTCCCTTATAAAGAGGTCCTAGCCTCCTCCCATATCCGAGGTGGGACTAAAGTCACTGGCATTGCCCAAGGTCAGGTTCCTGACACCCCACGCTTCTGAACATGTTATGTGGGGGCAGACATATAAGCGTCGTGGTCGCCACCCGGCGCCTCCGCAGACTAGTTCAGAGATAACACCAATACAAGATGGAACCGCTCTTGGTAATCCTCCAGATTAGGGGAACGCATCATCAGGAAGAATTCCTATTGATGGGGATTGCTACTGCAAGCAGAGTCCTTGGGTGGAATTACTATTGATAGGAAAGCTACAGGTTAGTCCGTATAGAATAGACCATAGTTTCGTTCGTATTAGACATGGAGTCAGAGCTCAGAGTCCGTTTGTAAGGGCAGACCCTCTATATATGAGGTAGCCACACACAACATCTGCACCTATTGGCGGGGGCACCTCCCTTCGGCACAGGGCGTCGCGGCGGGGCTAGGCTGGTGGTGTGGCCGGGCGGCTGTTCTGTGGCGGCTACGTGGCGTACGCGACGTTCCTCTCCTCCCGCCTCCGAAGCGTCTTCCTTGAGTTCCTGTGCGAATCCGGCTGGTCAGGCTTCAGATCCGGCCGTCCTGGTGGCTGGCAGCGGCGCCGGATTGCGTCCGCGTCGGCCCGTGGAGCGTGGTGGTATGTGGATCCTCTACCCCGCGGGGGCTCAACCTCCTGGGAGTTCGTGGCCGTGGCCAGGGGGGCAGCGGCTGCTTCCTTTCCTCGCTCGGTGGTCGGGGCACCGCCGGGGTGGATACCCGTCTCGTCTTGGCGGGTGGGGGAGGTTGGGGAAGGCTGCTCCCAGTCAGATCTGGTCCCCTGTGATCGATTTGGGTTCGCTGGTCGCTGCCTAGTGGTGGTGGCACTGGCGTGGTGTGCGGCTTCATCCATGGTATGCCGTGGGACTGGAAAGGAGGAGCCTTTCCATCCCGCCGCCGGTGAGAGGGGTTGTCAGGGGTCGGTGCGGTTGTGCGGGGTCGAGGGTGGGACCTTGGACGCCGGGGCGGCGGCCTTGGGTGGCGGTCCGTCAGATTGGCTTCTCAGCAGGTGTCTTGGCGGCGGTGATGGTTGCATCCTTTGGCCGTGTGGGTGGCAGAGGATGTTGCGTTCAGTGATCCTTGGCAGTGGCGGTTCCCAGATCGTGCTCTGGAGGTCTTGTTTGGTGGCGGCATGTCTTTCTTCTGGGTAGATAGGTACACGGAGTTCCTTGGGTGGCATGGGTGAGAGGTACTAGGTGAAAACCTTGTGCTTCGGTGCCAACGACGGTGATGCTTGTGGGTGCCATTTCCCTCTTGAGGGCGTCGTTGCGGTCCCTCTCGCTGAGCCAGGGCTCCGGGTGAAAACCCTTGACTGACTCCTCGGTCTCGACGGCGATGACGCGCGGTTTCATCTTCCTCCTTAGGCGTCGTCGTGGAGCCCAGTTTTCCTCCAGCACACCGTGTTGTCATCGGCGGACTTATTCGGATCCTGACTTGAGGTTTCCTCGACTCTGGCGTGTGTGGTTGCACTTGCCTCCGTATCTTCTACACGGGTCCTCGTTGGCGCCACCCATGGTCCTCGCTATTCGCTTGCAGGTTCGGGCTCCACGATCCGGAGCGGGAGGGCAGGGGCCACTCTCCGACGACAACTTGGTGAGTGTGGCGGAACGAGGTCCGGCGATTTCCCCTGGTGGCTAGTCATCTTTGTCGGTAGTCTAGGGTGCTTTGTGGTAGGGTGTGGATTCTCCTGTATTTCTTGCTTTCTTTCGATCTGCTTTGTAAGAGGTTCTCCTCATCACCATGAGTTTGGCTGTGTTGCTTTATATATAAAGCGGGGCGAAAGCCTTTTTCCATATATCCGAGCAATGCCTTCGACAAGGTAACGACGTAAAAACATCGCCATTGCGAGGTATAACTGACTCATGTCAGACCTAGGGTGCTCGAGTAGCACTACCATCGACGTCACTTATGTGTTGTTGCTATCACTTTTCCGCGATCCCAGCAGCTACATGTGATGTGCGACCGCGGCTGCTGCACAACCATCCCTCTGCGTCAAGCCGTCGTCCATAGTTTGCAACTCCCCACTAAAGTCAACCACCGAATCTAGAGAGAGGACCCTCGGGAAGACCTTTCGGTGGCCACCGCAAACCATGGTAGTTTGGTTCCTTCTCCAGCCAAGGTCCTTGAAGCCAAGCTGTACAGAGGTGTGTGGCAAGTGCTTATTCAGTGGGAAGGCCTTCCAGCTTCAGATGCTTCATGGGAAGATGTTGAAGCTTTCAAGCGTCTTTATATTGTGTTCCAGCTTGAGGATGAGCTGTTCGTCGACGGAAGGAGAGATGTTATGTAGGGGCAGACATATACGGGTCATGGTCATGGTTGCCACTCGGCGCCTCCACAGTCTAGTTCAGAGATAACACCAATACAAGATGGAGCCTCTCCTGGTAATCCTCCAGATTAGGGGAACACATCATCAGGAGGAATTCCTATTGATAGAGTCCTTAGGTAGACTTATTACTAGTGATAGGAAAGCTATAAGTTAGTCTGTATGAATAGACCATAGGTTTGTTCGTTAGTCAGAGACTCAAGAGTCGGTTTGTAAGGCAGACCCTCTATATATTATATATAAAAATGAGGTAGCCACCGTGAGATTTAATGAAGCAGAGAATTAGAAGACACCCCTTCTTTCTCTGCCCCTCAGCTCCTCACGCATAACATCTGCACCTAGGGCCTCCAGCCCTAGCTGCATCTTCCCTTCCATGGCTCCCAAGTGCTCCCATATTGATCCTAATCTAATCCTCCCCTACAGATTGCGTTCCCACAAATCAAGCTGTAGGAGAAAAAGTCTCCGGAGGTCCATAGTGTTTCTTTCTTCCAGTTTTGTGCCATAATCCTGTAATCTCTTTGCTTCATCCACTGTTACCCATACTGACTAGACAATCCAATCTCGTTTAACGCCAAGTTGTGATGGTCAAGGATTTTGTTTTGTGCGCCTAAGAGTGTAAATCATATTTCTTAGCTTGTGAACTTCGTCTTTAGTGCAGTTGTCTCCATGTCAGAGCATTATAAACAGGTGCCTTTTGTTTCCAGGTTACTGCTGTTGGGCATGCTGCTATTTTGGCTTTTATCCAGAGATATGTGCCTTCCATGGTTTGTAACTCTGTACAAACCCTTATTACTCCCCTCGTTGCAACATGTAAATGTAAGTGTATATTTGTGTATTGTAGATCCCATCCACATATGGCCCCGAGAGGTTAGATCTCCTCAGGCAGCTTGAGGAAGTGAAGGAAATGAAATTGTCTGAAGGCAGCAGTGAAGATATTTCTGACGCAGTTGGTTTGAGAGGTGACCAAGTGAAATAAGCTGACCATGTACAGATGGACACAAGTATATTTCTGATTGTCTTTTCTGTAAAGAGTAAGTAACAATTTGACTTGTGCACGCTTGTTGCATTTCTTCATTTCCTTGTTTTTAGTAACTGCCTGCATTCTGGCTTCCTTAGAACTAAAACTGCTCCACTTAGTTAACCACACTATCTGCTTACAAATGTTTGTCCTTTGCCTGTGATGAACTTTCTCCAAGTATGACTACTAATTGTAGGTTCACAACACAACACAGCCTCTCGTAATGCACATTAACAGAAGTTCTAGATTGTACATGTATTTACTCCCTATGATCCATATTAATTGACACTGGGTTAGGTCAAAGTTAGTACAACTTTGTACTAAACCAGAGGGAGTATTTATTTTTGCAAACAGTCCATGTGAAAAAAATGATAACTTTACTTTCTTCTGAAAAATACATTCAAAACATCATAATTTTTCTGAGTTACACTTATAGATACATGTTAAAGTCTGCAACATACATAATACAAATCATGCTTCAACTAAGAGGGACCAGAGTATATGATTTTTTACAAAGAGATACAACTCATATAGGTCCTCTTCTTCGGAGACTTAAAATTCAAAAAGGCTCTTTGTTTCACTTAAAGATGCTGTTCCTTTGTAGCGCTTTTGCCTGTAATTATCTCACAGATGATGCTCTGAACCATTTTCTCAACATTTGTGTAGTGTTTTTGAACAAGAGGCGGGAGGGTTCGTTTCCTTGTACTCTATTCCTAGAAGACCTCTCAGTGCATGCTGATGGGAGTACAGCTACACATGTTACAACCATACGATGCATGGGCATACGTTGAGGGGCTATTCTTCCTAAAGTTATATGCCTTTGTAGATCTTTGTCCATACTTAATAGTTACAACTTACAAGATTATTAGGTGCCCACTTAGCATTTATGATCAACGTCCAAGTTCCTTTTGCATAATGGCTTTGTAGAGTAGGCATTTTGATAAGTGGATCGAATACCTAGCTAGATATTTGTGTATTGTTAGGAAAGCAAAACTTTATTGAAGGCCCAAGCGGCATATATATATATATATATTATACATGACTTGAGGTGCAAGGAAACTAAACTAACACACCCCCCCCCCCCCCCCCCCCCCCCCCCCCCCCCCCCCCCCCCCCCCCCCCCCCCCCCCCCCCCCCCCTCAAATGCAAAGCGTATGCAATAGCATTGCATTTGAAGAAGTGTAATACTAAAAAATAAATAAATCCAAATCCGTGTCTTGAGAGTGTCGTCGTAGCATGAAGAGTCTTCAAAACTTGTCGAGTCGCCAAAGGGGGTAACGAAGAGATGGCACATCAGAGGAAGACACCGCATCGATAGAAGATACAAGAAAGTATCAAGAGAAGATGGGTTGTCGAAAGAAGATGGCACATCAAGAGAGTGAAGCATTGCTTAAAGAATCATGGCCCATGAAAACTGACGGCGAAAGAAGCACGGCGGGAAGAGAATGAGCTTAGATCAACAATGCAAAGAGAGGCCACAGAAATTCTATTGAGAGGACAAAATTTCAATGGATTTGATGGACGCAGTGGAAAACAGAGAAAACTAATCTGCCAAAAAAAAGGAACACCCTAGATAGAAGTAGATGTAGGAGACCGGCATCATCCAAGCAGCAGTGAGCAGCACGCAAGTAGCAGTAGTAGCCAGGAAAACTAGCAGAGGATGAACCACGCACGTGGCAGCAAGCGAGCAGGCCTGCGGATGCACACAGCTAGAGCAGCGCGCACATCAGCAGAAATTGAGCAGCACGCTGTGCAGTAAACTGTCAGGCATGCGCGCTAGCGGAGGAGAGCTACGTGGAAGCCGGCCTGAAGGACGAAGGCAGCAGCGTGGGTGGAAGAAGCAAGCTGGCAGCTGCGCTTCACACCCCTGTTGACGGAAGACAGCAGGCGCGTCCTGTGACGAAAAGCAGCCGCAGGCGTTACCATGTCCAACCAGATCGATCTTGGTCGGCTTGAGCAGCAGCCTTCGTGCGCAGCCGAGCGCTGGCCCGAGCGGAGAGCAGGGAGGCTGAGAAGACGGCCGGGTGTCGTTCAATCTGGATGAGGAGACATCGATGGGGTAGCGGCTGGCTTCGATCTGGAGTCACAGGAGCGTCCGTCGATGAAGAAGAACACGGACATCCATCGAGGGTCCCAATCCAGGAGGCGGCCCATGGCTGCCCGGCAGCGAGTACGTAGAGGCCCAGCGGTGCATCGATCCAATCGGAGCCGAGTTGATGCAGGGGACGGCTGGGCTGAGTTCGACCGGGGTCGAAGGAGACAACCATCGCTGGTTGTGGAGCGGAAGACGAGAATATCGATCGGGAGAGGAGTCAGGAGACTAGCACGAGGGTAGGCGGATCGTGACACAGATCGAAAAAAAAGTTTCGATCAGGAGAGAGGACGAGTTGCGACGTTCCGGAGACCTAAACCTGCAACTTAACTTTATCGAAGGCCAAGGGGCATATATATATTACACATGACTTGAGATGTAAGGAAACTAAATATAGATTAATAAAGACTCATAGACCAATACTAATACTCCTTAACATGTATCACATGTTGTCATGTAATCCCATGTTTTTTTTTTCTCGAGAAAACTTCCAATCTATTCATCTTTAATCATGGCAATACAACGAACACCAGAAATAAAAATTACATCCAGATTCGTAGACCATCTAGCGACGACTACAAGCATTGAAGCGTGCCGAAGGCGCGCCGCCGTCATTGCCCCTCTGTTCATACATGAACTTGCAATTTCGTACATGTCGCAAAATCGCTTTAGTTTTTTTGAACACAGTAGACGTAAGCGTCATACACACACATACATTCACCTCTATAAATGCATGCATGCACACTGTACCACTATGAGCTCCTTTGAGAGATTGAGCTGGCACATCATCTTAGATTGATGAAGATATTATAGGAGCCTCTATAGTCGACGGGAACGTCTACTCACACTGAATAAACATCGTCGGAAAGACTAAACTAAAATGCGAGCAACTGTGCCAAGTTTAAGATTTGAACTCCGATGGGCTGGTTTCACCACAAGAAACCTAACCATCTGAGCTAGACTTAGTTCATCAAAATCGCATTAGTTGATCAATTAACTTTGCGGTGGGTGTGATTTCATATAAAAGTAGTCAAGCCGAGCCCACCTTGCTGACTAACTCTACTTGCGATCAAGCATCTCTTATGAGTTTTCTGGTGGGATTTCTATTTCTACACAGCTTCTTTTCCCCGCACCCCTAGGTCGCCTCTGCCCAGGGCGACGCAAGGGAAGCTTCCTCGCACGGAACCGCCGGCACCAATGCTTTCTTCCCACCCGCCGTCGCCGGAAGACGCCGCCGGGCGAAGCCTGTGTGGCTGGCGGCGGTAGGGCCCATCTTTCGTGGCCTTCCCTTGCTTTGTGGGCGCCAGGACCTGGTGGCGGCCGGCGGCGTCCTGGTTCGATGTGCATCTGGGCGTACGGCGGCGGGACTCGGCGAGCGGTGGTCGATGGAGGTCAAGGTTCGTCTCGTGGCGGCGCTCTCCTGCCAGATCGGGGAGATTCAGTGCTTGCGACCATGACCAGGATGGGGTCGCTGGCCTCGACCAGATCTGGCCGTGGCTGGTGGCTGGACGTGTCCGTGATGTCCGGTGGCTGGCATCGGGTTGCGGACGGCGCGGTGGCGGGTGCGGCACGTCGGCAACCGGGCGGATCTTGACGGGTTCTTCTGATCACGTCGGGATTCAACCCTTTGTCTGGGTCCTTGACACCGCAAGCAACTCCGGGGGAAACCCTCGATCTCATTGGGATCGAGCGATGGCGGTGCTTTGGCGTCGTAGTCCCTCTTGAGGGCATTGTTTCTGGAGTTTGCTCCGGTTGAAGGGACCAGCGACGCCGACGGCGCATAGCCTGGTGGCGCGACTGCTGATGAAAATCGCGTCGACTACAGTCATGGCAGACGATGGCGACGTCTCTGATGTCGTTTCCTTGTTGAGGCATCGTTGCTGCAGTTTGCGTCATCATGCTCGGGATGCTCTGGCGGAAACCCTAGATCTGGGTCTCCCGGATCGGATGATGACGATGCCTTTGGTGTCATTCTCCCTCCTGGGGGCATCGTTTTGGAGCAAGTGCTAGTTGGAGGGGACTAGAGGAAGAGTGGTGGTACATCTACCGCAAGGCCGACGGCGGATCTCGGTGGCATGGCGCTGCGGAGTTTCAGTGACGGGCGCATGTGGATGGATACGTGCAGGATGATGGTGTTGTCTGGTGCCATGGTGGCGTAGACGGCAGGCCTGGCAAGGTCGATGCGTCAGTGTCTGCTTTGCAGATGGATCGGTGAAAGACGGCGGTGACGGCCTCTGTGAGTGCCGGACCGGTGTGTGCCCCAGCAACGCGGCTTGATTGGGGCCTCTAGGTTAAGATGTTAGGCTTTGGTGCGATGTCTGTTTGGTATTAGGCTCGGACTATCGGCACCCCTTCATCAAGTGGATAGGAGTAGCGATAAATGTTGCCAAGATGGTGGCTTCAGACTACCCGATGTATTAATTTGTAAGGTCTTTATGAATAATTAATAAAATGGCTGCATGCAGCGCCCAGATGCAAAGGCCGGGGTCATCCTCTTTTTCTAAAAAGCATCTCTTATAAGTGTTGCCAACGTGTGTGTGCGTGGTGTGGACGGTGTGCATGGCGTGCGTGCACGCTGTGTTCTGCCAACGGCATCCGGAGTTAGCACCGAAGTACAAGGGCATGCGTGAGGCGACTCGGGGGCGGGGGCTAACTCTGGCACCCCGGCAGGCCGCTTTTGGGCTGGCAACGTCGCCGGCGGCCGATGTCTCATCCGGATCGAGATTCACATGCCCGGGATCGGACTCCGAGGAGGAGATGCCGACGGTAGGCGTTCAACTGGCTTTTAAGGTACCGGGAATCGAAGGTGGATGCGAGGAGTGGAATACGGTGACTCGCCAGCGGAAGAAAACTGAAGCGGAAATCGTCAAAGATCTCTGGAACGATGCTGGCTTTCCAACACTGGAGTCGTGCTTCTGGGAACATCGGTCGCCATAGCCACCGGGTGAGCCGCCCATTTGCAGGGAGTAGGAGAGCATGACTGAAGCGGAGGGATTAGAGTTGGATGTTTCGGATACGTCGCCGAGTCCGGCGACCGTGGAGCTCCCCGGCCACAGGTCCACGTTGTTGTCGTCTAGGCTGAGGCTGGGACGCCCGCTGTGACGCCCCCGGCCCGATCGTGCACTAATCATACACGCAAATGCACACGATCAAGCCTAAGGACTCACGGGAAGATATCACAACACAACTCTAAAACATAAATAAGGTCATACAAGCTTTATATTACAAGCCAGGGGCCTCGAGGGCTCGAATACATAAGCTTGCGAACAAGCGTCAGCGGAAGCATCAGATATCTGAGTACAGATATGAAACAGAAACAGAAAGGCCGTTAGAAAGGCGGGGCAAAATAAAACACTACGATCGAAAGGCGAAGGCCTCCTGCCTGGGACCCTCCGATCCTACTCCTGGTCGTCAGTCAACTCGTAGTAGTATCCATCCTCTGGGTAGTAGTAGTAGCGATCGTCGGGGCATCTGTCTCAGGGGGCTCCGTCCTCTGGTCACGTCAAACTGATATGGGGAGAAAAAGGAAAACAAAGCAACCGTGAGTACTCAGAAGTACTCAGCAAGCAAGGATCTACACTACATATGCAACATTATCAAGGGGAGGCTGTATATGTGGACTGGGCTGCAGAAATGCCAGAATAGAGAGAAGGCCTAGTCCTATCGAAGACTAGCATCTTCAGCGGTCTTGCAGCAGTAGAAGAGAGTAGAACAATACCATATAATGTAGCAGTAATAATATCAACCTCACCCAGAGATCCTTTCTCGACTCCCTGCGAGAAAGCAATCCCAGAGCCATACAGTCATCAACCTCGTCCGGAGATCCCTTCTCGACTCCCTGCGAGAAGCAATCCCAGAGCCATACAGTATCCAGGTCTCGTCACAGGTATCCAGTTCTAGTTGTATCGATCGGGATACAACTCCGAGTGTCCTTTACCGTAGGACCGGCTATCGATAGAAGTGTTCTTCCCTGCAGGGGTGCACCAACTTACCCAACACGCTCGATTAACTTCGGCCGGACACACTTTCCTGGGTCATGCCCGGCCTCGGCCAAACGACATATCGCAACCCTACCTACAGCTCAGCAGAGAGGTCCCCGTCGGTCTACATCCTAAGCGCAACGGGGTCTTGGCCATCGCCCCTCACCCTCCGGGTCGTTGCGCACATGGCCCAGATCCAAGCACCACCGCAATGGCGCCAATCACTCCATGCCGCACTGCTGAACTGGACGTCTGACAGAGCTTTCGGCTGATGCATACGATGCAGAACGCCCATACTATGCCCACGTGATGGTTAGTGCTATCAGGCCAGAGGCCTGCTCGGATCAAATATCCAAATCGTTAGGACTAGGGCTTGCGGTAACGAGCAGAGACTCACGAAAGATGTGACCCCGTCGCCCCGTCTTGAGGACTTGCGGCAAGGGCCATGAATGCCCGGCCACGCCTCGTATTCAACACTCGGGCACCATACAGGCAACCCGTCTTCACATCACACGCGGGTACCCCTCAGGGTCGACCCGCCTTTCCAAGTAACATTGTAAAGTCCAAGTATCCGTGTGTCCATAACATCAGGGAATCCGAGGTATCACCCTCATTGAATTACCACTCGATGTATCCGTCAAGGTGAACTAGGAGGAATCACCCTCACTGGGTCCACACTTGAGGTGTTGTACGACAGCGTCGTTATCGGAAGCGGTGAAGGAGGAATCACCCTCGATGACCACGACCGAATAACTACTCTACAGAGTTAACATCAGAAGTGCTACATGAGGTTTCACCCTCGACACTCGATAGTAACGCTGCAGTGTCGTTACAACTAAGGGGGGTGATGTGCGGTGTCGGGTCCTGGTCTTCAATCCCATTGATCGGGTCTTCTGACGATCCAGCGCGGCAGTCGGGATAAGTGGGGTCACTGATAGGTCTCTACCCAGCCTAGACTAAACAGTTTAGGATATGTAGGTAATTATCAACAGCAGGTTACAATGAACAGGCTATGCATCAGAATAGGTAAAGCAGCAGCAGCAGCAGCAATTCTAATGCAAGCATGAGAAATAGAATGGGCGATATCGGTATGCTCAAGGGGGGTTGGGGGGCTTGCCTGGTTGCTCGGCCGGCAAGGGCAAGGTCGTCTATGGTGTCTTCGGATCCGGAGCTGCGTCGGTCTCGGGGACGACGTCGGGGTCGGGGGCTATCGAGAAGAAGAGGGGAGGAAACAGTATAAATATATAGCAAACATGAGCATGACAATACGATACACGGTGCTAGGGGTAGTCTAAACGCAGCATCACACGTAACAGACGACGAGCGGGAGAATATCTGACGATATTTCCCGGGTCTTTGGAATTATCGGACAGAGATAAGGGGAACGGTTGCAAGTTCGGATAGTTAGGGACTGTGTGCGGACGAACGGATCGCGTATCGATCATCGTCTCGTCGTTCTGAGCAACTTTCATGTACAAAGTTTTCGATCTGAGTTACGGATTATTTTTATGATTTTCTAAAGCTTTTATTAATTTTCTGAATTTATTTAAAACGTTGACTAAGTCAAATGGTCCAGTCAGCGCTGACTAGGTCAAGTTGACCAGTCAACTGGGTCAAGGGGACCCACATGTCATAGTCATAATTTAACTAAAACGGTTAGTTAGCTTAACTAGATGATTGTTAACAGGTTTATTAGTTTAGCAAAGCAGAATAATTAACTTAATTAATCCACTAATTAATTAATTATTTATATTATTTTAAACTATTTTTTTTAAAAAAAGGGGCACTGGGCCCCATGGTCAGGCAGTGGCCGGACATGTCCGGGGCCCTGCCATGGCCACTGGACAATGTCCAGCAGGGGAGGGGCAGCGCCCGCGGCGCCAGAGGCCAGGCGGCGCCCGTAGGGCGGCGAGGCCGTGAGGGGGGCGGGGCGGCAGGCCGCCGGTGGTCGCGGCCGGCCCGGAGTTGCGGCCGGGCCGGAGGCAGTGCGGAGCGGTGGCGCACGAGCGGGCAGCGAGGCGGGGGTGAGCGCGTGCCGGGCCAGAGGAGGCAGCGGGCACCGCGGCCAGGGCGCCGCCAGAGCACGCCGAGGCGCGCCCGAGCGGGCGCGCGAGGGCGGGGGCAGCGGATAGCGACGGGCGGGGCCAACGTGGGGGGGGGGAGGGGAGAGCGGGCGGGCGAGCGCTCACATGGGGCTGAAGAGGGCGCGACGGCGGTGGTGTGGGGAGGCCGGTTGAGCGGCGGCGGCAGGGGCCGGCGACGGTGCGGGCGCTGGGCGCCGAGGTGGCGTCGGGCGGCTGGGTCGGGAACGGCTCCTGCTGGGGCGGTCCGGTGGTAAAGAAGGACGTGAGTTAGCTGGGTGCCTCGGTCTGTACCTCGGGGGGGGTGTGGGGGGTGGTGCATGGGCGGCGGGGCGGTGGGCTTGTTCCTTGGGTGGGCTCGGTCTGGGCGGGGGTGTCGTGCCGGGCGACGTGTAGCGCTGGGGCGGCGCGGCGCTCCTCCCCGTCCCGATCCAATATCGGGACAGGAGGATTTGAGTGGTGTGTGGGGTGGGTTGTGAAGAGGTGTTGGGAGGGTGGGGTGGGGGCTAGGGTTCGGCTGCGGGCGACGCCCTGGGGATAAGGCAGGTCGAGCGCGGGCGGGCCAGCTGGGCCGGTTGGCCCAGTTGGCCGGGGTTTTCTATTTTTTTAATTTTCTGTTTTGTTTTATTTTCTTTTATTATTTCTGTTTTGCAAAAAGTGTGGCCCCCATTAGAGTTTTGTAAAATATGAGACCTAGCCCATAATTCACAGTGCATTGTATGCCACTGCAATAAAATAGCTTGGTGTCCATATCTTTTTGGTTTGGATTTTATTTAATTGGAAAGGGGTTGAATAGTGCTATGTTGCTGCTGTTTCTTGTTGTTCGAGCCACTTAATTAATTTATTAATCATTGGTTTCAATTTTAGAATAGTCTCTGCAATATTTGCCACTTAATGAACAATTTAGTTTTCATGTTGGTCAACTTTTATATTTCACTTTCATTTAAATTTGAATTTTGACTTAGGAGTTGAAATGCATTATGATGCAACTGATGATCATGCACTGTTAATCATGCTGACTTGGCATTATCAAAAGGGTGATTACTGTAGTTAACCACTGGGGGTGTTACAAATCTCCTCTACTAACAAGAATTCTCGTCCCGAGAATTAAGAGGTAGAAGGAAAAAGTTCAGGGTATTCCGCACGAAGATTATCCTCGCGTTCCCAAGTGGCTTCATCTTCAGTATGATTTGACCACTGTACTTTGAGGAACTTGGTAACCTTCTGACGGGTCCGACGTTCAGCTTGATCGAGAATGCGGACCGGATGCTCCTTATAAGATAGATCATCTTGCAATTCGAGCACCTCGTGATCCACAGCTCGGTGCGGAGATTCCTTGAAGCATTGACGAAGCTGCGACACGTGGAAGACGTCGTGGATATGAGAGAATTGCGGCGGCAATTCCAATTTATATGCCACCTGACCACGTCTAGCAATAATGCGGAAAGGACCAATGTAGCGTGGAGCTAGCTTGCCCTTGATTCCAAAACGGTGAGTGCCCTTCATAGGAGTGACACGAAGATAAGCCTGATCACCAGGTTGATAAATCAAACCCCATCGTTTGCGATCATAGTTGCTCTTCTGACGATCCTGAGCCGCCTTAAGATTTTCACGGACGATACGGACTTGTTCTTCGGCGTGTTGAATAATATCCGGTCCAACAAGAGGTCGTTCCCCAGTTTCTGACCAATTCAGAGGGGTTCGACACTTACGTCCATAGAGTACTTCAAAGGGGGCCATTTTCAGACTAGCTTGATAGCTGTTGTTATAAGAGAACTCGGCATACGAAAGAGATTCTTCCCACTTCTTGCCAAACGATATAACACAAGCTCGCAGCATGTCTTCAAGCACTTGATTGACTCGTTCAACTTGGCCTTGGGATTGGGGGTGATAAGCTGAACTCCAGGTGATATGAGTTCCCATAGCTGTTTGAAAGCTTTCCCAGAATTTGGAAGTGAAAAGACCGCCACGGTCGGAACTGATCTCCTTCGGAATACCGTGGAGTGAAACAATTCTGGAGATATACAACTCTGCTAACTGACTAGCAGTGATCGTCTCCTTGACAGGCAGAAAGTGTGCAACTTTGGAGAGTTGGTCGACGACGACAAGAATAGCATCGTGACCCTTCTGTGACCTGGGAAGTCCTGTAATGAAATCCATCTGAACCTTATCCCATTTCCATAAAGGAATAGGTAACGGTTGCAGAATTCCAGCAGGCTTCTGATGTTCTGCTTTAACGCGTCGACACACATCACATTCAGCAACATAACGAGCAATGTCCTGCTTCATTCTAGACCACCAGTACCTTTGACGGAGATCACGATACATCTTAGTGCTACCCGGATGAATAGACAACGGGGTATCATGTGCCTCCTTCATGACTTTGTCAGTCATAAGCTCGAAGCGAGGTACGACAATGCGGTCTCTGAAATACAAGGTTCCATCTTCAGACAGCGAGAAATCCCTGTACTTTTCAAGGTGAAGACTCTTCTTCATCAGATCAACTTCAGCATCTTTAGCTTGCGCATTCTTAACAGCTTTCTCAAAATCTGGTTGTATCACAAGGTTATTAAGAGAACCCTGTGGAACAATACGCAGATTTAGCTTGCACAGTTGTTCAAAAAGTCGAGGTTGAGCTCGCCTAACCATGAGGTTGTCGCAATAGGACTTGCGGCTTAAGGCATCAGCCATCACGTTAGCCTTGCCAGAGGTGGCGTCGGGCGGCGGGGTCGGGAACGGCTCCTGCTGGGGGCGGTCCGGTGGAGAAGAAGGACGAGGACGGGCGCCGGCGTCGGGGAGCGGGGCGGCGCGGTCGCCGGGGTCGCCGGGCGACGGTGGAGCGGCGGGCGGCGGCGGCCTCCTCCCGTCCCGATCCAATCGGGACAGAGGAGATGGGGGGGGAGGGAGTGGGGAGGGTGGGGGTGGGGCTAGGGTTCGGTGCGGGCGAGGCCATATAGGCCAGGGCGAGCGCGGGCGGGCCAGCTGGGCCGGCCGGCTGGGCCGGTTGGCCCAGTTGGCCGGGGTTTTCTATTTTTTTAATTTTCTGTTTTGTTTTATTTTGTTTTATTATTTCTGTTTTGCAAAAAGTGTGGCCCCCATTAGAGTTTTGTAAAATATGAGACCTAGCCCATAATTCACAGTGCATTGTATGCCACTGCAATAAAATAGCTTGGTGTCCATATCTTTTTGGTTTGGATTTTATTTAATTGAAAAGGGGTTGAATAGTGCTATGTTGCTGCTGTTTCTTGTTGTTCGAGCCACTTAATTAATTTATTAATCGTTGGTTTCAATTTTAGAATAGTCTCTGCAATATTTGCCACTTAATGAACAATTTAGTTTTCATGTTGGTCAACTTTTATATTTCACTTTCATTTAAATTTGAATTTTGACTTAGGAGTTGAAATGCATTATGATGCAACTGATGATCATGCACTGTTAATCATGCTGACTTGGCATTATCAAAAGGGTGATTACTGTAGTTAACCACTGGGGGTGTTACACCCGCCGCGTGTGGGATCTTGGCGTGCCCCCCTGCCGTCGCGCAGGGTGACGCCACCACCGGTCCTTGGGCAGTTCCTCGACGCAGCCCGACGGTGTCCTCCTTCGGTCGATCGTGCATGCTCGCCGGCGAAGTATACCTCACTGGGATCTGGCGTCGTTCGGGTGCCGATTTCAGTGGCGACGTCCTAGGAAATTCAAGTCCCGCTGACCTCGGGAGTCAGGCCCATGCATGCAGACAGGCAACCGGCCAGAAATCTTTCTCGTGGGCTTTCCTTCGAAGGCATATCAGGGCTCTATGGACAGGCTATCCTACACAGATCGTAAGCAAACCGTCTTCGTCATCGCCTCCTGCCGCCAAGCTCTTGATCGCCGCCCCCGAGTCTCTGCCCTCTGCGGACGCCATCATCTACTCCATCTCCGCCTCACTGCCATGGGGCTGGCCGCTCCTACGCGATGGAGCCTCTTCGTCCCATGGCGGGAGTTCCTTCCCAGGTGCGTGGCGCCTCCGCCACGAGAGGGCCAACCCCTCACGCTGCTCTTATCATGGGGACGCCCCCTACCTCGCGTCCTCCGGCTCCGGCGCCGCGCTAATCCGGTCCGTCTTATCAGCAACAAGGTCCAGCGCCGGTGATGTAGGGTGGAACCCTAATGGTCGATCTTTTCACACTTGAAGGGGGAAAAGGGAGGCAGATCAAGAGGAACACAAGATGAACACTCGAAGAGACAAGATCCAATCACACATATGCTAAATCCACATACACATAAGGAGATACAAGATCCAAAGTCAGCACAAGAGGATACAAAGGGTAGCTAGTTGATGACCCATAAGTATAGGGGATTAATCGTAGTCCTTTCGATAAGTAAGAGTGTTGAACCCAACGAGGAGCAGAAGGAAATGACAAGCGGTTTTCAGCAAGATATTACCTGCAAGCACTGAAATTATTGGTAACAGATAGATGAACTAGGGTTTGAGATGAGATGGTGCTGGTGAAGATGTTGATGAAGATTGGTCCTCCCGCGATGAGAGGATCGTTGGTGATGACGATGGCTTCGATTTCCCCCTCCCGAAGGGAAGTTTCCTCGGCGAAATCGCTCCGCCGGAGAGCAAAATTGCTCTTGCCTAGGCTCTGCCTCAAGACGGCGGTGCTTCGTCCCGAAACATTTTTTCTGATATTTTCTAGGTCAAATGGCACCATATAGCAGAAGATGGGCTTCGGAGGCCTACCAGGGGCCCCACAAGCTCAGGGGGCGTGCCCCCAGGCTTGTGGCTGCCTGGTGGTCCCCCTTCTGTTGATTCTTTCGCCAATATTTTTTATATATTCCATAATAAATCTCCGTCAATTTTTAGGTCATTTGGAGTTGTGCAGAAAAGGTGTCTTCGATATAGCCCTTTCCGGTTCAGAATTCCTGCTGCCGGCAATCTTCCTCTTCATGTGAAACTTGCAAAATAAGAGAGAGAAGGCATAAGAATTGTATTATAAAGTGAAATAACATTCCATAATGCAATAAATATTGATATGAAAACATGATGCAAAATGGACGTATCAACTCCCCCAAGCTTAGACCTCACTTGTCCTCAAGCGAGAGCCGAAATCGATAATCATGACCACATGTTTAGAGAAAGAGGTGTTAATAAAAATAAAATATGGACATGGAAGCATCATGGTCATTATCATAACAGCAATATATCATCATAAAACATCTCATGCTAGAGTAACGATTCATTTACAAGCTAAAGTATGAAATATAAACTTTATTGGAAACTAACAAACTATGGTCTCAGTCATTGAAACAATCACAATCCATCATATTTCAGAAAGAGTCTATGTAAGAGTTTTGTTTAGCAAGTTCACATACTCAACCATTATTTAGTCTTCTATGATTGCTGACACTCAAGGCATATTTATAGAGCAAAAGTCTTAGTCAGACACATATAAAGTTAGGGGGGCTTACGGGTTCGCCTCCCAGCTTATTTACCTCAAGGGTAATGTCAACAATAATAACTCATGATCACCTACATTCAACTGGATATATATATATATGGATCTATCTACCACATGATGCTTGTCGTTAAAGAGTACATAGAGAGGAATATGGATGAACACTATATTGACCCTTGCATAAAAATAAACACATCAAAGTAAAAGATAGGCCCTTCGCAGAGGGAAGCAGTGGTTGTCATGTGCCTTTTGTTTTTGGATGTGCAAGCTCTTAATGTAAAGGAACCTCCCTTTATATTGCCCCTTGTGACAACAACCTTTATTATGCAGTCTGCCGCTTTTATTTCTTCACCATCACAAGATCGTACAAAGCTTACTTTCCCTTACAATAAAAGATCATACATATTTATGAGCAATTTTTATTGCTTTTGCATCGATGACAACTTACTTGAAGGATCTTATTCAATCCATAGGTAGATATGGTGGACTCTCATGACATGAAACTGGGTATAAGGGTTTTGGATGCACAAGTAGTATCTCTACTTAGTGCGAATTTTTGGCTAGCAAAAGATCCTAGACAAGCACCACATGCTAGAAGATCCATAACAATATAACTTCTATGTGAATGTAAACAACAATAACTCATTACGTTGTCTTCCTTGTCCAACGTTGACTAATTGATATAAAGTATTTGATGGGGGCTCACAATCATAAAAGATGTCCAAGATAATATATTTATATGTGAGACCTCTCTTCCTTCACTACTTTTTAATGGATTGCACCAATGACCAATGCTATGCTTGTCAACTTCCAACAAATTTTATCAACTATACTTCTTTTATGTGAAGTCATTACTCCTCATGGGAGTAGCATATGATCTTTGTATTATTTTATTTTCCATTGCTAAGATTGAAACAAGAAAGCAAAGCGAAACTCAAACTACTCTTTATTATATATCTCGCACACGATTACATAGATACATAGATCACTAAGCAATCACTCGAAAATAGATCATACTAAAACTTTATTCTTCTAAATCAAGAAATAGCTAAGAATCGAACTAAGATAGATAATGATGATAAGAGTGGTGGTGATACGATACGGGGCACCTCCCCCAAGCTTGGCACAAGCCAAGGGGAGTGCCCATACTCGTGTACTCAAGTCTCCTTTTTTGGTGATGGTGGTGATGAAGTAATAGGCTTGTCCTCTGGCTTCCAAGGCATAGGCTCCCCATCATAAAAAAGATGAACGTGTCTCCGGGGTCCTGAAATTCGCAGCTAAACTCATACCTTTAAACCTGGCCTCATACTCAAAGTTCTGATTTTACAAATCATAGATTTGGGCCTGAAGGAAATTGATCTTGTCATTGAGCTTGAAGATAGCTTCTCCAATCTCCTTGCTGTCCAACTTGTGCTCACAGGGGAATTCCGCGATCATGGAGTGGTTAGCATTGAGCCCACGCTCCACCATCCCCTGGCACTTGAAGATCTCTTGCTCCACTGCTTCCAGCATGGCCTTCTTGCTTCCGGTCTTCTTAGGCCCTTGAACGTCCCGGATGTGAAGCACCCCCTCGTGCATCTCGATCTCCTGAGGGTGTTTCATCACCTCCGGGAGGTAAGGGTTGATGACCTTCTCAAAGAACTTGTCCTTGGACGAGCTTGGAGGCGCCATGATGATTTAGATCTGGCAGGAAAACAACATGAAACAAAGACAAAGGAGAGCCTCGCGATACTGTGGTCAAAACATCAGGAAGTATATATAATGATTTTTTTCGTGCAGGGCAAGTAACATGGAAGAAAAACGGAGTCGGGAAAGTCCACGAGGGGGCCACAAGCCTGGGAGGCGCGCCCAGGGGGGTAGGGCGTGCCCCTCGGGCTTGTCGCTCCCTTGTGCACTTTTCAGATTGTTTATTATTTTCCTAATTTTTTAAATATTTCAAAACAGACAGAAAGTACTTTTATGGAACTTTTGAAGTCGGTTTACTTACCGTACCACGTACCCACTCCTTTTTCAGGGTTCTGGAGCATTCCGGAAGGTTTCCCTTATGTGCTCTTCCAGTGTCATAGTTTGGATAATATTAGTTTCAACATTAATGGGCATTAATGGGTGTATCTAAAATATAATGTTTAATTCTTTGCCCATTAACCACCTTCGAATTAGTGCCTTCGGTGTTGTTTATCTTGATAGCTCTGAAATGATAAACTTCAACGATATACGGTCCTTCCCATTTAGAGAGAAGTTTTCCTGCAAAGAATCTTAAACGAGAGTTGTATAATAAAACTTGATCTCCTATTTTGAATTCCCATTTTTGGATTCTTCTATCGTGCCATCTTTTCACCTTTTCTCTAAATAACTTGGCATTTTCATAAGCTTGTGTCCTTCATTCATCTAGAGAACTAATATCAAATAACCTCTATTCACCGGCAAGTTTGAAATCATAGTTAAGTTTTTTAATTGCCCAATATGCTTTATGTTCTAACTCAAGAGGTAAATGACATGCTTTTTCATAAACCATTTTATAAGGGGACATACCCATAGGATTTTTATAAGCAGTTCTGTATGCCCACAATGCATCATCAAGTTTCTTAGACCAGTTCTTTCTAGATCTATTAACGGTTTTTTGCAAAATTAGCTTTATTTCTCTATTGCTCAATTCAACTTGACCACTAGACTGAGGATGATAAGGTGATGCAATTCTATGGTTGACATCATATTTAGCAAGGAGTTTATGGAATGCACTATGAATAAAATGTGAGCCACCATCAGTCATTAAATATCTAAGGACCCCAAACTCGGGAAAATAACTTCTTTAAGCATTTTAATAGATGTGTTATGATCAACACTACTAGTTGGAATAGCTTCTACCCACTCAGTGACGTAATCAACATCAACTAGAATATGTGTATACCCATTAGAGGAAGGAAAATGTCCCATATAATCAAATCCTCAAACATCAAATTGTTCAATAACAAGTGAATAATTCATAGGCATTTACTGACGTCTACTAATGTTACCAGTTCTTTGACATTCATCACAAGATAAGACAAACTTACGTGCATCCTTGAAGAGGGTAGGCCAATAAAAACCAGATTGTAATGCCTTATGTGCAGTTCTGTCTTCAGCGTGGTGTCCTCCATATGCCTCGGAGTGACACTTTCGTAGGATTTGTTCCTGTTCATGCTCAGGTACACAATGTCTAATAATACCATCTACTCCTTTATAAAGATGTGGCTCATCCCAAAAGTAATGTCTCAAATCAAAGAAGAATTTTTTCTTTTGTTGGTATGTGAAACTAGTGGTATATATTTAGCGACAATGTAATTAGCATAGTCTGCATACCAAGGAGTAATGCGAGAAGCATTTATAACAGCTAATTGTTCATCAGTAAAACTATCGTCAATAGGCAGTGGGTCATCAAGAACATTTTCCATTTGAGACAAAGTATCAGCTACGAGATTCTCAGCTCCCTTTCTATCAATAATATGCAGGTCAAATTCTTGCAACAGAAGAACCCACCTAATTAACCTAGGTTTAGCATCTTTATTTTCCATAAGACGTTTAATAGCAGCATGATCGGTGTGAACAATCACTTTAAAATCAACAATATAAGATCTGAATTTATCACATGCAAACACAACTGCTAAAAAATATTTCTCAGTAGTAGCATAATTTCTTTAAGCAATGTCTAGAGTTTTACTAGCATAATGAATAACATTTAATTTTTTATCAACTCTTTGTCCTAGAACAGCACCAATAGCATAGTCACTAGCATCACACATAATTTCAAAAGGCAAGTTCCAATCAGGTGGTTGAACAATGGGTGCAGAGTTTAGGGCTTTCTTAAGTATTTCAAAGGCTTCTACACAGTCATCATAAAAAACAAATGGAACATCTTTTTGCAAAAGATTAGTAGGAGGCCTAGAAATTTTAGAGAAGTCTTTTGATGTAGGGTGGAACCCTAATGTTGTCGATCTTTCACGATTGGAGCGGATCCTGCAAAGAACACAAAGAACACGAGGGGAAACACGAGGGAAATCGCGAGAGGAACACTCAAATAGACAAGATGCAATCACACATGTGCTAAATCCACATACACACGGAGAGATACATGATCCAAAGTCAATAAAGGACGATACAAACGGTAGCTAGTTCATCCCAATACGTGAGGAGATGGGGTCTTGAATCCGTAGAGGATCTTTCCTAGAAGGGGTCTTGAATCCACTTGGGGGATCTTCTCCTAGGAGGTCTTGAACTCTAAGGAGCATGGGTAAGTGGATGAGCAAACCTCTATCTCTAACATGAGCTAATCCTTTGCTAACTCTAAAACGTAGGTGGAGGAGAAGTATATATAGTCTAGGGGGCGAAGGGATACATGGGCCTCGGCCCGAGTCTCTGCGCACAGGCAGGTAACGGACGTCCGGTGGTTACCGAATGTCCGGTCGCTCGCGGGGGTCTGGACGTCCGGAGGGCGTTGGACTTCCGACGTTTCTTCTCTGGACATGTGGCACTGGATATCCGGACGGGGTCGGTCGCCCGGTGGCTGATGAGTGTCAGACGTCCGGTGTTCGCCGGTCGTCCGGGCGCTGTAGACCTGGTCGGCTGCTGGTTCCTTTAGCGGCTGGTCGAGGTTGGGTCGGACGTCCGGTAGTCGTCGGACGTCTGGCGGCTCAAGCTTGCGGCCAGCTCCTTCTCTTGCTCCTTAGGCTCTGCTTCCTCGTCTTCTTGTCCATTGCTCCTAGCTGTTCCATGGTCTCCCTCTTGGTTCCTGAACATGCGTAGCATATACATTTGAGGTAGTAGCCATGTCTCACATGTGGGAAGTGACGGTTCGAAGAGGAGCGAGTTAACCTTGTGTCCAATGGCGTATGCTCGAGGTCTCGTCGTATGTCCTCTTGGGGCTTGGGGGGTAGTCGCAGTGTACATGGGGATGATCGTAGGATGCTTCGCATCATCCCCCTCTGGGAAAGATCCGACCTCGGATCGTAATCCTCATCACCATGGAAACGGTAGTCGTGGACGGACTTGTATGTCATGGCGCAATCCAAGTACTCCAAGGTGTCTCCGGAGTGGTATACATGCAAAAATAGCAAACACAAACGACACTTGGAAATACAATGGTTAGCACACGCAAGGTTTCCATCAAGTAAGCATGAGTCCGTGCGACAAGGTTGTTCGTGACAAGGCGCATGAAGCTTATCAAGATGATATAGAATGATATGCAAAAAGCATTCATGGGAGCAAATTCATTCGTTGTGCACACTAGGGTGTGGCAACTCTTATGGCGCACAAAGTTACAAATTCTACCATTGTGCAAAATGATATCATAGTGAGACGGTTTATCAATAGCATGAACATGGCAATGGATGCTCAATATGATTATGTTATCATGCAATTGATGGTGGGCAATGCGATCATTATGTATGAATAGGCCATCAAGAAAGATCACAACAAATTTGCTAAGGAAGTGCACAAGCTCATATATCATGGATGACATGGAAATACAAGATGCAACAAGGCAATCATAATGTGAGTCAATCCATGCATAAGGTGCAAACTTGTCATGGGTGTGATGTGTCCAACTAGCATACTCATCAACAAATATGGAGGTGTTGGTGCAATATGCCCAAAGTTTCTCGTCATACCGTTGCTCGATGTCGTGGCATGAGTGGTGTTCCGATGGTGCTTCCAAAGCAAGCAATCATAGTGATCAAGTCATGTAAGCTAGTAGTGCGAAGATGCAACATACTAGAAGGAATCATGGCAATCATGTCATGTGTGCAAATAGTGGGCATACATAATGCACATGACATATCACAAGCATGAAAACAAGATATGAGCAATGTATCATCATTGTATTGGCAAGAAGTCCTATGTAAGTAGCAATGGGACAGCATGACTCTCTCAACACAAGAATCAACAATAGCATGGGGCATGTATAGAACATGGCAATAGCAACTAGTATCTCCACCAAGCATGCAAATACACATAGTAGTAGTAGAATGGTGAATCATGTGTAAGTGCAACCAAGGGTCACAATTGCATGGCAAAGGCATAGAAAGAGGTGTAACATGCAAAGTCAACACGCTAAAATGGGCATGAAGTAACAAGTGGTAAACAGCCCATAGTCGTGTGAGAGTCAAGTAAAAGTAATGTGCGAAGTCCTTGCGCGAAGAGAATGGTGGTAAGGACAATCCACGGGATCCCAAATCATCGTTGCTCTCAAGAGCTCGTTTTTTCAACTCATGGGATTGTGAGGTTGACGAGTGTTCATAAGTACCTACACAAAACAAAGGCAAAGGAAAAAATGTGTGTCCGTGGTATATGTACACATCATCCATTATGATGCGCACGTGTATGTGTTGGTTAGCACAAAATATCCAATGCTCAAAGAAATGAGATGTGTGATATAGGAATATGTCATCCATCATGAAAGGTTTGGTGTTATGTATAGCATAATGGAGACTCAAATTGTGTAATGCATCACTAGTAATATCTAGAGCATTGTTATGAATGGTATGCATATGGTGCACACAAGGGATGGAATCATGCAAACTATAACTAATCTCATGGCATGGCATTTGGAATGCATCACCATATTCATGTGTAGCAATTTTATTCATGAGATGATGCACACAATGTATGGATTCATGCGATGTACAATCATTTTCATGGCATGGTATACGGGATACATTGCACAAATTTTGCAAAGGTAGCATCGCAATATCATCACAAGAGAAACACATACCAATAACCATGATCTCGTCATCTATGCCATAAGTGCAAATGGGATTTATTTTAATTGGGTATGCATAGTTACTACGGTGAGTTTTTAATGATGCAACATGGGAAATCTCACTCATAGCATATGACAAGTTTAATGGATTGTCAAACATGACGTGACCAATAGAATTTTCACAAGATATTGATGCGGAGCATCCTACGGACATCACCATGTCAAGAGTTCGTTTGGCAAGTGACACGTGCGGCATCTACTTCACATACACAAAGGTGAATCATCTCCTTTACATATGCTCACTTGACCCCTTCGAGGATGGTATACTACTTGACCCTCCATCGTGCATGCATAGGTATTGTCGGAGCTTCACGAATGTCGAGGAGGAGTGCACACGCCAAGGAACAACTACACCGTCCGCGAGGGAAGCGTGGAAGAGAAGACGGAAGAAAGGAGAAGAAGACGGAGCGGCTGCTGGAACTAGGCCGGACGTCCGGATCTCCGTCTGGATCATCCGGGCTTAGCCGGATCATCCGGATCCTCCCCCAGATCATCCGGGTAATTCCCCGACCTCGACGGCCGAAGCTTGCAGAATCCCCTCGACGGAGCCGGATCATCCGGACCAGGTCCCGGATCATCCGGACCCCCATCCGGATCATCCGGCCTTTGCCTGCGCGCATGTCCCCGGGCCGAGGCCCATGTACCCATTCGCCCACCTAACTTACCCCTTCGCCCCTTAGACTATAAATAGACCTCCTCCCCATTTTTAGGGATAGCAAAGTGATAGCTCATTTGTATGTGAGCTTTGCTCCTACTACTCTTCTCTTGAGAGAGAGAGACCACTCCTTTGGAGGCCAAGACCTTCATCTAGGAGAAGATCCCTAGTGGATTCAAGACCCCCATCTAGGGAAGGATCATCTAGATCATCAAGACCCCATCTCCTTTGGATTTGGGATGAACTCTACCTTGTATCTTTCTCTTTGTTGTTCATGTACCCTTGTGGGTCTTGTGTGTTTGATTGTCTAGTGGATGTGTGATTGGACTTGTTTTTGAGTGTTCCTCTCGTGATTTCCCTCGTGTTCCCCTAGTGTTCTTCGCGGGATCCCCTCCATTTCGTGAAAGATCGGCCTCTAGGGTTCCACCCTACATCATCTTGGTATCATGAGCCAACGTTGATCACGAATTTGGAGTCTCCCCCACCGTTTTCTAGCCTTGTTTTGCTTGATTTCGTCCTAAATTCGAAAATCCCCACCAAAAATAGCCCTAATTTTTTTTTGTGATTTGTTGGTTTGATGATGTTTTGTTGATTTTGATCCATGGATTCGTTGTGTTTCGAGTGGATCTAGCTTCCCCACAAGTTTCCCCACCTTCCATCCACGAAATCTCCTCAATTTTGACCCTGAAATCATCCATTTCCGCCCAAAAATTCATCCCCGAGAGGAAATCCCGAGCAGTTTGACCTGCCCGGATCATCCGGACCAACCCGGATCAGCTGGACCCTCTCCCGGATGTCCGGACACCCCGAAAACCCGAACCGGCGTTGATGAACCCGGATCATCCGGATCTACTCCCGGATGTCCGGGTAACGCTGAAACTGACACGGCTGAATTTTTGTTTCGGCCATAACTAATTCATCCGGAGTCCGTTTTTGACGTTCTTTAGCTCGTTTTGAAGCTATTGACATCCCCTATCCTATAAAAATACTACCAACATCATTTGACTCCATCAAATTTTTGGAACTTTGGCATCTTTGCCTAGGCCCTTCACCATATCATCCGCATTACCACCATCGAGTTCCGCAACTTAACCCATTTTGTTCCCCATAGCATTTGTGGTTGTTTGAGTTGTGATTTGAGTCTCCTAAGGTGTTTTGGCTACTTAGGGACGGTTGCTTCTTCATCAACCATCACCACCACTTCCGCATTGCCAACTTCCAAACCACCACCGCATTCCGCTACCACCATTTGACATTTGCCTTTGGAGATTTTGAGTTTGCGATTTTTCCGTTTCCTAGGGTGTTTCGGCTAACTAGGAACGGTTCAATATCGACAACACCGCCGCCCAACTTCGCCAAGGATTCAACATCGGCCACCTTCACCATTTTGACACCCTAACCGTAAGCAAGAACGGTAACCTCTGTATCATCTTGGTATCGTGGTATCTCATCATTGTACATTCATTCTTGCCATAGTATTGATAACCCCTAGCCCATTTTGCATCACTTGCCTATCGAGACTAGCCATTGATTATTGCTGGCAACGTTACTTGTGCACATTAGTGATCCGTACCTTTCCATTGCATACATACCATATCTTGGTATCCTCATCTTGGTATCATCATATCATCTCTTGTGTCACAAGATTGTTCCCACATATACAAAATTAATATCTTGGTTTGTGCATTTCGCATAGTGGCCATATCAATAAAAAAAGAATAAGATTTTAAGCAGAGAGAAGAGCTTGTAAGCAATAGCCATAGCATCGCCACATTGCATATCATACTACCATATTGATCATCTTGGATAATCGTGTGCGAAACACCGGAACATCATACATAATAGCATACTTGGGATAGAAAGTTGATATATTTCGCATCTTATAGGTTGCACAAGTGTCGTATCCGCCTATTGAGCAATCGTGCTAGCGTCTCTCTTGAGTTGTGCAACACGAGCGTTTTCCGTGGATTTGTAACATCCCAAATTTTCAATTTGGAATGTTATACATAGGTCATCATATGCATATCATATTTTATTTGCATTTCGTTTGTGATCCTAGAAATCTTAAGCAACTCAAGGACCCACGGGGAGAGTTGGGGATTTCATTTATTTTCATATTTGAATTTTCTCAAATATTGAAAAGAGGATCATTTTGGTTTTATTTATTTTTCTCTCCAAAATATTTCATATTAAAAATATATGAGAGGAGATAAAATGACTTCTCCAAAATAAAAGAAATATTGGAGGAAAAATATTAAAATCAAATAAATAATTTTTATTTGGATTTTATTTGCTATTTTATTTGAATTAGAAAAATATGCATTTTTCAAAACTGCATTTTTAGGCCAAGAAAATGTTCACTTTGTTCTAAATATTTTATTTAGACGGTGAAAATTGTTTTTGGCATTTTTAGAATTTTTTTTATTTTTTTTAGGATTTTTGTTTCGGCGGAATTTATAAAAAAAAATCCTTTCGCCCGACTGGGCCGAAGGCCCAGCCGAGCCGAGCCAGGCCGCCGCCGCCTTCCTCTCGCGCGCCGCCGTGCTCGGCACGGACGCCAAGGCGAGTCCGAGCCGGACTCTGCCCTGGGCCGGCTCCCTCCCCAAGCCACGTCGCCCCCCGGCTCCTTTAAATATCGAGGCCCCCCTCGTCTCCCCACACCGCCGCCGCAGCCGCCGCCGCCTAGCGCCTCCTGCCGCCGCTGCAGCGCCGCCGCCGCCGCCGCGCCTCGCCTCGCCGCCGCCGCCTCGCCCCGCCTCGCCGGAGCCGCGCCGCCGCCGCCGGATCTCGTTGCCGTCGCCGCTGTTTTTTTTCGGTTTAGGTAAAAAACCGTTTCGTTTTTTAAAAAAAAACCCTAGTTCAGTTTTTTTTATTTTATTAGATCGGTTCGGTTTTCTCGGTTTAGTTCGTTTGCGAACGTTCGTTCGTTTAGATCTGTTAACGAACGCTTTCGTTCGTTTGTCTCTGTTAGCGGACGTTCGTCCGATAGATTTTTCTTTTTCGGCCAGGGACCTATCCGCGATTATTTTTATCGCAGATTAGCCCCTGATCTTCAAACCCTCGCCGTTTCTAAACCGTTCGTCCAAATCCAGTGAAACCAACGCCAAAATCTTCGTCTCGAACCCCTCTTTCTGTTTAATCAACTTGAACATGATTTTGACAATTTAAAATTTGGTTTCAAGCAGTTTTGTTTTCAAAGTTCTTTTGACCGTAGTTTCAGTTCCGTAGCTCCGATTCGATTGATTCTTTTTGCAAATTGAAGCTCTTCAGTTGAACTTTCAGATTTGATCTTCTGATCTGAGTTTTACCCTTGCATCTATGCTTGAGTGCTTATGTATGCTATTGTTTGTTTGCGATAGAATTCCCGGAGTGCGAAGCGTGCTACTACGAGTCTCTAGGGTTTGCAGATCGTCAGCAAGGCAAGTAACACATTGATCATACTTCTTTATTACCCGGTTTTTATGCATTAGTTGCAATCGTCAAACAGGTCGAATTGCCAAGGTCTTCCCAAGAGAAGACGACACACGGACATAGGAACCACATCACACTCCAAGGTGTCCTCATAGGCACCGATCTTGAATGAAACTTGCACGGTGTGCTCCACTTGAATGGTGCCGGAGTCGCTAAGCCATTCGACCTTGTAGGGGCGGGGGTGCTTCTTTTTGACCAATTGCAGCTTGGAACATAGCTCTTCACTTGCCAAGTTGTGACAACTTCCTCCGTCGATTATGATTTTCACGGAGCGCCCGTTGATGCCGGCCTTGGTGTGGAAGATGTGACAACGTTGGTCTTCGTCTTGTTGGTGTTGAAGTGTCAAGACCTTGGAGACCACGAGAGTGGGACTTGAATCATTGTCACAATAGACTTGAGCATCTTCTTCTTCGTTCACTTGACGGTGCATGGCAACGTGCTCGAGAGCTTCCATCTCATCTTCACTCATGGAGTTGTATGTGCCATCATCATTGGCGATCATGGTTCGTTTGTTGATGCATTGGAAAGACTTGTGTCCATGGCCACCACATGTGAAGCACTTGAGAGAACTTGTCTTGACGGGATCGTCCGGTGGTGCCGATGAAGAAGAAGTCTTATTCTTGTATGCTTGCCGGAGGACGAGTTGAGGAAGGTGTCACTTGCTTGGTACTTGACTTGTCGCTGGTACTTGGTGATGCTCTAGTCGAGGTAGGAGGTGCTGAAGTCGTAGTAGAGGTAGCTTGAGTGTATGAGCCGTAGGTCTTGGATGAGTACTTGGCGTATTTGAAGTCTTCTTGCACTTGTCGCTCCGCCTTGGTCGCTTGATGAATTAGCTCGAGAAGGTTGGAGTAGGGTTGGAAATCAGCAATCTTCCGTATTGGGTGGTTGAGGCCGTTCAAGAAGCGTGCCATTGTTTGCTCATCATCCTCTTTGACATTGGCTCTTATCATGGCAATCTCCATTTCTTGATAGTATTCTTCCACCGTCTTCGTGCCTTGCTTGAGGAGTTGCAACTTCTTGAAGAGATCTCGGGTGTAGTATGTAG
The DNA here is from genome assembly GCA_011799875.1 of Thinopyrum elongatum. NCBI lineage: Eukaryota > Viridiplantae > Streptophyta > Magnoliopsida > Poales > Poaceae > Thinopyrum > Thinopyrum elongatum. The sequence goes on along the minus strand of CM022303.1, from coordinate 376,069,468 downwards.
GCACGAAGCGAGCTCTCATGACATCCTTCATTTGTGTCCAAGTCGCGATGGGTGGCTCGTCCTTCTCGCGACGTCGCTCGATCACTTGTTCCCACCAAATGAGGACGTAGTCTTAAAACTCGAGAGATGCCATGGCGATCTTCTTTTCCTTGTCGTAGTTGTGAAGACGGAATATCTTGTCGACTTTCAATGCCCATGAGAGATACTCCTCGGGATCGTTGCTTCCGGAGAACTTGGGCCTGGTGAACTTGAGCTTGCCGTAGCGGAGTTCTTCATCATAGTGACGGTGGTGATGGTGCTCTTGGCGTGGAAGAGGGTCTTCACGCACTCGATCCGCTTGGTGTCGCTCTTGATGTGGGGGAGGTCGAAGCATATGGGCCCAGTTTCGCCTTTCTTGTTGTTCTTCACGTCGGGCGGCTTCTTCTTGTCGTGCTTGACAAAGTGCTTCCTTTTGCTCACGGACTTGACAGCTGCGTTGGGCAACGGCTCAAGTGGACTCTCGGAGTGCGTCTTGAGCCACTTGAGCTTGAGCTTCACGGCTTTGTTGCTCTTGCCGGATTGCATCGCCATCTTGAGATGCTTGTCGTTGACGATGTGGCGGTAGTTATTCTTGATCCATGGTTCTCGTTCTTGGCGTCACACCTGGTCACGTGCTCGAACTCGGTCTTGTAGACCATTGCCATGGAACCGATTTTCTTGTGCTTGGCGGTCTTGAGTGTTGTCACGTTGAGGCGGACTCGCTTCGGAAGAAGAATATGATGACAAGTGGCGACTTGAGTGGCGCCGTCTAGGTGAAGAGGTTGAGGAAGACGTGCGGCTCACGATCATGTTGCGGAATTCATCCATTTGTTTAGAGAGCTTGGCGTCCAAATAGTCCCGTTGTCTTGCTTCCGATTGTCGTAGGTCGGTGGCGAGTTGCTCGATGCGATCACCCAAAGCTTCACTCTCTTGATGTAGAGCTCGTTATGCGATGAAGAAGTGATTCTTGGTGACGTAGTCGCGTTCATCATCTTGATCCTCGAAGAGAGGGTTCGCCGAAGAGGAAGGCCTATCCATCATGTAGAAGTGGTGGTGAGTAGGAAAATGAGAGAACAAAACCAAAGTTACCTTTTCCGAAGATTGTGGATGTAACAAGTACGATCCCACGTGATGCTATAATAGTAGAATTGGTACCGGGTTTTGTTTCGCACACCTACAAGTAAAAGGCTTATGGAGGATCTCGGTTAGGAAGTGGCACAAATAATTCAAGCAAATGTTAGTCAAGATGTTGAAAATTTTGAAAAGATGCACAAATCACAAGTAAGACAAATAGATCAAACCCAAGGATATCACTAGGAACACACACACGGAAGATAGATGGGATCCGCACAACCAAGGAATGAGCTCTAAGAGGTGGAACCACAGGAATGCTCGTGTTGTACGGATACTAGAGAGACGCTAGCTCGATTGCTCTAATGGGCTAGATACGCTAGTGCACCAACCTAAGAGAGAAACGGGTCGTCTACTATCCCAAGTATGCTTATGGATGTATGAACCAAGATGATGAAACTATTGTATGAGGCTCATTGCAATTGCTTACAAGCTCTTTACTTCTCTTATCTTATTTTGCTTAAAAGCTTTTTTTACTGTGCCGCAATGCGTGATATGCGAGCCACAATGCGAGGTAACAAGTAGTATATGCACGGGAGAGACATAACACTAAAGGTGCACTATAAGCGTGGCCCGACAATTCTCAACTTGCTAGTCTCGATGGGTAAGCTACGCGAAAGAGGCTAGAGGCTATCAAGGTAATGGCAAGGGTAATACAATGGTGTCGTCGAGGTTACCGTCCTTGCTTATGGTTGGTATGAAGATGAAGTGGTCGATGTCGACGTGGAGTCCGAGTCGATGACGAGTGGCGGTGATGATGAAGACCAATAGCGCCTAAGTAGCCGAAACACCTTAGGACACTTGAGAACCGCAACTCCAAAACTCAAACACTCACGAGAAGTATATGCGGAAGATCAAATGTGGTGGTGGAAAGGCAAAATGTAGGAAAAAGGAAATGGCCAAACTGCTATGTATGGTCCGTGCGCACGGGGTAAGTGAGGCCCGTGTGCATGGGGTCCCGATGGCCCGTGTGCACGAGGTGTTCTGGAAACTCAAGAACACATCGGATCCGTGGGGATTTCAAATTTCCGGCCAAAATTGATGGTTGGGTGGGTGGGGAAAGATGGTAAGGGGTAGATCCACTTGTCAAACACCCAATTCGTGAACCAAATCTCACAAGAACCAACAAATTGCAAGAAAAATTTTGGGGCTATTTTTGGTGGGGATTTCTGAATTAGGATGAAAAAAAAAACAAAATCAAGCTAGAAAGTGGGGGATAGGGACTCCAAGATGTGAATCAACCTTGCTCATGATACCAAGATGTTGTAGGGTGAAACCCTAAGATGGATCTTTTCACACTTGGAGGGGGAAAAGGGATGAACACCAAGAACACAGAGAGGAATTCACTCCAACAAAACCCAACCACACATCCACTAGAATAGCAAACACATAGATCCACAAGATTACAAGCATAATCAAAGGAAACAAGCACTAGGTAAAGTTCTTCCCACTCCTAAGAGATGAGGTCCTGATGATGGTAGTCTTCTCCAAGAGGAGGTCTTGAAATCCACAAGTGGATCCTCTCCTAAGAGGCCTTGATCTCCAATGGAGTGGTAGAACGAGCAAAGCTCTCAAAATATCTCACATATGTCTTTGCTAAGTCTAAACATAACCCTAGGTACGGAATATATAGGCTTGGGGGCGAGGTGGATGAAGTGGAGGCCCAAAACCTGAAGTCAGCCGGCCATCCTGTAGGGCCCATGCGCACGGGGTAAGTTGGGCCCGTGCGCATGGTACACGCCTGTGCGCACGGGGTGCTACAGCCGTAGCTCCTTGTGTAGCCCGTGGGCACGGGGTCTCGGGGGCCCGTGCGCACGGGGTCGCCTGGGACCTTCTGTCCTGCTCCTTTGTGCTGCCTTCTTCTTCCTCAAGGCCTTGGGGTGGTTCTCCTACTCCTTGGTGATGCTCCTTAGCTGCTTGGGGGTGTTCCTCTTCGTACCTAATGATACATAGTGCATTTTGGTGAGGTAGCAACCAAGTTCCATTCGTGTCCATATGCATGTCAAGTAGGAAGGAGTTCACCTCGGTTTCCATTGCGCGTGCTCGAGCTTTTGTCATAGGCCCACGTGGTGCTTGATGCATTGGTGTAGGGTTCATGGGGATGATGGAAGGATGCTCCGCATCACCCTCTTTCTCCGTGCTTGGTCCAACAGTTATAGCTGGACATGAAATCGGACGTAAACAGGTGGACGTGAATGACTCTTGAGCTAGAGTAATTGTTATCATTCTTACAGACAGCACATGGACAACACATAAAACCATCATCCCGCTTGCTTGCCTCAGCCGCACGCAGAAAAGTATGCACGCCATCAATGAACTGGGGTGAGTGTCGGTCATCGTACATCCATTGCCGGCTCATCTTCATTACACAACATCGAAAAGACCTAATTAATACAAGTTCATACGCACTTATTCTCATAAAACAACATACAAACTCTCTAGCTAAAGCATTTAAATGCAACAACAAATGCGACCACGATCGCAACTAAGGTAACAATTGATCCAACATCATAGTGATACCAAGCCTCTTTATTAACGGCATATTTTCTAATCTTTCTAATCTTCAAGCGCATTGCATCCATCTTGATCTTGTGATCATCGACGACATCGGCAACATACAACTCCAATTTCATCTTCTCTTCTTCAATTCTTTTCAATTTTTCTTTCAAATACTCATTTTATTTTTCAACTAATTTAACTTCTCGACAAGAGGGTTGGTTGCAATTTCTGGTTCACATACCTCCTAGATAAAAATATCTATGTCAACTTGATGGGCATAATTATCATAAACGTGAAATGCAACAAATAGTTATAAAAGAGAATATACCACATCCGAATCATAAACCGGACGAGAGCCGACGGGGACGGATATCAAGACCATGGCACTATGTATAACAAACAACCATACATGTAAGAAAATTATACAAGTAACTATCTAAATCATACAAATAAGATTTTTTATATAAAAAGGATAAGAAAAAGAGGCTCACCAAGGTGGTGCCGATGACGGGACGGTGCGGGCGATCGACGGTGGTTAGGACGGGGACGGGAAGGCACTAAGTAAACCACACCTACACATATGCAAACTAAGAAGTTAATTTGAGCTCAAATTGCATATAAATCAAATAAACTCCCACATAATTACTCCCAAACTAAAACCCACAAATCACTATACTTATAGAGCATTGCACGAGCTAATCTAGCAATGAGAGATGAAAGGACAAAGTTGCTAACCTTTGTGAACACTTGGATAGATGGGGTGCCTTCAAATATTGGCAAAAATGGAGGAGTGAGGTCGAGCAAGGGAAAGAACAGAGGAGAGAAAGGGGAAAACAGAGAGAATGGGCTCGGCTGGACGAAGGGTTTATATAGGGACATCTTTAGTCCCGGTTGGTTATATAAACCGGAACTAAAGGTCTACCTCTAGTCCCCGTTTGTGATACAAACTGGGACTAAATGGGCTCGTGGGGGCCCCAGCCTGACGCCAGCCTGCCACCACCCCTTTAGTCCCGGTTTGTATCACAAACCGGGACTATAGGTACAAAATGAACCGGGACTAATGATGCCCGTGCCCCCAACCGCTCCTAGCCGTTGGAACCGGGACTAATGGTCACATTAGTCCCGGGCCGAAATCAAACTGGGACTAATGATCCAAACATAAGGTCTGTTTTCTACTAGTGCTTGGTGAGGATAGTGGCACAAAATTTTGATGCAATTGTTAGCAAGAGTTAATAATGTTGAAAGAGATTCACAAATTTGCAAGTGAACCAAGTAGACCAATAGCAATGAATGGCACACGGAAACACACACGGATAGATAAATGGCGTCCTACAACCAAGGAATGAGCAGAAAATGTGGAATCCACGAAAAACGCTCGTGTTGCACAACTCTAGAGAGAGCTAGCACGATTGCTCAATAGGCGAATACGACACTTGTGCACAACCTATGAGATGCAAAATGTATCAACTTTCTATCCCAAGTATGCTATTATGTATGATTCCCGGTGTTTCACACACGATGATCCAAGATGATCAATGATGTTATATGATATGCAATGTGGTATGATGCTATGGCTCTTGCTTACAAGCTCTTTGTTTTTCTCTTTGCTTAAAAGTTTTTAATATATATGGCCAATATTTGCAACACTCAAACCAAGATAGCAAGTGTGTATATGCAGGAACAATGTATGACACAATAGATGATACTATGATATATGCACGCAATGGAAGGTGCAGATCGATTATCACTAAAGTGCACAAGTAGCGTTGCCCGATAATACTCAAATGGCTAGTCTCAATAGTAAAGTGACGCAAAATGGCCTTTGGGTTAACAATGCAATGGCAAGAGAGGATATACAATGATGTCGTCGAGGTTACCGTTCTTGCTTACAGTAGGGGTGTCAAAATGGTGAAGTGGTCGTTGGCGATGTCGAATCGGTGGCGATGATGAGAGGCGGTGTTCTTGATGTAGAACCATTCCTAAGTAGCCGAAACACCTTAGGAAACGGAAAAACCGCGAACTCAAAATCTCAAACGACAAATGTCAAATGGTGGTAGCGGAATGCGGTGGTGGTTCCGGAGTTGGCATTGTGGAAGTGGAGTTGAAGTCACCGTCCCTAAGTAGCCGAAACACCTTATGAGACACAACGAACAACTCAAACAACCTCAAGTGCAATGGGGATTGAAATGGGTTAGGTTGCGGAAAGCTATGGTAGTATTGCGGATGATATGGTGGAGGCCCTAGGCAAAGATGCCAAAGTTCCCAAAATTTGATGAAGTCAAATGATGGAGGTAGTATTTTGTGGTATGGGGATGTCAATAGCTACAAAATGAGCTAAAGAACGTCAAAATCCGAGCCAGGATGAATTAGTTATGGGCAAAACAAGAATAAGGGGAAGTCAGTTTTTACAGGTACCGGACGTCCGGAAAGGGACGGATGTCCGGTGGCTGGAACGGGGCGGACGTCCGAAAATGTTCAGGAATCCGTTATTTTTGGTTCTGTTAGGTGGTACCGGATTTCTGGAAAGTACCAGTCATCCGGTGCTTCTAGAGGGTTCCGATAAACGTCGGTCGTCCGGTGGGTCGGGGTCAACTCGAGATCCGAGATCCGGGACGCGATTTTGGGCGGAAAATGATGATTTGGGGGTCAAAATTGAGAAGATTTCATGGATCGAAATTGAGGAAAATTGTGGGGAAGCTAGATCTACTAACACAACAAATCCATGGATCAAATTCAACAAAACATTATCAAACCAACAAATCACAGTTTTTTTTTGGTATGGCTACTTTTGTGTGGATTTTCAAAATTGGACAAAAACACAACAATATCAGGCTAGAAAGTGGTAGGGAGACTCCAAAATCATGATTAACGTGGCTCATGATACCAAGATGATGTAGGGTGGAACCCTAATGTTGTCGATCTTTCACGATTGGAGCAGATCCCGCGAAGAACACAAAGCACACAAGGGGAAACACGAGGGAAATCACAAGAGGAACACTCAAATAGACAAGATGCAATCACACATGTGCTAAATCCACATACGCATGGGGAGATACACGATCCAAAGTCAACAAAGGACGATACAAACGGTAGCTAGTTCATCCCAATTCGTGAGGAGATGGGGTCTTGAATCCGTAGAGGATCTTCCCTAGAAGGGATCTTGAAACCACTTGGGGGATCTTCTCCTAGGAGGTCTTGAACTCCAAGGAGTATGGGTACGTGGATGAGCAAAGCTCTATCCCTAACATGAGCTAATCCCTTGCTAACTCTAAAATGTAGGTGGAGGAGAAGTATATATAGTCTAGGAGGTGAAGGGGTACATGCGCCTCGGCCCGAGTCTCTGCGCACAGGCAGGTAACAGACGTCCAGTGGTTACCGGATGTACGGTTGCTCGCGAGGTCCGGACGTTCGGAGGGCGTCAGACTTCTGGCGTTTCTTTTCTGGACATGTGGCACCGGATATTCGGACGGGGTCGGTTATCCGGTGGCTGATGAGTGTCGGACGTCCGGTGTTCGCCGGTCGTCCGGGCGCTGTAGACCAGGTCAGCTGCTGGTTCCTTTAGCGGCTGGTCGAGGTTGGGTCGGACGTCCGGTAGTCGTTGGATGTCAGGCGACTGAAGCTTGCGGCCAGCTTCTCTTGCTCCTTAGGCTTCGCTTCCTTGTCATCCTGTCCATTGCTCCTAGCTTTTCCATGGTCTCCCTCTTGGTTGCTGAACATGCATATCATATACATTTGAGGTAGTAGCCATGTCTCACATGTGGGAAGTGATGGTTCAGAGAGGAGCGAGTTAACCTTGTGTCCAATGGCGTATGCTTGAGGTCTCGTTGTATGTCCTCTTGGGGCTTGGGGAGTAGTCGTAGTGTACATGGGGGTGACTGTAGGATGCTTCGCATCATCTTTAATAAACCATCTATAGAAACTAGCATGACCAAGGAAACTTCTTACACCTTTAATATCTTTAGGACATGTCATTTTCTCAATTGTATCAACTTTAGCTTTATCTAATTCAATACCTCGTTCAGAAATTTTATGCTCCAAGACAATACCTTCATTAACCATAAAGTGGCACTTCTCCCAATTCAAAACAAGATTAGTTTCTTCACATTTGTGCAAAACTCGATCAAGGTTGCTTAAGCAATCATCAAAAGAAGCCCCATAAATGAAAAAAATCATCCATGAAAACCTCAACAATCTTTTCACAAAAGTCAGAGAATATAGCAGTCATACATCTTTGAAAGGTAGCAGGTGCATCGCATAAACCAAAAGGCATACGTCTATAAGCATAAGTTCCAAAAGGGCAAGTAAAAGTAGTTTTCTCTTGATCTTCTTTTGACACAGGTATTTGAGAGAAACCAGAATATCCATCAAGGAAACAAAAGTGTGTATGCTTAGACAATCTTTCTAACATTTGATCAATAAAAGGCAAGGGGTAGTGATCTTTTCTAGTAGCTTTGTTTAATTTCCTAAAATCAATTACCATCCACTACTGCAGGATGCTGCTAACGCGACACTACAATCAGAGACCCTTTGACGAAACCGTGTGCGATGCATTAATCGCAAACGGTGATGTAAAAAATTGTCAAAAAAGATGCAAAACATTTGCGATGGTGGATACATCAAACACGGTTCATATTTTAGTTGCGTGTGCGATGCGGGCATACAGTTGATCCATACGAACTATTTACGATGAGACAGAACAACAGAAACGGGCAGGCAGATCAAGGTGTGTGCGATATACGACATAAAGTTCACCCCGATGAACTGTTTGTGATGAGGCGGAACAACAAAAATGGGCAGCCAGATGAAGGTGTGTGCGATATACGGCATACAGTTCACTCGGATGAACTGTTTGTGATTAGGCAACACAAAAGAAACAGTCAGCCAGATCAAGGTGTGTGCGATATACGGCATACAGTTCACTCGGATGAACTGTTTGCGTTGAGCCAAGAGAACAGAAACGGTTCAACTTAACAAGATGTGTGTGATACGCGGCAAACAGGTTTGTAATCGGAAATGTCTGGGAAGACCGATAATAACACAAACGATTCCTATTAACAAGCCGTGTGTGTTGTGAGCAAACGACTGCTGGTATACAATTGTGAGTGATTGATGAAATCATCACCGACGGGTTACATTGTTTAATCCGTGTGCGATGTGATTTGCTCTGTCTACAGAACATCAACATATATACTTATAAGAACAACATCGCACAACCAAATTAAGCAATTACATGCATACTAAACTAGGATAAATGAGGATCTAATAATCTACTTCTTGTTGTGATGACGCTTGCCATTGCTCTGCTTCCGGCTGGATCCCTGGCCGTTTTGGGGAAGGAGGCACTTCCTCATGTCAACGATCCGCCTGTACATCTCGTAGCTCGTGTACGCCTCCTTGGCCGCGTACGCGACGTGAGCTTTTTCGAGTTTCTCCATCCAGGCCGAGTGCCAGGCACGCTTGTCCTTGTTGCAGGAATCTTTCATGTCTTTGTAGTAGGGGTCGATGATGGCCTCGACGAGGTGAGCCAGTGAGTCCTTCTCATGCTCCTTGCCGCCCCAGATCTTGTATTGGCCCTGGATGCCGACAAGATTCTGGCAGGCGATGCCCGAATTCTTGAGCACCTTTACATCGTTGGCGATGTCCACCGTAGCGAACATGTAGTGGGGGCTGTCGACAAACCTGGGGAAACACTCGCAAGGCCTTGTGGCCAGGTAGTAGTGGTAGACGAGGACGTGATTGCGCATGCACATCTGGGCGACGTTGACCTTGGGACGAGACCCGGCACGAGCGCGGGTGTACTCGAGGTCGAACCCAACCACCTTGTACTTCTCCTCAGCAAGCAACAGCTCCATGATGTGGATGGAGTGCTCCACCCAGACCGGGTTGTTGGTGTACACCACCGAGAGCTCCGTGAGACTTCTGTGGGTGTCCACCACGGCATGCATGGTGAACTGCTACTCGCCGTTGGCAGCCGCTCGTAGCGCCATTGGAGCCGCGCAGGATACCCTCTAAGAATTTGTCGTGGTGGGTGTGCTTCTTGCAATAGTGGGGCATGATCGAAAGGTTGAAGAGACACAAGGGTTAAATGGCCGCTGTAATAAATGGGGGCCGGCCGGCCTGTCACTACTGCAGGATGCTGCTAACGCGACACTACAATCAGAGACCCTTCGATGAAACTGTGTGCGATGCATTAATTGCAAACGGTGATGTAAAAAAACCATCAAAAAAGATGCAAAACATTTGTGATGGCGGATACATCAAACACGGTTCAGATTGTAGTTGCGTGTGCGATGAGGGACATACGGTTTAGTTCAATGAACTGTTTGCGATGAGGCAGAAGAATAGAAACGGGCAGCCAGATGAAGGTGTGTGCGATATACAGCATACGGTTCACTCGGATTAACTATTTGTGATTAGGCAACACAACAGAAACGGTCAGCCAGATCAAGGTGTCTGCGATTGACGGCATACACTTCAGACGGATGAACTGTTTGCGATTAGGCAACACAACAGAAACGGTCAGCCAGATCAAGTTGTCTATGATTGACGGCATACACTTCACACGAATGAACTGTTTGTGATTACCCACAACAAACAGAAATAGTTAGACAGATTAATGTGTGTGCGCTAGACGGGCACACATTCTAATTAAAAGAAGCATGCGCGATGGTAATAACGAGCGCGCACGATTGATGGAACAAGACGTGTGATGACATCGCCTATTGCGGTGCACCCTATGGTGCAAACGCCACGTACGAGAACGGGAACGCGTGCCCACATTATGCCATCCGGGAAAAGTGCCGCACGTAGAAATTAGAACCGTCAATAAATTTTGAGCCTGCGTCCCGTCACATTCCAAATTACTACCACGCTATATTTAATTGCAAACCTGTTCACATGGATCAAAACCTAAACGGTTTCCCACTTAGGAGTGTATTAGTACTCGGTTATAAATACAACCTACTCCAAGATGACTGCACATTCCTCCTCAACTCCTCATCCACAAAAACAAACAAGTCTTCATCGTCGTTCCCTTGCATCTGCCATGGCCCGCATGAGTTCTGGGTCGAGAGATTACTACCAGGGAGAGGCGAGCATGGAAGCGGAAGCACGAGAGATGTCCCACCACGCCATGAAAGCAGCCGACATGTCCCGCCGCGCCGCCGTAGCAGCACAGAGGTCCCGCCATGCCGCCGAAGCAACACAGAGGTCCTACCGCACCGTCGATGCAGTAGACTGGTGCAGCCGCGCCGCAGAAGCAGCAAAGATGTCCCGCCGTGCCGCGAATGCAGCAAGGATGTCCTCCCGCGCCGCGGCGGCCTGGGAAAATGTCTCGCAGGCAGGCGAGGACTCTGACAGGCGCATGCGCGCTATGCTCGATGACCTGATGGGTCGGATCTCCGAGTGGATGAAGCTGCAGGACAAGATGAATGCCTCATTTGATAATGCTATCGACGTCATCCGGGGACTAGGGGAGGACAAGGCGAAGCTCCGCACCGAGCGCGACCTACTGAGGGCGAAGATCGCCAGAAGGGCGAAGGAGCACGAGGAGACCACTGCCTTGTTGAAGAGGGCGGGCGTCATCCTCAAGAAACTAATGGACGAGAATGCCATGCTCCGCATCGAGCGCGAAAGACTGGTGGAGGAATCCGTGGATGCTGCCAAGCTGCGTGTTGAGGACATGAAAGAGATCATCGCCACTCACCGCGAGAACTAGTCTCCGCGGCCTATAGCTCATCAAGATAGTAGAGATCAGTGAGCCAGATCGTTGTCTACGTCTTCCTTCTTCTTTTGCCCTTGTGTATTTCGGGTATTGCCGCATGTGGCTTTTTTAATTATCTTCCTAAATATGTAAGACAATTATTATCCACTGTCATCGTCCTTATATGCATCAGTCTTGCTATAAGTCGCAGTCGATGCTATATAGGTTCGTCGGATTTTACATCAAGATCCGTGCAAAATTTTCTTTTCAGATTTTCTTTTTTTCTCTCTTAAATCTCAGTCGAGTGAGACATAGCCATGCCATTAAACAGGGGCTCGGGCGCCATTAATGGAGACGTTGGCAGAGAGGTGGGCGGCGGATGGAGGTCAAAGGGTTCTCCTCCCGATAAGCACGCGCAGGGGTCTGATCGCATGCCTCCCGTACTCAAATAGCTACCCCGCACGGCACCTCCTAGCCAATAAAAAAAGGGGATGCGTGGTGACACGTAAAAGGTAAGTAGAACGCCCATGGTTTCAATAATACTTGTGTTTCTGATTGTAACGTGACAGCACTTGTTTCGAAATGACTTTTTTGATTGTTAATGTGTGCGCCTTCGCAAACTGGACAAAAAATTTACCACAGCATGTTGGTGCCATGTCATGACACCATGCCAAGTTTCATGATTTTTAGGCGAGTTTTGGATTTACGGGAATTTTAAAACCAAGTTTCTCGATGTTTCTGGCCAAGCCAAGAAGCCCAGATGTTTGAATTCCATTCCCATTTCTTGCATGGGACCTAGAAATTTGCTCAAGTACACATAAATGAATCAACTAACTTTGGTGCACTGGAGCATGTGCTTGTAGTTCAAATTTGAATTATGTGCATTAAATGCCTGGAAACTCAATTAACGTATAAAAAGGCCAAACGAACCTGGAATAACTCCAAAATTTAGCATGAAACTCCTATTGGTCTAAGCTGCCTGTGTAAAAAAATTAAGGCGGGAGAAGGCAGTGTATGTCGTTTCGCACACGGAGGTGACACGTTCCCTCTTGGAACCACGAGCCTTCTTGCGAGAAGCTCCGGTTTGCAAGAGCTTATACCAAAACTTGTCCCAATTTAGCCAATTTTTTTACCACAGCACATATTGGTGCCATGTCATGACACCATGCCAAGTTTTATGCTTTTCATGCGTGTTTTGGATTTACAGGAATTAAAAAGCCAAGTTTCTCAATATTTCCGATCGAGCCACGACACCGAGATGTTTGAATTTCATTCCCATTTCTTGCATGGGACCTAGAAATTCACCCAAGGACACACATGTGATTTTTCAACCAACTTTGGTGCACTGGAGCATGTGCTTGTAGTTCAAATTTGAATTATGCACATTAAATGCCCATAAACTCAGTTAATGTATAAAAAGGCAAAACAAACCCGGAATAACTCCAAATTTTAACACGACACTCATATAGTTCTATGTTGTCTCTGTAAAAAATCAAGGGGGGGGGGGGGCAGCGTATATCATTTCGCACACAAAGGTGACACGTTCCCTCTCGGAACCACGAGTCTTCTTGAGAGAAGCTCTGGTTTGCAAGAAGCTGATACCAGAACTTGTCCCAATTCGGACAATTTTTTTACCACAGCATGTTGGTGCCATGAAATGACACCATGACAAGTTTCATGATTTTTAGGCGAGTTTTGAATTTACAGGAATTTAAAAAACCAAGTTTCTCAATGTTACCAGCCGAGCCACGACTCCCAGATGTTGGATTTCATTCCCATTTCTTGCATGGGACCTAGAAATTCACCCAAGGACACACATGCGATTTTTCAACCAAGCTTGGTGCACTGGAGCATGTGCTTGTAGTTCAAATTTGAATTATTCACATTAAATGCCCAGAAACTCAATTAATGCATAAAAAGGCCAAATGAACCCGAAATAATCCAAATTTTAACACAACACTCATATAGTTCTATGCTTGCTCTATAAAAAAATCAAGAGGGGGGGCAGCGTATGCCGTTTCGCACACAAAGGTGACACGTTCCCTCTCGAAACCACACACCTTCTTGAGAGAAGCTCCAATTTGCAAGAAGCTTATACCAAATCTTGTCCCAATTTGGCCAATTTTTTTACCACAGCATGTTGGTGCCATGAAATAACACCATGCCAAGTTTCATGATTTTCAGGCGAGTTTGGGATTTACAGGAATTTAAAAACCAAGTTTCTCAATGTTTCCGACCGAGCCACGACGCTCGAATGTTTGTATTTCATTCCCATTCTTGCATGGGACCTATGAATTCACCCAAAGACACACATGTGATTTTTCAACAAACTTTGGTGCACTGGAGCATGTGCTTGTAGTTCAAATTTGAATTATGCACATTAAATTTCAATTAATGCATAAAGAATGCCAAATGAACCTGGAATAATTCCAAATTTTAACACGACACTCATGTAGTTGCATTTTCACTGTAGATAAATGTTCTAGAAATTCAAACACCATCCTTTCCCTCCGTAACACCATTTTGTCTTTGAAAACAGAATGAAAAAAATCAGGTATACCACAAACAGTTTACTAGCAAGAATCGTGTGGGATGCGATATAAAATATCTTGGCACGCGTCTAGTCTGGCTTACACATGAAGCTTCGTCGTCTACAGTCCACTGCCCGCGCTTGAACCACACTTGCGCGCTAGTTTCTCGCGGCACCGAGCGAAATTTTTCTGCCACCGCGGAAATATCTATCTCCCTGCCCCCCACCAAAAGCCACATTTCCACTGTTCCTCCTTGCTTTCCAAGTTCAAACCTTCACTGCTGCTTACTTGCAGCGCCGCCTCCTCGCGGCGACCCTTCTTCTTGCAGCGCCGCCTCCTCGCCGGTGACCCTTCTTCTTGCTGCGCGGCCTCGTCGATATGGTCAGGTAATCCACACCCCACCCACACCATCCTCCTCCTTCCCCATCGCACATGCCCCGAACAATGGTGTGACACCTTCTGCCGAAATCACTGGCCCTGTCCTCCAATTAAGCGCCGCCCACAACCATTTTGCACGCAGTATAACATGGAGCTCAGTAGCATCTGGCAGCGGAGAAGCAAATCGCGGCCGCACGTGTGGACGAGGTCACTATGGCTGCCATGCGTGCCGACCACTAGATCTTGGAGGAGCACCTTGTCTTCGAGGCCACCGTCGACACCGCCACGCAGTTGTCTACTTTAAAATACAGTTCGTGCTGTTTTCTCGAGGCCACCGCCAGTGCCTTCTAGTGATCTGTCCTCTGTAATGTTAATATGCAATCTTATATTCTAAAATGTAATGTTCAGTTAACAGTTTGGTCCAACAATTGCTACATTTTGTAGTACTGTTCTCAAGCATTCTTGGTTTCGTTAACTGTCTTATCTTCTAGTATATGTTCTATTCTGCAATGTTGTGCTCAGTTAACTATTTTGGTTCATTTGGTCTGTTGTCCAGTTAACTGTTTGGTTCAATTCTTCAATTTTATTTTCATTTGTTGTGGGTACAATTTTTGTATTGTTGTGCATGTGAGAAATAAATCAAATTTGGCTGTACTCAATACATATTCTACTGATAGTATGGCAACTCTCAGTTAACCTGATCAAGATCTTCCTTATATGTGTTGCAGGGAAACAATGGGAGGCACTGCGGTTTACCATCGAGATTTGCTCATGCATGGTCCTTTCGCTAATAGCACATTATTGTGCAGTTGCAGGAATCATTCTAATATGTAGGTTTCTGACAATTTGGTCTTGCACATGTAGGTCCTGCTGTCAGAGGCTTAGACCCACTGTTCGACCCATTTTGCATATGGGGAAATGAGATTTCCATGAATATCAGTCAAGTCAAGAAACTCAGAAAGATTGTTAGGATAAAGAAACTTGCGACGAATAACAGCAAGATCTTTGTTTGCACAATGAAGAAGACAACAGTCAACTATAGGATGGTACTAACTCTTTTACCTTGTTTTTACCCCTTGTGCCATTTCAAAATTTATAACAGCGATTTGTCCATATCTTTGTTTTCAGTACTTTTCAAAGCAGTTTACCGATGATTACCTCTCAAACCACCTGCATGGTCAAGAGGCGAGGAATGTATTCATTCAACACCCACAGTACAATATTGAAGTCTTCCTGAACAGGACGAAGGTTGGGCGGGCAATTATCCATAGCCACTGGCCTAAAGTTGCAAGGACATTCAACATCACTGAAGGCTCAATATTCATCTTCCGCTTCTGTAGTTTCCCAGATGAGATTCATCTGTCTATTTTACCGTGTATGATGCTACTTTCCAAAGGTTTTCGATGTTGCATGCGAAACTTGGTGCTGTTGTGTGATACGTCTCCAACGTATCTACTTTTCCTAATGCTTTTCCTCTTGTTTTGGACTCTAATTTCCATGATTTGAACGAAACTAACCCCGGACTGACGCTGTTTTCAGCAGAACTACCATGGTGTTGTTTTTGTGCAGAAATAAAAGTTCTCGGAATGGAACGAAACTTTGCGAGGAATTTTTATACAAAATAAGAGAATTTCCGGAGCCAAGAGCCACCTGAGGGGGGCACCTGGGTGGGCACAACCCACCAGGGCGCGCCTGCCCCCCCCAGGCGCGCCCAGGTGGGTTATCCCCACCTGGTGGCCCCGCAGACCCTGAAACCGACTCTATAAAATCCTATTTTTCCAGAAAAAAATGAGGGAGAAAGAATTATCACGTTTCGCGAGACGGAGCTGCTGCAGTCTCCTGTTCTTCATCGGGAGGCCTGATCTGGAGTCCGTTTGGGGCTCCAGAGTGGGGGATCTTCGTTCTTTGTCATCACCAACCCTTTTGCATCGCCAATTCCATGATGCTCCCCACCAGGAGTGAGTAATTCCTTCGTAGGCTCGCTGGTCGGTGAGGAGTTGGATGATATTCATCATGTAATCGAGTTAGTTTTGTTAGGGTTTGATCCCTAGTATCCATTATGTTCTGAGATTGATGTTGCTATGACTTTGCCATGCTTAATGCTTGTCACTTTGGGCCTGGGTGCCATGATTTCAGATCTGAACCATTTATGTTATCACCATTATATCTGTCTTCTAGATCCGATCATGCAAGTTATAGTCAGCTACTACGTGTTATGATCCGGCAACCCCGGAGTGACAATAGTCGGGACCACTCCCGGTGATGACCGTAGTTTGAGGAGTTCATGTATTCACCGTGTGTTAATGCTTTGTTCCAGTTCTCTATTAAAAGGAGGCCTTAATATCCCTTAGTTTCCAATATGGACCCCGCTGCCACGGGAGGGTAGGATAAAAGATGTCATGCAAGTTCTTTCCATAAGCACGTATGACTATTTACGGAATACATGCCTACATTATATTTATGAACTGGAGCTAGTGCCGTATCGCCCTAGGTTATAACTGTCTCATGATGAATATCATCCAACAAATTACCGATCCAATGCCTACAATTTTCCTACATATTGATCTTGCTAAGTTATAACTACTGCTGTCACTGTTGCACTTGCTACAATATCACTGCTATCACTGTTACCGTTACTATTGCTGCTGCTACTATTATCAAAACTATCATACTACTTTGCTACTGATCACTTTGCTATAGATAATTAATCTCCAGGTGTGGTTGAATTGACAACTTAGCTGCTAATACTTACAAATATTCTTTGGCTCCCCTTGTGTCGAATCTATAAATTTGGGTTGAATACTCTACCCTCGAAAACTGTTGCGATCCCTTATACTTGTGGGTTATCAAGACCTTTTTCTGGCGCCGTTGCCGGGGAGCATAGCTATATTTGTTGAGTCACTTGGGATTATTATCAAATTATCACTATGAAGAATCTGAAGGATGCTAAGACTAAGATTTTTCCCTCTAAGACAAGGGGAGGTAAGGAACTGCCATCCAGCTCCGCTTTAGATTCACCTTCTGTTATAAGTAAACTTGCAACACTACCACATGCTATTACTTCTGATATGTCGCAAGTTATTGATGATGCTACTTCTACTATGAATGCTTAGGATGATGCTAGTACCTTGCTTGATGATAATGTGCCATTAGGTGAATTTCTTGATGAACAAATTGCTAGAGTAAGACAACATGATATTGTTGAAACTGATGATGAGCTTGAAACTGAAAATCTTGAAACACCTGCTAGAACTAGCCCTCCTAGATATGAATTGCCAAAGGTACCGGAAGGCTATGTTATGGGTGAGGAGGCGACTAGAGATATTCTTGCTTGTAAGGATAGAGATGATCTAGAGAAATTATTATGCAAGTACAAAGAAAAATCTCTGAATGCTAGAATGAAATATGATCCTAAGTTTGCTACTTCACCTATCTTTATTGATGATAAGGATTATGAATTCTCTGTTGACCCAGAGTTAATTACTTTGGTTGAATCTGATCCTTTCCATGGTTATGAAACTGAAACTGTTGTGGCACATCTTACTAAGTTAAACGACATAGCCACCCTTTTTGCTCATGATGAGAAAATTCGCTATTACTATATTCTCAAATTATTTCCATTCTCATTAAAGGGTGATGCTAAAGCTTGGTACAATACTCTTGCTCCTGGTTGTGTGCGTAGTCCCCATAATATGATTTATTACTTCTCTGAAAAATATTTTCCTGCTCATAAGAAACAAGCCGCCTTACAGGAAATATTTAACTTTGTGCAAATTGAAGAAGAGAGTCTCCCACAAGCTTGGGGGAGGCTTTGCCAGTTACTTAATGCTTTGCCTGATCATCCTCTTAAGAAAAATGAAATACTTGATATCTTCTATAATGGACTAACCGATGCTTCTAGGGATTTCCTAGATAGTTGTGCTGGTTGTGTTTTCAGGGAACGAACTATTGGACAAGCTAAAGAATTATTGAATAACATATTGAAAAACTATGATGTTTGGACTCTTCTTGAACCACCGCCTAAGCCTACTCCAAAGAAGAGGGGTATTTTATATCTCAGCCCCGAAGATATGCAAGCGGCAAAGAAATCTATGAAGGAAAAAGGTATTAAAGCTGAAGATGTCAAAAATTTACCTCCTATTGAAGAAATACATGGGCTTGATACACCACCACCACATGCGGTGGTAGAGGTAAATTCTCTAATGAAATTCAATGATAATGATAATCCTCACAATATGCACCCTAGCCAATGCCTTTATGAGTTATAAAACTATATTAGAAAACAAGATCACTTCAATGCAAATGTTATGAAACAATTAAAATACAATTATGACATGATTGCTCACTTGAGTGACTTTTATTTAGAATCTCAAATGATGTTAGAGGTGTGTGAAAGCATGCTTGTATGGTACAAACCCAGTTAGAACAAGTTGCTAAATCTCAAAGAGAATTGCTTGATGAAATGAATAACAACATACATGACTTTGCTGTTAGAGTTGCAACTAGAGGAGGTAAAATGATTCAGGAACCACTTTATCCTGAGGGACACCCAAAAAGAATTGAACAGGATTCACAAAGTAACAACACCACTGCACCTGGTCCTTCTAAAAAGAAAAAGAAAAATGATAGGACTTTGCATGCCTCTAGTGAACCTGAAGTAGAGAAACCTCCTGATAATGATAATGATGTTTCTATCTCTGATGCTGAAACTCAATCTGGTAGTGAACACTCACCTTCTGATAATGAAAAAGATAATGATGAGGTTCATGAAGAAACTCAAACAAATAATAAAGAACCATACAATGATGTTGAGATAGAACTAGCTGTTGATCTTGATAACCCACAACCCAAAAATGCAAGATATGATAAAAGAGACTTTGTTGCTAGAAAACACGGTAAGGAAAGAGAACCATGGGTTCAAAAACCTATGCCCTTTCCACCTAAGTCAACTAAAAAGAAAGATGATGAAGAATTTGAACGCCCGCACTGATCAGCTGAACATGGATATAAGAGATGTTCCAACTAATATTACCACCTGTAAGGCTTGTTTCGAAACCTCATCATTTCTGCAAAGGGATCAGCCACTGGCAAGTCATGTATGGGGTTGACACGATGACTTCCGATTACTTTGTCATCTGAAGTTCCAAAATGAAATTCAGCTTTTTCGGAGCCTTTTCCATTCTACCGCAGCCGCCGGCGCTGATCAACAAACCATTCATTTTTGCGAAATAAATGCAGGGCAAAACTCATTACCTTTAGCACCCTTGCTTTGAAACAAAGAACCTGGTGAATATAATCTCCGGTAAGGTCCCTCGGTATGAGTTCAAAGTAATTTCTGAGAGATGCAGATCTAGGCATTCGACGTGATTGTTATATTGTATCACATTATCCACCACCGGGCCTAATATTATCTGCAAAAGAAGAGAACGTGTTAGTGCCTACATGCAGTTTTTAACACTACTACATGCCTATTTGGTTTGCAGGATTTGTAAAATGCACTAACGTGCCATCTTCGATCCGACATGATTAACGTGGGCATTTGATTACAATCTAGAAAAATTTAGCCTTCTTCACAAGAGGTTGGAGTGGATGAAAAATTCCCTAAGAAAACTAGTACAGATGAATCCAAAGGAGAAATGCTTATGGATTGTAACCATATGAATTAAGCAACCAATATGGGGGGGGGGGGGAATGTATGTACTGAAATCCTCCAAAATTCCTTCAGAAATCATAGTACATTGTCATTGTAAACTTGGGAAAAGGTGCCAAAAATTGAACTCCCTTATGGTTAACATTTAACAGGAAAGGAACATTACCTCGATATACAGCTTCTCCAGGCACGGAAAGCATCTCAGGAAACTAACAACTTGGTGCAGGTTGGGGCCGATAGATTCTAGTGCCAAGACCTTCACTGTGCGCAGATTCGGGGTCAAGCTTGTCGGAATCATTTTCTGGATGACAGACGAACATACATCTTCAAAATTAGAAATAATGTTGATATCAAGGAGAGGTAGAAGGCAACTGTTGTACCTGAACGGGTGTGGATCCAATAACAAGTTCGGAGTATTTAACAGACGAGTAGCCCACCACTGTCAATTTTGGCGCAGAAATGACATTGATTCTTGTTGGACCTTGTTGATCAACTACAAGTAATCTCTCAAGTGAAGGTGTGTCCTCAATGACCATATTGTGGTCCACCTTTTGTCATCTCTTGTTGCGGCACCAGCAACACACATAAATAGTCCGAAGAGTCATGGAGGTGATGTGGAAGCTACTCAGCCCATTGATTGCCCGAAGACGAAGGTACTCGAGTGCAGTACAGCCGCGGAGCAGGCGCTCCATGCCATCCTTTGGGATGCATACGGCAACGAGCTCGAGGTGCTTCAGTCATGGTAGAAAAAGAGCGAACGCGTCATTAAGGAGGGGGATGGCAGTTCATGAACTTGGCGAGGCGCAGCGTGGGCACGAGGCGCAACGTGGACGTTGGCAGTGATCGCATATGCCCATCCTTAAAACTGAGCTCCTCGAGCTGATCTAGGGCGGGGGATCGGAACCACTCGTCAAGCTTGGCTCGGTCCTTGCCGTTGGAACGGAATTTGCCAGTGATAAGGCCTCTGATTGGGCCAAGGTGACTGGCGAGGATCTGGGAGAACGCATCCAAGCTTTTGCGATAGCCATGGTAGAGCTCGTGGGCGTTGATGAGGTCGAGAGGGGTGGAGTGCCATAGGGGGCGCCACCACCGGGAAAGGACGGTTGTCCTCGCCCCATATTTGATTGGGAGGAGGGAGATGATGACTATCAACATATCATCGGGGAGGCTGCTGATGAAGTCTAGGCCTGCTGGAGTCGCGTGCGGTTCTTTCTCGACCCACCTCTGCTTGTTGGCAGCCTCGTTCTCCACCTCCGAAGTCTCCTCATCAGTGGCACTTTCTGCTAGAAGTGGGAGTACAGGGAACATTTAGTTAAGACAGGCAAAAGAAAAGTGTATTGGTAACTAGAAGTTAGTAGGTAGGAATATAGTAAGAAAATGGAATAACAATTGGTTGCTTAAATACTACACAATTCCTTTGATATTGCTGGGTAAGTCAACATGCAGATACTTGAAAAGAACACTTAGTTCGAACAAAGTCTGGACGAATGATATCGTCGGGGAAGTTAGCATATATCCCATGACCAGGCTCTTTTATGTGCAGTCCAATTTTAGTGCCAGCTTTCAGTACATAAAACTTAAAAATTTCTATCCAAAGGCCCGTGCCAAAATAGGAGTCACCACTTTCATCAAGTCTTACAGTAGCAACGATTGTAAATCCATGAAATCCCTGCAGTCTTGAGTTATGTAAGGGGCAAGATTGTGTACTACAGATGCTGTTGCATGGCAGGGGATGTGCTGCAGAAAATGGTAGGATTGTTAAAGAATATGGTAAAATGCAAATATGGGCGAAATTGAAAGAACAATACATCAGTTGAAATCAAAGGACAAAAAACTATAATTAAACAGATAGTGTAACCATGATGTCATGGGAATATGAGAGTAATCGAAAGAACAATACAACATTAATTTGCCTAATATAGAAAGAAGAGGGAAAAAAATCCCCTTTAACGTATATGCTGCATGTGGCACCTTTTATCTAGATGTAGCAATATATAGTATATGTTCAGGAAAGTAGGCCATGCCAACCGATGTAGGGTGAGATTGAACATACCGTGCGCATCCTGAAGTCATGTAGTACGGTGAGATGGAACTCCACGGATGTCTGGCCAAGGCCCCAAAGTCCTGATGTGTCCATGCACTGTAGACTCTATGAATGAAAGAAAACCCTCAAATCAGCTCGAATAAAAATGAATTCACGGTGATTTCGACCGGGTGAGTAAAGGAGGCAGATGAACTGGGATAAGAGATGAGAGAATATCTCAGTAAATTAGTTACCTTGTTGTCCATGAAAAAAACCTCAATACCGTGGATTCCCCAATCGGGCGGAGCTGGGTCAACCGTGAGCAGCGTCGAGAAAGTCGATGGCGATAGGCGGCGCCAAGCGGAAGTGGCGAAATGCGGTGGGGTTTGCCGGCAGCCTGGCGGTGGTGACATGCGTCGAGCTAAGTGGTTGCCGCGGCGATAGGCGATGCCATGTAGAGTCGTGGAGGAGCTTGTGTAGGTGTGAATGGGAACCGGAGGGGGTGGCGGGCGGGGTGAGGGTTTTTGTGACATGGGGATGGTGATGGTTTTCTTTTTTGTTTTTTGAATTGGGTGGTGAGGGTTTTCTGTCCCACAAATAGTTTCAGAGGCAACGGTTTGCTAGAGCCAAACATGTGTGATTGACGTAATTTGGAAAATGAAAGTCATTGCACACGGTTCCCAAATTGGAACTGTGTGTTATTGACGTACTACCTCCGTCCTGGTTTATTGGTCCCCTTTGTAATTTGTGCCAAATTTTGACCAAAGATTTAACTAACAAATGTTTATGCATGTCACCAAAAATTATATCATTGAACACTATGTTCAAATACGAATCCAATGATATAATTTTTGCTGACCTGTCAGTTAAATCTTTGGTCAAAATTTAACACAAATTACAAAGGGGACCAATAAACCAGGACGGAGGTAGATTCCATCAACCGAACTGATTGCATCCATATCCCACATTTAGACATAAGTAAACATAGATTAAACATACTCAGGCATAGATAATAAGCGTACACAAGCATAGTTCAACCGTCATTAAGCATATTGAAGCACATTTATAATTAAGACACTACATAGAGCATACAGAGTACAATCCCACATCTCATCTCATCTGCCGACACGATCCTGAAGCTTCTCCTGGTACTCAGCGTACGTGGTGTGCGCCACCCTGCGAGAATACTTATGCCTGAAGGAGCCAACGGCTCGTCCTCTTGCATGCGCCAAAACACTTTGATATGCGTGATGAAGCTTTTGGTTGCAAAATGGGCATCGATAGCCCTCGTTGCAGGTCCTAATACACTTGTTATGCATTCCCGCATAAAGCTCCCTGAGGATTTGCCTCTTGTACCTCCTCTGGCCATCTTCATCCTCGCTGTCGACATCGTCAGATAGCACCTATACATATAGTAAAAAAATGTGGCGTCGAATTTGGAATACAAACTAATCTCTAGCGAACATTTGGTAGTTGCCAAAATTTGGCATCAAATCAATGTTTACATGCCGTAAACTAAGATTAGGAATTTATGTCTATTTTTTAGACATATCCAGAGATCATGGTTCGATTTTTAAGCACAATCGTCTATGTACAGACCAATCTTGAAAAAAATGGCACAAACATATATGTAGGTCATTCAAAATCAATTGTCAAGACCTGGCTAGGAATTATTAGCATGAAGACTAACCCTAGTCAGATTATTAGCAGAAATCATTTGCACAGATGAAACAACTAATCACTTATCATTTGTACCATTCAAACAATCAATACACTACACGGATCTAACGAAACTTACTCAGATTTCATGGATTGAGAGAACATAACCATAGGATTTCTATTCCAAAAAGGGGGAGGCATGAGTAACCAGAGAAACCCTAGGATGTATTTGACACATAAATGGGTATGGATGACTAACTGGTTGTCCGTCGTCGTTGGAGTCGTCGCCCGAGTCATCACCAGAGTCATCGGCGGAGTCGGTGTGGACCTCCGGCTCCGGTTGTGGAAGCACGACACCGTCGACAATGTCAAGGTGCTGCGATACCTCATCGGCGGCGACAACAACCTCTGTCTCCATCTTCATGCCGTCTTCCGGTGCTTCAGCAACCCCGGTGTTGCCACTCCCTCCGATGGGGCGCTTCGGTGACATCCTCATACACTGACGGCTTTGAGGACTGAGAGCGGCGTCGAGGATGCAGGCGGAGAGAGAGCACTGTGTGTGTCACGAGGGTGGGGGGTGCGGCCGCTCGAGCGTGCCACTAATATGGAGTAGTGGGAGAGAGGTGGGCGATGGTCAAACCACTGGCTCGCCTCCTAGTGAGCCTGCATACCAGACTGCTCGCATGCGTCCCGTCAACTCACGCCTGCTCGCACGACACACGGGTCACGGGGCGGCACGTATATTGTTTTCCTATTTTGATGATTAATGTTGCCGCTTTATTGCTTAACCGAAGCATGGCACGTATCCATTGTTGGTCTAACGCCCACGGTTTGAATAAATAATCCGTTTACGATATTGGTTCCCAATTATTAATAATCTCCCGTTTGTAAGAAGATAAAGATTACATCAAAACTTGTCTCAAATTTGACAAAAAAGTACAATACCACTGTGTAATTGTGTCCATATGACAACACGATAAGTTTCATGAATTTCAAATAAGTTTTGGATGTACTAGATTTAAAAAATCAAGATTCTCAATGTTTGAAATTTCTTGCACGGGGAGTAAACATGCACCCAGTGAGACACATGTGTTTTTCCAATCCATTTAGGTGCACTGTCATGTGTGCATGTAGCTCAAATTTGATTTTTGCACATTATACCCCTAGAAATCAATTAATGTACTAAAACGTATTAATGTTTTCTTCTTTTTTTTTTCAAAATTAAAATGTCCCTCCTTTGGTAACATATGTTCACCTTGGAAAAATTTAACATGCATCGTAGTTGCGGTGGATGCGTGGTGTGTGTGCGTCTGGGGTGGGGGGGGGGGGGGCTGGCAGTACACTACGAGTCGTGAGCCACCATGTGGGTTGGTCATTTTGTGAGGCAGGTGCCACATCAAAGTCGTGAATTCATTGTTTAAAACATTACAAAACCCTTTCATGCATACACTCACTCGCGTGTGACGCTTTCTGTGGGCCCGCGAGGTTGTCGTCCAACACTTCGACCAACAGCCGGCAGAGAGGTTAATTTGACCAGCAAAGGTTGATTATTTTTTGTTTGCTTTATGGTGGGAGTATATAGTATGCGTCGAAGAGGTGGGAGGGGACCATCATATATACTACGTACGCGTCCGTGAACACACCTCACTCAGTGTCGGGACTTTTTGGTTTCTGAGGCACGTGCCACATCAAAGTTGTGTATTGGCTATTCAAACATCACACAGCACCTCTTTGGGCCACATGCATGCAGGCGGTGGTTATCCTAGGACACTCACATGTGACGCTTCCATCTATGGGCCCGCGAGGTCGTCATCCATGAATGCATCACTTTGACCTACATCGAGAGAGGTTAATTAATTTCACCATCTAGGAGGATTCTTTTTGGTTTGTTATGGTAGGAGCATATAGTATGCGTCGAAGAGGGGAAAGGGGACCAACATATGTAGTACGCTTCATGAACCTTGCTCTGTGTGGGGACTTTATGGTTTTCGAGGCATGTGCCACATCAAAGTTGTGCATTTTGGGTATTCAAACATCACAACCACACACACCTCTCCATACATATGTTTGGCCCACATGCAAAGCGATGGCAGTTGTCCTCTCGCACCCACTCACGTGGTTATCAGTGATATCAATGCTTTCCATCTGTGGGCCCGCTTGGTCCATCACTACTTTGCTCGACAACGAGAGAGGTTAATTTGACTTAGGAGGGGATTATTTTTTGGTTTGTATTATGGTATATATATAGGTCATGCTCTGGGATGGCATGATATAGTTTGAGCACACATGCATGTGTACGCATGAATCCCTCCCAACGAGTCGAAGTGGGCAGTACGACACCACGTCATGAACCGATCTCGCTCTGTGTGGGGACTGTACGATTTTCGACGCACGCTCCACATCAATGTTGTGCATGGTATTCAAACATGCACGCATCACCTCCATACATACATATGCATGCAATGGTTGTCTTCGAACGGTACACTCCCTCATGTGGTTATCGGCGACAAGCCTATATATTCATGGGCCCGCGTGGACATCCATGATCACTTTGACCGACAATGAGATAGGTTACCATGGTGGATTCTTCCTTTGGTTCGTGTTATCGTAGTAGGTCATGGTGAGATTCAGACCTAAGTTTGAGCACATACTATGCATGCGTGCATGAATCCCCATCATCGGCTTGAAGTGTGGTGTGACATACATATATACAATGCATCGAAAACTAACCCTCGCTCCGTATCGGGATTTCTGGTTCCAAAGCACGGCGCCACAACAAAGTTGTTCCATTGTGTATTCAAACATCAACACTCCATACATATGTTTGGTCCACATGTAGGCAGTGGTTGTCTTCGGGGACTAGCTACTTGCGTGATTATTGGTGAGCTAGCCCATCTCTGGGGTCGCATGGACGTCCATCACTTTGACCAGCAACAAGAGAGAGGTTGTACGCCCAAGGTGGATTCTTCTTGGTCCGTTTTACAATACATCTTGGTGAGATGACCTCTCTCGCCGACTGAAAGTGTGTATGTGTTTGATGGGGGGTGGGGGAACTGCTACTTCGCACTTTGCTAGGTGAACCTCCGTGGGGCGGGCATGCGTTCATAGCTTAGGATTCCCCTCCTACCGGACAACGAGTGGGGGGGTGGGGGGGAAAGCAATACCGTGCGCTCTGTGAGATAGGTGCCACATCGAAGTTGTGCATTTGGTATTTGAACATCAAACCACCCTTTTCTTACATATATTTGGTCCACATGCAAGTGTGTTCATGTTCTGACCCTTTCCCGCATCATTTTCGCCAAATTTATGAACATTAGACAAGTTGGATGATGCAACAGACACGGTTCACTCAAACAAAGCGCGTGCCGTGCCGGTGCCCCTATCACGCACATCAGCACAGTACATTGGGCTCCACGAGGCTTCCCCTCTCAAAAATATCTACCCGCCTGCAGGGTTTTTTTGTTTGATAACACACGGTTATTATGTCTCAACCGTGTGTGATGTTTGTTGTTTCTGCTCCCGCCTGCATCCCTCGAAAATATCTGCCTGACTCGAGGGTTTTTCTATTTCATAACACATGATTGTTATTTCGGGATCGTGTGCGATGCACCATCATCCAAATTTTCAATAGCCTTGGCATTTTACTCCCATGTTTGACTCCATCGTAGTAAAATTTTCAGTAGCCGCGTCATTTCCTCAAACACCCCCTCCACACACACACCCCAAAAACTCCTCGGGCGTGCGCGCATGCGTGTGCGCACACACACACACACACCACAACCCCTCCCTCGCTCGAAACCCTAGCAAGGTCGCTGCCGCCGCTACAAGGCCTCCATTGTTAACATCTGCCGATTTGCCCGTGCAGCTTACCCACCGATCTCCATACCCTAGCCGCCCTGAGTTTCTTAGATGATGCCTGCCAAACGCCCCCTTTCCCGCAGATCCCCATCTTCATCCCCATCCCCCACTCCAGAGCATCGCAGTCTAAGCCCGGCTACGCTTCCCGTGGAGCTCGAGGAGCGACTGGCCCGAAAGAGGTGTATCACGGCCTCTTCGTCCGACGTCACCGAGGTGGCTGCCGAGGAAGCTGATGACCATTACTAGCCGCAGGCTCTCAATCAGCGGGCCAAAGTATGCGGGTATGTTGCGGACACCGGCTACGACATCGAGGTCATCGACAGCGACGGCCTGAGCCAGGCTTTGTCACAGGTTAAGTGGCCCACCCCCAACCCATCGGTTTCAACCATCATCAATCTCATCCATGGCCCCGCCGCTGATCTCCTCTGGCTCCCTGTCAAGAATTTGCCATCCTACATTGCCATCGAGCCCCTTTTGTCATTTCTGAAGGACACGTTCTTCGACGCTGGCTTGGGATCCACAGCTTCCAAGTTAGACCTCATCGATGGCGACCACGAGGAGGGCACCCTCATCGGCTCTTCCAAGGGGAAAGAGCCCATCTGCGATATCAGGGAGGGCACCTTACAGCCGTGCTCTTCCAAGGGGAAGGAGACCATCTGCGACAACATGGAGCGCACCCAGGGTCCGTGCTCTTCCCACGGGAATGAGCCCATCTGTGACAAGTGAGGAAACCCATGATTTGTTTTGCCGTGCCTCTTCACAGGGGGGAACCCATGATTTGTTTTGTCGAGTGCCTTTTGTAGTGTAATGAGAATATGTCCAATTTTAATTGCTATATTTGGTTGTTTGCAGTATGCCTTGTTTATTTCAGTTGTTCACAATGTGATGCTCTATATGTGCAACTATTTACTGCGCAGTATATTTTCATCAATACCAGTTTTAAACATATATACCAATAGGAATGCATATATTTGCTTGCTGTTAAGCCTGTTATAGCTAGCATATGCCTCTTTTAAAGTTTTTTGGTTGTTCGGTCGTTTATAGTTAGTATATGTCCAGTTTCAAATGCTATCTTTGGTTGTTCGTAGTATGCCTTGTTTATTCCAGTTATTCACAACGTGATGTTCGATATGTGCAAGTATGAACTGTGCAGTTCAATTTCATCAATACCAGGTTCAACAATACCACTATGAATGACTACATTTGGTTGCTGTTAAGCATGTTGTAGTTAACACGCCTTTCCATTTTTATTTAACAATAACCGGTGTACATAGACCGTCACAATACCAGTTTGAATGACTATATTTGCTTGTTGTTAAATGTTAGGCCTGTTGCAGTTAACACACCTTTCCACTTGTTTTGCTTAACTAGCATGCTTAAACCTGCACACTGAAGCTATCATTTGGAGATTATTTTGTGTGCCATGGATATATTTCGTGGATGTTTAGCCTGTTGTGCTTAACATGCCTCTCGATGTACTTACGCAGGACAATTTTGGGAATGACTGCTGTTTTCCATCGAGGTTAGTTTCATCCCATGGCTTATATATACTCACTGTTCAGGATATCGGTAGTTGGTACCATATATGTCGGGGGCTGATAAGGGACTAATCGGTGAATCAGACTTTTAACTGAATATATCTGTAACCCATTTATCGTTAGGTTAACTAGGGCATATCTAATATATCTGAGGCTACATAGCAACATGAACTGTAATGAATGTCTAAATATGCAATCCTAGGCTACATAGGAACAAGGAAGAGTGTTACCTTAACATTCTGATGATGTCTAGATATACGTAGAAGAGCAGCAACAACAACAACACATCAGCAGTTAATCAGGCGATAATTTGTAAAAATGCAATAAACTCCCTCCGGCCCATAATATAAGATGTTAATTCATCCAATATGTGAGTATATTGGATGCTATAAGATATTGTATAATGGGACGGAGGGAGTGTTGTACTACATCATTGTGCAATTGCTGTTTAGCTTTTAATATTAACTTGGTGCTTTTAGGTACATATTTCATTGGTAAAGATCCGCGCTTCGACCCTTTCTGTGTATGGGGCAATGAGATATTGATGAACCAACATCAAGTGAGGAAGCTGATAAAGATTATTAGTAAAATTGGTCAAAAGATGGCAATTAAACTATTTGTTTAAACTTTATCCAAGACAACAACGAATAGTAGGATGGTAAGTAAGAACTCTGCAGCCTTCTTTTTAGTGCCCATAATGAGTTGTGTTAGATGACAGTGTGTAACATCCCAAATTTTCAATTTGGAATGTTTTACAATTATTAGCTAAGCATCTATGCATTTTGTTTGAATTGAGTGGCATTTGGAGAAATTCAGAGGCATTTGAATTTTATTTGACTTTGAATTCAAATTGGCATTTGAAATTTATTTCAAAAAGTTCCTGACAAATACTTGTTCAAAAGTACGAGAGGAGCTGACATGACACTCCAAAAAGTCAGAAGAAATTAATGCCAATAAATTTGAGTTTTATTTGGAATTTTCAAAAAAATGTTTTTTATAAAGTTTTTATTTTGCGTTCGAAAACTAGTTCATAATATAGGCTATATTTGTTTGATTATTTTGATATATATATATATGTCCTATATAAAAGTATATTTTATTTCTCTATATATTTATTTTTCTCTGTCTTATTTTAAAAAAGGGGAAACCTCGGCAAACCAGGCGCCAGGCCACCAGGCCCAGCCTCCTGAGCCGCGGCCCACTAGCACGCCCAGCCAGCCGAGCCGGCCTACCCCAGCGCGCGTGCACCTGAGCTCCTCTCGTCTCGGTCGCCCAATCACTTCCCCCTCTTTTCTCTCACCGACAGACCGGCCCCACCCCTTTCTTCAACCCCTCGTCCACGGCAAACCTCCCCAGGATGCGATCAACACCGCCGCGGTTCCTATCTTCCCGGGATCGTGATCCCGAGACGCCCCCTCCTCCAAGAAGTTGCCCTATAAATACCTACGCCTCTCCTCTCACGATCCCCTTCGAAAACCCTCGCTCTAAGCCCCCGTAGCCCACGCCCTCCTCAAACGCATCTCGCCTCCGCCGCCACAGTCCGCCGCTGCCACCGACGCCGGGGAGCATCTCCAGCTTCTCAAACTCAGGCCACCGGCCTAGTTCACCTTCCCGATCCTCATTGACATGTTTTTGCCCTCCCTCGTCTACCACAGGGAGTAAACCAAGCACGTCCGCCCTCACTGGAGCCGGAGAGCACCCGAGCCCCGTCGCCATAGTTTCCGTCCACTCCAGTCGTCCCCGATGACAGCCGACGCCACCATCGACTCCGCCTCGTTGAGACGCACCCGCCCTACCACTCCAACCCCGCCGCCGACCGCAGGAGACCCTGCCCCGCTCGACGCCGACCGCCGCCGTCCTCTGTCGCCGTCGACCACCGCCGCAGTAAGCCTCCACCTTCCTCCACCATCCGATCTCCAATCTAGGGCGTAGATTAGATCAGTGTAATGTTTCATTTTTTTATTAGATCGGTTTAATTCCCGGTTTAGTTACGGTTTATTTGATTAGATTGAACCGGTCGGTTTAGTTAATAACCTGTATATGTTTTAGTTATAATTCGGCTGAGCGTTAGATAGTTACAGATCGCACCCCTAGGCCCATTAGCACCCGTCCGTTTTTCTATTTTATTATTTTCATTTCTGTTTCTAAAACAGAATAGTTCTGCTTTTGTAAAATTCATATCTCTTAGGTTGTTTAGAGTTTTTGATTGATTATTTTTGGTCTAGTTGGGAAATTTCCTGAAGTTTCTGTAGGTATACTTTTTGTCCATGTTTGAAGTTTTTAAAATTGATTTAGATGAATTTTGTTCAAACCACGGTTTTGAAATAACTAGAGCTAGAATTAATATTTTTAGGCGTTTATTTTTTCTACTGTTTTCTTCTGACCTTAGCTATCAGTAGGATTAGTTTGGCAATTTTAGAAATAATTAAAATTAGTT
Organism: Thinopyrum elongatum; assembly: GCA_011799875.1. Classification (NCBI taxonomy): domain Eukaryota; kingdom Viridiplantae; phylum Streptophyta; class Magnoliopsida; order Poales; family Poaceae; genus Thinopyrum; species Thinopyrum elongatum. Next base: position 376,038,044 of record CM022303.1, on the reverse strand, counting down.
TAGCAGCGAAAATAGTACTGTTTTGCTATTTATTGACTTTTGCACTATTTCTTGTACTTTAAATTGTTTTAAATTAGTTTCTTTTGTTATTTTTGTTTTGTTCAGATTGGTTTTCTGTAGAGTTAATAGTGGAACTTTTATTTGTAGAAAAAAATGTTTTAGTATTTTATTTCTTTTTCTTACTAGAAACTTGTTTTAGGCATAAAAGGAGTTTTATAATAGATTTTAATGCGATTCTTTTTGCATAAAATTTATTTGCTGTTTTCTTTTCTGTTATTTAATAAAAACCTTATTTTTGTTCTGTTAAAGAAAGTTTTAATGGGAGAAAACTATTTTTGTAGTTGGTTTCACTTATAGTAAAAACTTGGTATTGATTTTTATGATTTTCTTTGGGTTTCTCTTTGGATTTCATTGTGTGTTATGTTGATTGCCATTTACTAAGTTTACTTGCTGTTATGTTAGTATATTGTATGATGTATGCTTATTATGTTTTGTTTGTTTCGATAGAATTCCTGGAGTGCGAGGCTTGCTATTACGAGTCGCTAGCTTTCGAAAATCGTCAGCAAGGCAAGTCTTGATCATGAATTTATTTACCTATGTTTTATTGCATTAGTAGAATTTCCTCCCCACCATGCATGTAGTAGGAGAAATTGAATCAAATCTTGAGTAGTATCATGTGGTAGGTTGACCCAAAATCCCTTTGTTACCATTGCCCGGGACGTTGTAGTTTATTTTGCTATGCTCGTAGATGGGGTTGGTTGAGTGATTCATATGGGAGATGTGAGAGTCAAGATGATGACAACCCCATGACTTTGAGATGCTCAAGATGGAATTCAAATTCACTACTGGGTGGAGGACGGATTGATGGGCACCCTGGAGAAACCAGCGGATGGCCGGGATGCATGGAGAAGCGCCATGACATCTTGCGAAAAGCTTCACCCAGCCACGAAGAGACGAATGGATACACCTTGACCGGAAGCTTACCTGTGTAGCCGCAAGCCATTATGGGCTCTGGCTTGGTCGACCCTAGGCGTGACTCTGGACGGACGGTGCCAGCAGATGTAGAAGAACGGTAGGTTATGGATGGGCACCGGCAGTGGCCCAGAGGAACTCTACGGAAGACCCTGTTTCGTTTGTCCCGTCTTCAAACACCAGGCAGTGCGAGGACATAAAGGAGGGAATTATTCTTGCGGGTAAAGTGCACAAGACTCTGCAGAGTGGAAATCTAATCGATTAGTCGTGTCCCCGGTTACGGAAAACTGAGCCTCTGGAATTGGAGTATTTCAGAAATCTCAACACCGAACATAATCAATTAATTGATGGGTTATTAATGATTTCAGGTATGAGACACTGGTTGACGGAACCATCTCAATAACAACCAATATTTTGTAGTAATTGCAAGCAAGTCCTTTTTGTTGTAGGAAAAAATTGGCTTTTTCGCAAAAACTTAAACTTAGAGCCCCACAGCCACATTGCATATAGTGTTAGCATTATTATTATTGTTCTCTCTATGACTTGCCGACATATTCAAAATGCTGACCTACACAGCTGCAACGTCTCATGTTGCAGAGGAGTTTTCCGACCAGGAGTGAGGCTATGATCTACGCTCGGTGATTGCCCTATGGAGTCGGATGGATTCGCTTTTTGTCTATGCTTCTGTATCATTTAGTTTTTCTCATGAGTTGGCCTTCGGCCGAATTTATTCTATTGTAATAAAGACTCTATATGAGAATCATGTAATAAATCAGGTGTGATTGAACTTTGAATTTTTCATCAATGTACTGTGTGTACCAGTATGATCTTGGGATGGTACAGTTACACAGAGACTTGACCAATTTCGGGTCGGGTCGCTACAGAGATGGTATTCAGAGCACACGCTGACCGTAGGACGTAACCCCTAGGATTGGAAAGCCATAGGAAGAAACTATTTTATTTTATGCCTTTATTTCTCCGTAATTCTCCCCTGTTCATTTCTAACTTCCCTCCGATTTTCAACATTCTAGATGGCCGTCAAGTACACCCCAGTTCTACTACCGGAGTTTTGCCAGCCGGATGAGACGATGCCTTTCAGCAAGAAGCTGGTTCAGATCGTCAAGAAGTTGAAGATTGCTCTGCCCTCCATCACCGGGAAGCCTACCAATGCACTTCCGACGGACACTCGCTATAGGATTATGGTGCACATTCCAGGGAGGGCTTTCAAAAGTTTCCAAGAGCCCATCGACTTCGAGTTTACCGCTTTCACTTGGATCCTCGGAAGAGACATGGCGATTCATCATGCACTTGGACATCTCCGAGAAGAGTACAGGGCCGAGCTCGACCCATCAGTCCTCACCATGATTTCTCGTAGAGCAAGAAATGGAGATATCATGCGCACCGTGGATGACGACTCCATTCTCTCATATGTTCAAGACCTGGAGACTCACATCAGGAATCTGGAGGTTCAGACGCGCAGAAGCTCGAAGGTACTCAAGAGGCTATTGTTCCGTGAACTGGAACTGGAGGAGAAAGCACGCGAGGACTTCCTTGAACATGAAGAGGAGGTCAAGGATTTTATGGAGAGAATCGAGAACCTGGAGACTTATGTTGCCACATTGGAGGTGAAGATGGACCAGGGAGAATACCTCTTTCCGAGTGGAGATGATGGACCACTTGTGAGCAATGATAAGGATTACGAGGAGAGCTCCATTGAAGGACGCAACAAGAGGAGACACACCGCCAGAGGATGCCGCACCAGAAGACGCACCGCTGGAGGACGCAAGGATATCTGAGGAGAACATTTAGTCGACCGCCATGTTATTTTTTTATTTTATCGTCGATCAGTTAGGCCGTTATTTTCGATTAGTTGTGAGATTTTGTAATCCAAGATTGAACTATGTTTGAGTTGAATGAATAAATGATTGGTGTGATAATGTTTGTGCATTCATATGGGTAGTGATATTTTCTCTTAGACCCTTGTCCTACTCTAATTTCTCATCCACTCCAAAACACCAGATGCCTCCGAGACGTGACCCCGGTTTCACCTTCCCGTCGGAGCTCACCTAGCTGATCCAACAGAAGAATGCCTTGATGTAGATGCTCATCCAGAACCATGGCAACAACAACAACAATCCACCGCCACCACCCCCTGTCGACAACCTGACCCGTTTCCTAAGGCTGAATCCACCGGTGTTCTCTAGCAGCACCGAGCCAATTGTAGCTAATGATTGGCTCCGCAAGATTGGAAGGGAGCTAGCAACTGCTGGATGCATAGATGCTGAGAAGGTGTGTTTTGACGCACATCAACTGGATGGACCCGCAACATCGTGGTGGGAAAACTACACCGCCACTTATCCTATGGCCACAATTACATGGGATCAATTTCAGCAGGCCTTCCGCACCGCTCATGTCCCAGCTGGAGCCATGAGTCTGAAGAAGCATGAGTTTCGCAACTTACGCCAGGGGAATCGTACTATGGGGCAGTATGTGGATGAGTTCAGCAAGCTAGCTCGCTATGCCCCAGATGATGTGGCCACAAATGCCGCAAAGCAGGAGAAGTTTCTCAAGGGACTCAATGATGAGCTGGGAATGCAACTGATGGTGGCTACCTTTAACAACTATCAAGAGCTGGTAGACAAGGCCACCATACTTGAAGGCAAGCAGCAGCAGATTGATAGCCGCAAGCGGAAGTATGGCCAGGGGAAGTACAGCTCTGGAGCTCAGCAGAAGCCCCGCTATGCCCCATACTCAAGAGGTCACACCCATCACAGCCATGGAGGACATAATCATGGAGGACATAACCATGGAGGGAATGGGAACAATTGCAACAATAACAACAACTTCAAGTCTGGAAATGGAGGCAATGGCAACCAGCACCGTCCTACTCCGGCTCAGAAGGATCTGAGTCATATCACCTGTTTCAAGTGCCAGAAGATGGGACACTATGCCACTGATTGTCCGGAGGCCAAGCAGGGAAATGGAAACGGCAACGGCAATGGAAGCTCAGCAAAGAAGCCCAACCCTTTTCCTCGTGCTCAGGTGAACCACATCGACGTGGAGGACGTCTATGATCAGCCAGATACTGTGGTTGGTAAGTTTTTATTAAATGCATGTACGGTATTGGTGCTGTTTGATTCTGGTGCAACGCATTCATTCATATCAAGGGTAGTTGTGAAAAAATATGGGTTGCCCACTAGAACCCTTAGAAGCCCTCTTCAGGTCACTTCCCCAGGAGGAGAGATGACGGTAGGCTTAGGCTGTCATTCGACCCTCAGCATCGAAAATCATGATTTTCCCGCAGACCTCATAGTATTGGAATCCTAGGGATTGGACGTGATCCTAGGCATGGACTGGTTGACGAAGTTTGAAGGAAACATCGATTGTGCCCGCAAGACGATTTTGCTCACCACCCCGGAGCAGAAGAGGATCAAGTATGTATCCAGACGCACACCGATGAAGAATTAGGTGAATTCCCTCACGGGAGTTGTTCAGGAGGAAGTGTCGGTAGTGCAAGATTTTCCTGATGTATTTTCGGAGGAATTACCAGGAATGCCACCGGACAGAGACATTGAATTTCTAATTGAGTTATTGCCCGGCACAACCCCAATATCCAAGAGACCCTATCGAATGCCCCTGAATGTTTTGGAAGAGATCAAGAAGCAAATTAATGAGCTATTGGAGAAGGGATATATTTGGCCAAGCTCGTCACCTTGGGGAGCCCCAGTTCTTTTGGTAGAGAAGAAGGATGGAACCCTGAGAATGGTTGTGGATTATCGTTCGTTGAATGACGTGACCATCAAGAACAAGTAACCTCTGCCGATGATTAATGATTTATTTGATCAACTAGTTGGAGACAAAGTGTTCTCCAAGATCGATCTTCGATCAGGGTATCATTAGTTGAAGATTCGTGAACAGGATTTACCCAAAACAGCTTTCACCACCAGGTATGGTTTATATGAGTATACCGTCGTGTCATTCGGATTGACTAATGCCCCTGTGTATTTCATGAGCATGATGAACAAGGTATTTATGGAATATCTGGACAAGTTTGTCGTGGTGTTCATCGATGACATATTGGTTTTCTCCAAGAGCGAGGAAGAGCATAAGGAACACTTGCGTCTAGTTCTGGAGAAACTCCGTGAACATCAGTTATATGCCAAGTTCAACAAATGTGAATTTTGGCTGAAGGAAGTCAGATTCCTCGGACATGTTATTTCAAGAGAAGGAATAGCAGTCGACCCGACCAAGGTTGAATCAGTCACCAAATGGCAGTCCCCCACCTCAGTCAAGGAGATCCGCAGTTTTCTCGGACTTGCAGGATATTATCGGAGATTTATTGAGAATTTCTCCAAGATTGCTAAACCCATGACTGAGCTGTTGAAGAAGGAAACCAAGTACATTTGGACTGAGATTTTGAAGCCAGTTTTCAGGAGCTGAAGAAACGTTTGGTTACAGCACAAGTACTAATTTTGCCGGACATACACAGGGATTACCAGGTATATTGGGACGCTTCTCATCAAGGACTCGGAGGAGTGCTCATGCAGAAAGGAAAAGTTGTAGCTTATACCTCCAGACAGCTACGACCTCACGAGATGAATTATGCCACACACGATTTGGAGTTAGCACCCGTAGTGCACGCACTCAAGACCTGGAGACATTTCCTTGTCGGAAACAGATGTGATGTTTACACGGATCATAAGAGCTTAAAGTATATTTTCACGCAGAAGGAATTGAACCTCAGGCAGAGGAGATGGCTAGAGTTGATCAAGGACTATGACATGAGATTGCATTATCACACAGGGAAGGCAAATGTTGTAGCAGATGCTTTGAGCCATAACTGCTATGTGAACACCCTCGTAACTGGAGGATTACCTCAGGAGTTAGCCGACGATCTGAGAGAGCTCCGACTGGAGATAGTACCGAGAGGATTTGTCGCCACCTTGGATATTCAGTCCACCTTGACCGAAAGAATCCGAGAAGCCCAGAAGATAGACAAGGAAATTGCAGAGATAAAGGAAAGGATGAGTAATGGAAAGGCTAAAGGTTTTTGTGAGGATGAGCACGGAAGTTTATGGTTTGAGGATCGTATCTATGTGCCCAATGACCCAGAGGTCAGGAAGTTAATTCTTCAGGAGGCCCATGATTCACCGTACTTGATTCACCCAGGTAACACCAAGATGTATCTGGACTTGAAGGAAAGTTTCTGGCGGACAGGTATGAAGAAGGATATTGCCGAGTACGTAGCAGTATGCGATGGTTGTCAGCGAGTAAAGGCGGAACATCAGAAGCCGGCAGGGTTACTTCAACCTTTGCCGATACCCGAGTGGAAATGGGAAAAACTTGGGATGGATTTTATCACAGGATTACCCAGGACTCGTTCAGGTTATGATTCTATCTGGGTAGTGGTTGATCGTTTAACCAAGGTAGCACATTTCATTCCCGTGAAGACCACCTATACCAGCGCTAAGTTAGCCAAGATATACATGACCAGGATCGTATGTCTGCATGGAGTTTTGACGAGTATCATGCGAGATAGAGGAACACAATTTACCTCAAAGTTTTGGAATCAGTTGCATGAAACTTTGGGTACGAGGCTAGAGTTCAGTACAGCTTTTCATCCGCAGACTGATGGACAGTCCGAGAGAGTCAACCAGATTCTGGAGGACATGTTGAGAGCCTGTGCGCTAGACTATGGATCTAGCTGGGATGATAATTTGCCATACGCAGAGTTCTCATACAGCAACAGCTACCAGACTAGTCTGAAGATGGCCCCTTTCGAAGCTCTATACGGAAGGAGGTGCAGAACACAATTGCTGTGGGATGGTGTTAGAGACCGAAAGCTTTTTGGTCCCGATCTTATCAGAGACTCCGAAGAGAAGGTCAAGCTGATTCGAGACAGACTTAAGATAGCTCAGTCAAGACAGAAGAGTTATGCGGACAGTAAACGCAAGGAAGTAACGTACGAAGCGGGAGATCGAGCATATCTCTGTGTGTCCCCACTTCAAGGAATCAAGAGGTTCGGTGTTAAAGGAAAGTTAGCACCCAGATTCATAGGCCCATACAAAATTCTTGAACGCAGAGGAGAAGTTGCATACAAGCTGGAATTGCCGGAAGGATTATCCGGAGTTCATGATGTCTTTCATGTTTCTCAGCTGAAGAAATGCCATGCTGAGATGGCCGATATTCCTTTGAGAGACACAGTGCCCCTAGAGGCCATACAACTTGAAAGTGATTTGACTTATGAGGAGAAACCAGTCCGAATTCTCGAGACTATGAACAGAGTTACCCACAGCAAGATCATCAAGTTCTGCAAGGTCCTGTGGAGCCATCCAAGGAGGAAGCCACCTGGGAGCGAGAAGAAGATCTCCGTCGAGACCACCCGCACCTATTTGCTAGCCAACCCGAATCTCGAAGGCGAGATTCATCTTAAGGTGGGTAGGTTTGTAACATCCCAAATTTTCAATTTGGAATGTTTTACAATTATTAGCTAAGTATCTATGCATTTTGTTTGAATTGAGTGGCATTTGGAGAAATTTAGAGGCATTTGAATTTTATTTGACTTTGAATTCAAATTGGCATTTGAAATATATTTCAAAAAGATCCGTGACAAATACTTGTTCAAAAGTACGAGAGGAGCTGACATGACACTGCAAAAAGTCAGAAGAAATTAATGCCAATAAATTTGAGTTTTATTTGGAATTTTCAAAAAAATGTTTTTTATAAAGTTTTTATTTTGCCTCCGAAAAATAGTTCATAATATAGGCTATATTTGTTTGATTATTTTGATATATATGTCCTATATAAAAGTATATTTTAGTTCTCTATATATTTATTTTCTCTCTGTCTTATTTAAAAAAAAGGGGAAACCCCGGCGCACCAGGCGCCAGGCCAGCAGGCCCAGCCGCCTGAGCCGCGGCCCACCAGTGCACCCAGCCAGCCGAGCCGGCCCGCCCTAGCGCGCCCGCACCTGACCTCCTCTCGTCTCAGTCGCCCGATTGCTTCCCCCCCTTTTCTCTCACCGACAGACTGGCCCCACCCCTTTCTTCAACCCCTCATAAACGGCAAACCTCGCCAGGACGCGATCGATGCCGCCGCGGTTCCGATCTTCCCGGGATCATGATCCCAAGATGCCCCCTCCTCCAAGACGTTGCCCTATAAATACCTACGCCTCTCCTCTCGCGATCCCCTTTGAAAACCCTCGCTCTAAGCCCCCGTAGCCCACGCCCTCCTCAAACGCATCTCGCCTCCGCAGCCATAGTCCGCCGCCGCCACCGACGCCGGTGAGCATCTCCAGCTCCTCAAACTCAGGCCACCGGCCTAGTTCACCTTCCCGATCCTCATTGACATGTTTTTGCCCTCCCTCGTCTACCACAGGGAGTAAACCAAGCATGTCCGCCCTCGCCGGAGCCGGAGAGCACCTGAGCCCCATCGTCATTGTTTCCGTCCACTTCGGTCAACCCCGACGATAGCCGACGCCACCATCGACTCCGCCTCGTCGAGACGCACCCGCCCGACCACTCCAACCCCGCCGCTGACCGCCGGAGACCCCGTCCTGCTCGACACCGACAGCCGCCGTCCTCTATCGCCGTCGACCACCGCCGCAGTAAGCTGCCACCTCCCTCCACCGTCCGATCTCCAATCTAGGGCGTAGATTAGATCAGTGTAATGTTTCGTTTTTTTATTAGATCGGTTTAATTCCCGGTTTAATTACGGTTTATTTGATTAGATCGAACCGGTCGGTTTAGTTAATAACCTATATACATTTTAGTTATAATTCGGCTAAGCGTTAAATAGTTACAGATCGCAGCCCTAGGCCCATTAGCACCCGTCTGTTTTTTTATTTTAGTATTTTCATTTCTGTTTCTAAAATAGAATAGTTCTGCTTTTGTAAAATTCATATCTCTTAGGTTATTTAGAGTTTTTGATTGATTCTTTTTGGTCTAGTTGGGAAATTTCTTGAAGTTTCTGTAGGTATACTTTTTTTTCCATGTTTGAAGTTTTTAAAATTGATTTAGATGAATTTTGTTCAAACCACTGTTTTTGCAATAACTAGAGCTAGAATTAATATTTTTATGCTTTTCTTTTTGCTACTGTTTTCTTCTGACCTTAGCTATCAGTAGGATTAGTTTGGCGATTTTAGAAACTATTTTTGTAGTTGGTTTCACTTATAGTAAAAACTTGGTATTGATTTTTATGATTTTCTTTGGGTTTCTCTTTGGATTTCATTGTGTGTTATGTTGATTGCCATTTACTAAGTTTACTTGCTGTTATGTTAGTATATTGTATGATGTATGCTTATTATGTTTTGTTTGTTTCGATAGAATTCCTGGAGTGCGAGGCTTGCTATTATGAGTCGCTAGCTTTCGAAGATCATCAACAAGGCAAGTCTTGATCATGAATTTATTTACCTATGTTTTATTGCATTAGTATAATTTCCTCCCCACCATGCATGTAGTAGGAGAAATTGAATCAAGTCTTGAGTAGTATCATGTGGTAGGTTGACCCAAAATCCCTTTGTTACCATTGCCCGGGACGTTGTAGTTTATTTTGCTATGCTCGTAGACGGGGTTGGTTGAGTGATTCATATGGGAGATGTGAGAGTCAAGATGATGACAACCCCATGACTTCAAGATGCTCAAGATGGACTTCAAATTCACTACTGGGTGGAGGACGGATTGATGGGCACCCTGGAGAAACCAGCGGATGGCTGGGATGCATGGAGAAGCGCCATGACATCTTGCGGAAAGCTTCACCCAGCCACGAAGAGACGGATGGATACACCTTGACCGGGAGCTTACCTGTGCAGCCACAAGCCATTATGGGCTCTAGCCTCGTCGACCCTAGGTGTGACTCTGGACGGATGGTGCCAACAGATGTTGAAGAACGGTAGGTTATGGATGGGCACCGATAGTGGCCCAAAGGAACTCTATGGAAGACCCTGTTTTGTTTGTCCTGTCTTCAAACACCAGGCAGTGCGAGGACATAAAGGAGGGAAAATTCTTGCGGGTAAAGTGCACAAGACTCTGCAAAGTGGAAATCTAATCGATTAGCCGTGTCCCCGGTTACGGACAGCTGAGCCTCTGGAATTGGAGTATTTCAGAAATCTCAACACTGAACATAATCAATTAATTGATGGGTTATTAATGATTTCGGGTATGAGACACTGGTTGGCGGAACCATCTCAATAACAACCAATATTTTGTAGTAATTGCAAGCAAGTCCTTTTTGTTGTAGGAAAAAATTGGCTTTTTCGCAAAAACTTAAACTTAGAGCCCCACAGCCAAATTGCATATAGTGTTAGCATTATTATTATTATTCTCCCTATGACTTGCCAGCATATTCAAAATGCTGACCTACACGGCTGCAACATCTCATGTTGCAGAGGAGTTTTCTGACCAGGAGTGAGGCTACGATCTACGCTCGGTGATTACCCTATGGAGTCGGATGGACTCGCTTTTCGTCTACGCTTCCGCAGCATTTAGGTTTTCTCATGAGTTGGCCTTCGGCCGAATTTATTCTATGTAATGAAGACTCTATATGAGAATCGTGTAATAAATCAGGTGTGATTGAACTTTGAATTTTTCATCAATGTACTGTGTGTGCCAGCATGATCTTGGGATGGTACAGTTACACGAAGACTTGACCGATTTCAGGTCGGGTCGCTACACAGTGTCTGAATCTTTTTCCCTTGAAGTGGTTCCCAAAGCAGTTTAGTCAAGATTACCTCTCAAACTACATGATTGGTGGGCATGCAAAGGTTAAAGTATTTCTACCAGAACACGATGACTATCTAGATGTGTTCATGAAGATAGTGAAGGATGGGCGGTCGGCCATCACAAGGGGTTGGACTAGAGTCGTGCGTGCCTTCTGCATGGAGGAGGGTACAATATGGGCATTCCGCTTCACCTTGTTCAGCAACCAGTATGTATTTTGCCTATTTCTTTACCGTCTTTAATAGTACAAGTATACAACTATGGTTCATCATTCTTTATTTGGTGCTTATGTAATTCTTGAACATATGTACCTGTGAATCAAATAATGCATTGGTTGTTTGAACCTAATGGATATGAATAAAGCTATAACATACTTTCAAATTCAAATCCGGTCCAATTTTAAATAGCAGCAATTAAATTACGGTGAAATTACGCTCTGCAGGTTGTTACGGCGCACACGGTCGGTCAAACAAAAATGTTTGTGATATACACCATAATCCGACACAGTTCACAGAGAGTAAACATGTGCGAGCATGCACACAGTTGCCGTTTGCAAAGCGTGTGTGATGTCAGACAATATCACAAATGGTGCAGGCAAACGAAATGTTTGTGATAGTTGCCTTATCATACATGATTTGCAATCATGAACTGTTTCTGATGTGGTACGCATCGTAAACGTTGCACCACTGAATAGCGTGTGCGATAGTTATCATGTACGACATTGTTACGACGGTCCGACATTTTGTAATCCTATCTGACACTTGTACGATGATTAGCTAATCTTCTTAATTAGTTATCGCATACGGTTCACGAAAAGTGAATGTGTGTGACTGTGTGCTTATCGTACACGTTCTATAATCGTGAACTGTTTGTGATGGGATGCACATCGTAAACGTAGAACCACAAAATACCGACTGCGATGGTAAAGCCAGCACACATGAGCAGCAAGGATGGAGCATTTGGGATATTCGAGATATCAGAAAAAGTTTATAGGGACAACTGTATGCATCATGGCTCCCTATCCCCGACGGTTTTTGGGTCATGTGGGAAGGACCCCCCTATCGCACACACTCACTTGGCGACGGCTCAAAATGCCGCCGCGAAAAGGGGTTAAAAACCGTTTGTATAGCACCTCGCTGTACCAGTGATCCTATAACCAGTTACAATTCTTTGTGGGATAAGTTCATTTTTATCATAGGAACAACGGTAATGCCTCCTTTCTTAGGGACACAATGAACAGGACTTACTCATCTACTATCAGCTATGGGATAAATTATACCTGCTTCCAGAAGCTTTAATATTTTAGTTCTTACCACATCCTTCATCTTAGGATTCAATCATCGTTGATGATCAACAACTGGCTTAGCATTAGGCTCCATATTAATCTTGTGCTGACATAGAGTGGGACTAATGCCCTTAAGAACATCAAGAGTATATCCAATAGCGGCACGATGCTTCTTTAGAGTTTTTAGTAATCTTTTTTCTTCATGCTCTGAAAGGTTAGCACTAATAATAACAAGATATATCTTCTTTTCATCAAGATAAGCATATTTCAATGTATCAGGCAATTGTTTCAATTCAAACACAGGATCACCTTTAGTTGGAGGAGGACCTCCAAGAGTTTCAACAGGCAAATTGTGTCTAAGAATAGGTGGTTGATCAAAGAACATCTTATCTATTTCATTTCTTTCGTTCATATGCATATCATTTTCATGGTCTAGCAACTATTGTTCTAACGGATCAGTAGGAGGTACGGCAATAGAAGCAAGACTAATAATCTTATCTTTACTAGGCAATTCTTTATTATGAGGTTGTCTACGGAATTTAGAGAAATTAAACTCATGAGATACATCACCAAAGTTAACACTAATAGATTCTTTATTGCAATCAATCTTAGCATTAACTGTATTCAAGAAAGGTCTACCAAATATAATGGGACAAGAATCATCTTGTGGGAAACTAAGAACTAGAAAATCAGTAGGGTATTTTATCTTCCCACACAAGACTTCAACATCTCTAACAATCCCAAGTGGTGAAATAATATCTCTATTCGCAAGGTTAATAGTAACATTAACGTCTTCTATCTCAACAGGTGTAATATCATTCATGATCTCTTGATATAAGGTAAACGGAATAGCACTCACACTAGCACCCGAGTCACATAAACCATGATAACAATGATCTCCTATTTTAACTAAGACAACATGCATGCCAACAACAGGCTTATTCTTATTTTTAGTATTAGGCTTAGCAATTCTAGTTGCTTCACTACAGAAGTAAATAACATTCCCATCAATATTATCGACCAAGAGATCTTTAACCATAGCAACATGAGGTTAAAAAATTTGTTCAGAAGGTCTAGGTGCTCTAATTTTACTTTTGTTAACCATAGTTGAAACTTTAGCATGTTCCTTTATCCTAACAAGAAAAGGTGGTTTCTCAATGTAAGCAGTAGGTACAACTGGATCAACATTGTAAATGATAGTTTCATCTTTAACTATAACGGGTTCCTCAATCTTTTCTTTAATAGGGGGATTGATGTATGGTAGAACCCTAATGGCCGATCTTTCACAATTTGGAGGGTGATTCCCGAAGAACACGAAGAACACACAAGAGGAAAACACACAAATCAACTAGATCCTGTCACACATACACTAGATCCTCATACATAGAGAGGAATACAAAGGTCCAAATCCAACAAAGGAGGATACACGGAAGCTAGTTTGTCCCGATCCGTGAGGGAAGAGGTCTTGAATCCACTAGGGGACCTTCTCCGTGAGGAGGTCTTGAATCCACTTGGGGGATCTTCTCCTTGAGGAGGCCTTGGTCTCCTAAGGAGTAGGGGTACAAGTGGATGAGCAAAGCTCTATCTCCAAAATGAGCTATCACAATGCTAACCCTAAAATGTTGGGGGAGAAGGAGTATATATAGTCTAGGGGGCGAAAGGGTACATGGGCCTTCGGCCCGTTATTGTGCGCAGACAGAGGGGGCCGGATGTCCGGGCGTCGGGCCAGATGTCCGGGCCTTCTCGTCGGGCCAGATGCGCATACAGAGGGAGCCAGATGTGTATGTGGAACCCTAGGGGCAGATCTTTCACGATTTGGAGGGGGATTACCGAAGAACACGAAGCACACACGAAGAACACAAGGGGGAAAACGAGAGGAAACACTCAAATTGACTTGATCCAATCACACATGTGCTAGATCCACATACACAAAGATGTCACAAAGATCCAGGGACAACAAAGGGGGATACACGGTAGCTAGTTCATCCCAATCCTTAAAGGAGTTGATGTCTTGAATCCACTAGGGGATCTTCCCTCAAGAGGGGTCTTGAATCCACTTGGGGGATCTTCTCCTAGATGGACGTCTTGGCCTCCAATGGAGTAGGGGTACAAGTGGATGAGCAAAGATCTATCTCCAAAATGAGCTAATCCTTTACTAACCGTAATTCGTCCAAGTGAAGGGGTATATATAGTCTAGGGGGTGAGAGAGATACATGGGTGGAAACCCGAGTGGCTGCACATAGGCAGTGTCGAACGTCCGATGGGTGTCGGCCGTCCGGTCGTTCGCGAGCGTTCGGTCGTCCGGAGGAGGCCGGACTTCCGATGATTCTTCTCTGGTCATGAGTCTTTGGATTTACGGACATGGTCGGTCGTCTGATGGCTGATGGTTGTCAGATGTTCGGCGTTTGGCGGTCGTCTGGGCGCTATAGATCTGATCGGCTGCTGGTGTCCTGAGCGGCTGGCCCTCCAGGTGTCGGACGTCCGGTTATGACCGGTTGTCCGGTGACTGTAGATTCCTGGTAGCTCTTCCTCTTGGTCCTCGTGCTTTGTGTCCTTGCCGTCTTGTCCAATGCTCCTAGTTGTTCCATGGTCTTCCTCTTGGTTCCTGATCATGAATAGTACATATGTTTGAGGTAGTAGCCATGTCTCACATGTGGAAAGTGGAGGTTCAGAGAGGAGCGAGTTAACATTGTGTCCAATGGCGTATGCTCGAGGTCTCATCGTATGTCCTCTTGGGGCTTGGGGAGTAGTCGTAGTGTACATGGGGATGATCGTGGGATGCTCCGCATCACTTCGGGATCGTTGCTTCCGGAGAACTTAGGCATGGTGAACTTGAGCTTGTCATAGCGTTGCTCTTCATTATGTTGTTGTCGATGGTGGTGATGCTCTTGCCGTGGTGGAGGATCTTGAGACGCTTGCTCCTGGTGCTCCTCTTGATGAACGTGACATTGAGGGTGTGGTATTGTTGCACAGTTCTACAATTCTTGTTGCTCTTCAAGGCGTGTGGCTTCTTCTTGTCGCTCTCGTCGGATAGCCTCTTCTTGTTCGCGCACACGACTATTGCAGTCATTGACGGCTTGGGTTGCTTCATTTAGAGTATGTTGAGCTTCAAGGGCTTGTTCCTCATGACATTTTTGTTCTTGTTGTAGGGTGTTGCCGTCTTGGTGTACTTGGTGATCTTGGCGTATTGGAGCTTGCTCTTGGACTGTAAGATCACTAGCTTGTTGAGGATGTCACTCACATTACTGGAGACGATCTTGTAAACCATTTCCATGAAATGGGTTTTGTGGAGCTTGATGATCTTCTTGGTCTTGGCGATGATCCGGACGAGCTCGTGGAAGACTTGCGTCCAAAGAAGATTCCGAAGAATGTCGGTTTGAGTGGCGCCGTCTTGAATATGACAAGGTCGTAGAAGAACGGTTGATCAACAAAGTGCGAATTTCCTCCATTTGAGTAGACATCCTTGCGTTGATCTCATCCATTTGTGCGGAAAGCTTGTTGTTGAAGTAGTCCCTTGTACGTGGCTCGGATTGTCGCAAGTCGGTAGCGAGTAGGTCGATGCGGTCGTTCAATGCTTCATTCTCTTGACGCAAAGCTCTTTGTGTGCCTAATAGGTGATTCTCGGTGACGTAGGTGTTCGGGTCCTCTTCTTGCTCGAGGAAGAATGGGTTGGTAGAAGTACTTGGCCTATCCATCATCGCAAGGAATATGTGAGTGGAAGAAAGGAAAGAACTAGAACAAATGTACCTTATCCGATGTTGAAGATGGATCAATGATCACTCAATAATGTATTATGGAAATAGCACAATTGGTACCGGATCTTGTCAATTCTCGCATCTACACAAATAAAGCTTTTGGAGTAGCTTGGTGAGGATGGTGGCCAAAAATTTATGCAATTGTTAGCGAGATTCAAATAATGTTGCAAAAGATTCACAAATATGCAAGTGAAACAAGTAGACCAATAGCTATATATGGCACACGGAAACACACTCACGGATAGATAGATGGGGTCGTGCAACGAAGGAGCGAGCTCAAAATGTGGAATCCACAGAAAATGCTCTTGTTCACAACACTAGAGAGACACTAGCACGATTGCTCAATAGGCGAGATATGATACTTATGCCCAACCTACGAAGCAAAAATGCAACGACTTCTATCCCAAGTATGCTATTATGAAATGTTGAGGATATCGCTTATCGTTAGCATCTCGCTCAGCTGGGGATTAGAGATTAATCAGAAGTGGACCGATTAATCGATTTTATCGGTCGACTATTAATTGACCATTCTTTTGCAAATACCAGGTTGCCAACACTAAAATATGCTATATTCAACATCAAAACAATATTGGATAGAAGTGCTACCTTGATTCCTAGCCTTTGAATCCTCATATAATGACAAACAAAATAAACATAGTCTTTGCAAATATAATGTTAGAAATTGGCCCAATTTATCGATAGATTCCTAATAAATCGCTCGTCAGAGTGGTAAATTGTCCCAAACGATAAACAATGAAGATAAGGCATAATCTTACCAGTCACCCCATGAGTAGCGATAAATTGGATGATAAATTGCTGAATCGGAAGATTTTTTGAACAATGCTATTATGTATGATGCTCCGGTGAGTTTGCTCACGAAGATCCAAGATGATCGAGTATGGAAATTTTATATGCAATGCGGTATGATGCTATGTCTCTTGCTTACAAGCTCTTTGATCTCTTTTGCTTAAAAGCTTTTTGGCTCTTTCTCTTTTGATCTCTTTCTTTGGCCACTTTTGCAAAATACTCGAACCAAGATAGCGATTGTGTATGCGGGAACAAAGTATGTTACTAGTGATGATAAGATGATACCAAGATGAGGTATGTATGCAATGGAAACGATGATCACTAATAATGTGCATAAGTAACGTTGCCGGCAATACTCAAATGGCTAGTCTTGATAGGATAGTGATGCATGTAAGTGCATCTAGTGCCCCTTAGTGATTTTGGCGTATTGAAGACTTATAGGTTAAGGGACTAATGTGTTTGTGAGTGTACACAGGTTCTATAAGTCTCTGAGGAGTTTGATATTTACGAAGAAAGTTGACCCCTAAAAATGAATGTCTTCAGTTGAAGACTTTGGTTTTCTTGAAGACTTTGAAAATGAGGAAATTGGTGTGATCTTGAAGACATTGATATTGATGCGAGGATTATGAAGCGTGAATACTTTTGTTTTCGTAGTTTCATTTTCTCTTTCTTGAGTCATAGGAAACACCGTACTGTTAAAGGGGGTCAAGGTAAAACTAAGGAAAAATTTCCAAGTGATGCTCATCTCAAAGCCTACACATACCCAATCCTTCGAGTGAAGCCTTTGGAAATCTCGTACAGTTCAGTCAATTCTTTAGTGACACAGATGAAGATCTTCTGGTCTCTGAGGAATTTGTTCTGACTGAGGAGTTAGGAATTCGCCAGTGCGGATTGCCTACAAGTGAGGAATATGATAGCCCTAAGGAATTTGAGAGCTCAAATTTCCGACCGTTGCTGTGCTACGCGCCAGCTGTCCCAAATATCTTATCCACCTAACGATCATATCATTGAAGGGCATTTATGTCTTATCATGTCGGGCTGCTCCTTGGCTATAAATAGCCGCCCCCCTCAACCACTAGCTGGTTGGCTGCTCCATGAGAAACTGACACTTGTCTTAGAGCGTCCCATCCTCCGAGGACTTTGAGAGAAAATCATCACTGAGGATAAACCCAAAACCCCAACACCTATAACCCAAAGTGATTGAGCATCACTGAAGAGATTGTTCCTGTGTGGAACCGACGCTTGTTACATTTGAAGACTGTGCATCTTCCAGACGGTTAGGCGTCATGGTCTAGAGCATCCAGGAGGAATTGTGGATCGCCGAGTGACCAAGTCTGTGAAGGTTTGGAAGTCACCTGAAGACTTACCACGAGTGATTGGGCAAGGTCTGTGTGACCTTAGGTCAAGGAGAATACAGTAAGGACTGTGTGTCCTGGGACTGTGTGTCCTTTGGTTTAAATACCAAGCTGCTCCAACCAGACGCACAACTGTCACAACAGTTGGAACTGGTCTACCAAATCATTGTCTTCACTGACCTACTGGTTCTATTTCCTCAACCCTTTCATTTCCTCGCTCATGTGTTGATGAAATTAATCGTTACTATTTGAAGACTTTGCCTGAAGACTTTCTCAATTTCCTCAATCCTATCTCTTCAGTCATCTTGTCTTCTGCCTACTTATCCGGTTTACACGCTACCTGTGCTCTATGTATGTTTCATTTCATCATGATGACTTTGTTTCTGTCTTGTTATGCATGCACCTGAGTACTTATTCCGCTGCTTGTATTTTGTCGCTTAGCAAATTCCTCAAGTTGAATTTCCTTAGTGACGAATTTGTAAAAATCGCCTATTCACCCCCTCTAGTCGATATAACGCACTTTCAATGCAAAATGGGCTCGGGGCCGCCCTTGCTTATGGTTGGTGGTGTCAAAATGGTGTCGTTGTCGATGACGATTCCGTGGCGAAGATGAGCAGCAGTGATGTCGGTGTTGAACCGTCCCTAAGTAGCTGAAACACTTTAGGAAACGGAAACCGCAACTCAAATTCACAAAGAAAATGTGTCAAAATTGTTGGAGATGGTAGCGGATAAGCGGTGGTGGTATGCGGAAGGGATGGTGGAAACCCCGGTCAAAAATGGTGAAATTCAGGGAAAATGGAAGTGATGGAGGCGTTTGCTGCTGCCAGGTGCCAGATGTCCGGGCATCGGGCCGGATGTCCGGGGGCCACGGGGCGGATGTCCGGGGGGCCAAATCCTGGACGAACTCGAAGAACAAGGGGAGAAACAAAAATTTTGGGGCAAAATTTGTGGAATTTCATGGATGGAATGGGGGAAAAATATGGGGGAAGCTAGATCTAGGAGTAACACATCAAATCCTTGGATCAAATGCAACAAAACATCATCTCACCAACAAATCACAAAAAAATTGGTATGACTATTTTTGTGGGGATTTTCAAAATTGGACAAAATAAAGCAAAATTAGGCTATAAAATGGTGGGGGAGACTCCAAATTCATGATCAACCTTGGCTCATGATACCAAGATGATGTAGGGTAGAACCCTAATGCTCGATCTTTCACGATTTGGAGGGAGATTCCCGAAGAACACGCATGAACACACAAGAGGAAAATAGACAAATCAACTAGATCTGGTCACACATACGCTAGATCCACATACATAGAGAGGAATACAAAGTTCCAAATCCAACGAAGGAGGATACACGGTAGCTAGTTCATCCTGATCCGTGAGGAAAGAGGTCTTGAATCCACTAGGGGATCTTCTCCGCGAGGAGGTCTTGAATCCACTTGGGGGATCTTCTCCTTGAGGAGGCCTTGGTCTCCTAAGGAGTAGGGGTACAAGTGGATGAGCAAAGCTCTATCTCCAAAATGAGCTATCACAATGCTAACCCTAAAACATTGGGGGAAAAGGAGTATATATAGTCTAGGGGCGAAAGGTTACATGGGCCTTCGGCCCATTACTATGCGCAGACAGAGGGGGTCGGATGTCCGGGCGTTGGGTCGGATGTCCGGGCCTTTCCCGTCGGGCCGGATGCCCGTGCCTTCCTGTCGGGCCGGATGTCCGGGCTAGGGGGCGGATGTCCGGGCTAGCCTCGACCAATTTTAGTGGCGTTCTGTGAAGGAGGGCCGGATTTCCGGGCTGGCTCTGGATGTCCGGGGCCGTCGGGCCGGATGTCCGGGGCCAGGCCGGATGTCCGGACCCTGTAGCTTTGGCTGCTGGGCTGCTGCTGTTTTTGTAGTTCCCAGAGGCTGGATGTCCAGGTCTTGGGGCCGCATGTCCGTGTCCTGGGGACTTTTCCGGTTCCTTTCATCGGTCCTCTTCTTCCATGCACTTGGGGACTTGTCCATCATTACGAGCATCTCCAAGAGGGTGTTCCTCATACCTAATCACACATAGCATTCCGGCTTTAGGTAGTAGCCATGTCTCACGTGGGTCATAAGGAATAACACTAAGGAGAGATGTCACCTCGGTCTCGAGAGGTCTTGCACGTGCTTGTGTCATCGGTCCGCTTGGCACTTGGTGAGGCATAGGTAGGTCCATGGGGATGACCGTAGGATGCTCCGCATCAGGGATGATATTTAAACCACTTCTCCTTAGGGAGATCAACATGAGTAGCAAATCATTCACAAAAGGAGGCCATGAAGTCAAGTCCATATTTAGTGCTAAACTTATGAAAAGCACCGGTATCCATAAAAGATTTGACACAATCAAACTCAAGTTTTATACCTGACTTTTTACCTTTGACAAAAGGAGACCACAAAGTCAAGTCCATATTTAGTGCTAAACTTATGAAAAGCATCGGTATCCATAAAAGATTTGACACAATCAAACTCAAGTTTTATACCTGACTTTTTACCTTTGTCGAGTTCCCAATCTTCAGAGTTACGTTCAATTCTTTCCAGAAGACCCCATGTGAATTCAATAGTTTTCTTCATAAAGGAACCAGTAGAAGAAGAATCGGGCATGGTTTGATCATTATGAGAAAGCCGAGCATAAAATTATGTAAGATATTTTCTCTTGAGAGCTCATGATTGTGGCATGTGTACATCATGTACTTAAGCCTCCCTCAAGCTTGAGCGATTGATGAGGACATGGCTACCTTGGATACGACCAAAAATATTGCATACAAGCATATTCGTGAGGTGATTTCTTATAAGAATTATGCAATAATTTATTTATATTATTCGGAACAAAAATACTTCACCTATTTTTATTTCATGCCTAAATGCAGAATTGCTGAACACTTGTACGAACTACGTGTGAAGGCAAAGGAAAAGGAAATGATAAGGTGTTGTTCAAGAAGTCGTCTCGCATCAAAGGAAATGATTTTTTGCTGTTCAAAAAGTCCTTTCACGTCACTTTTGGCCCAATAGAAGATAGAGTCCAAGTCCCCCATGTTCTGGACTCAGATTCAGACTACACAAACATACTTGACTCAAAACACCAATAACTCTTTCATCCGGACTCCGAATTGTGTGATTCTTTTTTTTGTTGGGAAGTTTAGTTCATGCACTTTCCAGCCCAATTGGATTAACCTTCAAATTCATTCGGAGCGTTGAGATATTGACGAAACAATCTAACGCTGCAGCAGAATCTGAGTCAAACTACAAGTCCAAAGGTGTTGCATCACCTCCACTTGGGCCCATGGGGCTGCCTTGGGACGTCCTCCCACCTCCTTGGCTGCCACCCCTTGCTTCTATATAAGAAGATCAATCCAGTAGCTTTTTCCTGGGGATTTGTTTAGTTTGTGTACAACGACCAGACCAAGACCGCTTACGGATCCGCACCATTATTAATAATTCATTTATATTCACAATATTCAAATTGCTTTATCATATTCTTGCTCGTTCTTTGATTGCGTGCAGGAATAGACCTTCGTGGTCAGGCTGATAGTGCTTCCGGCATCGCCAGTAACCCCAGGAGATCGGTTTAGCGGTTGCTAAGGTGCAACATCGTGGACGTTTGTAGTCAGATCGTCAAAGTCAACTCCACTAAATCGATAGTTACCATCTCATCGAAAGATCGGGACCCTCGCCTCTATCAAGTGATATCAGTTTTCAGGTTGCTCGATGAGATTTTCCAATTTTTCATAGTCTAGATTGCATCTGTTCTTCATACCTAGAGTTCAAGAAAAAGCCACCAAAAAAAAGTTAGATCTGTTCATCCTTTGTCCAAGCCAATCTGAGCCTTTGCAATTTTGTTTTCATTGCTTGCATAGTTGAATTATCGGTTGCATCGTCGTGTCGAGTTGCTGGTCTTAGTGTCTAGTTCCTTTAGAGTTTTGAGTTCTGTTCACATTAGTCACGCCGCCGCTGCATCATTATCCCTTCCGCTGTCCACCACCTTCATCCATCATTTTTGACCACGTGCTATCCTCATTCATTTTCGTAATCCTAGTTGAGGTCGTTCGCATCTTCGCTTGATCCAATCTGCATCTTATCTACTTTGTTTTGGAAAGAGAGAGAGAGAGAGAGAGAGAAAAAGATAGATAAAAAAAGAATAAAAAGTCAGAGAAAAAGAGATAGAAAAAAAAGAAAAAAGTGAGAGAAAAAAAAGAGAAAAAAACTAATTTCGGATCTATCTTGACTCAATCTCGTATCTGAATTTGGCTTGGAATTTGTATTGCGCAGTGTTCAGTAAAAGAGGCATAACTTTCTCATTCGTAGTCTGTTTTGACTGTATGAGTACTCAAATTAAAGCTAGTGACGAGCCACATCTAAATAGTTGCACTAGCTAGTTCAATATTTGGCACCTCAAAATTGGCTTATAAATAGGTCTTTTTGCCGTCCGAAGTGCTCGAACACAGTTTGTTACAGTTTTTTGCGCCGGTTTTAGAATTTTTTGCCTCCTCATACCAACTCAGAATTGAGTGATTCTTTTTGCGTTGGGAAGAAGCTTGAGTTAGTATAATTCTTGAGAAAAATTATCAGAAAATTGGCACAAACATTTCCAGAGGAAAGCTCGAGAGACAGCGTTTGGTATATCCTACTTGGAGCTTGTTTCTCATCATTTTATTGACTGCCATTGTGATCTTCGTTTATATCTTGCTGTCCAGAGCTACTTCATATCCTTTGTTGCTCCTAGTTGTGCTACAACGTGACCCCATTAGTGTTCTAGGCTCGCGTCTCTAGTCCGGTCTAGCCTAGGACAAGCATAGTACCGTCGTTGAGCGTTTATTCAACATTGCATCTCTGAATTGATTATTGCTAATCTTTTGCTAACATACATATAAAGCCAACCCAGATCCACATATTTCTACACCATGCATATTTATGTTCACCTGGCAATCGTTTACACAATCTTTGGAGTTATTTGACACTGCTGGTTGCAAGTCATCACCTGCTGCATGGTGAGAACTTGTAAGACATTTATATTTGCTATACTGTGAGCGTTTTACCATCACATCCTAGCAGTTCATAGGGACATTATTCTCGGATTTTGTTTCTTGCTTTCTACTAATTATGACAGCTTCCAGAGTTGTTAGTTCTTGGGCTTCATTGATCGTGGAAGATATGCCACCACCTAAGCAAATACCACAACCATCACGAGAGGTACACAAACATCCAAACACACATGATCATGTTAATGTTTCTATACCACCATTTAATGGCCATTTTAGACCTGCTTTATATATTGAATGGGAGTTCGACATAAATAATATATTTCTTCCCATAATTTTGCTGAACGTAAAAAATTTAAGGTTGCGGCTGGTTCATTCACAGGTTGATAGAGGCAAAGGTGTCCCGTCTTTCGATGAGATGGTGATTACCGTTTTTGGAGGAGTAGACTTTGACGATCTGACTAGGAACATGCGAGGACGTCGCGCCTTAGCAATCGCTAAACCAACTCCGAGAGGTTATTGACCATGCCGGAGCACGATCAACCTGACCATGAGGGTATATTTCCTGCAAGCAAATGAAGAACAAGCAAGAAACTGAGATTCCAATCTGGATATTGCGAATATGAGAGGAAGGTTTTATTGATCAAGGTGGGGTTCTGTGACGTCTTGGTATGGTCATTGAACACAAACAAAGTACGCGAAGTTGCAGCTATGGCAAACTTTAATCTAAACAAAACCCAAGGAAAAAGCTACTGGATTGATGTACTTATATACAAGGTGATGCAACACCTTTGGACTTGTAGTTTGACTCGGATTCTGCTGCAGTGTCACATTGTTTCATCAATATCTCAATGCTCCGGACGAATTTCCAGGTGAATCCAATGGTTGGAAAGTGCACGAAATAAACTTTCCAACAAAAAACGAATCACCCAATTTGGAGTCCGGATGAAAGAGTTCTTGGCATTTTGAGTCAGGTATGTCTGTGCAGTCCGAATCTGAGTCCAGAATGTGGGGGACTTGGACTCTATCTTCTCTTGGGCCCAAAAGTGATGTGAGAGGACTTTTTGAACAACACAAAATCATTTTCTTTGATGCGAGACAACTTCTGAACAACACTTAATCTTTTCCTTTTCCTTTGCCTTCACACGTAGTTCGTACAAGTGTTCAACAATTCTACATTTAGGCATGAAATAAAAATAGGTGAAGTATATTTTTTTTTGAATAACATAAATAAATTATTGCATAATTCTTATAAGAAATCACCTTACAAATATGCATGTATGCAATATTTTTGGTTGTATCCAAGGTAGCCATGTCCTCATCATCCTCCCCTTCTTGAAAACAAATCCGTCCTCGGCGTTGCTTAATCTGAAATGTGGCTAACAAAAGCGATAATGTGTACATTGTATATGTATATGTCATCCATTTTTATTGATCTCAGTTGTGGCACATGTGACACATCGCTGGTAGAACGAGGTGCTATACAAACGGGTTTTAACCCCTTTCCGCGATGACATTTTAAACTGTCGCGAGACGAGTGTGGGCGATAGGGGGGGTCCTTCCCACATGACCCTGAAACCGTCGGGGATAGGGAGCCATGATGCATACAGTTGTCCCTATAAAACTGTTTCTGATATCTCGAATATCCCAAACGCTCCATCCTTGCTCCTCGTTTGTGCTCGCATTGCTATCGCAGTCAGTATTCTGTGGTGCTACATTTACGATGCGCAACCCATCACAAACAGTTCACGATTATAGAACATGTACAATAAGCAGACAATCACACACATTTACTTTTCCTCGACTGTATGTGTTTCGATGTAAGAGTGCATATAGTTGTCCCTATAAAACTATATGCGAAGCTTGAATATATCCCACACGATTCATCCATCGTACCCGCGTCGAATGAAGACCTATCGCACGTGTTCTTCTATGACCAAACATTTGCGATGCACACATCATCATAAACAGTCCATAATTGCCAAGCGTGTGTGATATGGTGACTTTCGCAAACATTTAATAAGAAGGAACTATGTGCGATGCTGTTGTTAATCCCACACATTTTTTCTTGGCTGATCGTTTATGAAGTAGAGATTGATAGCACACGTAGTGGATCCGAGAAACGTGTCTGATCCCCACGTTTATCATAGACATTTTGCTTTCACAAACCATGTGCAGTGTAATCCCTAATTTATCCCTAATTTAATCCCTGCATTTGAAAATCACAGATTTTGAATTTGAAAGTAGGCAATCACTTATTTCATATCGAACCATGTTTATTACAAATATAGGTTCAAGCGCGAATGCATAATTCGATGCACAGGTACATATACTGAAGAACCACAAAAGCACCAAGTAAAGAATGATGAACCACAGTTGTACTAAAGACTGTTAAGAGAGAGGCGAAAGACATTCTGGTTGCTAGAGAAGGTGAAGCAGAATGCCCATATTGTGCCCTCCCCCATGCGTAATGTGCGCACGACTCTAGGCCAACCCCTTGTGATGGCTGCCCGCCCATCCTTCACTGTCTTCATTAGGACTTCTTGATGATCATTGTAGTCTGGATGAAATACTTTAAACCTCATTGCGTGTCCACCAATCATGTACTTTGCGAGGTAATCTTGAGTAAGCTGCTTTGGGAACCACTGCAAACGAAAAAGATTCAGACATTGTTGTCTAAGAACTCATTATGGGCAGTAAAAAGAGAAGGCTGCAAAGTTTGTAGTTACCATCCTACAGCTCACTGTTGTGTTGGATAGAGCGTAAACAAATAATTTTCTTGGCACCGTTCATATATTTTTTGCTAATAATCCTTATCAGTTTCCTCACTTGATGCTTGTTCATGAATATCTCATTGCCCCATACGCAAAAAGGGTCGATGCGTGGATCTTTGCCAAGGGCATATGTACCTACAAGCAACAAGTCAATATTAGAAGCTAAGTGTCCAGGCCTGGATCTATATGCACTTTATTATGGAACGACGGGGGAGTACAAGCCGAGGGATGAAACTAACATCGGCGGAAAATGCTGGCCACTCCCGTTGTTGTCCTGCATAAGTAGTGGAAAGGCATGATAAGTACAACAACCTTAACATCAAACAAATATAGCTAAGGTAAACAACATCATCTCCAAATGATAGCTTGAATGTGTTGGTTTCAGCATGCTGTTAAAGCGAATATAAAATGGAAGGGAATGTTACCTACAATAGGATTACCAACCATCAAATATTGCAATTCAAATTGGTATTGTTGAAAATGAATAGAACGTAGCTCATGCTTAAACATCACACTGGATAAATGTGTAAAACTGAAATAAAGGGCATGTGTTAACTATACTAGGCATAACTGGAACCAAATATAGCCGTTCAAACTAGTATTGATGAAATCGAGCGGCACAGTTCTGACTTGCACAAAATGAACATCACATTGTGAATGACTGAAATAAACAAGGCATAAATGATCAGTATAACAACCAAATATTGCCATTGAAAACTGGACAGAGTCTCACTACAACCAACCTAACAAGCAAATACAGATAAATAGGGTATATGCTTGAAAACCGGGCAAATGCTCACTGCAACCAACCTAACAAGCAAATACAGATAAACAAGGCATCTGCTTGAAAACTGGACAAATGCTCACTGCAACCAACCTGACAACCAAATACAGATAAACAAGGCATCTGCTTGATAACTGGACAAATGCTCACTGCAACCAATCTAACAACCAAATACAGTTAAACAAGGCATCTGCTTGATAACTGGACAAATGCTCACTGCAACCAACCTAACAACCAAATACAGATAAACAAGGCATCTACTCACTATAAACAACCAAATATAGCCATTCGTGAAACTGAAGTGGACAATTCATACTTAAACATCACATAGCCCTATTGAACATTACATTTTTGCATAACTGAAATAATTAAACACGGCACAGTTAAAACACCGCATGGCAAAAGCTACTACAACAAAGGGTACAGGTTGGCAATCTAGAAAAGGTAAGATTTGCTGATAGGATGTTGCCTCACATGTCATGGACGGGATCCTTCTAGTTGGAAGAGCACAGACCTATGGTGCGCTCTCTAATGTCGCAGATGGGCTATTTCACCTTGGACGAACCTTTGTGGGTGCCCTCCTCGTGGTCATGGTCGATGAGATCTGACTTGGCAATTCAGGATCCCAAGCTGCCGCCGTAGAACGTGTCCTTCAGAAATGACAAAATGGGCTCGATGGCATACAAGGATCGCAAATCCTTGACCGCGTGGTGGAGGAGATCAGCAGCAAGGCCATTGAAGAGAACGACGGCGGTTGAACCAGAGGGGTTGGGGATGGACCACTTAACCTGTGACATGGCCCACATGAAGCCGTCGATGTCGATGAGCTTGATGTCGGAGCCAGCTTTCCCGAGATACAGTAATACGCTAGCCCACTGACATGAAGCCTTCGGCATGGCAACATAGTCAATGTCCTCGCCGGCTTCCGCGGCGAGGTGCTGCTCCGGGATCGACAGGTCTGGACGAACGACGGCCACCTCGCCAACGTCCGTCAGAGAGGCCTTGATAAACCTCTTTTTGGCCGAACGCTCGTCGGGCTCCCCGGGATAGATGGTCGGGCTTAGGTTCCGACTCTTTGGAGCAGGGGATGTGGATCTGGTGGGGAGGGACACCATAGGCCTCATCTAAAACTCAGGGGGGGGTGACGGTATGGGAATCGCTGGGTAACCTGAACTTTATTATCTAAGCTAGGAGGAACGGGCAGACCAGCAGGGGTTGGCAGGGACAATGGTGATCTAGGGTTCGAGGGGGGAGGGGGCGGGTGGGGGGGACTCTGGAGGGGGGTGGTGTTTGAGGATATGCCGCAGCTACTGAAAATTTTAGTAATGGTGGGTGGAGATGGTGGTGGACAAGGGAGGGCGACGATTCAAATGCCTCGGCTACTGCAATTTTACTATAAGGTCGGTGCTGGAGGAGTGGGGATGACGGTTGAAGTACCACGACTACTAAAATTTGGGTAAAGGAATTGATGCGGGGCGGGAGCACTCAAGATCGCACACAGTTCAATAAGAATATGCGTGTATGATAATAAGGAAAAGCGGTGGAACCGCCGGTTTTTGCATCGCTCAAGGCGGGTAGTTTGTTTTTAGATTTCTAGCTAGCTGGTCTATCGCACATGGTTCGTCCTAATTTTTAGACGCAGACGTAGAATTCATTCTAAATAAACTGCCCGCCTTTAGCTTGCGTAGGTGGTGATTTTACAGCGCACTAGCATCGCACACGGTTAAGCCAGTACCTCCACCCTTGCTCGCACTTGCGCAGTCGTGGTGATTTCACAACGCACTTGCATCACACACGGTTAAGCCAGTACCTTCACCTTTGCTAGCACTTGCGCAGTCGTGGTGATTCACATCGCACTTGCATCGCACACGGTTAAGCCACTAGCTCCACCCCTGCTCGCGCTTGCGCAGTCATGGTGATTACATAGCGCACTAGCATCGCACACGTTTAATCCACTACCTACACACTTGATCGCGCTTGCACAGTCGTGGTGATTTCACAGCGCACTTGCATCGCACATGGTTAAGCCAGTACACCCGTGTCTGTTGAGCGTCATCCGAGTGTTCGCAGCAAAAAAAAACGTGAGAGAGGGTCAGAAGACAGCGACACCAACATGTGGCCCAAATATATATGATAGAGGCAAAGGTGTCTCATCTTTCGATGAGATTGTGATTATCGTTTCGGAGGAGTAGACTTTGATGATCCGACTACGTACGTGCGAGGACGTCGCGCCTTAGCAATCGCTAAACCAACTCCGAGAGGTTATTGACCACGCCGGAGCATGATCAACCTGACCACAAAGATGAAACTAACATTGCAATCTGGATATTGCGAATATAAGATGAAAGCTTTATTGATCAAGGTGGCGTTCTATGACGTCTTGGTCTGGTCGTTGAACACAAATGAAGTACGCGAAGTTGCAGCTATGGCAAACTTTTAATCTAAACAAAACCCAAAGTCTAAACGATGCCCTAAGGAATGTATATATGGAGGAAGAGGGGGGAATTTCATGGCCCTTGGAGGAGGGGTCCGAAACCAACCCTAACTCTTGTTTCCCCACACATACAGACTCTAAAAATAGCCTATACTCAAGTATTTCGAAATTACATGGGCCTGGCCCAATAATAAGGTGACGCAGCACCTAGAATAGCCTCTGGACGAAATTTATGAAGTGGCATCTTGTATATTTCGTCCAAGGCTTCATGCACTCATTATGGTGGCTTCAAAGTCCTGAAATCATCACTTGTAACTCCGTTCTTGTTCCCCTTGCACATGCCATCATCTCCATGCTTGAACTTGCTCCAAGGTTCATCTTTCTTGTCCAAGCTAGGCCCTTCATTTGTAAGCAAAACAAATGTATCCAATTTAGGCAGCATCATATTCTCATGACAATTAGAATCGTTACCAAGAAATGGAAGTACCGGTAATTCAATTGGCGTGCACGAGCTCTAGTAATTGGTCCAGTATGTATAGCAGCAGGGGCTGTGGGTGTAACAACTGTATTGATGTCCTCATCATCCTCCCCTTCTTGAAATGAAGTCGTCCTCGACGAAAGAAAATCTTCCTCACCCAAATAAGGCTTTAAATCTGCAATGTTAAAAGTCAGACTAACCCCAAAATCTGCAGGCAGCTCAAGTTTATATGCATTATCATTTATTTTCTCTAACACCTTAAAAGGACCATCAGCACGTGGCATTAGCTTTGATTTGCGCAAATCAGGAAACCTATCCTTACGCAAATGTAACCAAACAAGATCTCCAGGTGCAAAGAAAACACGTTTTCTACCTTTGTCTCCTGCAAGTTTATATTTAGCATTCATACGCTCAATGTTTTCCTTAGTTAAGTCATGCATTTTTAAGATCAATTTAGCACGTTGTTTAGCATCAAAATTAACCTTCTCCGAAGATGGAAGAGGCAACAAATCAATAGGTGCACGAGGTAGGAAACCATACACAATTTCAAAAGGGCACATCTTAGTAGTAGAATGCAGCGAACGATTATAAGCAAATTCAATATGAGGCAAGCATTCTTCCCACATTTTCTTGTTATTCTTCAAAACAGCCCTAAGCATAGTAGACAATGTTCTATTGACTACTT
The DNA here is from genome assembly GCA_011799875.1 of Thinopyrum elongatum. Lineage (NCBI taxonomy): Eukaryota > Viridiplantae > Streptophyta > Magnoliopsida > Poales > Poaceae > Thinopyrum > Thinopyrum elongatum. The sequence continues at coordinate 376,008,001 of CM022303.1, read as the reverse complement.
CAGTTTGTCCATCAGTTTGGGGGTGACATGTAGTACTAAAAAGCAGTTTAGTCCCCAACTTAGCCCATAAACATCTCCAAAAGTGGCTAAGAAATTTAGTATCACGATCTGAAACAATAGTATTTGGCACACCATGCAAGCGAATAATTTCACGAAAGAACAAATCAGCAACATTAGCAGCATCATCGCTTTTATGACGTGGTATAAAGTGTGCCATTTTCGAGAATCTATCCACGACAACAAATATGCTATCCCTCCCCTTCTTTGTTCGAGGTAAACCCAAAACAAAGTCCATAGATATATCCTCCCATGGAACACTAGGTACAGGCAAAGGCATATATAAACCATGAGGATTGAGTCATGACTTAGCTTTTTGACATGTAGTGCAGCGAGCAACAAAGCGCTCAACATCCCGTCTCATCTTTGGCCAAAAGAAATGTGTAGCAAGTACATCCTCCGTCTTCTTCACGCCAAAATATCCTATTAATCCTCCTCCATGTGCCTCCTGCAACAACAAAAGACGATCGGAGCTAGCTGGAATGCATAGCTTGTTAGCACGAAACACAAATCCATCATTAACGACGAACTTGTTCCATGTTCTCCCTTCTTTACAATTCTGCAATACATCTTTAAATTCAGCATCATGCACATATTGATCTTTGATGGTCTCCAAACCAAATATTTTAAAGTCAAGTTGTGAAAGCATAGTATAACGACGAGACAATGCATCAGCAATAACATTTTCTTTACCTTCTTGTGTTTAATGACATAAGGGAAAGTCTCAATGAATTCAACCCATTTAGCATGTCTACGGTTCAGATTTGCTTGACTTTTAATATGTTTCAAAGATTCGTGATCAGAATGAATAACAAATTCTTTTGGCCATAAATAATGTTGCCATGTTTCCAAAGTCCGAACAAGAGCATATAATTCCTTATCATAAGTAGAGTAATTCAGACTGGGCCCGCTCAATTTTTCAGAAAAGTATGCAATAGGTTTTCCATCTTGTAATAACACAACTCCTAATCCAATTCCACTAGCATCACATTCAAGCTCAAAAGTCTTATTAAAATCAGGAAGTTGGAGTAAAGGAGCATGTGTCAACTTATCTTTCAATACCGTGAAAGCTTCTTCCTGTGCGGTACCCCAAACAAAAGGCACATCCTTCTTTGTAAGCTCATTGAGAGGTGCAGCAATGGTATTGAAATCTCTCACAAAACGCCTATAGAAACCAGTGAGTCCAAGAAAACTCCGCACTTGTGTGACCGTTTTGGGCTGCGGCCAACTCTCAATAGCTTCAATCTTGGCTTTATCAACTTCAATTCCCTGTGGAGTAACAACATAGCCAAGAAAAGATACTCGGTTGGTGCAAAAGGTGCACTTCCCAAGGTTACCAAACAAACGTGCATCACGTAGAGCAATAAAACCAACACATAAATGTTCCAAATGTTCTTCCAAAGATTTGCTATAAATCAGTATATCATCAAAATAGACAACCACAAATCGTCCAATGAAAGCATGTAAAACTTCGTTCATTAATATCATGAAAGTACTAGGTGCATTAGTTAACCCAAAAGGCATGACTAACCACTCATATAAACCAAACTTAGTTTTAAATGCCGTTTTCCATTCATCTCCCAATTTCATACGAATTTGATGGTATCCACTACACAAATCAACTTTGGAGAATATTGTAGAGCCACTCAATTCATCAAGCATATCATCTAGGCTAGGAATAGGATGACGATAACAAATAGTAATATTATTAATGCCTCTACAATCAACACACATACGCGACGTACCATCCTTTTTTGGCACTAGTATAATAGGAACAGCACAAGGACTAAGAGATTCGCGTATATAACCTTTGTTGAGCAGCTCCTGTACTTGACGCATAATCTCCTTCGTCTCCTCTGGATTGGTACGGTATGGTGCACGGTTTGCCAGCGAAGCACCGGGAATTAAGTCAATCTGATGCTCAATCCCGCGAATAGGTGGTAATCCCGATGGCACGTCTTGTGGAAAGACGTCAGCGAACTCCTGCAAAATGTTAGTGACAGCAGGAGGCAAAGAGGAAGGCACGTCCTCAAATGAAAATAATGCCTCTTTGCACACAAAAGCATAGCAAACAGATTTGCTGAAATCTAGATCATCAATATCAGATTTGGTGTTAAGTAAACATGCACTTTTCAATTTAATTTTAGAAGCAACACTAGATGGTTTATTATTAGGCTTCATTTGTTGCTCAAATTCTTTTGCCACAATCTGATTTTCACTCTTGTTTTTCTCCTGTTTTGCTTTATTAGCTCTATTAATATCACCTTTCAAAATGGAATCAGGATTCATAGGAAGCAAAGTAATATGTTTATCCTTATGAATAAGAGTATACTGATTGTTTCTACCATGGTGTATAGAATTTTTATCAAATTGCCATGGTCTACCAAGTAATAAGGAACATGCTTGCATGGGTACCACATCACAATCAACAGAATCAGCATATGTAGAGATACTAAAATGCACACGAACAGTACGTGTTACCTTAACCTTGCCGCTGTTGTTGAACCATTGGATGTAGTAAGGATGTGGATGTGGTCTTGTGGTGAGAGATAGTTTCTCCACCATCTCCATGCTAGCCAAGTTGTTGCAGCTCCCTCCATCTATGATGACGCGAACAGAACGTTCCTTCACAACTCCCTTTGTATGGAACAAATTATGCCTCTGGTTTTGCTCAGCTTGTGTGACCTGCACACTCAAAACACGTTGAGCAACTAAACATTCATACCTGTCAGCGTCTTCAGCAGCCATGTATTGTGTCTCTTGTTCAGAATCAACTCCACCGTGTTCTTCACTTGTAATAAGAGCCAAAGTCTCCTCATCATAGTCACTAGCGGACTCATACCCACCATCCTCAGTAGCAATCATAACACGCAGAGATTGGCATTCTCTCGCATAATGACCTCTTCCCTTACAGCGACGACAAATAATATCATGTGTGTGCCCTGTTGATGCCATGGATGAAGAAGAGCTCTAGGCAGGCCCAGAAGGTGTACTCCTGGCAGATGGTGGTGGTGGTGCCTGTTTTCTTGTATCTCGGTTGGAATTGGCGGCTGAAGTCAGTGGTGCTGCAGTAGGACGTGTGGGAGTAGAGGATGTACGTGGTGTCCATGATGAAGATCGACCTGCAGAAAAATTAGTTCGCGCCAATGCCTTTCGATCCTGCACTTCATGTTCAGCTTTGCAAGCAAGATGGAATAAACGAGTGATGTTATTATACTCCTTATACTCTAGAATGGTCTGAATCTCTTTATTTAATCCACCCATAAAACGTGCAAGCATTGCTCCATTATCCTCAACAATACCACATCTAATCATGCCAGTTTGTAATTCCTGATAATATTCTTCTACAGAATTTTTTCCTTGTCTTAAACACTATAATTTTTCAAGTAATTCACGTTGATAATATGGTGGAACCCAACGGGTACGCATAGCAGTTTTCAAAGCAACCCAAGTAGTTGGAATATTATTCGGATATAATCTACGATGTTCAGACCACCACACACAAGCAAAACTAGTGAAAGCACATAGAGCAGCAGCAACACGTCTCTCCTCGGGGTATTGTAAACATGTAAAACATTGTTCAGTTTCTAACTCCCAAGTAAGATATGTATCAGGAACATATCTACCCTCAAATGGTGGAATATTCAATTTCAGTTTAGGAAGATGGTCATGATCTCGTACCTGAGCTGGTAGTGCAGCCCTACCATTGCGATTATATGCATGTGGACAACCTGGTACTGGTGGTTGCACGTAGTTCTGATTTTGATCAACCTCATCATCGTAATCGCCCGCATAATCGTCATCCTCCTCGGCACCAGCAGCAGCAGCAGCAGGAGCCAAAGAAGCATCAACAGTAGGTACAACAACACCAGAAGTTTGGCCATCCTCAAGAGGAACACGCTTCACTCGTCCGAACTGATTCAGAAGGGGGCGTTGTTCTTGTCGTTGTAGAGGTGCGACAGGTGCAGCCGGTGGTGGTTGGGGAAGATGCGTGAGCAATTCATTAAACTTGTTATCCAGCTTTGTCTTGAACGACTTCTCCATGCCATCTATCTTCTCCATGGCCTCTTCAAATATGTTTAGCACATCTCCCACCTGGCCACTCATCATTTGCTGAAATTTATCATGCAACTCCTTGTTCGTCATGTTCTCCCAGTCAATCTCGACGGCTTGTGGTCCTGCCATGGTTAGCAGCAATAGAAACACACAAGAATATGATCCTACAGACTACTAGAAAGTGGCGGGGTGTCACAAATCCGTCAAGCAAACATCAAATTCTTACCAGTTCTTACCCAGCAGCAGGTGGTGATCGGCAACCGTTGTAGTCAAAACTTTCAAAGCTTGGACAGAGCGATTGCGAGGTGGTGTCAAACGCACGACATAGATGTATGTGGAGCTAGGAAGGCTTATGATATGGTAGAAAAAATGTCAGCAATAATCAATTCAGAGATGCAAAGTTGAATACACGCTCAACGACGGTACTGTGCTGGTCCTAGGCTAGCCCGTGCTAGAGACGCGAGCCTAGAACACTAACAAAATCACGACGCGTCTCGAAAACAAGGGAAAAGCACACTCTGGATTTTTTTTGTGCTCCTTTTTTTTACCGAAAATCACTATAATGGCGAGTGTCTCAAAACTCTTCCCAAGTCAAAATAACAGGATAGGCACGAAATTTTTTTGACTATTTTTTTTCTTCAGAAATTAGGACAGCGACGACCAAAAAGTGCGATAAAAAATCAGTATGATGGCACGTGGCTCAAAAGATTCAGAAAAGCCTAAAAATAGGATAGGGAAAAAATATTTTCACCAGCCAAAATTTTGGCCTAAAAACTGCCCGGGGCTCCAAACTCTTTTTTTCGAAACCTACTCAGGCAAGGAAACACGAATCGGAAACTAGATAGATCTCGAAAACAAACCTAATATGAAAAGAACTCGGATTGGTGGTGGATATATGGTGGTGGTATATGGCAGCGGTGGTGGTATATGGCAACGATGGTGGCACATGGTAGCGGTGGTGGTATATGGATACAGATCGGTGGTGGTATATGGATACAGATCGGTGATGGTATATGGATTCAAAGCGGTGGCGGATAAGCGGTGGTGTTACATAGCAGGGGCGATGATGATGGTGCGGCGGCGGCGTGACAACTTATGACCAGAACTCAAAACTCTAAAAGACTAGACGCTAAGACCAGTAACTTGACATGATGATGCAACCACAGATCCAACAAAGCAAAATATTGAAAAGACTATGCAAAGGCTTAGACTGGTTCGGATATGATGAACTAACCCTAATTTTTTTGTGGTTTTTTCGTGGACTGTAGGTATGAAGAACAGACTCGATCTAAACTATGAAAAATTATAAAATCTCACCGAGCAACCTGGAAATCTGATACCACTTGACAGAGGCAAAGGTGTCCCATCTTTCGATGAGATTGTGATTATCGTTTCGGAGGAGTAGAATTTAATGATCCGACTACGTATGTGCGAGGTCGTCGCGCCTTAGCAATTGCTAAACCAACTTCGAGAGGTTATTGACCACGTCGGTGCACGATCAACCTGACCACGAAGGTCTATTTCCTGCAAGCAAACGAAGAACAAGCAAGAAACTAAGATTGCAATCTGGATATTGCGAATATAAGATGAAAGCTTTATTGATCAAGGTGGGGTTCTGTGATGTCTTGGTCTGGTTGTTGAACACAAACGAAGTACGCGAAGTTGCAGCTATGGCGAACTTTTAATCTAAACAAAACCCAAAGTCTAAACGATGCCCTAAGGGCTCTATATATGGAGGAAGAGGTGGGAATTTTGTGGCCCTTGGAGGAGGGGTCCGAAACCAACCCTAACTCTTGTTTCCCCACACATACAGACTCTAAAAATAGCCTATACTCAAGTATTTCGAAATTACATGGGCCTGGCCCAATAATAAGGTGACGCAGCACCTAGAATAGCCTCTGGACGAAATTTATGAAGTGGCATCTTGTATATTTTGTTCAAGGCTTCATGCACTCATTATGGTGGCTTCAAAGTCCCGAAATCGTCACTTGTAACTCCGTTCTTGTTCCCCTTGCGCATGCCATCATCTCCATGCTTGAACTTGCTCCAAGGTTCATCTTTCTTGTCCAAGCTAGGCCCTTCATTTGTAAGCAAAACAAATGTATCCAATTTAGGCAGCATCATATTCTCATGACAATTAGAATCGTTACCAAGAAACGAAAGAACTTGGTAATTCAATTGGCGTGCGTGAGCTCTAGTAATTGGTCCAGTATGTATAGCAGCAGGGGCTGTGGGTGTAACAACGGTATTGATGTCCTCATCAACATATGAATGAAAGGCGCCAGAAGTCAAGATCCACCTGGAAGTGGCCAAATATATGTAGGAATATAGGGTGTGATGTTTAAAACTTTAAATACACAATGCACAACTTTGGTGGCACCTGCCTCGCAAACCGGAAAGCCCCCTTGGATGTATCTATAATGACATAATGTCGTAGCTACCCAGCTTGGGTGCTTGACCCACCTCCCACTTCGTGTCGGCGGGGCGGATGCACGTACTGATACTTTGGTCATATATGCATGTCGTCATGACCTACCATAAGACGGACCAGTGAATCTATCGCTTGGTCAAACAACAACTGTTGTTGTCGATAAAAAATGGATAGAATATATATGTATAAACCGCTTGGGCCAATAGATTGAACCATCATAAAAAATCGCACGAGAGGGACCACAAAATCAGCACCGCCTGCATGTGGCCCAAAATGATGTACATTGGAAGGGGTGATGTGTGTTTTCAATATCGAATAATGTACAATTTAGATGTGGCGCCTGCCTCTCGATACAGACAACCACCATGAAAGCCAGGTAATTAAGGACGAGATACGCAAGGTACGGTGTTGGTCCAACCCTCCAATCCGAGCGTGTGGGAGGGAATCCTGACAACACATGAGCTCGAACTTTGCTCGAACGATATGTGACGGTGGCCGGCCCTAACACAAACTAGGAGGTATCCATTGATGGCCAACACATACCCCTCGTTATCGGTCAAAGGGATGATATATATACACCCGGGGAGCCCACAGATATGCGTGTCATCACAAAAAAAAGCACAAGGGAGACGTGGTCGATCAGAAGAACCCCTATACACTGCATGTGGCCCGAAAATATGTATGGGTGGTGTGTGATGTGTTCAAATCCCCAATGCACAACTTTGATGGGGCACCAACTACATTACAAACTGAACACCATACCCGACCCCAAGACAGGTTCAATACGTACAATGTCGGTTTCCCAACTTCCGAGAAACATGGGGGGGGGGGGGTCGTCCAACGCATGTGCTCAAACTTTATTTTGTCTAACATGGCACACATAGCAATAGGAAACCGTCATGGTCAAACCTTTCTCGTATGTTGGGTCAAAGGAATAGATTGTGTGGGCCCCCCTCGTTATCGGTCAAGGATGATATATATATAGACCTCGAGGAGCCCACAGATATGTGCGGCATCTATAAACCGCACAAGGGAGACGTGCTCGATCAGAGCACCCCCTATATATACCCTGCATGCGGATTGAAAAAATGTATGGGTCTGGTGTGTGATTTGTTCAAATCCCGAACGCACAACTTCGATGGGGCACAAACTACATTAGTAACATTACAAACTGAACATCGTACCCCCCAGCCAGGTTAAAGATGTACGATGCCGGTTCCGCAACTTTGAGGTGGGTGGGGGGTAGGGGGTGTCGTCCAACGCATGTGCTGAAACTTGATTTGCTCTAACATAGCACACAGAGCAAAGAGGAAACCCTTCTCGTGTGTTGGGTCAAAGGGATAGTTTGTGTGGGCCTACAGATGTCGACCATTCTTCGATTTTTGAGAACAAGAAATAACCAATAAAAAAACATATTCTACAAACTACCAAAACAAGGATCCTAAGGTTTATATAACCGTCATGACAGGTCACTACAGATACATTTAGATGACAAATGTCTACAATGACCGTATCGTGGCACTTTAATGAAGCTTGAGATATGCAACTTCCCACCGGATCACCCATCCTTAGACTACTCCAGCCCCAACACGCTTAACTTCTGTGTTCTACTCGACTAGGTTAGCGGATGGGAAGCCGTCCCTTGCTGATAAGAAATGCCTCCTTGCCTTTAAGGCGTTTCACGCTGGTTACCCTATGGGACCTACTCCCTACTATCTCACATGTTTGTGCTTTTAGAAACTGTGTGCAATATTTACATGGCCGGTGTGTCGCCGCCTAGCCTTCTATGAGCACTGACACTGGCAGCGGGAAACCAATGGGAGAAGAGGCGGGAAACCGATGGGAGGAGCGGCGGGAAACGGTAGCGTGTTTGGATATATAACAACATTAATATGGAAAACTTAGTAAAGAAGGAAGCGTGAGCTAGCACGACGCATGCGCATAGTGCTTACCCATGGGTGACAGACGGTTGCCCAGAACTGCTGTAAATATTCAGGGTTCGTTTGGCCTTTTCTATACATTATAATTAAGTTTTATAAGCGTTAATTTAATGTGCATAATTCAAATTAGTGCACCAAAATGGCTACAAAAATAATACATGTGTCCTTGGATGCATGTTTAGGTCCCATGCAAAGAATGGGAATGAATTACAACCGTCTCGGCGTCTGGCTCGGCCTCGGACATTGAGAATCTCGGTTTTTAAATCCCCGTAAATCCAAAACTCACCCGAAAATTGTGAAACTTGGCATGGTGTCATGACATGGCACATATATGTCGTGGAAAAAAATTGTCCATTTTGGGGCAAGTTTTATTACAAGCCTCTTACAAACCGGAGCTTCTCTCAAGAAGCCTCGTGGTTCCGATAGGGAAACGTGTCCCCCTTGTGGGCAAAACGACAATCGCTGCCTCTTTTTGCCTTGTATTTTTTCTACGTGCAACATGGAATGACAGGATATCCGTGCTGGAATTTAAAATTATTCAGGGTTCATTTGGCCTTTTTATACATTAATTGAGTTTCCTAGTTATTTAATGTCCATAATTCAAATCTGAACTACAAATACATGCTTCAGTTCACCAAAAATGGCTAGAAAAATCATACATGTGTCCTTGGGTGCATGTTTAGGTCCCATGCAAGGAATGGGAATGAATTACAATCGTATCAACATCCTGGCTCACCCTCAAACATTGGGAATCTCAGTTTTAAATCCCCGTAAATCCAAAACTCACCAGAAAATCATGAAAGTTGGCATGGTGTCACGTCATGGCACACATATGTCGTGGTAAAAAAATTGTCCAATTTGGTCCAAGCTTTATTACAAACCCCTTACAAACCGGAGCCTCTCACAAGAACCCTCATGGTTTTGATAGGGAAACGTGTCCCCTTGTGGGCGAAATGATAATCGCTCCCTCTTCTCGCCTTGTATTTTCTTATACACGCAACATGGAACAACGGGAGATTCGCGCTGAACTTTGAAATTATTCAGGGTTCGTTTGACCTTTTTTATACATTAATTGAGTTTTCTAGTTATTTCATGTCCATAATTCAAATCCGAACTACAAATACATGCTCTAGTGCACCAAAATGGCTAGAAAAATCGTACATGTGTCCTTGGGTGCATGTTTAGGTCCCATCGAAGGAATGGGAATGAATTCAACCGTCTCGGCGTCCTGGCTTGGCCTCTAACATTGTGAATCTCAGTTTTTAAATCTCCGTAAATCCAAAACTCACCAGAAAATCATGAAACTTTGCATGGCGTCGCACATATATGCCGTGGTAAAAAAATTGTCCAATTTGGGCCAAGCTATATTACAAGCCTCTTATAAACCGGAGCTTCTCGCAACCCTCGTGGTTCCGGTCAGAAAACATGCCCCTCTTGTAGGTGAATAATTGCTGCCTCTTCTCGCCTTGTATTTTGTTTTCTACAGGAAACATAGAATAACAGGAGTGTCGTGCTGAAATTTGAAACTGTTCAAGGTTCGTTTGGCCATTTTATATATTAATTGAGTTTTCTAGTCATTTAATGTAGTCCATAATTCAAACTTGAACTACAAGCACATGCTCAAGTGAAGCAAAATGGGTGGAAAATCGTACATGTGTCATTGGGTGCATGTTTAGGTCCCACTGAAGGAATGGGAATGAATTACAAACGTATCGTCATCCTGAAACATTGAGAATCTCGGTTTTTAAATCCCAGTAAATCAAAACTCACCCAAAAAACATGAAACTTGGCATGGTTTCTTGACATGGCACATATATGCCTTGGTAAAAAAATTGTCCAGTTTGAGACAAGGCACACACATTATTAGCCAACAATGTCCTTTTGAAACAAATAGCTGACACGTTAATATCGCAAATGGTTGTATCATATGAACCGTGTGTGTGTTCTCGTAACCATTTAAGTGCGGCCACGGGTCCCTCTTTTCTTATGGGATAGTACTACCTCGGTCCTCATTCATTGGTCATCTTTCTATTTTGTGCCAAAATTTAACCATACTCGGCGGCGTGCGTGCAGCTATTTGATTAGACAGGACGAGCGCGAGAAGTCCGCCGTGGAGGCTCGACGGGACGTATGCGAGCAGTCCGCCGCGTAGGCTCGACGGGACGCGTGTGACCTGTCCACCTCGCAGGCTCGATGGGACACATGCGAGCAGCCAAGGCCGCGCATGCTCACCGGAAAGCGAGCTCTTTGACCTCCATCCACCAGCCGCCCGCCTCGCTCACAACTTCTCCATTAATGGCGGTGGAGCTGCTGTTTAACACACGGTTAATTAAAGCACCTGCACGGAGGGTGTTTGCTTGTGTTCCCATGGCCCCGCTCAACGTTATCATTTGCTTTGTTCATGTTTTCAACTCGTATTCCGGATAATTTAAAATGCCACATAGGGCAACGGATAATATGACGACAAATAAAATGGCAATGGATAATACGACGACAAATTTACAATGGTGCGGATAATAATTGTCTTACATATTCCGGATAATTTAAAATGCCACATGCGGCAAAGCCCGGAAGACACGGGGGCAAGAGAAGAAGGAAAGCGCAGACAACGATCCGGGTCACTACTATCTCTACTCCTCGATGGATCGCCGGGCGACGACATCCTCCAGCTCCTTCTTCAATTCCTCATGACTTTGCTTGACAGCAGCCACAGATTCCTCCACCTCCTACTCGCGCTCGATCCGGAGCTTCCTCAAGTCACCCATCAGTTCCTTGACGACCGCTTTCAGCGTCATCCTTGAGGCACTGCTCTGCTCATGCAGCTTCCTCCAGCCGGTGGCCTCCTCCTCCGTCTCTGCGAGCGCCTTGAGGAGCTTTGCATTGTCACCCATGAGTTGCTCGACGAGGCCGGTCGCCTTCTCAACTGAGGCATCGCTAATCTCAAGCAGCTTCATCAAGCCATCGACCAGCTCCTGCTGCTTAATTAGGCCAGCGAGAATGTCATCGTCGCTGGCCAAGGACTTCAGCACCGCCAGCTCATCGCGATCGCCGACGCAGAGAGTGCGCTTGTGAGAGCCCTCGCATGCCGGTGAGAGCTTGTTCGAGGGCTCCGTGGCACGCCAGGACATCTCTGCTGCGGCTGCCGCGTAGCGACGGGACCTCTCTAGTGCTTCTGCGGCCTTGGTCTTTGCTCCCTGATTATATGTCGACCCGAAACTCCTCCTACCGGTCATGGCGGAATGACTTGACAGGAAAGACCTATTTTGTGGGTAATGAGGAGAGGAACTGTGAAGTAATATTCGAGTAGGTAGTTTTTATAGCCCGGTGCTAGAACACATTTAGGTTTGATCAGTGCGAACAGATTTGCAATTACTTATTGCGTGGTTATCTGGAATGTGATGAGAAACAAGGTCAAAATTTATTGATGGTTCTGGGCTCGAAGCTCGAAACACACCTTCATATGGCTGCCCGTTTCTGTTGTTCTGGCTCATCGCAAACAGTTCTTATGGATAACCCATATGCCACGCATCGCACACGCATCGGAAGCCCGAAACGGTTCCCGGATGGTGTATGTGGGCCCGTGTTCTCGGATGTACATGTACGTGTCTGCCCACTATCACACACAGTACAGATATCACCATCGTGTCCGATGGATACGCCGTCACGCCACCCATGGGGTGCCAGAAGGTTGACCAGAATTGCAATATGCAGGTGTGGTTGCTCGCCGTTGAGGCGGCCATGACGTGCTCTGCTCATCGTTGAGGCGGCCGCGGCACTCTCTGCTCGCGTCCGTCCGCGCGTTTTGCTCGCCATTGAGGCGGCCATGGCGCACTCCGCTCTGGAGTCCCTATGTGTGCTCTGCTTGCCGTTGAGGCAAATTTACAATTGCAACGGTTAATAATTGTCTTACATATTCAGGAGAATTTAAAATGCCACATGCGGCAACGCCCAAAACACACACGAGCTACATATGCTTAGTGACTTAAAATGTCGATATGCAACATTTCGCCCAGAACACACACGAGCTACATATGCTTAGTGACTTAAAATGTCGATATGCAACATTTCCATACAATTATAATAAAATATAGGCTGAAAGTCTGAGCTGGCGTCCTTCCAACGACGGTCTTCTCGGACTCCATGATCAGAATAGCACCCTTGCAGCCGTTCATTCCGAGTGTCCCGACCCGCGGCCACATTACCCGTGTCCGCCTACGGAGCTGCTGGTGCTGGGAGGCTCTTGGGGCTGCTGTGCCTCTTCCAGAAGAGCTTGACAGCGTGCAATCGCACGCATGAAATCTCCGCGGAACCGCTCCATTTCCATGTCTCTGCCCTGGTAGCAAATTTCGTCCATCACCTGCATCCTCAACATGCCACGTTGGTGATGTTCTACTTCGTCGGGGATGTTAACTCCACCAAGGATGCGCTCGAGCCTGGCCACCACATCGTTGGGATCGAGGTTGACACGGCCGTCGCCGGCAATGATGAAGCCGCAGGCTGGCTGTCTCATAACTGAATCACAGAGGTCCTCTGCCCATTCAGGCTCTCGATGAGCACCGGTGACGGCGGCTCTTTGGGTGGGTCATCGATCATGCCGCTAAGCAGCTCTGGATGTTTTGCGCGGTGGATGGCAAACTGCTCATCACACTTCCTATGCAATTTGTCCATTGCACCCTCAAGGACTGGCATGGTGATATCGCTGTCAATGGGCCATGGCACCTGCACCGGCTGATGAAGCTCTTGCTCCCCGAACTGCTCCAGCTCATTCTCCTCGCCGAAGATGTAACGCAGGAAGGGGTCAACCTCGAAGCTTTCATCGGTGCCTGGCATGCTTGCAATAACTAATGGTAGATGGGTGTGGACTAGATCTGCGCTCAGTGTCGCTACGGTGCGTTGGCTCCTGGGTCATATGGATCAAGCCACTTGCTGGTGGCGGGAAACTGATGAGGGAAGAGGCAGGGATTTTACAATTCACCCATGTGGAGCGCCGAAAGCCTTCCCTGGAGTGCAGGAAGACTAAGTGGAGCACACAACCCGACAACTGTATGCGGTGTCACGTGTTATCTATCACACACGTGTTAACATAAGGAAACATATGTGTAACTTACTAATCATCGCATACGAGTACTCGCAGACGCATCTTGTGCGATACTCCTAGCCACCAAAGGCAACTAGTTTGCATTTTGCAAAGTTTTTTGTACACACAGAATCACACAAATTAACTGTAGTAACCGTCTGTGTTATACTTTCTCATCGCAAACAGTTCATCCGAGTGGGCTGTTTGCCGCGTATCACACACATCTTGTTTACACGAATCGTTTGTGTTCTTTTGGCTCATCGCAAACAGTTCATCTATGTGAACTGTATGCCGCATATCACACACATCTTGTTAAGTTGAACCGTTTCTATTGAGTTCCCTAATCAAAAATAGTTCGTTCGAATGAACCGTATGCCGTATATCACACACACCTTGATCTGGCTAACCATTTCTGTTGCATTCCTTAATAGAAAACTGTTCATCCGAGCGAATTGTATGCCGTATATCCCACACACCTTTATATAGCTGTCCGTTTCTGTTGTTCTGCCACATCACAAACAGTTCTTATGGATTAACCATTTGTCACGCATCGCACACGCAACTGTAATATGAACCATGTTTGATGTATCCGCCATCGCAAATGTTTTGCATCTTTTTTGACGGTTTTTTACATCACCGTTTGCCATTAATGCATCGCACACAGTTTCGTCAAAGGGTCTCTGATCGTAGTGTCACGTTAGAAGCATCCTATAGTAGTGCATGTATACAAGCATACTCTTCAAATGTCGTGAAATATAAAGCCAATATATTATCACAAGAAGTCAATGGCATGAAAATATTGCAACTCAGCTTGCACATATAAGTGAAGCTCTTATTCATATCAAAAGATTGAAAATGCTTATCATTAAACCATCCCAACATTGGTGAATAAACTTTAATTGTTTCAAAATTACATGCTACAACATGCTTAAATAAGTAAACATGCAACAAGTTATTTGACACTGAATCATCACCAAGATTGGAGGTCATATCAAAATGATTAAACATTGGTACAATTATTTTCAAACATATTTGATCCAAATTAGAGTTATTCCCTGATTCACATGGTTCTTTCGCATCAACAGTTAATTCCATGGGTGCACTCAAATTTTTTGTTGTTGCTTTGGTTTGATCACATGGCGAAGTCAAATCATAAACATAGTCCTTTAAAATAGGTGGTGTGATCAAAGTAGTGGGTAGCTCATCACATGGCGCATTTAAATTGACAAGGCATTCATCATACTCATGTGGAGGTGGAAGATTAATACCTTTGTAGTTACCTCTTATGGTCAACTCAGATGATGTAGGCACTCTAGGTGGCGACAGGTCACGTGGTGGAGGTGATGTAGTGCTCAAAACAATGGATGTAGTTGTCATAGTAGGTGCAGTGGTGGAAGGAGCAACCATCGCAACTCTTGGGATGTGCACCTTCTGCTTGTTTGTCTTTTGGGCAACACGTCTTGTTATCTCCCGTTCAATTTTGCAAGCAAGATGAAACAAATGGTCCATAAGATAACACTTTTCATGAATTAGTATCTCCTGAATGTCATGGTTTAATCCTCCCCAAAATCTATCCATAAAATCTTCTTCACTTTCTTCTAAAGAGGAATGCAACAAGGTAGTTTGTAAATCATCATAATATTTTGTTACAGTGTCAGTACCTTGTTTTAAATGCTCCAACTTTTTAATCATGTCATGAGTATAATAAGCGGGGATGAATGTATGTCACGTGGAAAGTTTCAAATCCCTCCCAAGCATTAGGTATATAATCAGGGTGTAATCGACAATATTCGCTCCACCAAACTGAAGCATAACCAGTGAATGAACAAACCGTGACATTAACCTTTTTACGTTCAGCAAAATTATGGGAAGAAAATATATTATTTATATAGAACTCCCATTCAATATATGAAGCAAGTCTAAAATAGACATTAAATGGTGGTATAGAAACATTAACCTGATCATGTGCGTTTGGATGTTTGTGTACCTCTCGTGACGGTTGTGGTATTTGCTTAGGTGGTGGCACGTCTCCCACGATCGATGAAGCCCAAGAACTAACAACTCTGGAACCTGTCATAATTAGTAGAAAGCAAGAAACAAAATCCAAGAATAATGTTCCTATGAACTACTAGGATGTGGTGGTAAAACGCTCACAATATAGCAAATATCAATGTCTTACACGTTCTTACCATGCAGCAGGTGGTGACCGGCAACCAACAGTGTCAAATAACTCCAAAGATTGTGTAAAGCGATTGCTAGGTGAACATAAATATGCACAGTGTAGAAATATGTGGATCTCGGTTGGCTTTATATGTATGGTAGCAAAAGATTAGCAATAATCAATTCAGAGATGCAATGCTGAATAAACGCTCAATGATGGTACAGTGCTGGTCCTAGGCTAGACCGGACTAGAGACGCAAGCCTAGAACACTAATGAGGTCACGGCGTAGCACAACTAGCAGCAATAAAGGATATGAAGTAGCTTTGGACAACAAGGTATAAGTGAAGATCACAATGGTAGTAAAGATAATGATGAGAAACAATCGTGAAGTACGATATACCAAAAACTCTCTCTCTCCAACTTTCCTTTGGAAAAGTTTGTGGCAATTTTTTGATAATTTTTCTCAAGAATGCTAGATTTATGAACGGAGGGGAAAAAGTCATATTTAGAAGCCAATTTTTTGATAATTTTTCTCAGGCTGATAGGAGGGGGAAAAGTCATATTTAGAAGCCGATTTGGACGTCAAAATAATGAGCTAGATTTATGAACTATTCAGATGTGGCTCATTGGTAGCTTGAATTTGAGTACTTGTGGAGGCAAAATGGACTTCGTATGAAGAAGACATGCCTGTTTTACTAAATAGTGCGCAAAACAGATTCCAAGTCGAATTCAGATACGAGATTGAGTCTAGATAGATTCAAAATTTCTTTTTTTCCTCTCTCTTTTTTTCTCACTTTTTTCATTTTTTCTCTGACTTTTTTTAAACTTTTTCTGCCTTTTCTCTCTCTTTCCAATACAAACTAGATAATATGCAGATGGGATCAAGCGAAGATGATGATCTCAATTATGATTATGACAATGAACTATGGGTAGCATGTGGTGAAAATTAATGGATGGAGGAGGTGGATAGCGGAAGGCTTAATGATGCAGTGGCGATGTGACTAATGTGAACATAACTTGAAACTCTAAAGGAACTAGACACTAAGACTAGCAACTCGACACGACGATGCAACCGATAATTCAACTATGCAAGCAATGAAAAGAAAATTGCAAAGGCTCAGACTGGCTTGGTCAAAGGATGAACATATCTAACTTTTTATGGCTTTTTTACGACGAAGCCAGAAGCACGATCAGCCTGACCACGAAGGTCTATTCCTGCATGCAATCGAAGAACACACAAGAATATGATAATGCAATCCAAATATTGCAAATATATGAAGTATTGATAAAAGTGGGGATCCGAAAGCGGTGTTGGTCTGGTCGTTGGACACAAACGAAGTACATGAAGTTGCAATGGCAAATTTTAACTAAACAAATCCCAAGGAAAAAGCTACTGGATTCATCTACTTATATAGAAGAAAGGAGTGGCGGCCAAGGAGGTGGAAGGATGTCCCAAGGAAGCCTAGAACTAACCCTAGGTCATACAAGGCCCATGGGCCCAAGTGGAGGTGATACAACACCTTTGGACTTGTAGTTTGACTCGTATTTTGCTACAATGTTAGATTGTTTCGTTAATATCTCAATGCTCCAGATGAATTTGAAGGTGAATTCAATGGGTTGGAAATTGCATGAAATAAACTTTCCAGCAAAAAAAGAATCACCCAATTCGGAGTCCGGATGAAAGAGTTCTTGGCGTTTTTGATAGAGGTGAGGATCCCGATCTTTCGATGAGATGATAACTATTGATTTGGTGGAGTCGACTTTGATGATCCGACTACAAACGTGCATGATGTTGCGCCTTAGCAATCACTGAACCAATCTCCGGAGGTTACTGACGATGCCGGAAGCACGACCAGTCTGACCATGAAGGTTTATTCCTGCATGTAATGGAAGAACAAGCAAGAATATGATAGTACAATCTGAATATTGCAAATATATATGAAGTATTGATAAAAGAGGGGATCCAAAAGGGGTCTTGGTCTGGTCGTTGGACACAAACGAAGTACACAAAGTTGTAATGGCTAACTTTTAACTAAACCAATCCCAAGCAAAAAACTAGTAGATTGATCTACTTATATAGGAGCAAGGGGTGCCGGCCAAGGAGGTGGGAGGACGTCCCAAGGCAGCCTAAAACTAACCCTAGGTCGTACAAGGTCCATGGGCCCAAGTGGAGGTGATGCAACACCTTTAGACTTGTAGTTTGACTCAGATTCTGCTGCAATGTCAGATTGTTTCGTGAATATCTCAACACTCCAGATGAATTTGAAGGCTAATCCAATTGGATTAGAAAGTGCACAAAATAAACTTTTCAACAAAAAATGAATCACCCAATTCAGAGTCCGTATGAAAGAGTTTTTTGCATTTTGAGTCAGATATGTCTATGCTGTTCGAATCTGAGTCCAGAACATGAGATACTTGGACTCTTTCTTCTCTTGGGCTAAAAGTGACGTGAGAGAACTTCGTGAACAACACCTAAATGTCTCTTTTTCCCTTATCTTCATATGTGGACTGTACAAATGTCCAGTAGTTCTGCAATTAGGCATGAAACAACAAGATGTGAAGTACTTTTGTTCTGCATAGCATAAATAACTTATTGCATAACTTTTATCAGAAATCACCTCAAATAAATACGCATATCCAATATTTGTGATCATATCCAAGGTAGCCATGTCCTTATCATCCTCCTTTTTTGAAAACAAAGCCGTCCTCGGCGTTGCTTAGTCTGAAATGTGGCTAAGAAAAAATACAATGTGTACATGATGTATATGTATATGTCATCCATTTTTACTTCCCTCGGTTTTTGCACATGTGACACATTTATACGTGAGTAACTTTCATATGTTGTGAAATATAAAGCCAAACTATTATCACAAGTAGAAGGCATGAAAATATTGCAACTTAGTTTGCAAGTATAAGTGAAGCCCTTATTCATATCAAAAGATTGGCAATGTTCATCATTAAACCATCCCAACATTGGTAAATAAACTTTAATTGCTTCAAATTTGCATGCTACAACATGCTTAAATAAGAAAACATGCAACAAGTCATTTGACACAAAATCATCACCAGGATTAGACGTCATATCAAAATGATTAAATATTGGCACAATTATTTTCAAACGCATTCGATCCAAATCTGATTTATTTCCTCATTCACATGGTTCTTCCAAAGTTAATTCAATGGGTGCACTCAACAATGTTGATATTGTAGCTGTTTGATCACATGGCAAAGTCAATTCACTTCCAAATTCTGGGAAAGTTTCCAAACAGCTATGGGAACTCATATTACCTGGAGTTCAGCTTATCACCCCCAATCCCAAGGCCAAGTTGAACGGGTTAATCAAGTGCTTGAAGACATACTTCGAGCTTGTGTTATTTCTTTCGGCAAGAAGTGGGAAGAATCTCTTCCATATGCCGAGTTCTCTTATAACAACAGCTATCAAGCCAGCTTGAAAATGGCCCCCTTCGAAGTACTCTATGGACGTAAGTGTCGAACCCCTCTGAATTGGTCAGAAACTGGGGAACGATCGCTCGTGGGTCCAGATATTATCCAACACGCCGAAGAACAAGTTCGTATCGTCCGTGAAAACCTCAAGGCGGCTTAGGACCGCCAGAAGAGCAACTATGATCGCAAACGATGGGGTTTGACTTATCAGCCTGGTAATCAAGCTTATCTGCGTGTCACTCCTATGAAAGGCACTCACCGTTTTGGAATCAAGGGCAAACTAGCTCCACGCTACATTGGTCCTTTCCACATTGTTGCTAGACGTGGTCAGGTGGCATATAAATTGGAGTTGCCACCGCAATTCTCTCATATCCACGACGTCTTCCATGTGTCGCAACTTCGTAAATGCTTCAAGGAATCTCCACACCGAGCTATGGATCACGAGGTGCTCGAATTGCAAGATGATCTTTCATATAAGGAACATCCGATCCGCATTCTGGATGAAGCTGAACGTCGGACCCGTCAGAAAGTTACCAAGTTCCTCAAAGTTCAGTGGTCAAATCATACTGAAGATGAAGCCACTTGGGAACGCGAGGAGAATCTTCGTGCGGAATACCCCGAACTTTTTCCTTCTACCTCTTAATTCTCGGGACGAGAATTCTTGTTAGTAGAGGAGATTTGTAACACCCCCAGTGGTTAGCCACAGTAATTCCATTTTGATAATGCCAAGTCAGCATGATTAACAGTGCATGATCATCATTTGCAGCATAATGCATTTCAACTCCTAACTCAAAATTCAAATTTAAATTAAAGAGGAAAATAAAAGTTGTCCAACATAAAAACTAAATTGTTCATTAAATGGAAAATATTCCAGAGACCATTCTAAAATTGTAACCAACAAATAATAAATTAATTAAGAGACTCTAACAGTAGCAAAACAGCACTATTTAATCCTTTTTCAATTAAATAAAATTCAAATAAAAATATATGGACACCAAACCAATTTCTAGCAGTGACTAATTTTGCACTGTTAATATTTGGACCAGTCTCATATTTTACAAAAGTCTTTTTGGGGCTAAACTATTTGCAAAACAGGAGCTAAAAGGAAAAATCAGAGAAGAAATAAAATAAAAAGAAAAGGCCTGCAGTGGCTGGGCTCTAGTCTACAGGCGGCCCAGCCCACCGCAAGCCGTCTCTCACCCCCGCACTGCTCATCCCCGCGCCGTTGTCGCCGCGCGCGCGCTCGATGCGCCGGGCCCCCCTCTCCCCTCGTCCACAGCGCGACGCCGCGCCGTCCGATGGGGATAAGGGCAGAGCCCCGTCCCCCACTGAGCTCCCCTCGCCACTACTATCCCTTGCTGCGCTCTCTCCCGCCCTCTCCCGCCATGGCCGATGCGCCCGTGACCACGCCGCCGTCGTAATCGACGCCACCGCCCCTCCCTCGACCTCTCGTCGTGTCCGCAAGCTCTGCCCTGACGTCCTCGACCTCCTCGATGCGTCACACGCCGCCGGACGCGCCGCACCGTCTCCCCCGAGCTCTTCCTCGCCGTTCGGCCGCCGAGATCGACTTCGCCGCCCCTCTCAGCTCCGCCCTCCTCCGAGCTCGCTCCGACGCCTGTCACAACCGCCGTGAGCCACTGACTTTTCCTCCTCCCTCTGTTCTCTCCCTCGCTTGCCGTAGCCACCGCACCGCGCTCAACCGCACGCGTCGCCGCCTATGCTCGCCGCCGACGTACCCCCGGCCATCTAATGGCCCGGCCGTCATGCCCAACCTGCTCGCCGCGCCGCGTAGAGCCCTTAGGTGCTATCCCCGCATCGCCACGCCCGCCGTAGCCACGACCCCGAGCTCGCCCGAGCTCCGGCAACCGCCGTGGTCGACGCCGGCGACGACTCCGGCCACCACAGGCCCAGCCACCACCACCACTCGATGCGGACGGGCGCCCGCAGCACGTAGATGCCCTCCGCCGGCCTTTTTGGTCGCCGGAGGTGGAATCCCGAGCCCTCCGCCGCGTCTATGGACGCCAGCGTCGAGCCGCCGGCGGGTCAGCCTCGGTTGACCAGGGGTTTGACCTCCCCTGGGTCAATGACAGGTGGGCCCCCCCCTAATTAACCACTAATTAAATTAAGTTAATTAATTAATCTATTAATCAGTGCACCCTATGACAGGTGGGCCCCCACTCTGTTTAATTAGTTTAGTTTAAACTTAAACACTGGATTAGAGCTGAGTCTATGACAGTGGGGTCCCACATGTCAGTTTGACCTGCTCAGCCGACCGTTGACTGCTGACATCAGCATTACGTCATGCTGACGTCATCAATCACTGTTCTGGATAATTTGAATTTAAATAATTAAATAAATTCCAGAAATTAATAAAAACTTTAGAAAATCATATCTTTTAATCCGTAACTCCGATCGAAAAACTTTATACATGAAAGTTGCTCAGAACGACGAGACGAATCCGAATACGCGGTCCGTTCGTCCGTCACGCGTCTCTAACTATCCGAACATGCAACCGTCCCCCTCCGGATCCTCTGTCCGATAATTCCAAAGACCCGGGAAATATCGTCAGATATTCTCCTGCTCCGTCTGATACGTGTAATGCTGCGTTAGACTACCCCTAGCACCGTGTATCGTATTTGTCATGCTCATGTTTACTCTATATTTATACTGTTTCCTCCCCCTCTTCTCTCTCGATATCCCCCGACCCCGACGTCGTCCCCGAGACCGACGCAACTCCGGAGTTCGACGACCCCTGAAGACCTTGCCCTTGCCGCCGAGCAACCAGGCAAGCCCCCCCCTTTGATCATCCCGATATCGCCCATTCTATTTCTCATGCTTGCATTAGAATTGCTGCTGCTACTGCTTTACCTATTCTGATGCATAGCCTGTTCATTGTAACCTGCTGTTGATAATTACCTGCATATCCTAAACTGTTTAGTATAGGCTGGGTAGAGACCTACCAGTGACCCCACTTATCCCGACTGCCGCGCTGGATCGTCAGAAGACCCGATCAACGGGATTGAAGACCAGGCCCCGACACCGCACATCACCCCCCTTAGTGGTAACGACACTGCAGCGTTACTATCGAGTGCCGAGGGTGAAACCTCATGTAGCACTTCTGATGTTAACTCTGTAGAGTAGCTATTCGGTCGTGGTCATCGAGGGTGATTCCTCCTTCACCACTTCCGGTAACGACGCTATCGTACAACACCTCAAGTGTGAACCCAGCGAGGGTGATTCCTCCGAGTTCACCTTGACGGATACATCGAGTGGGAAATCAAATGAGGGTGATACCTCAGATTCCCCTGATGTTATGGACACACGGATACTTGGACTGTACTGTTGATTACTTGGAAAGGCGGGTCTACCCTGAGGGGTACCCGCGTGCGCCTGAGAGGCGAATGTTGTGAAGACGGGTGCCAGTGTGGTGCCCGAGTGCTGAATACGAGGCGCGGCCGGGCATTCTTAACCCTTGCAGCAAGTCCTCGAGACGGGGCGACGGGGTCGCATCTTTCGTGAGTCTCTGCTCGTTACCGCAAGCCCCTAGTCCTAACGATTTGGATATTTGATCCGAGCAGGCCTCTGGCCTGATAGCACTAACCATCACGTGGGCATAGTATGGGCGTTCTGCATCGTAGCATCAGCCGAAAGCTTTGTCAGACGTCCAGTTCAGCATTGTGGCCGGGTCGGATTGTGCCGTTGGCGCTGGTATCCACCCTGCTCACAACGACCCGGAGGGCGAGGGGCGATGGCCAAGACCCCCTTGCGCTTAGGATGTAGACCGGCGGGGACCTCTCTGCTGAGCTGTAGGTAGGGTTGCGATGTGTCGTTTGACCGAGGCCGGGCATGACCCAGGAAAGTGTGTCCGGCCGGAGTTAATCGAGCGTGTTGGGTAAGTTGGTGCACCCCTGCAGGGAAGAAAACTTCTATCGATAGCCTGTCCTACGGTAAAGGACACTCGGAGTTGTATCCCGATTGATACAATTTTAGAGCTGGATACCTGTGATGAGACCTGTATGTATGGCTCTGGGATTGCTTCTCGTAGGGAGTCGAGAAGGGATCTCAGGACGAGGTTGATGACTGTATGGCTCTGGGATTGCTTTCTCGCAGGGAGTCGAGAAAGGATCTCTGGGTGAGGATGAGACTTAATGATACTAATACATTATATTGATCTGTTCTGCTCTCTTCTATTGCTGCAAGACCGTTGAAGATGCTAGTCTTCGATAGGACTAGGCCTTCTCTCTATTCCGGCATTTCTGCAGCCCAGTCCACATATACAGCCTCCCTTTGAAAATGTTGCATATGTAGTGTAGATCCTTGCTTGCTGAGTACTTCTGAGTACTCACGGTTGCTTTGTTTACCTTTTCTCCCCATATCAGTTTGACGTGACCAAGATGACGGAGCCTGCTGAGACAGATGCCCCGACGATCGCTACGACTACTACCCAGAGGATGGATACTACTACGAGTTGACTGACGACCAGGAGTAGGATCGGAGGGTCCTAGGCAGGAGGCCTTCGCCTTTCGATCGTAGTGTTTTATTTTGCCCCGCCTTTCTAAAGGCCTTTCTGTTTCTCTTTTAATATCTGTACTCAGATATCTGATGCTTCCGCTGACGCTTGTTCGCAAGCTTATGTATTCGAGCCCTCGAGGCCCCTGGCTTGTAATATAAAGCTTGTATGACTTTATTTATGTTTTAGAGTTGTGTTGTGGTATCTTCCCGTGAGTCCTTAGGCTTGATCGTGTGCATTTGCGTGTATGATTAGTGCACGATTGAGCCGGGGGCGTCACAATTCTCATGTAGAGGTGGAAGATCAGTACCTTTGTCATTACCTCTTATGATCAACTCAGATGATGTAGGCACTCTCAGTGTTGATGTGTCACATGGTAGAGGCGATGTAGTCCTCACAACAATGATGTGGTTGTCATAGTACGCCTAGTAGTTGAAAGAACAACCATATCAATTCTTTGAATGTGCACCGTGCGCTTGTTCTCCTTGTGGGCAACACATCGTTTTATTTCCTGTTCAACTTTGCAAGCAAGACAAAACAAATGGTCCATAGGATAACATTCTTCATGAATTAGTATCTCCTGAATATCACGGTTTAATCCTCCCAAAAACCTATCCATAAAATCTTCTTCACTTTTTTCTGAAAAAGAATGCAACAAGGTAGTTTGTAAATCATCATAATATTTTGTTACGGTGTCACTACCTTGTTTTAAAAGTTGTAGTTTTTTAATCATGCCACAAGTATAATAAACATCGATGAATCTATCTCTCATGACAAGTTTTAATTCATCCCAAGTAGTAGGTATATAATCAGGGTATAACCGACAATGTTCGCTTCACCAAACTAAAGCAAAGCTACTGAACGTACTAACCGCAACTTTACTTTTCTATGCTCATCAAAGTTATGGGAAGCAAATATAGCATTTATTTCGTACTCCCATTCAATATATAAATTAGGCCTAAAACGACCAGTAAATGGTGGCATTGAAACATTAACCTGATTATGCGCATTCTGATGTCTTTTCTCATCTCGTGGCGGATGCTGTATTTTCTTAGGAGGTGGCACATCCCCCACGATCGATAAACACCATGAACTGACAACTCTGGATCCTACCCTGACTAGTAAAAAAAGAACAAAATTATAGAATAATGTTCCTATGAACTACTAGGATGTGTTGGTAAAACGCTCACGGCAAAGCAAATATCAATGTCTTACCAGTTCTTACCATGCAGCAGGCGGTGACCAGCAACCAGCAGTGTCAAATAACTCCAAAGATTGAGTAAAGTGATTACCAGGTGAACATATGTATACACGGTGTAGACATATGTGGAGCTTGGAAGGCTTAATATATGGTAGCAAAGATTAGCAATAATCAACTCAGAGATGCAATGCTGAATAAACGCTCAATGACGGTAATGTGCTGGTCCTAGGCTAGACCGGACTAGGGAAACGAGCCTAGAACACTAACGGGATCACATTGTAGCATAACTAGTAGAAACAAAGGATATGAAGTAGCTCTAGACAGCAAGATATAAGCGAAGATCACAATGGCTGTAAAGATAATGCTGAGAACAAGCTCCAAGCAGGATATACCAAACACTCTCTTCCCAACTTTCCTCTGGAAAAGTTTGGGCCAATTTTTTGATAATTTTTCTCAAGAATGGTTTGAATCAAGCTTTCAAACGCAAAAAGAATCACTCAATTCCGAGTTGGTATGACAAGGATTTTTTTTTATAAAACTCACCTAAAAAACTGTAACAAACTGTGTTCACAAACTTCGAAGGGCAAAAGGACCTATTTAGAAGCTGATTTTGAGGTGCCAAATATTGAACTTGTTTCTACAACTATTCAGATGCGGCTCGTCACTATCTTTAATTTGTGTACTCGCGGAATCAAAATGGACTTCGTATTGGAAAGACATGATTGTTTTACTGAACACTGCGCAAAACAAATTGCAATCCAAATTCAGATACGAGATTGAGTCTAGATAGATCAGAAATTTCTCTCTTTTTTTCGCTTCTTTTTTTTTACTTTTTTCTTCTCTTTTTTTCCTCACTTTTTTTTACTCTTTTCTCTTTCTCTTTTCTTCTCTTTTTCCCAAACAAACTAGATAAGATGCAGATTGGATCTAGTGAAGATACGAATGACCTCAAGTGTGATCATGACAATGAATGATGGGGATCACATGGTGGAAACTGATGGATGGTTGTGGTCGGCAGTGGAAGGAATGATGATGCAGCGGTGATGTGACTAATGTGAACAGAACTCAAAACTCTCAAGGAACTAGACACTAGGACTAGCAACTCGACACAACAATGCAACTGATAATTCAACTATGCAAGCACTGAAAAGAAAATTCCAAAGGCTCAGACTGGCTTGGATAAAGGACGAACATATCTAACTTTTTTTGTGGCTTTTTCTTGGACAATAGGTAAGAAAATAAATCAAATCTAGGGATAACTGGAAATTCTCACCAAGCTACCTAAAAACTGATACCACTTGATAGAGGCGAGGGTCCTGATCTTTCAATGAGAAGATAACTATTGATTTGGTGGAGTCGACTTTGACGATCCGATTACAAACATGCACGACATTATGCCTTAGCAATCGCTAAACCAATCTCCTGAGGTTACTGACGATGCCAGAAGCACGATCAGCCTGACCACAAAGGTTTATTCCTGCATGCAATCGAAGAACAAGCAAGAATATGATAATACAATTGGAATATTGCAAATATATATGAAGTATTGATTAAAGTGGGGATCCAAAAGCGGTCTTGGTCTGGTTGTTGGGCACAAATGAAGTACACGAAGTTGCAATGGCTAACTTTTAACTAAAAAAATCCCAAGCAAAAAGCTAGTAGATTGATCTACTTATATGGGAGCAAGGGGTGGTGGCCAAGAGGTGGGAGGATGTCCCAAGGTAGCCTAAAACTAACCCGAGGTCGCACAAGGCCCATGGGCCCAAGTGGAGGTGATGCAACACCTTTGGACTTGTAGTTTGACTCGGATTCTGCTGCAACATCAGATTATTTTGTCAATATCTCAACGCTCCAGACGAATTTGAAGGTGAATCCAATTGGGTTGGAATGTGCATGAAATAAACTTTCCAACAAAAAATGAATCACCCAATTTGGAGTCTGGATGAAAGAGTATTTTGCATTTTGAGTCAGGTATGTCTTTGCAGTCCGAATCTGAGTCCAGAACATGATAGACTTGGCCTCTTTCTTCTCTTGGGCTAAAAGTGATGTGAGAGAATTTCTTGAACAGCACCTAAATGTCTCTTTTTCCGTTATATTTATATGTGGATTGTACAAATGTCTGGTAGTTGTGCAGTTAGGCATGAAACAAAAAGAGGTGAAGTACTTCTGGTCTGCATAGCATAAATAACTTATTGCATAAATTTTATCAGAAATCACCTCAAATAAATACGCATATCCAATATTTGTGATCATATCCAAGGTAGCCATGTCCTCATCAATTTTGAGTCAGGTATGTCTGTGCAGTCCGAATCCGAGTCCAGAACATGGGGGACTTGGACTCAATCTTCTCTTGGGCCAAAAGTGACGCGAGAGGACTTTTTGAACAACACAAAATCATTTCCTTTGACGCGAGATGACTTCTTGAACAACACCTAATCATTTCCTTTTCCTTTGCCTTCACACGTAGTTCGTACAAGTGTCCAGCAATTCTGCATTTAGGCATGAAATAAAAATAGGTGAAGTATTTTTGTTCCGAATAACATAAATAAATTATTGCATAATTCTTATAAGAAATCACCTTACAAATATGCATGTATGCAATATTTTTGATTGTATCCAAGGTAGCCATGTCCTCATCATAGGTTATGCTTCAGTTTGGTGGAGCGAATATTTTCAGTTACACCCTGATTATATACCTACTACTTGGGATGATTTGAAACTTGCCATGCGACATACAATCGTCCCTACTTATTATACTCATGACAAGATTAAAAAGTTGCATCATTTAAAACAAGGTAGTGGCACTGTAACAAAATATTATGATGATTTACGAATTACCTTGTTGCATTCCTCTTTAGAAGAAAGTGAAGAAGATTTTATGGATATATTTTGGGGAGGATTAAACCATGACATTCAGGAAAATACTAATTCATGAAAAGTGTTATCCTATGGACCGTTTGTTTCGTCTTGCTTGGAAAGCTGGACAGGAGATAACAAGATGTGTTGCCCAGAAGACAAACAAGCAGAAGGTGCAAATCCCAAGAGTTGCGACGGTTGTTCCTTCCACCACTACGCCTACTATGACAACAACATCCGTTGTTTTGAGCACTACATCACCTCCCCCACGTGACGTGTCGCCACCTAGAGTGCCTACATCATCTGAGTTGACCATAAGAGGTAATGACAAAGGTATTAATCTTCCACCTCCACATCAGTATGATGAATGCCTTGTCAATTTAAATGCACCATGTGATGAGCTACCCACTACTTTGATCACACCACCTATTTTAGAGGACTATGTTCATGATTTGATGCCTCCATGTGATCAAATGAATGCAATAACAACAATTTTGAGTGCACCCATTGAATTAAGTGTTGATGCGAAAGAACCATGTGAATCAGGGAATAACTCTGATTTGGATCAAATACGTTTGAAAATAATTGCACCAATGTTTAATTATTTTGATATGACCTCCAATCTTAGTGATGATTCCGTGTCAAATAACTTGTTGCATGTTTGCTTATTTAAGCATGTTGTAGCATGTATTTTTGAAACAATTAAAGTTTATTCACCAATGTTGGGATGGTCTAATGATAAGCATTGTCAATCTTTTGATATGAATAAGAGCTTCAATTATATCTGCAAACTGAGTTAGAATATTTTCATGCCTTTGACTTCATGTGATAATATATTGGCTTTATATTTCAAAACATTTGAAGAGTACTCTTGTATACGTGTGTCACATGTGCCACAACTAAAATCAATAAAAATGAATGACATATACATATACAATGTGTATACCTTGTCTGTTTTGTTAGCCACATTTCAGATTAAGCAACGCCGAGGACGGCTTTCTTTTCAAGAAGGGGAGGATGATGAGGACATGGCAACCTTGGATACGATAAAAAATATTGCATACATGCATATTTGTGAGGTGATTTCTTATAAGAATTATGCAATAATTTATTTATGTTATTCGGAACAAAAATACTTCACCTATTTTATTACATGCCTAAATGTAGAATTGCTGAACACTTGTACGAACTACATGTGAAGGCAAATGCAAAGGAAATGATTTGGTGTTGTTCAAGAAGTCGTCTCACGTCAAAGGAAATGATTTTGTGCTGTTCAAAAATTCCTTTCATGTCACGTTTGGCCCAAGAGAAGATAGAGTCCAAGTCCCCCACGTTATGGACTCAGATTCGGACTACACAGACATACCTGACTCAAAACATCAAGAACTCTTTCATCCGGACTCTGAATTGGGTGATTCTTTTTTTATTGGAAATTTTATTTCATGCACTTTCCGGCCTAATTGTATTCACCTTCAAATTCATCCAGAGCATTGACATATTGACAAAACAATCTGACGCTGCAGCAGAATCCGAGTCAAACTACAAGTCCAAAGGTGTTGCATCACCTCCACTTGGGCCCATGGGCCTTGTATGACCTAGGGTTAGTTCTAGGCTGCCTTGGGACGTCCTCCCACCTCCTTGGCTGCCACCCATTGCTTCTATATAAGTAGATCAATCCAGTAGCTTTTTCCTGAGGATTTGTTTAGTTAAAAGTTAGCCATTGCAACTTCGTGTACTCCGTTTGTGTCCAACGACCAGACGAAGACCGTTTACGGATCCCCACCATTATCAATATTTCATATATATTTACAATATTCAGATTGCTTTATCATATTCTTTCTCATTATTTGATTGCATGCAGGAATTGACCTTCGTGGTCAGGCTGATAGTACTTCCGGCATCGTCAGTAATCCTAGGAGATCGGTTTAGCGATTGCTAAGGCGCAACATCGTGCATGTTTGTAGTCGGATCATCAAAGTCAACTCCACCAAATCGATAGTTACCATCTCATCGAAAGATCGGGACCCTTGCCTCTATTAGTGACGCGTTCTCCTTCATGAGGCCAAAAAATATATATATAATTTCGATCACGATGAACAAGATGCATAGAATAAAACTTTTGATGAAATTCCAATTTCAATCGGTTCCAATCCCAAGTTCCAATATCATCACATAGCCTATACCATGTCAATGCCTTTTCCCCCAAAGATAAAGGGAAAACCTTCTTCTTAACTCCATCTTCGGATAAACCCGCAAGCTTAAATAATCCACAAACTTCATCCACATAGATTAGGTGCATACCAGGATGTGTTGTTCCATGTCTTACATAAGGATTAGCTATCAGTTTCTCTATCATACCTGAAGGAATCTCATAATAAGTATTTTCAGTAGGTGTAGTAGGTTGAGGGGAAACTCTTTGTGCCTCCAGTCGAGGTGAAGATATCTAGAACAAACCCCTCAAAGGATTGTTTTCCATAATGACAAGTGACAGTAAATTTCAGCATGTAATGTAAATGTTTTCTTACCAAATTCCACTCACCAAAGGCGCTTCACTCCATGGCAACGGCGCCAGAAAAAAGTCTTGATGACCCACAAGTATAGGGGATCAATCTAGTCCTTTCGATATGTAAGAGTGTCGAACCCAACGAGGAGCAGAAGTAAATGACAAGCGGTTTTCAGTAAGGTATTGCCTGCAAGCACTGAAATTATCGGTAACAGATAGTTTGGTAGCAAGGTAATTTGTAACGAGCAACAAGTAGCAATTGTAACAAAGCTGCAAAAAGGTAGCCCAATCCTTTTTGTAGAAAACAATAGGTCGGAACGGTCTCTTATAATAGGCAAAGCGTTCTTGAGGACACACATGAATTTCATCTAGTCACTTTCATCATGTTTGTTTGATTCGTGTTCGCTACTTTGATAATTTGATATGTGGGTGGACCAGTGCTTGGGTGCTGTTCTTACTTGAACAAGCCTCCCACTTATGATTACCCCCTCCCGCAAGCATCGGCAACCACGAAAGAACAATTAAGATAAATCTAACCATAGCATGAAACATATGGATCCAAATCAGCCCCTTACGGAATAGCGCAAAAACTAGGGTTTAAGCTTCTGTCACTCTAGCAACCCATCATCTAATAACTACTCCACAATGCCTTCCCTTAGGCCCAAAGATGGTGAAGTGTCCTGTAGTTGACTTCCACATAACATCACTAAGGGAATCACAACATACATATCATCAAAATATCGAAACGAATACCAAATTCACATGATTACTTATAACCAGACTTCTCCCATGTCCTCAGGAACAAAAGTAACTACTCACAAATCATATTCATGCTCAAGATCAGAGGGGTATTGAATATCATTAAGGATATGAACATATAATCTACCACCAAATAAACCAACTAGCATCAACTACAAGATGTAATCAACACTACTAGCAACCCACATGTACCAATCTGAGTTTGTGAGACAAAGATTGAATACAAGAGATGAACTAGGGTTTGAGATGAGATGGTGCTGGTGAAGATATTGATGAAGATCGGTCCTCCCACTATACCAGGATCGTTGGTGATGACGACGACTTTGATTTCCTTCTCTCGGAGGGAAGTTTCCCCGGCGGAATCGCTCTGCCGGAGAGCAAAAGTGATCCTGCCCAGGTTCCGCCTCGAGACGGCGGTGCTTCATCCCGAAACCTTTCTTCTGATTTTTTCTAGGTCAAATGGCACCATATAGCAGAAGATGGGCTTCGGAGGCCTGCCAGGGGCCCCACAAGCTCAGGGGGCGCGTCCTAGGGGGCGCCCCCAGGCTTGTGGCTGCCCGGTGGCCCCCCTTTGTCGATTCTTTCGCCAATATTTTTTATACATTCCGAAATAAATCTTCATCAATTTTTAGGTCATTTGGAGTTGTGCAGAAAAGGTGTCTCTGATATAGCCCTTCCCGGTCCAGAATTCCAGCTGCCGGCAATCGCCCTCTTCATGTGAAACTTGCAAAATAAGAGAGAAAAGGCATAAGAATTGTATTATAAAGTGAAATACTAGTCCATAATGCAATAAATATCAACATGAAAACATGATGCAAAATGGACGTATCACTAGTTCATCCCAATCCTTGAAGGAGAGAGGTCTTGAATCCTAGGAGGATCTTCCCATGAAGGGGTCTTGAATCCACTTGGGGGATCTTCTCACATGGAGGTCTTAGACTCCATGGGAGTAGGGGGTAAGTGGATGAGCAACGCTCTTTCTCAAATGAGCTCTAACCTTTGCTAACCCTAGATGAAGAATGGGTAGTCTATATATAGTGCTAGTACAAGTTGGACGAGATGAGGGGATACATGGGCCTTTGGCCCGGTCGCTGTGCGCAGGTAGGTGCCGGATGTCCAGACTGGGGGCCGGATGTCTCGAGGCTCACGAAGAGCTGGACGTCCGGGTTCTTGACCAGATGTCCGGGCCTGGAGGGACAGCGCTCCTATTGCTCTCGGGTGTGTCGGGCCGGATATCCGGGGCGAGGCCAGATGTCCGGGTCCTATAGCTTTGTAGCCTTGACCTTGTTGTTATAGATGGAGTCATCAAGAGCCGGATGTCTGGGCTAGGTGTCGGAGGGAAATCCAGCAGACCTCGGGGTAGGTGGTCCCGAGCTGTGGAAATTGGATCGATGGTAACAGGAAGAAGGGAGTCGATGTTTACCCAGGTCTGGGCCCTCTTGATGGAGGTAAAACCCTACGTCCTGCTCTTGTTAATATTGATGATGATGTATCGAGTATAGAGTTGATCTATCTCGATATCGTAAGTTGAGGTCTAAACCCTAGGGGTATGATGATGAATTTCATAATGATCTATCGACTAGCCTGGCCTCGGCTTATATAATGTACCGGAGGCCTAGGATAACAAGAGTCCTAGTCGACTACGTCGATGGAGAGGAGTCCTTGTCTTAAGGACCAAGTCTTGTGGAATCTTCCTCATATATGTCATGGGCTGCCTGAAGTGGCCCATTAGTGAACCGCTATGGGGGTCCTCGGCCTGACCCACTGGTCGAGAGACGACTTGGTGAGTACCCCATAGTCCAGGACACCGTCAGTAGCCCCCTAAACCGTTCTTCAAGTTGGGGACGCTCTTCGATTCTTCCGAACTGTTCTTCATCTTCGGTCGTCGGTCTTGGAAACTAGTTCAACAAATCTTCCCATCTTCGATCTTGAGGATTGCCGAGCTAAATCCGAAGAGTTCACATGTTGGGCATCCAAGGAGCCCTTTAAGTCTTCGACCTTTATCAATGCCTTGTTATTTTTTACGCCACACCTCGGGTTTGAAGTGTTTCCCGTGCGGCGATGTCCTCTTGCGTCTGATCTACAATGTCAGACTGCATCCAAGGTGTCTTTTTGCAGCCGAGCGCCATCGCTGATCTGCATCCGAGATGTCTATTTGCAGCCGAGCTCCAACGCCGATCTGCATCCGAGGTGTCATAAATTACCTCATTCTTGAAAAACCCTGAAGAAGTTCAGCCGAGCTTAATGCCGGAAATGCCCTCTACGGAGCCAGCCACTTGCATCCGAGCTTTACACTAGACTGCTTCCGAGGTGATGCACCACCTTGGGCTTGGGCTCACTGTTAGCGGATATATTTTTGATTGGTGCAATTTATTCTCTGTCGAGGTATATAGCCAGTAGCCCTCAAGGTGTATGTCGGCCTAAAATCTAAGATGTACCCGAAGGATGAAATAAAACCACTGATACTAGTAGCCCTTGAGACTCAGGTCGATTCATGAAATCGGACTGAGGATCAATTCCTAGTTCGGGAGCATACATAGGAATAGAAACGCGGTGTGCAGTAGCCCCCGAGCCACTGGTCGGGGGGCAACACTAGATTAGGGGATCAATGTAACATGTTAATGGCTTTTAAGTGAGAAGCGCGAAGCCCAGTAGCCCTCGAGCCTTAATTTGGGAAGTGTGGCCGAATTAAGGATCAATATCCGGAGTAAATTGACTATAATCACAATTTATGTGTAATGATTCTATGTATCCAAGTACTTTACATCATTAATGCTCAGATTCATATTGTACAAAACTTTGTTGACCGACCATCAGCTTCAACCTCCTCGGCCAGTAGCTGAGGAGTGTTTGTCTTACTTTATAAAGCCTTTATAAGGGCAAAGATTTATGACAAACAAGGCAATCCGGCCATACGGTTTTATAAACAAAGGTACACAGAGAGATATGTTATGTTACTATTTAACGTAAGAAACATCTTCTGGGAAAAATAGTTCCTTTATAAGTTCCTTTTCCTAGGCTGTCATGTTGACCATGATCATGAAACCTCACCTCCGATCAACGTGGGAGGAAAATATTGAGGATTTAGTTTGGCAAAAATTCCCGAACTATGTGCTCTTAATGGACCGAATTTTTCACTTCCGTCGTTGCCGACCAATTATATTCTTAAGATGGCTAGCTTTAGGTTTCACCCAGTCTGAGGTACTAGGCCAGATGACCCAGAAGTAACAATCACACAGGTGCTCCCTATACCCCCTAGCCGAACTATCGGGAACTTAGGGGGTAAGCATAGGAGCCTGGCAACCCATCTTGGCCAAAATCTTAAGTCAAATTTGATGCATATTTATGGCTTTATAACGATGATTACGGAAGGCAGCGCTTGTATACTGAATACAAATGCTGATGATATATGTTTATTTTGACTCCATTGCGACCGTTTATCATTTGAAAGTGGCCCATTGTCGGCTTCTACCCCTTTGTAGATGCTAGGCAGGGTGTTTCTGCAATAACAAGACAACCCTTAGCCGATGTCTCGATGCCCGGAGGCGGTTGCGTTAGCAAAAATGAGGCAATTAGATATGCAGGCTTTATAACTTTCACTTAGTCATAGGAGCTTAAAGTTGGGAGGCCAGATAGTAGCCCTCGGTTAGTGTTTGACATTAGCCGAGGTCAAGCCATTAACACTTTGGCCAATTTTATGAAAGGCCCATCATTTAACATGGGGTAACCTCTATCGATCTATTGTGTTGACACAGTCATCTGATCGCTGACCAGTTTATGCCCATTGTGACGGTCAGTTTTTGGCTTTCTCCATTGAGGCGCTTAACCATTCGAGCTGGAAGCACAATCGCAGTGGTTCTCCTTTTGCACAGCTAGCCGAACAAAGCGGAATGTAGGAGGCAAGCACAGGATCTGGGCAACCCAACTATTGAACGAAGACACAATTTGAAACCGATGCATATTAAGCAATATCTGAGTATGTTTTGCCGAGGACTCCATGGAGTACCTTGGCTTTTGGTAGGTTCGGCTGTAGCCTCAGCCCCCCGTTAGTATTGCCGATGCTTTAAAGGCGTCTGGCGTTGCCCTGCTCGGGACCTAGTCCAGATGTGGTGTGTGTTTTGTCAACGCCGAGGTGTAGGTCGGCAGGAAAGATGCCGAGCTGCGGGTCGGAAAAGATCTCTCGAGCTGAATTATTACGCAGGGCACCTCGGTCATGAGGATGTCCCGCCTCCTGAAACAAAAACTTATAAATAGCTTAAAAGTGCCATAAGCTCGAAAAGCCATAAAACTTATTTAAAAACTTGACGTCTGAACTAAATCAAGTTTTTTGGTGCCAATTCGAAAATTGGTCTAAAAATAATTTTTTTTCCTTCCGTTGTGCTTTAACATGACACATCTGATCTCTACACTTCAAGTAGGCCAGTCTTGGGCTTCAACCTCCATATCCCGAAGGCGGAGTGCTTCTCAGAGTTCAATATAGCGAACTAAACTCGAGCGGCTTTAGAGAGAAACCAGGCTATCCGGCTATTGAACATACGCTTGAGTTGAAAAAGGAGTGTTAGAAAAAAACTTCGCAACGATTTAGAAGAAAAAAATATTTACTATAAAATGGCTCATATACATTTAAGAGCCCTCAGTTAACATAGGCA
This sequence comes from Thinopyrum elongatum, assembly GCA_011799875.1. Taxonomy (NCBI): domain Eukaryota; kingdom Viridiplantae; phylum Streptophyta; class Magnoliopsida; order Poales; family Poaceae; genus Thinopyrum; species Thinopyrum elongatum. The sequence continues at coordinate 375,972,357 of CM022303.1, read as the reverse complement.
AAGAACGTTGTTTTTAACAGACATCGTTTTTGACAAACAACACTTTTTTTAACACAAATATAATGCTTGGTCGAACTGAACAAAAATTAAAAATTGAAAATGTTAAGCATGAAAGCGACTTAGCTGGTTAATGTGGTCAGTCTAGATGATGCGGGCCGAGCTTGTGACGGGACAAAGATGTAGTCCTCGGCCTGGCCGAGGTCCCAGCCCCCAAGCCCGAGGTGACCAAGCGAGGAGCTCGGATTGATGAAGTGGTGACGTAGCGCGATCAATGCGGTGAGGCAAAGCCCCTGGTCCAGCTAACATGACGAATCTGGTCGGCTGGTGACGCCGAAGTCCCCGGAGTAGGGTAATGAAGAGATAGCGAAGCCCCCGGTCTAGCCGAGGTGATGGGCAGGTTGGTAAGGTGATGTTGCAGCCCCCATGCCAGCCGAGGTGTCGAAGTAGGTCAGCGTGGTGGACACCGATTTGAAGAAGCAATGGCGTGGTGATGCCATGCAGGTCGGAATTTGTGACACGGTCAATGCGGCTTGAAAAGTGACCGCGCGACGATGCTGGCACGCCCGACCCGTGCAATCCGGGGGGCGATGATCTTGTCTTGATTATTATTTGTCCTTCACAATGCCGAACTCTTGGTCGGCTTGCCGAGGTGATGATCCGAGATGATTGTTATCAGCTTGATGGAGCGACTACGCAGTCAATGCTGGTGCAGGTCGGCAGCCGTGGAGCAACATTGTCGGGCTGTTTTGACACAACGTGGCGGTGAGGATCACCTCGGAAAAGACTCAAAATTTGTAGGCATGTGCTTGAGGACAAAACACAATACCTAAATAAGAATTTCCTTCAAAAATGACGCCCGCTAACCCGTTCATGGAAAAGATGAACTCAGGTCGGATTCGTTTTTGTGCAAAAAACAGATCTGAAAATTGATGCACTAATCGGATGTTTCCCGGAGTTTGAGTGGTCGGATCGAGCTGAAATTATCTGGGGTGGTTTGTATGGCAATTCCACAGATGAATGGTTGGATCTTCCAAAAAATATCCGAACTAACTGCAGGACCGCTCGCCCCAAACTCGTCCAGATTCCCGTCCAGATTCGACAGGGCTCCGGTATATCGGAGATCACCGGAGATTCCTCTATCAGAATGTGACGAAATTTTGTTGGGTTGTTATAGACTCAATTCCGCACAGTTCCACCGAAGTAATCATCAAAGCGATGCTCGAGGAGGTGGGGACGGAAAAAACGAATCCGTTGTCCAGAAAAACTGCACAATCGCGTGAGGGCAATGTTAACGTTGAGCCCCTGAGCTCCATGGACGATTTTCCATGATCTTGATAGTGATTGGAGTTGAAGTTGATGAGGGCACATGTCCGATCTTGATGATCTAACATGTATAGTTTCTAGTCAAGCCGGCTACGAAGATGCCGACGTTGACGAGGAGGTTCGGTCCCGACGTGTAGATTGCGCCGGAGCCGATCTAAATTTCCATCGAACCGCGATGATCACACATCAGAACTCTCAAGGAAAGCACCATTGTCGGAGGGAAATCCGGCAGACCTCAGGGTTGGGGGTCCCGAGCTGTGGATCTTGTACCGATGGTAACAGGAGGAAGGGACTCGATGTTTACCCAGGTTCGGGCCCTCTTAATGGATGTAAAACCCTACGTCCTGCTCTTGTTAATATTGATGATGATGTATCAAGTATAGAGTTTATCTACCTCGAGATCATAACTTGTGGTCTAAACCCTAGGGGTATGATGATGAATATCATAATGATCTATCAACTAGCCTGGCCTCGGCTTATATAATGTACCGAAGGCCTAGGAACAAGAGTCCTAGTCGGCTACGTCGGTGGAGATGAGTCATTGTCTTGATCACCAAGTCTTGTGGAATCTTCCTCGTATATATCATGGGCTGCCCGAAGTGGCCCATTAGTGAACCACTATGGGGTCCTCGGCCTAACCCACTGGTCGGGAGACAACATGGTGAGTACCCCCTAGGCCAGGACACCGTCAGTAGCCCCTGAAACCGGTCTTCAAGTTGGGGATGCTCCTCGATTCTTCCGAACTGTTCTTCATCTTCGGTCGTCGGTCTTGAAAATAGGTTCAAAAAATCTTCCCATCTTCGATCTTGAGGATTGCCGAGCTAAATCCAAAGAGTTCACACGTCGGGCATCCGAGGAGCCCTTTAAGTCTTCGGCCTTTATCAATGCCTTGTTATTTTTTACACCAGACCTTGGGTTTGAAGTGTTTCCCATGCGGCGGTGCCTGCTTGTGTCCGAGCTACATTGTCGGACTGCATCCAAGGTGTCTTTTTGCAACCGAGCTCCAACGCCGATCTGCATCCGAGATGTCTATTTGCAGCTGAGCTCCAATGCCGATCTGCATCCGAGGTGTCATAAATTACCTCATTCTTGAAAAACTCTGAAGGAGTTCAGACGAGCTTAATGCCGGAAATGCCCTCTACGGAGCCAGCCACTTGCATCGGAGGTTTACACTAGACTGCTTCCGAGGTGATGCACCACCTCGGGCTTGGGCTCAGTGTTTGCGGATATATTTTCGATTGGTGCAATTTATTCTCCGCCGAGGTATATAGCCAGTAGCCCTCAAGGTGTATGTCGGCCTAAAATCTAAGATGTACCTGAAGGATGAAACAAGGCCGCTGATCCTAGTAGCCCCTGAGACTCAGGTCGATTCGTGAAATCGGCCTGAGGATCGATTCCTAGCTCGGCAGCATACGTAGGCATAGAAACGCGGTGTGCAGTAGCCCCCGAGCCACTGGTCGGGTGGCAACACCAGATCAGGGGATCAATGTAACACGTTAATGGCTTTTAAGTGAGAAGCGCGAAGACCAGTATCCCCCGAGCCTTAATTTGGGCAAGTGTGGCCGAATTAAGGATGGATTTTCGGAGTAAATTGACTATAATCACAATTTATGTGTAATGATTCTATGTATCCAAGTACTTTACATCATTAATGCTCGGATCCGTATTGTACAAAACTTTGTTGACCAACCATCGGCTTCAACTTCCTCGGCCAGTAGTCGAGGAGTGTTTGTCTTACTTTATAAAGCCTTTATAAGGGCAAAGATTTACGACAAACAAGGCAATCCGGCCATATGGTTTTATAAACAAAGGTACACAGAGAGATATGTTATATTACTATTTAACGTAAGAAACATCTTCTGGGAAAAATAGTTCTGTTATAAGGTCCTTTTCCCAGCTTTCATGTTGACCATGATCATGAAACCTCACCTCCAATCAATATGGGAGGAAAATATTGATGATTTAGTTTGGGGAAAATTCCCGAACTCTGTGCTCTTAATGAACCAAATTTTTCACTTCCGTTGATGCCGACCAATTATATTCTTAAGATGGCTAGCTTTTGGCTTCACCCAGTCTGAGGTACTAGCCCAGATGACCCAGAAGTAACAATCACAGAGGTGCTCCCTTTACCCCCTAGCCGAACTATCGGGAACGTAGGGGGTAAGCACAAGAGCCTGGAAACCCAGCTTGGACATAATCTTAAGTCAAATTTGATGCATATTTATGGCTTTATAATGATGATTACGCAAGGCAACACTTGTATACTGCATACAAACGCCGATGATATTTGTTTATTTTGACTCCATTGCGACCGTTTATCATTTGAAAGTGGCCCATCGTTGGCTTCTACCCCTTTGTAGATGCTACGCACGGTGTTTCTCCAGTAACAAGACAACCCTTAGCCGACGTCTCTGTGCCCGGAGGTAGTTGCGTTAGTGGAAACGAGACAATCAGATATGCAGGCTTTATAACTTTCACTTAGTCATAGGAGCTTAAAGTTGGGAGGCCAGTTACTAGCCCCCGGTTAGTGTTCGACGTCAGCCGAGGTCAAGCCATTAACACTTCGGCCAATTTTATGAATGGCCCATCGTTTAACACGGGGTAACCTCTATCGATTTATAGTTTGACACAGTCATCGGATCACTGACCAGTTTACGCCCATTGTGACAGTCAGTTTTTGCCTTTCTCCACTGAGGCGCTTAACCATTCGAGCTGGAAGCACAATCACAGTGGTTCTCCCTTTGCACAGCTAGCCGAACAAAGCGGAACATAGGAGGCAAGCACAGGAGCTGGGCAACCCAACTATTGACCGAAGACACAATTCGAAACTGATGCATATAAAGCAATATCCTTGTATGTTTTGCCGAGGACTACGTGGAGTACCTTGGCTTTTGGTAGGTTCAGCTGTAGTCTCAGCCCCCCGTTAGTATTGCCGATGCTTTAAAGGCGTCTAGCGTTGCACTGCTCGGGAACTAGTCCAAATGTGGTGTGCGTTTTGTCAACGCCGAGGTGTAGGTCGGCAGGAAAGATGCCGAGCTGCGGGTCGGAAAACATCTCCTGAGCTGAATTATTACGCAGGACACATCGGTCATGAGGATGTCCCGCCTCCTGAAAGAAAAACATACAAATAGCTTAAAACTGCCATAAGCTCAAAAAGCCAAAAAAAACTTATTTAAAAACTTGACGTCTGAACTAAATCATGTTTTTTTGGCGCCAATCCAAAAATTGGTCTTAAAATAAAATTTTCCTTCCGGTGTGCTTTAACATGACACATCCGATCTCTAAACTTCAAGTAGGTCAGCCTTCGGCTTCAACCTCCCTATCCCGAAGGTGGAGTGCTTCTCAGAGGCCAATATAGCGAACTAAACTCAAGCGACTTTAGAGAGAAACTAGGCTATCCGGCTATTGACCATACGCTCGAGTTGAAAAAGGAGTTAAAAAAAAGATTTCGCAACGACTTAGAAGAAAAAAATATTTATTATAAAACGGCTCATATAAATTTAAGAGCCCCTAATTAACATAGACAAAGAACTTTGTTTTTAACAGACATCGTTTTTGACAAACAACTCTTTTTCTAACACAAATATAATGCTTGGTCGAACCAAACAAAAATTAAAAATTGAAAAAGTTGAGCATGAAAGCGACTTAGCTGGTAAATGTGCTCGGTGTAGATGATGTGGGCCGAGCTTGTGACGGGACGAAGACGTAGTCCTTGGCCTGGCCGAGGTCCCAGCCCCCAAGCCCGAGGTGACCGAGCGAGGAGCTCGGCTTGATGAAGTGGTGATGTAGCACGGTCAATGTGGCGAGATGAAGCCCTTGGTCCAGCTAATGTGAAGAAGCTGGTCGGCTGGTGATGCCGAAGTCCCCGGATTAGGTTGATGAAGAGATAACGAAGCCCCCGATCTAGCCGAGGTGACAGGCAGGTCGGTAAGGTGATGTTGCAGCCCCCATGCTAGCCGAGGTGTCGAAGCAGGTCGACATGGTGGACACCGGTTTGAAGAAGCAACGGCGTGGTGATGCCATGCAGGTCAGAACTTGTGACACGGTCAATGCCGGCTTGAAAAGTGGCCGCGCGGCAAACTGGCGTGCCCGACCCATGCAATCCATGGGGCGATGATCTTGTCTTGATTATTATTTGCCCTTCACGATGCCGAACTCTTGGTCGGCTCGCCGAGGTGATGATCCGAGATGGTTGTTATCGGCTCGATGGAGCGACGACGCAGTCAATGCTGGCGCAGGTCGGCAGCCGTGGAGCAACATTGTCGGGCTGTTTTGACACCGACGTGACAGTCAGGATCGCCTCGGAAAAGAATCAAAATTTTTAGGCATGTGCTTGAGGACAAAACACAATACCTAAATAAGAATTTCCTTCAAAAAGGACGTCCGTTAACCCGTTCATGGAAAAGATGAACTCGGGTCGGATTCGTATTCGTGCAGAAAACAGATCCGAAAATGGATGCACTAATCGGATGATTCCCGAAGTTTGAGCGGTCGGATCGAGCTGAAATTATCAGGGGTGGTTGATATAGGAATTCCGCAACAGATGAGCCGTTGGATCTTCCGAAAGATGTCCGAACTAACTGCAGGACTGCTCGCCCCAAACTCGTCCAGATTACCATCCAAATTCGACAGGGCTCCGGTATATCAGAGATCGCCGGAGATTCCTTGATCGTAACGCAACGAAATTTTGTAGGTTTGTTATAGACTCAATTCCGCACAGTTCCACTGAAGCAATCATCCATGCGATGCTCGAGGAGGCAGGGACGACAAACACAAAACCGATGTCCAGAAAAACTGCACAATCGCGTTAGGGCAATGTTGACATTGAGCCCCCGAGCTCCATGGACGATCTTCCATGATCTTGATAGAGATCGGAGTTGAAGTTGATGAGGGCACATGTGTATTCTTGATGATCCGACATGTATAGTTTCTAGTCAAGCCGGCAACAAAGATGCCGACGTCGACGAGGAGGTTCGGTCCCGACGTATAGATTGAACAGAAGCTGATCTAAATTCCCATCTAACCACGACGATCACACAACAGAACTCTCAATGAAAGCACCATTGTCGGAGGGAAATCCGGCAGACCTCGGGGTAGGGGGTCCCGAGCTGTGGATCTTGGATCGATGGTAACATGAAGAAGGGAGTCGATGTTTACCCAGGTTCGGGCCCTCTTGATGGAGGTAAAACCCTACGTCCTGCTCTTGTTAATATTGATGATGATGTATCGAGTACATAGTTGATCTACCTCGAGATCATAAGTTGTGGTCTAAACCCTGTGGGTATGATGATGAATGTCATAATGATCTATCGGCTAGCCTAGCCTCGGCTTATATAATGTACCGGAGGCCTAGGATAACAAGAGTCCTAGTCGGCTATGTTGGTGGAGAGGAGTCCTTGTCTTGATCACCAAGTCTTGTGGAATCTTCCTTGTATATGTCATGGGCTGCCCGAAGTGGCCCATTAGTGAACCGCTATGGGGGTACTCAGCCTGACCCACTGGTCGGGAGACGACATGGCGAGTACCCCCTAGTCGAGGACACCGTCACCAGGGGCCAGATGTCCGGGTCCTGTAGCATTTCAACTGCCTTCCTTGTCGAACCTCTTCATCCGTGTACTTGGGGACTTGTCCATGATCTCGAGCATCTCCGAGGGAGTCTTCTTGGTACCTAAGCACACATAGCATTCCGGATTGAGGTAGTAGCCATGTCTCACGTGGGTCATACGGAATGTCACTAAGGAGAGATGGCTCCTCGGTCTCGAGAGCTCTTGCACGTGCTCGTGTCATCGGTCCACTTGGACTTGGGGAGACGAAGGTAGGTACATGGGGATGACCGTAGGATGCTCTGCATTGTCTCCCCCTGGGAAAGATCCAACCTTGGATCGAAAACCTCATCACCATAGAAGGGAGATAGATCCTTGACATTGAAGATGTTGCTCACGTTGTACGTGTCGCGTGGAATGTTGATCTTGTAAGCATTATTGTTGTAGCATGCTAGCACCTTGAACGGTCCATCAACTCGAGGTAGTAGTTTGGACTTGCGTTCATTGGGGAAGCGGTCTTTGCGTAGGTGTAGCCACACAAGATCTCCGAGGTTGAACACCATGAGGTGCTTGTTGATGTTGATCTTGGTCGCGAGTCGTTGTACTTGGAGCTTGATTGTGTGCCTTGTATCTTCATGCATCTTCTTGAGATAGCTCGCTCATACACTCGCGTCCATGTTGATACACTCTTGTAGTGGTTGCGGTAGAATGTCCAATGGGGACAATAGGTTGAATCCATAAACGACCTCGAAGGGGAACTTACTGGTAGTAGAGTGTCTTCCTCGATTGTAGGCGTACTCGATGATGGGTAAGCATTCTTCCCACTCCTTGATGTTCTTCTTGATCAACATGTGGAGGAGAGTAGAGAGCGTCCAGTTGGTGACCTCTGTTTGGTCATCGGTTTGTGGATGGTTTGAAGATGAGAAGAGTAGCCGGATTCTGAGCTTGGCACATAGTGTCTTTGTGACGCCCCGAAATTAATCGTGCACTAAAAATCCATGCAGCATGCACGATCAAGATCAGTGACTCACGGTATAATATCACATCACAACTCTACGAGTCAACTTAAACAAATAAAACAAAATATTACAAGCCAGCGTCACAAGACCCAAAATTACATCAAGAGTTAGGTCTGTCTATAGACAATTACAAAGGTGCCTTAAGAAAACGAAAAGAAACAACGACTCTAGATCAAAAAGGCGCAGGCCTCCTGCTTGGGACCTCCGAACTACTCCTCGATGTCGAACTCCATGTAGTAATCATCCTCGGGATCCTCTAGCTCCTGGACTCCACCATCTGATCGCAGCAACCGGGTAGAAGAAAAAGAGGTGCAAACCAATGGTGAGTACTCATCCAAAGTACTCGCAAGACTTACATTAGATCTATACTAGATATGCATCGATATCAAAGGAATGGGGGTAATATCTATGGACTCTACTGTAGAATGCTAGAACTAGAGGGGAAGTTCTATGTAACACAAGGGCCATCATCTTGCAGCAATAGACGAGAGGAGAGCAAATCATCTTGCAGTAGGGGAAGGATTATGAGTGCATACAATGCCAAATTGTAATTCACACATCAAACAATACCCTGAGATGCTTCTTCGACTCCCTGCGAGAAAAGATCCACGGGCATTCCATATTTATAGAACAATGTAATTTACCAAGTATCTGGTTCAAGTAGTATAAGATCTGGATACTCTCATATATCCAAGCGTCCTGTTACTGTGGACAAGGCTATTCGAATAGTTTAACTTCCCTGCAGGGGTGCACCACATTATCTGATACGCTCAATTACCTCTAGTCGGACACACTTTTCTGGGTAATGCCCAACCTCGGGAAATCGACACGCCGTAGTCCTACCTAGACTCCGTAGAGAGGTCCCCACCGGTCTACATCCTAAGCATGAACGGGTTGTTCGGCCGCTCACCCCTAAGCACTCCTAGTCATTGTGAGGGTGACCGGGACCAACCAGAACTCTTCCAGGATCCGCTTGCCCTACCATGCTGCAATGCTAAACTGGACGACTGACAAAGCTTTCGGGAGAAATTGCACGATGCCGAGGGTCCCATATACAATCATCCCGCACGGTGGTTAGTGTGTTTAGGCCAGCGGCCAACTCAGATCAAATACCCAAATCCGTTAGTGTTTTATTAGACACTCGCGGACAGGAACAGGTCTCCTATCGCGCCGAGTTGGTAACTTGCGAACCACGAGCAGGGAGCAGGCCCACCTCTCTCCTAGGTGGTCTCCACCTGCCTTGTCATTTCGCCACATTATCTCTCCCGGGTACCCTTGGGGCCGACCCGTCTTTATGTCAGTAAAACAAACATTCATGTTTGCTGCCCAGACTCGTGCACAGGCGTGATGTCAATCATACATTTAGTACGTGTGCATAACACAAAGATAGCCAGAGAAACCACTCTTCATGAGATCATGGAGAGCATTAAGAAGATCAAACCGACAGGAGAGCACTGCGAGGTGGTCTCCCCTGCCGGGCAGGAGAGCCCGGCCGGGTCGAGACCGCCTCTGAAGACCAAGTCTAGTTCACCCCGGCAAGGCTTTCGGGGCCGCCGAACTCAGAACCCGCCAGGCTCCTCGCTGGCAGTCCTTCACCAAGACACCACTACTCCACCTCATCACACGCCGACTGTCAGAGCACGACACCTATGGGATTCTGAGAGATCCCTTTACGATTCGGCGGGGGGAGAGGTATACGCAAAGAGCAGAACCAACGATCGACGCGGGAAGTTTTTACCCAGGTTCGGGCCGCTGATCAGCGTAAAACCCTACTCCTGCTTTGTGTTCTTATTAATGTTCTTGAGCCCAGCCTTCAGGAGCGCTCGCTATGAACAATACGTTCAAAGAGCAGCTACGCATGCAGAATGGGCCAGAAGTTCTCCTCCTCTGTAGTAGTTGCCTTCGGCCTCCTTTTATATGCCCAAAGGGGTCACCACAGTGGCAAAATGTACATACATTGAGGTGTAAAGTAGCTACAGGGTATCATACCTAACCCCTGACGGATTAGGACAAACGCATTTAATGCACCGTGAGGTGTCCGTTTAGGTGTCCTCACTTTCTCGGGGTGGAAAATGGGGCCATCCCATCAGCACCGCTTAAGCTCTTTTCCATTGGCGCGTTGCCACGCGTCCAAAGAAGGACCCAGAATGTCAGGTTTTGTCGCTGTGCTAGAGCAGCAGCACAGCAACAAAACCTTGCCGGGCGCCGAAGCTTGCCGGGCACCAATCCTTGTCGGGCGCCAATCCTTGCCGGGCGCCAAGCCTTGCAAGGCGCCAATCCTTGCCGGGCGCCAAGCCTTGCCAGGCGCCAATCCTTGCCGGGCTCCGCAGGCCACCCCGGCAAGATCTTGCCGAGGAAGCTGGCCTTCGGATTCCAACTCTTCTTATCTACTGATCCTCAGATCTCTGACTTGATGATTTCTTTGATGGCTTGAATCAACCTCGAACTGTTCCCCGGCAAGCCTTGCTGCGAGGATGGCTACAACTGCCCGTGCACAAGTACGGGGTACTAGTGGCCCAATACTTAGTACACCGACAGGAGCCCCCGGGCCTAGGCCATACACGAGTGCGAGGCATTGTTGGGCTAGGCCCAAACAGTGCACGGGCACGCGTGGCAGGGGATTAACTGCTCGTAAATATCTCGTTTTACTGTGCCCCCCACTACACGCACCGAGCGCGCGACGTGGGAAGCATGCCTCAAAGGCTGCAATTGCCACGCGCCTATAGAGGCGCATTCACATTGGGGAATAAAAGAGGCGGCCCCACTCCTTCCCCATAAAAAGGAGAAGCCGCAGAGGCACAAGCCTATTTACCCCCCTCTTCTTCTTCTCAATCTGGCCGTCGCCATCGCCTTCCTCCTCTCGAGCTCAGAGCGAAGCTTTTTCCTCTTCCGCCTGCCGCGTCCACGCTCACCCCACCCCCGGCTTCCGCCCTCACGGCCGCCATGCCGCCCAAGGCCAGCAAAGGCAAGGGCAAGGAAACGAAAGCCGACGTCCCAGAGAGCGAACTGGTGAAGATGCGGAAGAAGCATGTCGTCTTCCCCCCATCGCTCGATGCTGAAGCTCTGAAGGGGCGGTACCAGTGCATGTGGGTGAAGGAGACGCAAGCTCACCCAGCCACTCGAGTAATTCCAGGTGCTTGTTCCAAAAGTGGATCGGACAGATACCCTTTCTTCGCTGCGTATTTCTATTGCGGGCTCTGCCCCCCATTTTTCGACTTCTTCAATGATATCATGTACACATACGGCTTTCATCTTCTTGATTTCACGTCGAATGCAGTACTATGCATGTCCATCTTTGCCCATCTTTGTGAAAACTTTGCCGGCGTGATTCCCAACTCTACTCTTTTTCGCCATTACTTCTTCCCCCGCATCCAAAAAGGAGAAGCCCTCTCTGGTTCTATCACCTGGATTCCAAGGGCTTGGAATAAGGAGATATACCCAGAAGGAGTTTACCGCGAAAAGTGGGACGAATGGCGGGCTGAATGGTGCTGGATCAAGGAAGCAGATCCCCATCCGTTTTGTCTTCCCCGGCAACAGAAGGTGGTCCGCGGCAAGGACTGGAGCGATCTCGCCGCGGAGGACGAGTGGCTCACAATCGCCACCACCAGGATCCTTCGCCTGAAAGCTGCCGGGCTGACAAAGGAGATGATTGGCTTTGACTTTCTCCGCCGCCGCATCGCCCCCTTGCAGAACAGGGGAAGGCCAGCTTGGGAATACAGAAACGCGGCAGATATCATGAGATTGCGCCCTGGGCTGAATAATAATCTGACCACTATGCAGCTTGGCGCTCTCCGTCAAAGACTATTCCAGCGTCAAGACAAGCATCGGCTGCCGGCAAGAATCGTCCCTTTGTGCAACAACTCCGCCTTGGGGTCATTCATCGCCTTCATGCCGATGTTCAACGCCCACGGTCTTGACGCGACTTGGGCCGAGCCAACCGAGGAGGAAGCACAGAAGTTTTTTGACAACTTGACGGAGAGACCCGTCCGGCAAGAGGCAGATTTCATCCGAGCCACCACCGACCAAGAAGTAGCTTACATTGCTACTAGGGTGGAGGAGGCAAATCTTGCCGCGGAGGCCGGCAGTGTTGGCTTCAAAGAATGGGAAGCCAGCGACGCAGAGGTAGTAGTGGAAGTAAAACCTGCTGGGAAGGACAAAGCTGCCGGGGAACAGAGCAGCACAGCCGCTGAGAGCTCGTCCGACGAGGACACGGCCGCAGAAGAACCTCAAGAAGAGCTCCCAGCCCTGAAGAAGACGAAGCGTGTTCTTCGGAAGGCTGCATCTGGCATCCCGGCAAGCCAGCCTTCTTCGAGCGGCGAGGCTCCCGGCAAGAAAGTGGCCGGCAAGGCTGCACCGCGACCAAGGGCTCGTCAACAACCTGCGCGGCGCGCGAGACCCACACCAGCGGCCACTGCTGGGGCGGCAGGGGTGTCTCGCACTACCGCGCCGGAAGCTGCCCCGGCGCCTGCCACAGCCAAGCGGCCTAGGACCCCTCCTCCGCCTCCCCACTCAGACATTGCAGCGGAGGCCAATTTCGACATCTCCGGCTTTAGTCCGGAGTGAGAGGAAGAAGAGTGAGTACTTTGCCACAGCTTTTATATTCCAATCTTGGATCGATCTTACTAACTTGCTTGTATTGTCTCTGCAGTGATGCAGAAACCTTGCTGGAGAGGATGGCGAAGAGGGCAAAGACTTCTACGGGCGACGAGCCCCCGGCAGGCTCCACGAGTGTGCCGGAAACCGTCCTCGTCAGCCCGGAGTCCAGTCCCCAATGCAGCCCCTAGCACAGCCCCCAGCGTAAGTTCACTGTTCTTTTTCCGCTGGCGGGTGCCGAGGCTTCCATTCTTGCCGCTGATATCCTTGGGCTCGCAGGAGAAGAGCGGCAACAAGGAGGGTTGTCGGAAGACATCCCCGTCGTGCCACCTTCATCGACCACGCCGCCCACAAACACATCCCCGGCAAGAGATCCTACTGACGAGCCCATCTTAATTGAGGAGGAGCCGGCAAGCACGGACCCCGGCAACCGAAGTTGCCGGGAGGGGCGAGGCCACCTCCCAACAACTCGACGCTGGTAATCGATTGCCTCAGAGTGCTTGTTACTCTTTCCCTTATCTCTCTGTCTTTAGTCGCTTCAAACTTCAATCTCGATCTTATTCAGTTTCCCTCCTTCGTCCTTCAGAGTTCCCTGTGATGGAACATATGGATGTCGATGTTGTCATCGAGGAGACTGCTAGGGACGCCGCTGCTGAAGCAGACAGGATCGCTGCCAGCGAGGCCACCAAGGATGACACTGTCGAGTATGGTGGTGTTCTTGACGGGGAGGCCACCAAGACTGCACAAGAGGAACCCGCCAAGGAACCTACTGAAGGGGGCGACAGGGAGGCTGATGACCGTACTGACGGCATTCCTGCCGCAGGAGCGCCAGGCGCTGCACCGGCCATGGAGCCCCCTGCCACTGGTGAGGCGGTCGCTGAAGACCAACCGTCAACATCTGAAGGCCCCGCATCCAGCAAATACCTCAATGTCGGCGAGAACCTGTTCATTAACTTGTCGGGGACGGCAAGCATTGGGGCACCAACCGAAGGAGAAGTTTTTGACGAAGAAATCATCGCTGCTGCCGGGCTCGAGGTTGTTGATGATCCCAGCACTAGTAGTGGCAAATCTGAAGAGGATCAGCTCCTTCAGGCCATGGGCGAGAATTTCCGCAAGCTCCAGGCTCTCTACCGCGCCTGGAAAGACAAGGCGGACTCCAGAATGGCAGTTGTCGAGGCGGCCGAAGCAGATTTTCAAAGGCGCGTCGAACAAATGCAAGTCTGGCACGCCGAGGCCCTCCAAGAGTTGGTTGCCGACCGGGAACAAGTGAGCTAGCAGTGGACAGAAATCCTTCTGAAGCAATCTGATATGGAGAAGGCGCAGGATGAAGCTACTCAAAGGATTGCCGCTGAAGATGCCCTCTTGATGGGGTGCTGCATTGCTCTTGATGCTCATGAGGAAGATCTCACCGCACGTGAGCAGGCGCTCGCCGCCAAGCTTCGCAGCAAAGATGAAGATATCGAGAAGCTTGTCGCGCGGCGGACCCAGGAGCTGGAGCAAAAACATAAAGAGGCGCTCGAAGCTCTGACTGCAAGTCACGCCGGCAAGCTCAAGGAGGCCATCGATGCTGCCGAAGCTGCAGAGGCCGCCAAGAACGAGCTGAGCGACAAGGTAAAGAAGCTGGAAATAGATCTCGAAGAGCACGGCAAGGAGCTCTCAACGCTCAAAGGTCATAGGGAAAAAACCCTCCACTCCTTGGTGGAGATGCAAGTTGCCCTATCCAACAAAACCAAGCAGCTCTCCTCTGCGGCTGATGACATTGCAGTTCTGGAATTGAAGCTGACCACATTGCAGAAGTCTCTCGAGGCTGGCAGGGCCCATGAGAAAGCTCTACTCAAGGATCTCCAAGGAGAGAGGAACCTGCTCAAGAGCGCTGCCACCGCCCAACTCGATTACGAGAAGGGGGTGGAGATCTGGACTGGACATCTCATTGCCACCGCGGAGAAGCTTACCGCAGAACTGTCAACCATGGGCCTGTTGAACTTCAGGTATTCTTCCGAGGAAAGAATATCTCCAAGTGCCAGGTTGACGATGTTCTTTGAAAGCATCATCGACGCCTTGAGGGTGCTCCAGTCTAGCCGGGCGACCCAATTGGCCAACGAGACTCGCCGGCTTTGCCGGGCCGTCCTTCGCAAGGTGCTTATCAAGGTGGTGCACAGCAATCCCGGCATCGACCTCTCCAACGCGCTCGGCCATCTGCCAAGGGACGCAAATGTTGAGGCGCTTAAAGAAAGCATCGCGCCTATCCTTGAGAAGGTGGATTCCATCAAAAGGATCGAAGGCCAACGCAGGGATTAAGTGCCCCGCCTTTCCTTGCCGTTACCATTCCATGTAAAAGACAATTAAGTCTCAAGTTAGAATTGCGGCAACTCATGAATGTAATATTACTCGCCTATGCTTAGGTTCATGCTTGCTATTTTCCTTGTCTGATTACTTTATGTATGGAGTTCACCCTACGCTTACTGAAAAACTTGCCGGCGCGCAACCTGCCGCGAGCGCTGGGTGTGGGACTTCAGCAGCCTGCTGGAGGCGCAGCGGCCGGCAAGACTCCTTGTCGTTCTCAGCGCAGCCACTTAAATCGTTGAGCGGGCTCGAAACAAAATAAGGGCGCAACTGATTACAACAAGGGTTCCTTCGGGTGCAGATTTTCCATACAAGAGTCGGAATCGTCCAAGGAAATAACTTTGTAATAAAGGAAACTTGCTCTAAGTTTTTAGAACTTAGCTTTCTGTCGCTATCCTTCCTCCGGCAAGCGTCAATTCCAAACGTCGCCAACTGGTACTCATATCTCCCTTCCCCCCTCCGGCAAATGTGCACGCGAGGAATCCTTCTGTCTTTTAAAAAGAAAGAAGAGAAAATAAAGACATGAAACCTTGGCGGTTCGTTAGAACTTACCGGGAGTAGGTGTTATACAACATCTTAGACAAACATGCATATATAAATATGAACATGGGAATCAACAAGGAAATGTACAACACTTAAATTTATTCATCTGCGCTCAGGGTCTACACCTGGCTTTGTACAAAGGATCACATGCCTTGTCGGCAAGACTTGTACAAAAGGGTGGTTGCCGGGAGCCCCCGGCAACCGCGCCTTATGGGTAGAACTTGCGAAGATGTTCGATATTCCAGGAATTGCTCACTGGAACGCCATCTTCGGTCTCCAAGCGGACAGCGCCGGGTCTGGTGACTCGTACTACCCGATAAGGGCCTTCCCACTTTGGTGTCAACTTGTTTGAATTCTTGGCGGACTGAATCCGCCGAAGAACAAGTTCGCCTTCCTCAAGGCTTCGGGCATGAACTTTGCGGCTATGGTAGCGGCGCAAAGCTTGCTGGTAGCGTGCAGCTCGCACAGCAGCCTGAAGACGATTCTTCTCAAGGAGCACAGCATCATCTTGCTGCAGTTGCTCTTGCTCAAGCTCATCATAAGCAAGCACTCGAGGTGATCCATACGTGAGTTCCGTGGGGAGAATTGCTTCCGCTCCGTAGACCAGAGCGAAGGGCGTCTGGCCGGTGGCTCGATTTGGTGTCGTTCTGATTGACCAAAGAACCGCCGGCAACTCATCAATCCAGCGTCTTCCGCACTTTCTCAGCCTATCAAAAGTCCTGGTCCTGAGACCGCGCAGCACTTCAGCATTAGCCCTTTCTGCTTGGCCGTTGCTTCTCGGGTGAGCAACAGAGGCAAAACAAATTTTGCCGCCAAGGTCTTGGACGTACTGCATGAAGGTGCGACTTGTGAACTGCGTGCCGTTGTCAGTGATGATCCTGTTGGGTACACCAAAACGGCAAACTATCCCTTTAAAGAACTTGACGGCTGATTGTGCTGTCACCTTCCTCACTGCTTCCACCTCCGGCCACTTTGTGAACTTGTCGATAGCAACGTACAAGTACTCAAAGCCCCCTGTAGCACGGGGGAAAGGGCCCAATATGTCGAGCCCCCAGACCGAAAATGGCCAGGAGAGAGGGATTGTCTGAAGAGCTTGAGCTGGTTGATGTGATTTCTTCGAATGAAACTGGCACACTTCACACTTGGTGACTAGTGCAGTTGCATCCTGGAGAGCGGTGGGCCAAAAGAAACCTTGCCGGAATGCTTTCCCGGCAAGTGCTCTTGATCCTATGTGAGAACCACATATGCCTCCATGTATCTCTGCCAACAGCTCTAGCCCATCCTCCCGAGGAATGCACTTCAATTTCACACCGTTTGGTCTCTTTCTGTACAGGACGTCATCGACGAACTTGTACATAACAGACCGACGGGCTACTCTTTCTGCTTCTTCCTGTTCCTCCGGGAGTTCTCCTGTCTGAAGGAAATGGACAATGTGCTGCGCCCATGCTGGAGCCTGAGGCTCGATGGCTAGGACTAAAGGCATTTCCTCCGCCGGGGGAACGTTTGTCTCGACAGCAAGGGCCTGAGGCCCTACCGGAGCCTGTTGTTCCCCGGCAGGCATGTCGATCTCGGCAACTTCCTTGCCGGCGGCTCCGGGGAGCTCTGCCGGGAAGTACTGGCCAGAGTTCAACTTTCTTCTCTTTTCTTGCCACATCGATGGCGCCACGGATGGTTGAGTCAATTGGAGCACAAAAGTTCCTGGTTCCACAGTCAACTTGAGGGCGGCACGCTTTGACAGGTCATCGGCAACACTGTTTTCGGCATGAGGAACGTGCTCCATTTGCAGACCGTCAAAGCGCTCTTCCATTTTCCTCACTTCATCCACGTAGGCTTGCATCAATGGGCTTTGATAACTCTTGTTAACTTGCCTGACGACAAGTTGCGAATCGCCTTTGATGACGAGCTTTTTGATACCAAGGTCTGCCGCGATCCTGAGACCGGCAAGCAAACCCTCGTATTCTGCGGTGTTGTTGGTCGAACTCTCCCGGGGAAAATGCATTTGGACTATGTACTTGAGGTGCTCTCCGGTGGGTGCGACAAGCAGCACGCCGGCACAGGCGCCTTGCAGCGAGAAAGCCCCATCAAAGTACATAACCCATTGCTGATCGATTTCCTTGCCGGGGAGAGTTGTTTCCTTTGCCTCTTCGTGCAGCGTTGGGGTCCATTCTGCAATGAACTCCGCCAAGGCCCTGCTCTGGATCGTCGAAGTGCTTTCAAACTTGAGGCCAAAGCTGGACAACTCCAACGCCCACTCCACGATCCTGCCGGTTGCTTCTGGATTTTGCAAAATCCGTTGCACCGGAAAGCGAGTGACGACGGTGATTTCATGTGCTTGAAAATAATGGCGCAGCTTCCTCGAGGCCATAAGAAGGCCGAAAAGCAACTTCTGCACACCAGATTATCTTGACCTAGCTCCTTGTAAAAGAGTGCTAACAAAATAAACTGGGTGCTGCACCACCTTTTTCTTCTGCACTGGTTCTTCTGTTTGCGCAGATCCTGTCTTGCCGGGATCAACCCTTGCCGGGGAAGATCTTGCCGCGTCACCTGGCGGTCCTGCCGCTGGTGTTGCTTCCTCATCAGCCTCTCTCTGCGCCACTAGCGCAGCACTAACCACTTGATTTGTTGCTGCCAGATACAGCAGCAACGGCTCTTGTGGTTTAGGCGCGACTAGCGTCGGCGGAGAGGAAAGGTATTTCTTCAAATCTTGCAGCGCAGCCTCCGCCTCCGGAGTCCATTTCATTGGACCTGCCTTCTTCAAAATTTTGAAAAAGGGCAGGGCGCGCTCAGCAGATTTGGAAATAAACCTGCTTAGAGCAGCAACACAGCCGGCAAGACGACGCACATCCTTAACGCGTCTCGGCGCTTCAATTTGCTCAATAGCTTTGATCTTGTCGGGGTTCACTTCGATTCCCCGGCAAGATACAAAGAATCCGAGGAGCTTGCCGGAAGGAACACCGAACACGCACTTCTCAGGATTGAGCTTCAAGTTGATCTTGCGCAGATTTGCAAATGTTTCTTCTAAATCTTGAATGAGTGTCTCTTTGTCTTTGGTTTTGACCACTATATCATCCATATACGCCTCCATATTTCTATGGAGTTGAGGCTCAAAACCAATTTGGATAGCTCTCGCAAATGTCGAACTAGCACTTTTCAACCCGAAAGGCATTCGTATAAAACAATACATACCACATGGGGTGATAAATGCGGTCTTCTCTTCATCTTCTTTCGCCATAAAAATCTGATGATACCCTGAATAGGCATCAAGGAAGGACAGGAGATCACAACCAGCGGTGGCATCCACAATCTGGTCGATGCGCGGCAAGGGAAAGGGATCTTTTGGACAAGCTTTATTGATATCTGTATAATCGATACAAAGCCTCCATTTCCCATTCGCTTTCCGCACTACAACCGGATTGGCCAACCAGGTTGGATGAAGCACTCCTTTGACCAATCCTGCCGCCTCCAGCTTTCTGATTTCTTCGGCAATGAATTCTTGCTGCTCCAAGGCTTGCTTCCTGACCCTTTGCTTGACCGGCCGCCCATGAGGACAGACAGCAAGGTGGTGCTCAATTACCTTCCTGGGAACATCGGGGATGTCAGACGGTTGCCATGCAAACACGTCGACATTCGCCCGCAGGAAAGCAACGAGCGCGCTTTCCTATTTGCCATCTAGGGTGGAACTTATGGTGAAAGTTCCCCCCGTTCTGTCCTCCCTGATGGGCACCTTCTTGGTCTCCTGCGGAGCAGCCTTGGATTTCTTGTTCTTGCCGGTGGAACTCTCTGGTGCATCCTCGACGGAAGCGCAGCACTCCGAGGAGGTGCGCTTGCCGGAGTTCGCGCCAAGGTTCTTGCCGGTCTTCTTCTTCCCCCCGGGAGTTCCAGCGGCAGGAGCAGGTGCCTTGATGGCAGGTGCTGCAACTGCTTCCCGGTAAAGTTGGTCGGCACAGATGAGCGCATCCTTCTTATCGGAATGGATAGTGATGATGCCCAACGGCCCAGGCATCTTCAAAATGTTGTACGTGTAGTGTGATGCCGCCATGAACTTAGCCAGCGCTGGCCGACCAAGGATCCCATTGTATGACATGGGGATCTTGGCGACATCAAACACCACCTTCTCGGTCCTGTAGTTGAGCTCGCTACCAAATGTCACCGGAAGCGTAATCTTGCCCTTAGGCTGGGTTCTTCCCGGATTGACCCCTTGAAACGTACCCGTTTCTTCGAGGTCTTTGTCGGGAATTTGGAGCTTTTTGAGCACATCTGGTGAGATTAAGTTTAGGCCGGCCCCACCGTCAACTAGCATTTTCGTCACCTTGAGGTTGCGGATCGTTGGCGAGACCAACAATGGCAAGCACTCGACCGCAGTTGTGTGATCAGGGTGATCCTCGGCGTCGAAAATGATAGGCGTGCTGGACCACTTCAGGGCCTACATGCATCTGGGGATGGCTCTGCCGCATTGACTTCCCGCACCCACTGTTTGAGTTGACGGTGGGAAGAATGCAGCGAAGCACCTCCATCGATACACATGGCCTCCGTAGCCTTCTGGAATTCTTGCTCACTGGACTCATCATCTTCCTCATCATCATCTTCTTCTTTGTCTCAGCCCCGAGCGGGCCTATCCTTTTGTTGCTTGGCCTTGCCGCGGCGCCCCCCTCCGCCACCGCGCTTCTTGCCGGACCCATCAGCACCATCTTGGGCCTTCTCCATATCTCGCCTTTCATATTCGGCCCTCTGTTTCTCGGCAAGCTGTTCAACTTGCCGGCAATTCTGGAGATCGTGGCCCTTGGTGCGATGGATCTTGCAATACTGCTTGCTGGAGTTTTCCGACTTGTCGGCAGCCACCAAGGCCTGACAGGAAGGGCACCCGGCAAGATCCTTGCCGGGGTCACTAACCTTGGCCTTCTTGGCGGCGTCGGGGTTGTCGGATTCCTCGACAGCAAGCACGGCCTTGCCTCCGCGTTTCCTGTTCCGCCGCCGGCCTTTCCTCGACGGGGCCGCGGCATCTTCTTCTTCGGATTCGCCCACCGCGCCAACAACCTCACCAGGGAGTTTCCTCCCTTCTTCAGCTCGAGCGCATTTATCGGCTAGAGCGTAAAGCTCGGCAATACTCCTGACTTTGTTCATTGCCAGCTCTTCCCGCATTCTGCGGTTATGCACGTTTTGGTGGAACGCGCTAATGACAGCGGCAGGGTGAACGTCAGGAATATTGTACTGCACCCGGCTGAATCTCTGCATAAACTTGCGCAGGGACTCACCCTCCTTCTGAGGGATGATATGCAAATCACTCTCTTGGCCAGGAGCTTGGTGGCCTCCAACAAAGGCGCCAACAAACTGATGGCACAGATCTGACCAGGAAGAAATAGAATTCTCCGGCAGATGCATCAACCACGACCTGACATTGGGTTTGAGCACCAACGGGAAGTAGTTGGCAAGTATCTTGTTATCTTGGCCCCCGGCAGCCTGCACCGCAATGGTGTAGATGCTCAGGAACTCCGAGGGATGGGTCTTTCCGTCGTATTTCTTCGGGACCTCCGGCTTGAAGGTTCGGGAATTGGGCCACTGGACTTGCCGCAGCTCACGGGTAAATGCTGGAGTCCCTACCTCATAAGGCAAGTCTCCTACGTCCCCTGGCGCAGGCTCGTCAACAGCTGGCCCTGCGCGCTTATCAGACTGATAGCACGCTTCCCGTCGCCGCTCGATGGTAGTTCGAGCGTCCTCCTTGCCTCGTTCCTGGAGAACTTGACGCTGATCGCGGCGCATCCGTGGATCAGATGACGCCGTGGAAACTTCTTCATGGCGGTCGACCTGCTGGGTTGCCGGCCGCCGCTGGTGCTGCGGAGGGGACTGCACTGTGGTTGCACCACCTCCGGTTTTCTCCACATCGGCTCGCGCCGGATCAATGGGCCTTCGCTGCGAGGGCCCTGCCTCTTGGCGTCCATCTTTGTTGGCGAAGCTGATAAGGCTCTGGATAGTAGCCCGCCACTCCTCCATCTTCTCCCGGGGCAGGAGGAAAATCGAGGAGCAGCTGCGCACGTGCCAAGGCTTCCACTGGCGTAGGCGGCGGCGACAGGTGCGAGGTGCGTGAGGTGCTTTAACTCCTAACCATATTAGAAGGAGCACCACTACGGTCCCGCGACCGCGCGCCACCCCCGCCAGCAGCTCGGTGTGCATGCTGGTCCCGCGCATCTTGGGATCGATGCGCAGAAATCTTTTCATGTGGACGCCCTGAACCACCAGCGCCATGACGTCGCTCATCATGCACGACCTAGGTAGGTCGTGATGCTTGCGCCGGCGCGGGAGCTCCAGCAGGAGCCCTCCGATCTCTGGAGTTCGTTGTGCCACCCGTAGGCAACACAGCGCCGTCTCTAGATCCAGCGGCGTGCAGGTTACCACTGCCACTGCGAACGATGCCGCTCGCCTGGCTCGGATCACCAGAACGCCGCGGGGGTTCTAATCCTCTTCCTTCTGCACCCACGCCGTCGCCCGTACGCGAAGGCGTAGGCAAAACGGACGCGGACGGTTGCGCCGTCGTGGCGCTCTTCTTCTTGGGCGGCATGATGATGAAGATGATGAAGAAACTAAAGCGCCGATCACTAGATCAGGTTCACGCAACCTTCAATCCCCCTACCTGGCGCGCCAAAGATGTCGGAGCACGACACCTATGGGATCCTGAGAGATCCCTTTACGATTCGGCGGGGGGAGAGGTATACGCAAAGAGCAGAACCAACGATAGACGCTGGAAGTTTTTACCCAGGTTCGGGCCGCTGATCAGCGTAAAACCCTACCCCTGCTTTGTGTTCTTATTAATGTTCTTGAGCCCAGCCTTCAGGAGCGCTCGCTATGAACAGTACGTTCAAAGAGCAACTACGCATGCAGAATGGGCCAGAAGTTCTCCTCCTCTGTAGCAGTTGCCTTGGGCCTCCTTTTATATGCTCAAAGGGGTCACCACAGTGGCAAAATGTACATACCTTGAGGTGTAAAGTAGCTACAGGGTATCATACCTAACCCCTGACGGATTAGGACAAACGCATTTAATGCATCGTGAGGTGTCCGTTTAGGTGTCCTCACTTTCTCGGGGATGGAAAAAGGGGCCATCCCATCAGCACCGCTTAAGCTCTTTTCTATTGGCGCGTCACCACGCGTCCAAAGAAGGACCCAGAATGTCAGGTTTAGTTGCTGTGCTAGAGCAGCGGCAAAGCAACAAAACCTTGCCGGGCGCCGAAGCTTGCCGGGCACCAATCCTTGCCGGGCGCCAAGCCTTGCCGGGCGCCAAGCCTTGCCAGGCGCCAATCCTTGCCGGGCTCCGCAGGCCACCCCGGCAAGATCTTGCCGGGGAAGCTGGCCTTCGGATTCCAGCTCTTCTTATCTGCTGATCCTTAGATCTCTGACTTGATGATTTCTTTGATGGCTTGAATCAACCTCGAACTGTTCCCCGGCAAGCCTTGCCGCGAGGATGGCTACAACTGCCCGTGCACAAGTACGGGGTACTAGTGGCCCAATACTTAGTACTACCTGGCGCGCCAAAGATATCGGATCACGACACCTATGGGATCCTGAGAGATCCCTTTACGATTCGGCGGGGGGGAGAGGTATACGCAAAGAGCAGAACCAACGATCGACGCGGGAAGTTTTTACCCAGGTTCGGGCCGCTGATCAGCGTAAAACCCTACTCCTGCTTTGTGTTCTTATTAATGTTCTTGAGCCCAGCCTTCAGGAGCGCTCGCTATGAACAGTACATTCAAAGAGCAGCTACACATGCAGAATGGGCCAGAAGTTCTCCTCCTCTATAGCAGTTGCCTTGGGCCTCCTTTTATATGCTCAAAGGGGTCACCACAGTGGCAAAATGTACATACATTGAGGTGTAAAGTAGCTACAGGGTATCATACCTAACCCCTGACGGATTAGGACAAACACATTTAATGCACCGTGAGGTGTCCGTTTAGGTGTCCTCACTTTCTCGGGGATGGAAAAAGGGGCCATCCCATCAGCACCGCTTAAGCTCTTTTCCATTGGCGCGTCGCCACGCGTCCAAAGAAGGACCCAGAATGTCAGGTTTAGTTGCTGTGCTAGAGCAGCGGCACAGCAACAAAACCTTGCCGGGCGCCGAAGCTTGCCGGGCACCAATCCTTGCCGGGCGCCAAGCCTTGCCGGGCGCCAAGCCTTGCCAGGCGCCAATCCTTGTCGGGCTCCGCAGGCCACCCCGGCAAGATCTTGCCGGGGAAGCTGGCCTTCGGATTCCAGCTCTTCTTATTTGCTGATCCTCAGATCTCTGACTTGATGATTTCTTTGATGGCTTGAATCAACCTCGAACTGTTCCCCGGCAAGCCTTGCCGCGAGGATGGCTACAACTGCCCGTGCACAAGTATGAGGTACTAGTGGCCCAATACTTAGTACACCGACATCGACCGCCAATTAATGCGGAGTCAAGCCCTCAAGTAACTAGGTGGACCATGTCAGGCACGTGGCAGCATGGTGAAGAGGCGATTAGCTTTATTGACACCCTTCCAGAAGGCGTGTCACGCTAATAGGGAGAAGATGGATAAGTGGCGCGGCAGGCTTGCCGGGCTTCAATCTCAGCATGACACCTAGTAGTGCATTTAATGCACTTTTTCCTAACTGCCAGAGTTAGGTATGATAGCACGGTTAGCTATCTAATCGCACTCAAATGACTGTTTTGCCACTGTGGTTGCCCCTGAAGCTATAAAAGCAGGCCTGAGGCAAGCTAGCAAAGGGTTCAAACTTTAGATCCCATAACACTTGTACGCGCGCGCTGCTCTCCTCGAGGCATCCTTGCCGGGCTTGAGCTCGCCGTGCCTTCATGTTCCTCCGAATCAATCCACCATAGCATGAGTAGGGTTTTATGCTGCAAAGTGGCCCGAACCTGGGTAAAAGAGAGCTATCATCACCGCGCTGTCCCTCTCATTTCTGCTCTTTGTACAATGTGACCGTCCCCTTGCCGAACCACAAAGGGGCACCCATGCCCCATAGGTGATCGTGCTCCCACACCGACATCTTTGAAGCGCCAGGTAGGGTCATCGCTTGTGCTAACCTGAAGCAACAGCCGACGCGCCGATCTTCATTATCTTCTGCATCGTCCATGGCTCCCAAGAAGAGAAGCGGTACGACAACACATCCTTCTACCTCGAAGGCTTCGTCACCTGTAGCTACGGGTGCTGCGGGCACGGCGACTGCGGCGGGTGGAGTAGGCACCATGGGCAGTGCTGCTAATGCTCCCACCGTGACTGGGCTGGGGTCCGGGGCCGCGAGAGCGGCCTAACTTCCTCAACATGCTGGCGATCATGCTCCCGCCGGTGCGGGTCATGGTGACGCCCAGCTCCCTCCTCCTCACCACAGCGGCGAGCTCAACCAATGCGACATCGATGCCCACTCCGGTGCAAGCCAAGATCCATTGGCCACACCATCTAGAGGGGCAGCGATGGGACGCGCGTTCCATCCCATGCAGGACGAACATGACAAGACTCTGAGGAGCGCCGTCTATCCTCAACGACCGCGTCCGCATGGGAAAGGCCCAGCTGATCAAGAACCTGGCCATCAAGAACAGTTTTGGCCATGCCAGACTACCCTGGTGATTGGTCCAAGACGGCAGGAGCACAATACCACTCCTTCTTGCTCGTCCAGGAGTCGAGCGGTGTCGCGCTCTGCCTCCCACGCCATGACAGGGATGATGGCGGAAGCAATGGCCAGAGCCAAACTGTTGTTGAACTTTCCCCCAGCAGCAGACAACATGGACCAATGGAGAGCTACCAGTCAGAGCCTCATTGGGTTTGCTGAAGCCAACAAGTCGCAGCACGCGGAACCTTCGCGGCGCCCGCAAGTGACACCAGTGGCACCCGCTGGCGGCCAAGTTGAGAGGACCACACCCACGATGCAGTCCCCTCCATGGCATCCTGCTCAAGGGCAGCCATGGCAAGCTCAGCAAACCCAGGATGTCAATGAGCCTAATGAAGCATCAATGGCCTCGTCCGATCCAAGACTCCAGTGGGATCAACGCCAAGTGTTGAGAGACTGGAAGAAGGAAGATGCCCGCGTCACCATTGAGCGGTGTGGCGAGGCACGCCGTCAATCAGACGGGCGTAATGGACGTGATGTTGACGAATCCGTGCTCGGTGATGGCGGGTACTTGCCTTACGAGGTAGGGTGCCCAACCTTCACTTGCGAGCTGCGGCAAGTCCATTGGCCATCATCTCGCACCTTCAAGCCTGACCTGCCGTCGAAGTATGATGGAAAACTGAACCTGGCAGAATTTCTAGGCATCTATACGATCGCCGTTCAAGCTGCCGGGGGAAGAGATGAGAAAGTGCTCGCCAACTACTTTCCATTGGCTCTCAAGCCTAATGTGAGGTCTTAGCTGATGCACTTGCCGGAGGACTCCATTTCCTCCTGGGCGGATCTGTGCAACGAGTTCGTTGGCACCTTCACAGGTGGCCATCAAGAACCGGGACAACCCAGTGACCTGCAAGACCTTCTACAAAAAGAAGCGGAGAGTTTGCACAAGTATCTGCAAAAGGTTCAGCTAAGTGCACCGCAACATCCCTAAGATATATCCGGTAGCTCTGATCGCCGCGTTCCACATGAATGTGCGCAATCACAGGATGCCAGCTAAGATGAATGTTCGGCTGCCCAAGACTGTTAACATGCTCTACACGTTGGCAGACAAATGTGCTCATGCTGAAGAGGGGAGAAGGCTTCCAGGGGAGGAGGTTAGTGTGGAAGCCGACTCGAAAGACGACGATGACATCACCACCCCCAGGAAGAAGAATAGAAAGCACAACAAGAAGCATAAGGAGAAGGCAGTGATGGCCGTCGAGAGCTCTAGTGATCTCAGCACCGGCAAGAAAACAAAGACTGAGAGATCGGCAAGGAGGTTGCTACTTGCGCTGACTAATGGGCGGCAGCGGCTGCTAAGAAGACCGGCAAGTCTGACTGACCATACTGCAAGATCCATAGGACTAAGTGTCACGATCTCCAAGATTGTAAGCAAGTTGAACAGTTGGTTGAGAAGCAGAAGGCTGAGTATGAAAGGTGAGATAAAGAGAAAGGCCAGAATGGTGCTGGCGGGAAAGTTCGTGGCAGCCGGAATGTTCATCGCGGCAAAGTCGACCAGCAGAAGGAAAAACCCGCCAGAGGCCGTGAGAAAAAGGAAAATGAAGATGAAAGTGAAGAAGAGGATGACGAGACCAGTGAGTAGGAGTTTCAGAGGGCTACTGAGGCAATGTGCATTGACGGGGGTGCATCGTTGCACTCCTCTCATTGCCAACTCAAGCAGTGGGTGTGTGAGGTTAATGCGGCAGAACCAGTAGCAAGCGCTCGAGAACCACTTAAGTGGTCCCGCACGCCCATCATCTTTGACATTGAGGATCATCCAGATCGCACTACTGTGGTCGGATGCTTGCTGTTGTTGGTTTCGCCAAGAATCCGCAACCTCAAAGTCACTATAATGTTGGTTGACGGCAGGGCAGGGTTGAATTTGATCTCCCCTGATGTGCTTAGGAAGCTCCAAATTGCTGATGAGGATCTGAAGAAGACTAGTACTTTCCAGGGGATCAACCAAGGGAGGAGCCAGCCAAAGGGAAAGATCACTTTGCCGGTAACATTTGGCGGGGAAATAAACTTCTGGACTGAGAAGATTGTGTTCGATGTTGTTGAGATTCCCCTGCCATTCAACGAGATCCTTGGCCGTCCAGCTCTGGCCAAGTTCATGGCAGCGTCCCATTACGCGTATAACACATTGAAGATGCTGGGCCCTATGGGAGTCATCTCCATTCCATCAGATAAGAGGGATGCAGTCATCTGAGTTGATAAGATGTATAGAGACGCGGTAGCAGCAGAGGCCGTCAAAACCTCAGCTCCCACCAAGGAGGAAAGGAAAGCCAAGGGAACTGGCAAGGACACCGACAAGGACCTTGGGAAGCGCGTCTCTTCGGAGTGCGCTGCGCTCGGCAACGACTTGCCGGAAAGTTCGGCTAACAAAAGATCCAAGTATGTTCCTCCTGCGGCGAAAAAGGTTCCAGCGCGATAGGATGGCACTGATGGTACTTTCACCATTAGGTACACCCTTGATGACAAATAGGAAAGTGCGCTCATTGCCTTCCTGCGGGCGAATGTCGATGTATTTCCGTGGGAACCATCTGACATCCCTGGTGTTCCAAGGGAGGTAATCGAGCACCACATTACTGTCTGCCCTCATGCTCGTCCCGTCAAGCAGAAAGTCAGGAAGCAGGCCTTGGAATGGCAACAGTTCATTGCCGAGGAGATTAGGAAACTTGAAGCGGCAGGCTTGGTTAGAGGAGTGTTGCACCGAACTTGGTTAGCAAATCCGGTGGTGGTGCGCAAGGCAAATGTGAAGTAGAGACTTGTATTGACTTCACAGACTTGAACAAAGCTTGTCAAAAGGATCCCTTCCCCTTGCCATGCATTGATCAAATTGTTGACTCCACTTCAGAATGTGATTTGTTCTCCTTCCTTGATGCATACTCTGGTTACCATCAGATCTTCATGGCCAAGGAAGACAAAGAGAAAACCGCATTTATTACCCCATGTGGCACGTACTGCTTTGTGCGTATGCCTTTCGTGCTAAAAAGTGCTGGTTCCACATTTGCAAGGGCTGTGCAGATTGGTTTTGGGCCTCAGCTGCACGAGAACATA
The DNA here is from genome assembly GCA_011799875.1 of Thinopyrum elongatum. Classification (NCBI taxonomy): domain Eukaryota; kingdom Viridiplantae; phylum Streptophyta; class Magnoliopsida; order Poales; family Poaceae; genus Thinopyrum; species Thinopyrum elongatum. The sequence goes on along the minus strand of CM022303.1, from coordinate 375,944,330 downwards.
GAAGTCTACATGGATGATATAGTGGTCAAGACCAGAGATAAGTCAACACTCATTCAGGATTTGGAAGAAACTTTTGTAAACCTGCGGAAGATCAACTTGAAGCTTAACCCAGAGAAATGTGTGTTTGGCATTCTGTTCAGCAAGCTCTTTGGGTTCTTTGTGTCTCAACAAGGGATAGAAGCCAACCCCGACAAGATCAAGGCAATAAAATAGATCCAAGCTCTGAAAACCATCAAGGATGTGAGGCGTCTGGCCGGCTGTGTTACCGCACTAAGTAGGTTCATTTCAAAATCCGCTGAGCGTGCCCTGCCATTCTTCAAAATCTTGAAGAAGGCTGGTCCAATGAAATGGACTCCAGAGGCAGAGGCTGCAATGCGGGATTTGAAAGCTTACCTTTCTTCTGCTCAAACCTTGGTCGCACCTAAACCGCAAGAGCCGCTGTTGTTGTATCTGGCAGCAAAGAATCAAGTGGTTAGTGCTACCTTGGTGGTGCAGAGAGAAGTGGATACCGAAGGAACTACTGCGGTGGGACTACTCAGCGGTGAACCAACTCTATCCCCGGCAAGGCCAGATGGTAGCGGCGAAGGGGATCCACAAGCAGGTGCTGATAATCGGAAGGTGTTAGCAAGGAAGAAAATGGTGCAGTGACCAGTTTACTTTGTTAGCTCACTCCTGCAGGGGGCTAGATCAAGGTACTCTGGGGTGCAAAAATTGATCTTTGGCCTTCTTATGGCCTCGAGGAAGCTGTGCCATTACTTCCAAGCTCACGAGATCACAGTTGTGACCTGCCTTCCATTGCAGCGTATCCTGAGGAACCATGAGGCCACCGGCAGGATAGTAGAATGGGCACTGGAACTATCAAGCTATGCTTTGAAGTTTGAAAGCACGACAACTATCCAAAGTAGAGCACTAGCGGAATTCATAGCAGAATGGACGCCAATGCCCTACGAAGAGATTGCGGAGATAGTCCTCCCCGACAAGGAGGCCCCCAAGGAATGGGTCATGTACTTTGATGGTGCTTTCTCGCTCCAAGGTGTTGGGGCAGGAGTTTTACTCGTTGCACTCACCGGAGAACACCTCAAGTATGTTATTCAGATGCACTTTCCCTGCGAAGATGCCACCAACAACACAGCAGAATATGAAGGATTCCTTGCCGGGCTAAGAATTGCAGTAGAGCTGGGGATAAAGAAGCTGATCGTACGCGGCAAATCTCAACTCATTGTGAAGCAAGTAAACAAGGATTACCAGAGCCCACTGATGGATGCGTACGTGGAAGAGGTTAGGAGGCTGGAAGAGCACTTTGATGGGCTACAAATATAACATGTCCCTCGTGCGGAAAACAACATCACTGACCACCTGCCAAAGTGCACTGCGCAGAAGCTTCCTGTGGAACCAGGAACTTTTGTGCTCCACCTAACCCAACCATCTGTTTCTCCGTCAACATTGGCCAGGAAAAGAAGGAAACTCAACACCGGCAAACATTTCCCGGCAGAGCTCCCTGAAGCCGCTGGTGAGAAGGTTGTCGGGGGAGACCCTATGCTTGTTGGTGAGCCGCGCTCTCCGGCAGAACTTCGAGTTCTCACTGTCAAGGCTAGTGCTCCCACGGCAGAGGAAATGCCTTTAGTCCTCATCGTCGAGCCTCAGGCCCCGGCATGGGCGCAACACATAGTCCGATTCTTGCAAACTAGAGAACTTCCTGATGGTCCAGAGGAATCTGAAAAAGTGGTCCGCCAATCAAGTATGTACCAGTTTGTGGATGACACTCTGTACAGAAAGAGGCCAAATGGTGTGAAGTTGAAGTGTATCAGCCAAGAAGATGGACTAATGTTGTTGGTGGAAATACATGGAGGTGTGTGTGGTTCACATCTGGGATCAAGGACACTTGTCGGAAAAGCTTACCGACAAGGACTCTATTGGCCCACCGCCCTCTGGGATGCAACTGAGCTCGTCACCAAGTGTGAAGCATGCCAGTTTCACTCCAAGAATATTCATCAGCCAGCTTAAGCCCTTCAAACCATCCCTTTATCATGGCCTTTCATGGTCTGGGGGCTCGACATCTTGGGCCCCTTTCCGCGTGCTATCGGGGACTTTGAATTCTTGTACGTGGCAATTGACAAGTTTACAAAGTGGCCCGAAGTAGAGCCAGTGAGAAAGGTAACGGTGCAATCGGCTATCAAGTTCTTTAAAGGGCTGGTGTATCGTTTTGGAGTACCAAACAGAGTGATCACCGATAACAGCACCCAATTCACAAGCCGCGCCTTCATGCAGTACATCCAGAGCCTTGGAAGCAAGGTCTCTTTCGCTTCTGTTGCCCACCCCAAGAGCAACGGACAAGCTGAAAGGATGAATGCTGAAGTGCTGCGAGGGCTCAAGACAAGAACCTTTGATAAGCTGCGAAAATGCGGCAAGCGCTGGGTTGATGAATTGCCGGTGGTTCTTTGGTCAATCAGGATGACACCAAATCGAGCTACTGGGCAGACTCCCTTCTCCCTGGTATATGGTGCAGAAGCAGTGCTCCCCACGGAACTCATATACGGGTCACCTCGAGTACTTGCCTACAATGAAGTAGCACAAGAGCAGCTACGGCATGACGATGCCACACTCCTCAAAGAAGACCGTCTTCGGGCAGCTGTACGTGCTGCACGATACCAACAAGCCCTGCTTCGCTGTCACAGATGCAGGGTTCATGCCCGGAGCCTTGAGGAAGGTGACCTTGTCCTTAGGCGTGTTCAATCCGCCAAGGGTTCAAACAAGTTGACACTGAGGTGGGAAGGCCCTTACCGGGTAGTACGTGTCACTAGACCTGGCGCAGTCCGTCTGCAGAACGAAGATGTGATACGTCCATTTTGCATCATGTTTTCCTACTGTTATTTATAATGTTTTTATGCATAATAATGCTTTTTGGAGTAATTCTAATGCCTTTTCTCTCATAATATGCAAGGTTTACACAAAGAGGGAGAATACCGGCAGCTGGAATTCTGGACCTGAAAAAGCTACATCAGAGTTACCTATTCTGCACATCTCCAAATGAGATGAAAATTTACGGAGAATTATTTTGCAATATATAAAAAATACTGGAGCAAATAACTACCGGAGGAGGACCACCAGGTGGGCACGACCCACCTGGGCGCACCAGGCCCCCCAGGTGCGCCCTGGGGGCTTGTGCCCTCCTCGGCCCACCTACGGTGCCCATCTTCTGGTATATAGGTCATTTTGACCTAGAAAAAAATCAGATGGGGACTTTCAGGATGAAGCTCCGCCGTCTCAAGGCGGAACTTGGACAGGAGCACTTTTGCCATCCGGCGGAGCGATTCCACTGGGGGAACTTCCCTCCCGGAGGGGGAAATCATCGCCATCGTCATCACCAACAACTCTCCCATCTTTGGGAGGGCCATCTCCATCAACATCTTCAACAACACCATCTCCTCTCAAACCCTAGTTCATCTCTTGTGTTCAATCTTTGTACCGAAACTTTAGATTGGTACTTGTGGGTGACTAGTAGTGTTGATTACATCTTGTAGTTGATTACTATATGGTTTATTTGGTGGAAGATTATATGTTCAGATTCATTATGCTATTTAATACCCCTCTAATCTTGAGCATGATTATCATTTGTGAGTAGTTACTTTTGCTCTTGAGGTCACGGGAGAAGTCATGTTGCAAGTAATCATGTGAACTTGCTATGTGTTCGATATTTTGATGATATCTATGTTGTGATTCCCTTAGTGGTGTCATGTGAACATCGACTATGTGGCACTTCACCATATTTGGGCCTAAGGGAATGCATTGTGGAGTAGTTATTAGATGATGGGTTGCAAGAGTGACAGAAGCTTAAACCCTAGTTTATGTGCTACTTCGTAAGGGACCGATTTGGATCCAAAAGTTTAATGCTATGGTTAGATTCTATCTTAATACTTTTCTCGTAGTTGCGGATGCTTGCGAGGGGGTTAATCATAAGTAGGAGGTTTGTTCAAGTAAGAACAGCACCTAAGCACCGGTCCACCCACATATCAAATTATCAAAGTAGTGAACACGAATCAAACCAAAATGATGAAAGTGATATGATGAAATTCCCGTGTACCCTCAAGAACGCTTTGCTTATCATAAGAGACCATCTTGGCCTGTCCTTTGTCACAAAAGGATTGGGCTACCTTGCTGCATATTATTTACCATTACCGTTACTTGCTCGTTACAAATTATCTTGCTATCAAACTACCTGTTACCGACTATTTCAGTGCTTGAAGAAATTACCTTGCTGAAAACCACTTGTCATTTCCTTCTGCTCCTCGTTGGGTTCGACACTCTTACTTATCGAAAGGACTATGATTGATCCCCTATACTTGTGGGTCATCAAGGCTCTTTTATGGTGCCGTTGCTAGGGAGTCAAGCGCTCTTGGTAAGTGGAAATTGGTAAGGTGAAATTATTACTACGTGCTAAAATTTATTGTCACTTATTACTATGGAGAACCATCCTTTGAGGGGTTTGTTCGGGGTATCTTCACCTCGACCGGAACCACAATTAGTTACCCCTCAACCCACTGCACCTACTGAAAATATTGGTTATGAAATTCCTTCAGGTATGATAGAACAACTGCTAGCTAAATATGGACTTGACTCTGAGATAGTAGCCTCTTTTTGTAAATCTTTTGCTACTCATGTTGATCTCCCTAAGGAGAAGTGGTTTAAATATCATCCCCCAATTAAATAAGAAATGAAAGAACCAGTCATAGTTAAAGATGAAACTATTATTTACAATGTTGACCCAGTTGTACCTACTGCTTATATTGAAAAATCACCTTTCCCTGTTAGGATAAAGGAACATGCTAAGGTTTCAACTGTGGTTCGCAAAAGTAATATTAGAGCACCTAAACCTGCTGAAAAAATTAAAGTAGAATCTAGTGTTGCTATGGTTAAAGATCTCCTGGTAGAAAATATTGATGGGCATGTTATTTACTTATGTGATGAAGCTGCTAGAATTGCTAAACCCGATGAAAAAGATAAACATAGACCTGTTGTTGGCATGCGTGTTGTCTTAGTTAAAATAGGAGATCATTGTTATCATGGTTTATGTGACTTAGGTGCTAGCGTGAGTGCTATTCCTTTTACCTTATACCAAGAAATTATGAATGACATAGCACCCGCTGAAATAGAAGACATAGATGTCACTATTAAACTTGCTAATAGAGACACCATCACACCACTTGGGATTGTTAGAGATGTTGAAGTCTTGTGTGGGAAAATAAAATACCCTACCGATTTTCTAGTTCTTGGTTCCCCACAAGATGACTTCTGCCCCATTATCATTGGTAGACCTTTCTTGAACACTGTCGATGCTACTATAGATTGTCATAAACAAACCGTTAGTGTTAGCTTTGGTAATGAGTCTCATGAATTTAATATTTCCAAGTTTAATAGACAACCTCATAAGAAAGAATTACCTAGTAAGGATGAAATAATGGGTCTTGCTTCTATTGTTGTGCCTCCTATTGATCCACTAGAAGAATATTTGCTAGACCATGAAAATGATATGCATATGCATGAACGAAATGAAATAGATAAGATTTTCTTTGAACAACGACCCCTGCTCAAACACAATTTGACTACTGAAACTCTAGGAGGTCCTCCACGTAAAGGTGATCCCTTGTTTGAATTAAGACAATTGCCTGACACTTTGAAATATGCTTATCTTGATGAGAAAAAGATATATCCTATTATTTGTCGGGGTACACAAACAGGGGTGTATGTTTTCCCCTGACTTGTGCACGGACAGCAACCTCCGGCCCGCCAACACTCAGCATCCAAGACCAAGGCCAACCAAAAGAGTAAGATATCACTAAGGCATGACCTCCCTTGCTGGGCAGGCGAGCCCGGCGAGGTCGAGGTTGCCCCGAAGACAACTCTCAAGATTGCCCCGGCAGGCTTCCCGGGGAAGCCGAGGACGGATTACCCCGCCAAGGTTCCACCGCTCTACCTCACAGCAACACAAGTCACCGATCGGTGCGGTGTCGAGCCCCCAAGTGACTAAATGGCCATTATTTGGCACGTGGCAGCCACTTCCAGAAGGAATCACCTCCAAATGACACCCGTCCAGGGACATGTCACGCAGGAAGGCGAGAAGGTGGCCGAACGGCACGGCAAGGCTTGCCGGACTACGCTACGATGTGACACTAACCGGTGCATTTAATGCGCTTTGTCCTGTCTACAAAGTTAGGTATGATAGCACTGTTTGCTATCTAATCATTACGCAATGCCTGATTTGCCATTGTGGTGACCCCTTGATCTATAAAAGGAGGGCCATGGCAACCTTAGAAAGGATTCGGACCCTTGTACACTCATACGCACGTAGCTGCCCTCGCCCCGAGGCAACCTTGCCGGGCTAGAGCGCTGCGTCTCCACCACGGTCCTCTCATCAATCCACCAAAGCAGGAGTAGGGTTTTACGCCTCGCGGCGGCCCGTATATGGGTAAAAACTGCCCGTGAGATCGCTGTCGTGCTGCTCCGCGCCCTCCGCTCTTTGTGCAATGCATCCTTCCCCCCTCCCCCCGAACCACAAGGGGCTGATGGCCCCATAGGTGGCCGTGTTTTCCTATGACATTATTATTAGTGCTAACCTTTCAGAACATTAAGAAGAAAGATTATTGAAAATTCTAAGGAAGACGGGGACGCCGAGGACGGATTACCCCGCCAAGGCTCCACTGCTCCACCTCGTAGCAATGCAAGTCACCGATCGGTGCGGTGTCGAGCCCCCAAGTGACTAAGTGGCTGTTATTTGGCACGTGGCAGCCACTTCCAGAGGGAATCACCTCCAAATGACACCCGTCCAGGGACGTGTCACGCAGGCAGGCGAGAAGGTGGCCGAACGGCACGGCAAGGCTTGCCGGACTATGCTACGATGTGACACTAAGCGGTGCATTTAATGTGCTTTGTCCTGTCTAAAGAGTTAGGTATGATAGCACCGTTTGCTATCTAATTAGTACATAATGACTGATTTGCCATTGTGGTGACCCCTTGATCTATAAAAGGAGGGCCGTGGCAACCTTAGAAAGGATTCAGACCCTTGTACACTCATATGCTCGTAGCTGCTCTCGCCCTGAGGCAACCTTGCCGGGCTAGAGCGCTGCGTCTCCACCATGGTCCTCTCATCAATCCACCAAAGCAGGAGTAGGGTTTTACGCCTCGCGGCGGCCCGAACCTAGGTAAAAACTGCTCGTGAGATCGCTGCCGTGCTGCTCCACGCCCTCTGCTCTTTGCGCAATGCATCCTCCCCCCCCCCCCGCCGAACCACAAGGGGCTGATGGCCCCATAGGTGGCTGTGTTTTCCCATGACATCTTGCGCGAACCCGAGAGTGCAAGCAGCGCGTCATCTTCATCATCGTTGTCTTCATCGACGGCTTCATCGTCTATGACGCCCAAGAAAAGGCGGAGAACAGTGAGACGGGAGGGGAAAGATATCGCTTCCCTCCCCCCCACCCTGTCTAATCTCCGTCGCCTCTCTCCGCCGCGACTGCAGCTGTGGCGGGAACCAGGAATGGTGGCGGCATGACAGCCCCAAACGGTTCAGGCAGCATGGTCACCATGCAAACCCCGCTCGGGAAAAGGAGCAAGGTGTAAGGATACAAGGTTTCTCTCTCCACCACTCTCACTTATCGACAGTCGAGCTATTCTGGGTTTAGCATCATCAATGTCGATGAGCCTGCGTGATACTCGGTCCAGCATTTACCCTGCTTAGGGAAATCCTGAATGGAGTGCCGATGCGAATCCGTTGATCGACGCCCCGGCAAATACACTCCAGCAAGGCCGTCCGTGTTGGCGTGACTTTTATGCCAGCTGCCGTCGGATTGTTTAAAAAAGTGTGAAGAGGAGGAGAGAGAAACTGATCGTGCCTTGCAGTGCGTCCTGCCACCCGGAAGATACATATGATTCTTGCCGGCACCTGCCGGGAGCTAGAGAGCAACGCGCGCGGTGCCATCCTTCCCGAAGCATGCGAACGCGACAAGCGGCCGCGACTGAAGGGAGTGGAAGGAAGCGAGAATGAAAGCTAAGTCCATGCAATCGTTGCTCCGTTATAGACCTAAAATTTGCATTTGCTTATGTAACGCCCGGATAATTATGCTACAGTGAACCTCTGCTAATGATGCCATGTCACCTCGATTACTGTTGCTAATCTCCCGTTAGTTCGAAACCGGTTCGAATTCAAATTTGAATTTTTGTCAAACATCAAAAATTTTCAAACATTAAAACTAAAATGTTCTAGAGGTGGCAAATAATGCATAGGTAATTATGGTGAAGAAACCACACCTTTATAAAATGTTTAAATACTCTAAATTGAAAAAAACAGTAGCACAAATAATTATTTAAATACTTTTAAAATGATGAACAATTTCAGAACTATTTTATTTCAGTGTTAAGTTGGTTGTGGCTGTGGCATAATTTGTAAACATCTATTTAGTTGCCACTTTAGTATTTTGCTAAAACTGCAAAAATAAAAATAAAAGGAAATGAAATAAGTAAATAGAAAAAGGCAAACAAAAAAAATATAAAAGGAGAAGAGAGAGACCCCCTGGCCAACTAGGCAGATGGCCCAGCCGGCCAGCCCAGCTGGCCCAGCCGGCCCCCCTCACTCCCTTAACCCCCACCCGACCGAAACCCTAGCCCTAACCGCTCCTACTCCCCCCCACTCGCTCGCCTCTCCCTCTCCCCCCTCACCTCTCGATCCCATCTGGATCGGGGAGGGGAATCGGTCCCCGTCGCCCTCGCTTGAGGCCACTGCGCCGCTCGACGCCGCATCGCCGCCGCCTGGAGGATCGCCGTCGCCCGGAGCCGACAACCGTCGCCTCCTCGTCCTCCTCCCCGCGGGTCGCCCTCGAGCCTCGCCGCCCTCTTCCCACGAACGTACGGTGAGGCCTTCCCCCGGCCTCTCCTCCTCCCTCCCTCGCACGCCATGGCGCCGTCCGTGTCCACCACCGCTCGCTGCTCTGGCCGGCCCGTGCTGGCCTCGCCCCGCACAGCCTTGCCCCCTTGCGCGCATGCCGCCCGCGCCCAGCTCCGGCCACTGCCGCGCCCCTGCAGCCCGCTCGGGACTGCGCCGAGCGCGCCCTGCACGCGCCCACCCGCGCCAGCCATCGCCCGCGTCGCCCTGGACCTCGCCCTGCTCCGCCCCGCGTCGCTTCCCCCCTGCAGCGAGACCGCGCGCCTGCGCCGATCTGCCGCTGCTCGCCGCTCCGCCGCGCCGCCACTGCCTACAGCTACTGCTGCCCCGCGGCCGAGTGCCGTCGCCGTCCCGTCACCTCCTCCTCCGACCGCGCCGGCGCCCAGTCAGGTGCGCCCCTGCCGGCCACGCCCGCAGCGCCCATTCGGGCTGCGCCCGACGCCCGTAAACCGCACGCCCGATAAGGCCCTGGCCTATGACAGGAGGGCCCCACGCCCCTGGAAGATTTAAAAAAAATAAAAAAATAAATGAAAATTAATTAATTAATTAGGTAAGACAATTAATTAATCTAATAAATTGTAATTAATAAACCTAATCATTTCGTTAGACTAATTAAACCTGATTAGTTGGTCTTAGTCTATGACATGCAGGACCCACTGTTAGTTTGATCCAGTCAACTGTACAGTTCACTGCTGATGTCACGCTGACGTCATGCTGATGTCATAAATGTATTTTTGAATTAAATTAATAATAATAATTTAAAAATTGTTTAAATCTTTAAAAATTAATATAAAATAAACCGTAGCTCGGATAAAAATACTTTGTACATGAAAGTTGCTCAGAACGACGAGACGAATCCAAATACGCAATCCGTTCATTCACCACACGTCCCTAGCATAGCGAACATGCAACAATCCACCTCCGGTCCGTCTGTCCAAAAACGTCAAACACCGGGAATACTTTCCCGGATGTTACCCCCCTTCACCGGTATCACCTATCACCGCGTTAGGGCACACCTAGCACCGTTATATGTCATGTCATGCATCGTTATGCATCAGTTTGCATTATATTTATTGTTTCTTCCCCCTCTTCTCTTTGGTAGACTCCGAGACTGCCGGCAACCCCCAGTACGACTACAGTGTTGACGACTCGTCCTTCTCTGCCGAGCTTCCATGCAAGCCGCCCCCTTGATCAACCCAATATCGCCTATTCCTTCTTTCTACTGCTTGCATTAGAGTAGTGTAGCATGTTACTGCTTTTGGTTAATCCTATTCTGTTGCATAGCCTGTCTTTGCTACTACTGTTGATACCTTTACCTGCAATCCTAAATGCTTAGTATAGGTTGCTAGAATTACATCAGTGGCCCTACACTCTTGTCCGTCTGCCATGCTATACTTCTGGGCCGTGATCACATCGGGAGGTGATCACGGGTTTATATTATATACTATTACATAATTATGTTTCTGTTCGGAGATGGGGGCTGGAGGGGCAGGTGGTTCCATCCAGGTAGAGGTGGGCCTAGGTTCCCGACGGCCCTCGAGTGTTACTTTGTGGCGGAGCGACAACGCAGGTTGTGACCACCTAGGAGACAGGTGGGCCTGGTCCCTGGTCGGCGTCCGCGGTTACTTCAAAATAACACGCTTAACAAGATTGGGTATTTGATCTGAGTCTGGCTACGAGCCTTTATGCACTAACCACCACGCGGGAACAGTTATGGGTACTCGACGTCGTGGTATCAGCCGAAGCCTCCTAGACGTCAGCGACTGAGCGGCGCGCGCCGGGTTGGACCGCGTAACGCAACTTCCTTTGTAATGGAGGTTGCTAGGTCTGCTCACCGGCCGCCCACGCAACATGCAGGTGTGCAATGGGCGATGGGCCCAGACCCCTGCGCGCATAGGATTTAGACCGGCGTGCTGACCTCTCTGTTAGGCCTAGGTAGGGCTGCGACGTGTTGATCTTCCGAGGCCGGGCATGACCCAGGAAAGTGTGTCCGGCCAGAGGGATCGAGCGTGTTGGGTAATGTGGTGCACCCCTGCAGGGAAGTTTATCTATTCGAATAGCCGTGTCCCTCGGTAAAAGGACGACCCGGAGTTGTACCTTGACCTTATGACAACTAGAACCGGATACTTAATAAAACACACCCTTTCAAGTGCCAGATACAACCCGGTGATCGCTCTCTCACAGGGCGACGAGGAGAGGATCGCCGGGTAGGTTTATGGTATACGATGATACTTGGTGAACTTACCAGCTACTCTCTTCTATATGCTTCAAAATGGAGGCTGCCAGAAGCGTAGTCTTCGATAGGACTAGCTATCCCCCTCTTATTCTGGCATTCTGCAGTTCAGTCCACAGATACTACCCATTTCATTGATACCATTGCATATGTAGTGTAGATCCTTGCTTGCGAGTACTTTGGATGAGTACTCACGGTTGCCTTGCTCCCTCTTTTCCCCCTTTTCCCATTCTTCTCGGACATCGCAACCAGATGCTGGAGCCCAGGAGCCAGACGCCACCTTCGACGACCCCTACTACACCGAGGGTGCCTAATACTACGTGCAGGCCGCCGCCGACGACCAGGAGTAGTTTAGGAGGATCCCAGGCAGGAGGCCTGCGCCTCTTCGATCTGTATCCCAGTTTGTGCTAGCCATCTTATGGCACCTTGTTTACCTTTATGTCTGTACTCAGATATTGTTGCTTCCGCTGACTCGTCTATGATCGAGCACTTGTATTCGAGCCATCGAGGCCCCTGGCTTGTACTATGATACTTGTATGACTTATTTATTTCTTAGAGTTGTGTTGTGATATCTTCCCGTGAGTCCCTGATCTTAATCGTACATGTTTGCGTGTATGATTAGTGTATGATTGAATCGGGGGCGTTACAAGTTGGTATCAGAGCCGACTGCCTGTAGGAACCCCCCTTCCATACTCCTTGGCCGAAGTCGAGTCTAGACATTGCAAAACTTTTACTAACATGGCTGTGTGTCTTACGGGCCCACGTCGCCATTGGGTGGTATTAGGATCTTTTACTCCTCGTTCTTTACTCCGAGACTCTGAACTCTCTTCTACTCGGGTTAAACAAATTTACTAACTCTAACATTAGGATCCTGTGACCACATTCACCCCAAAGTTGGATAAGCCATAGTTATTCCTTAGAATAGTATTTTGAACAATATCCACACTGTCATATGACTCCTTTGAAACATCTTTGTTTTCAGATGGAACCCATGAGGCAAGTCGTGCGCCACACGATGGCCATTGGTGTCCCGGGTTCACCTGCTGTGTTAGCTGAGATGATGACCTATCTGGGTTATCGCTGGCACCCTGAGTACACCGTGTACGAGCAGTACCAGGACTTTAACCAGGAGCAGTACCGTGCCATCGTCCACCTCTACTCTCGGGAGTATGACTCCACTACCGTGCTACACACTGCTCATGGTGTTGGAGTGACCATCAATATGGCAGTCCACGATGCTGCTTATGCTGCTCTGACACGTCTTCGTGGAGAGTATCGGGCGTTGGACACCTCCCCTTTCAGGCACGTTGCTATCGCATCCGACGATGGTGCAGAGGGATATTACACTGCTGCCTACTCCACCGTCACCCGAGAGCCCTTCCACCATCAGAACCTGGTTCTGCATGCTGATGGGCTGGATCGAGCTAACCGAGCTCTTCGCCATGAGTTGTACACCACCCGTCAGCACCTTTACAGTGCTTTGACGCTGTTGCACCCCTTTGTCCGATCTGGTGAGCTGCCGCGATCTGCGATCTACCCAGCCAGGACCGTGATGCCCCAGGGTGTCAGTTGGCCAGATGTGGGAGGCTACACTCCCGCACTTGGTCCTCTTTTGCCACCTGGACATCGGGTTCTACACCAGAGTGTTCACGGACCGCAGGCTACTGATGTGGAGGACTTCCCGTCGCATCACTACCAGCTATCAGGCTACACCTACCTCCACAGTTCCTCCTGGGACTGATGTAGTCTTGCTTATTAGCATTAGATGCATTCGCCGCGAGCCTGCGTGCTTCCTATGATGTCTTTAGTCTTATGTACTGAACTCTATGCTTGATCCCTTTTGTAAGATATGCCAACTACTATTTAGTATCTATCGTGCTCCTTTCATTATGCATGTTTCATCAAGAATGATTCTTGTCTTTGCAAATTTCTCAATGCTGAACTACCCCTGTTATATATTAGCAGGATGGTTAGACTAGGTGGTCGTGGTCGTGGTGGCAACGCCCCACCACCGCCTGAGTATATGGCTGGTATGATCCAACAGTTCGAGCTGAACCGCCAATTCTTGGAGAATATGATGGCTCAGTTCCTGCGCCCCAATATGAACCAGCAGCCAGCCCAAGTAACTCTGCAGGATTTCATACACCTCAACCCAACCATGTACCGCAGCTCAACTCAGCCTCTGGATGCTGATGACTGGCTCCGTGACATCACCTATGAGATGGAGTCTGCTGATGTAGCCCTGCCAGCTATGTCACCTTTACTTCCTTCTTTCTGAAGGGACCCGCTGCTCAATGGTGGGACAGCCACAGGCGTACTCTGCCGGTTGGAACGATCATCACCTGGCCAGACTTTCAAGCTGCTTTCCATGCCCGCTTCATTCCACAGGGAGTCATGGACCGGAAGAAGCGCGAATTCCGCAACCTCATCCAAGGCAACAAAACTGTGGAAGCTTATCTGCGGGAGTTTCTGGACTTATCCCGCTATGCTGAAGAAGACATTGCAACTGATGCACGCAGACATGAGAAGTTCCATGATGGCCTTCAAGCTGACATCAAGCTCGCACTGCTAGTGCATGACTTTCCCGATTTCGCCACCTTGGTGAACAAGGCCATCAATGTTGAAACTGGTCTGCAGGAACACCAGAGCTCTCACAGGCGCAACCGTGACACGGGCTCATCTTCGGGCCCGCCCTCGCAGAAGCGTAAGATCTGGATCCCGAATAGCATGTACCGTCCAAATGCACCTGCTCCAAGGCAGTCTTATGCTGCACCGCGTCTGCCTCCTCCACCACCCAGGCAGCCAAGACTTCCAGCTGCTCCACCCCAAGCTCCTGCTCCCACTCCCAATAATGGTCTGTGCTACAAGTGTGGTCAACCAGGTCACCTTGCCAGGAACTGCTATCAGAACCAGAATCAACTGGCCCTTCCCGCAGCTGGCCGTGCAAGCAACCAGCCCCGCAACAACAATGCCAAGTCTTATGGTCGTGTTCATGCCAACCACGTTGATCTCAATGAAGCTTAAGACCAGCCTGCTACTGTGATGGGTACACTCCTCGTAAATTCAGTACCAGCATCCGTTTTATTTGATACAGGTGCATCGCATTCATTCATGTCGGAAGATTTTGCATGCTTGCATGACATTAAATGTGAGGACATGAACGCTTCGCTATTAGTACACACCCCTGCGGGCCAATGTCGAACCTCCATGATTTGCAAGGACGTCCCTGTTGAAATCGAAGGACTGGAATTCCTTGTCTCTCCCATCGCACTGAAGTCCTGTAGCATTGATCTCATTCTGGGAAATGGATTGGTTGAAAGCGCATACTGCTTCTATAGTTTGTGCCACTAAGACCGTCCATCTGCTACACCCTTCCGAAGAAATAATAAGCTACAACACTCGTTTGGTTCAGAATGCCGAGGCAAGGCTTTATGCGTTGAACGCATTGAACGCTGCACCACTCAAGGGCATTGAAAACATTCCCGTTGTTTGTGAATTCCAAGACGTCTTTCCTGAAGAACTTCCCGGGATTCCCCCTGCTAGAGCTGTCGAATTCATCATCGACTTGAAACCAGGCACCACTCCTATAGCCAAACGACCCTACAAGATGCCGCCGCATGAACTCATTACGCTTAAGTAGGAAATCGACACATCTCTTCGCAGTGGTTTCATTCGCCCAAGTTGCTCTCCTTGGGGAGCACCTTCCCTCTTTGTCAAGAAGAAGGATGGGACAAACCGATTGGTCCAAGACTACCGTCCTATTAACCAAGCTACCATTCAGAACAAATATCCTCTTCCTCGGATCAATGATCTGTATGATCAACTAGCTGGCTCATCAGTGTTCTCCAAACTCGACTTAAGGTTGGGATACCACCAGATCCGTGTTCATGAAGAGGATATCCCAAACACTGCATTCGTGACTCGATATGGTTCATATGAGTACACCATCATGTCAGTCGGCTTAACCAATGCTCCAGCCACCTTCTCTCGTCTGATGAACTATATCTTCATGGAATACCTCGACAAGTTCGTCGTGGTTTATCTGGATGATATCCTTGTGTACTCCAAGAATAAAGAAGAGCATGCTGAACATCTTCGTCTTGTCCTGGAGAAGCTTCGAGAGCATCAACTCTATGCTAAGTATTCCAAGTGTGAATTCTGGCTTCCCGAAGTAACTTATCTTGGGCATGTCATCTCCAAGGATGGTATTGCCGTCAACCCCGAGCGAGTTCAGGCTATTCTCGATTGGACTCCTCCGAAGAACGTCAAGCAAGTCAGAAGTTTTCTCGGTCTCGCCAGCTATTGTCGTCGATTCGTCGAGAACTTCTCCAAGATCGCCAGGCCTCTGACTAACCTGTTGCATAAGGGCATCAAGTACCAATGGACAGACAAATGTCAGGAAAGTTTCCAGGCACTCAAGGACAAGTTGACTTCTGCCCCAGTGCTTGCTCCACCTGATACTAAGAAGGACTTCATCATTTTCTGCGATGCTTCCCGTCAAGGATTAGGCTGTGTCCTAATGCAAGAGCGCAAAGTGATTGCCTATGCATCCCGTCAATTGCGCCCTCACGAACAGAACTAACCAGTTCACGACCTCGAGGTTGCTGCTGTCATACATGCACTAAAACAGTGGCGACATTACCTTCTCGGTAATCATTGCGAGATCTTCACCGACCACCAAAGTCTAAAGTATCTGTTTACTCAGCCAGACCTGAACCTCCGTCAGTAGAGATGGATGGAGACTGTTGCAGACTTTGACTTGGGTATTTCCTATACACCAGGCAAGGCTAATGTAATGGCTGATGCCTTGAGCCGTAAGTCATATTGCAACCACCTCCAGGTTCACAAAGTTCAACCCTCGCTTGTTGAAGAATTCAGAAAGCTGAACCTCCATATTGTTCCTCCCGGAGCACTCGCTCCCCCTCCTCCAGAGTTTCGCAAGATGAACCTTCGTGTTGTTCCCCAGGGTTCCCTCAATACCCTGGCTGTCGAACCAGATCTCTTGGGCAGCATCAAGACACTGTAGAAGTATGACTCTCAAGCCCACAAGATTAAGCGCTACCTCGTGGAAGGAAGGCCCTCGTGCTTCACCCTTGGAGATGATGACACCTTGTTCTTTAAAGGTCGCCTAGTGGTCCCTACGGAAGACAACCTGGATATGACTCAGAAGGTTATGAAAGAAGCTCATGAAACGCCTCTGTCTATTCATCCCGGTAGCACCAAGATGTACCAAGATGTCCGTCAAAAATTCTGGTGGTCTAATATGAAGCAAGACATTGCTCGTTATGTTGCTGAATGTAACGTTTGTTGTCGAATCAAAGCAGAACATCAAAGGCCTACTGGAACTCTGCAACCTATCTCTATTCCTGAATGGAAATGGGACCATGTTGAAATGGACTTCATCACTGGTTTTCCCAAATTGCAGAAAGGTAATGATGCTATCCTTGTCATCATTGACCGACTTTCTAAAGTTGCACATTTTCTGGCGGTCAAAGAAACGATCACTGCTAGTTAGCTTGCAACTCTCTACATGTCCAGAATTGTTTCACTTCACGGTATTCCACTGGTAATCAGTTCAGACCGTGGCAGCTTATTCACTTCGAGATTCTGGGCAAGTTTCCAAGAAGCTATGGGTACTCATCTGTCATTCAGTACTGCATTTCATCCTCAGTCGCAAGGGCAAGTGGAACGTGTCAACCAAGTTCTCGAAGACATGCTTCGAGCTTGTGTTATCTCTTTCGGAAAGAAATGGGAGGAATCTCTCCCGTATGCGGAGTTCTCTTATAATAATAGCTATCAAGCTAGCCTGAAGATGGCCCCCTTCGAAGTGTTATATGGACGAAAGTGCCGAACCCCTCTGAACTGGTCAGAAACTAGGGAACGTCCACTTTTCGGTCCGGATATTATCCAACACGCCGAAGAACAAGTCCGCATCATTCATGAGAATCTCAAGACTGCCTAGTCACGTCAGAAGAGTTAGTATGACCGTCATCATAAAGACATGGTCTATCAACCTGGCGAAAAGGCTTATCTTCAAGTTACACCAATGAAGGGTGCTCGCCGCTTCGGGATCAAGGGCAAGCTAGCTCCTTGCTATATTGGTCCATTCACTATTCTCGAAAAGCATGGAAAAGTGGCATATCAACTGGAGCTTCCACCGAACCTTTCTCAGGTTCACGATGTGTTCCACGTGTCACAACTCCGCCGCTGCTTCAAGGACCCAATCCGAGCAGTGGATCATGAAGTGCTCGAATTGCAACAGGACCTCTCCTATAAAGAGCATCCGGTCCGCATTCTCGACCAAGCTGAACGCCGCACACGTCAGAAGGCAATCAAGTTCCTCAAAGTCCAGTGGTCGCATCACTCTGAAGATGAAGCCACTTGGGAACGCGAGGATCGCTTGCGTGAAGAATACCCCGCACTGTTTCCTTCTACCTCCTAAATCTCGGGACGAGATTTCTTGTAGTGGAGGAGAATTGTAACGCCCGGATAATTATGTTACAGTGAACCTCTGCTAATGATGCCATGTCAGCTCGAATACTGTTGCTAATCTCGCGTTAGTTCGAAACCGATTCGAATTCAAATTTGAATTTTTGTCAAACATCAAAAAATTTCAAACATTAAAACTAAAATGTTCTAGAGGTGGCAAATAATGCATAGGTAATTATGGTGAAGAAACCACACCTTTATAAAATGTTTAAATACTCTAAAATGAATAAAACAGTAGCAATAATAATTATTTAAATACTTTTAAAATGATGAACAATTTCAGAACTATTTTATTTCAGTGTTAAGTTGGTTGTGGCTGTGGCATAATTTGTAAACATCTATTTAGTTGCCACTTTAGTATTTTGCTAAAACTGAAAAAATAAAAATAAAAGGAAACTAAAAGGAAATGAAATAAGTAAATAGAAAAAGGCAAACAAAAAAAATATAAAAGGAGAAGAGAGAAACCCCCTGGCCAACTAGGCAGATGGCCCAGCCGGCCAGCCCAGCTGGCCCAGCCGCCCCCCCTCACTCCCCACCCGACCGAAACCCTAGCCCTAACCGCTCCTACTCCCCCCACTCGCTCGCCTCTCCCTCTCCCCATCACCTCTCGATCCCATCTGGATCGGGGAGGGGAATCGGTCCCCGTCGCCCTCGCCCGAGGCCACCGCGCCGCTCGACGCCACATCGCCGCCGCCTGAAGGATCGCCGTCGCCCGGAGCCGAGAACCGTCGCCGCCTCGCCTCCTCGTCCTCCTCCCCGCGGGTCACCCTCGAGCCTCGCCGCCCTCTTCCCATGAATGTACGGTGAGGCCTTCCCCCGGCCTCTCCTCCTCCCTCCCTCGCACGCCACAGCGCCGTCCGCGTCCGCCGCCGCTCGCTGCTCTGGCCGGCCCGTGTTGGCCTCGCCCCCTTGCGCGCAAGCCGCCCGCGCCCAGCTCCGGCCACTGCCGTGCCCCTGCAGCCTGCTCGGGACTACGCCGAGCGCGCCCTGCACGCGCCTGTGCATGCCCACCCGCGCCAGCCATCGCCCGCGTCGCCCTGGGCCTCGCCCTGCTCCGCCCCGCGTCGCTTCCCCCCTGCAGCGAGACCGCGCGCCTGCGCCGATCTGTCGCTGCTCGCCGCTCCGCCGCGCCGCCACTGCCTACAGCTGCTGCTGCCCCGCGGCCGCGCGCCATCGCCGTCCCGTCACCTCCTCCTCAAACCGCGCCGGCGCCCAGTCGGGTGCGCCCGTGCCGGCCACGCCCGCAGCGCCCATTCGGGCTACGCCCGACGCCCGTAAACCGCACGCCCGATAAGGCCCCGGCCTATGATAGGAGGGCCCCACGCCCCTGGAAGATTTAAAAAAATAATAAAAAAATGAAAATTTATTAATTAATTAAGTAAGTAAATTAATTAACCTAATTAATTGTAATTAATAAACCTAATCATTTTGTTAGACTAATTAAACCTGATTAGTTGGTCTTAGTCTATGACATGCGGGACCCACTGTCAGTTTGACCCAGTCAACTGTATAGTTGACTGCTGACGTCATGCTGATGTCATAAATGTATTTTTGAATTAAATTAATAATAATAATTTAAAAATTGTTTAAATCTTTAAAAATAAATATAAAATAAACCATAGCTCGGATAAAAATACTTTGTACAAGAAAGTTGCTCAGAACGACGAGACGAATCTAAATACGCAGTCCGTTCATTCACCACACGTCCCTAGCATAGCGAACATGCAACAATCCACCTCCGGTCCGTCTGTCCGAAAACATCAAACACCGGGAATACTTTCCCGGATGTTTCCCCCTTCACTGGTATCACCTATCACCGCGTTAGGGCACACCTAGCACCGTTATATGTCATGTCATGCATCGTTATGCATTAGTTTGCATTATATTTATTGTTTCTCCCCCCTCTTCTCTCTGGTAGACTCCGAGACTGCCGGCGACCCCCAGTACGGCTACAGTGTTGATGACCCGTCCTTATCTGCCGAGCTTCCAGGCAAGCCCCCCCTTGATCAACCCGATATCGCCTATTCCTTCTCTCTACTGCTTGCATTAGAGTAGTGTAGCATGTTACTGCTTTCGGTTAATCCTATTCTGTTGCATAGCCTATCTTTGCTACTACTGTTGATACCTTTACCTGCAATCCTAAATGCTTAGTATAGGTTGCTAGAATTACATCAGTGGCCCTACACTCTTGTCCGTCTGCCATGCTATACTACTGGGTCGTGATCACTTCGGGAGGTGATCACGGGTTTATATTATATACTATTACATAATTATGTTTCTGTTCGGAGATGGGGGCTGAAGGGGCAGGTGGTTCCATCCAGGTAGAGGTGGGCCTAGGTTCCCGACGGCCCCCGAGTGTTACTTTGTGGTGGAGCGACAGGGCAGGTTGTGACCACCTAGGAGACAGGTGGACCTGGTCCCTGGTCGACGTCCGTGGTTACTTCAAAATAACACGCTTAACGAGATTGGGTATTTGATCTAAGTCTGGCTACGAGCCTTTACGCACTAACCACCACGCGGGAACAGTTATGGGTACTCGACGTCGTGGTATCAGCCGAAGCCTCCTAGACGTCAGCGACTGAGCGGCGCGTGCCGGGTTGGACCGCGTAACGCAACTTCCTTTGTAATGGAGGTTGCTAGGTCTGCTCACCGGAAGCCCACGCAACGTGCAGGTGTGCAATGGGCGATGGGCCCAGACCCCTGCGTGCATAGGATTTAGACCGGTGTGCTGACCTCTCTGTTAGGCCTAGGTAGGGCTACGACGTGTTGATCTTCCGAGGCCGGGCATGACCCAGGAAAGTGTGTCCGTCCAGAGGGATCGAGCGTGTTGGGTAATGTGGTGCACCCCTGCAGGGAAGTTTATCTATTCGAATAGCCGTGTCCCTCGGTAAAAAGACGACCCGGAGTTGTACCTCGACCTTATGACAACTAGAACTGGATACTTAATGAAACACACCCTTTCAAGTGCCAGATACAACCCGGTGATTGCTCTCTCACAGGGCGACGAGGAGAGGATCGCCGGGTAGGTTTATGCTATACGATGATACTTGGTGAACTTACCAGCTACTCTCTTCTATATGCTTCAAGATGGAGGCTGCCAGAAGCGTAGTCTTTGATAGGACTAGCTATCCCCCTCTTATTCTGGCATTCTGTAGTTCAGTCCACAGATACTACCCATTTCATTGATACCATTGCATATGTAGTGTAGATCCTTGCTTGCGAGTAATTTGGATGAGTACTCACGGTTGCCTTGCTCCCTCTTTTCCCCCTTTTCCCATTCTTCTTGGACGTCGCAACCAGATTGTGGAGCCCAGGAGCCAGACGCCACCTTCGAGGACCCCTACTACACCGAGGGTGCCTACTACTACGTGCAGGCCACCGACGACGACCAGGAGTAGTTTAGGAGGATCCCAGGCAGGAGGCCTGCGCCTCTTCGATCTGTATCCCAGTTTGTGCTAGCCATCTTATGGCACCTTGTTTACCTTTATGTCTGTACTCAGATATTGTTGCTTCCGCTGACTCGTCTATGATCGAGCACTTGTATTCGAGCCCTCGAGGCCCCTGGCTTGTACTATGTTGCTTGTATGACTTATTTATTTCTTAGAGTTGTGTTGTGATATCTTCCCGTGAGTCCCTGATCTTGATCGTACACGTTTGCGTGTATGATTAGTGTACGATTGAATCGGGGGCGTTACAGCTTATCCCTTGGGTACCAAGATGTTCGTATGAGGAAATCTTTTATGTGACGGCACCTTACTAGTTTTTCGTCTGCGCCCCTGCTCTGTTCCGAGCCTGCTCACAGAAATGGGTGGCTACTTAAAAGACTACCAAGGAAAAACCGTCGGGACGTATCCTCGCCAAGATAACTACTAAGGGCCCGACCCTTACAACAATCGCGGCAGCATGATACCGGCAGGCAACCAAAATACGCACAAAGACTAATCGTATGAACACCAACGGGAGAACTCAAAATGGATAAGACATGCAGTTAAGAACAAGTAAAGACATCAGTTCCGCACAGGCATAAGCAATGCGATGTCTAAATACAGGACATGCATTATGTTTTGTTACAGGAGAGAGTGATGGCAAGAATAATTCAAGGCCGTGCCTGGCAACCTCGCGGAGCAGTGGGGATGGCAAGGACCTTGTCGGTGTAGGGGGCGGCCTTCTCCTCGGCAGCAGAAATGTCTGCGCCCTCCGGCAGCTTCCTGAAACCATCGGCAAGGTCGAGGTCCGGATGGCGAAAGGCGATGTTGCTCAGGACCATGAGGAGGGCGTTGGGGGCAAGCTTCCGGGATTCACTCGCGAAGCGACCGGCCCATCCTTCTTCGTGTGCCTTCAGCTTTTCGATCAACTCGTTGAAGAAGAGCCCTAGCTTGACGCTGGGGACCTCATGCATACTGGCCGAGAAGACTGGCCCTTCCATGCCCATCGCTGCAGTTTGGGCAGTGAGACGCTCGGCAACGTCGGTCAAACTCTTGATCCAGAGGTTGACCTGCTCGGTGTGGTTCACCAGTTTGTCCTCTGTGTCTTTTCGGAGGAGCCTCGCGGTATCCAGGTCCTTCACCAGCTGCTTCTCATGAGCCCCACTAGACTCGGCCGAGCTCTCCAGGGTGCCAATCCTGGCCTTCAAATCTTCAATGGTGCCGTTGGTGGTCTCAAGGTCTTAACTCTTGGAGGAGATCTGTGATTGCACCTCCTTCACAAGAATCTCTGCCTTCCGTGCCTCCTCCTTGAGGGTCATGACTTCCTTGATGCTCCCGACAAGCTCTTCTGTCAGCTTGGCCACCTGTTGGTTGAGATCGGTCTTGGCCGTGGATGCAGCAGCGAGGTCGTCAGCAACCTTCTTCAGTTGGACAACGGAGTCAGCAGTGAGGGCATCCAGGGTTGCCTTATGCCTGTCCTCCTGCTCCTTGGTACGCTGCTGTACAAGGGCTTCCAATTCATCGTCCTTGGCACGGTGGGTGGCCTCGAGTTTCTCTTCCCGGGAAGAGATATCCTTCTCCTTGGCATCTAAGAGCGTCGTGCGCTCTGCCAAGCGAGCCTCCCGGGCGATGACATCCTCCCTTGCCATGGAAATCGCCTCCTGCTGCCTCATAAGGACCTAGAACTGCTTGCCGTGCCAATCGCGCAGCTCGCTACCCTTGTCCCTCAGCTTTTGGTCCACCTTGTTGGCGGACTTGCGCTGCTCCTTGAGCACCTGCCATTTCTGGCTGTGCCGACTCTGCATCTCCTTAATACCTGCCGCCATGGACTCCAGGAAAGACAAGTCCATGGCGACGGTGACAGAGTCGTCTGCCTCTTCAACCACTTGGTACAGCGATGCCAAGATGTGCTGAATCTCTCCGTCGAGTTCCGCGCTCGTCGCCACTAATGAACCGGGGGCTCCGAGCCCAGGCTGCGCAAGCACCAACGCCAATTGCCTCGAAACTGGCGGCGGGGCCCCTGCCGAGGAGCCAAATGAAGGAAGGGGGTCCATTGTTTGAAGGGGGATTTTCTCTTCAACCAAAACCCTCGACCCTGGCGCGTTGCCGGGGGTTTTCTCCGATTCCTTCAAGAGCTCCTGGATACCCTCGGCAACATGTTCCTACCCCTCCGCGGCAGCGATCTTGGCGGCTTCCTTCGCAACATCTTTCCCTATGCTGGCCACCTCTTCCAGCAGTTCAGGCTCTTCGATCAGGGGGGCTGCAAGCAAAGCCAACAAGCGATAATAAAGGTGCAGAATCATTGGCAAGCCGGGGCCATGGGGCGAAATGCAAAAGCTGCAGAAAGCAAAAGAGCAATTGAATTACCTGGAGATGCTTGCCGTGGGGGAGCTTCGGTTTCCCCGGCAACGTCGATTACTGGGCCATGGCCACCGTCCCCTCCCTCAGTAACCACGGCGTCGTCCTGAGCGGACCCTTCCATGGAAACCCTTGTTGGAGATTCCTCGACTTGATCGGCGGGCAGGGTAGGCCCCTCCTGGAAGGGCTCGCCCTGGATGGTTTCCTTCCCTCCTCCGGTCGAGGAAGCAGGGCACCCTTCTCCATCATTTTTGGTGGGAGGGGCCAATCTTGTGCTTTCAGGCCGGGGGCTGAGCTGGGGGCTTGCTGCCGGGTCGTTCGTACCGCTTCCCGCCAGGCCCACACCTTCTGCGGTCTTCGGCGGCTCCGGGTGCTTGAGCCGTTTGGTTCGGTGGATGAGGGTCTCGCCTTCCTCCTCCTCCTCCCTAGCAAAGACAGCAAGCAAGATCAATCAGCAAACAGGCGAATGCACAGAAACTGCAACAAGGAAGGGAGAGTGTTCTTCCTTACTCTTCATCAATAAGCATGGAGCTTAGCTTGAACTCCATGGGCGGTGAGGGCGCTTTGCTCCTCTTCAGGGTCGAAGGGACAGAGCTCCCCGTCAACTTCGAGCCCTGCTGAGGCGCAGGGGGCTCCGACGAAGACGAGATATGCGAGGAGCTCGAGCCTGACTGGGAGCTGGAATCGACTCCTGTGGCTGCCAATTGCTTGGCAGGAGGGGTCTTGGCCCCGGAAAGGCAAGAGGACTGCCGGCGCACCGTGTCCGGCTTGCTACCCTTGGAGGTAGTCTTCTTTACCTTCTTGACGGCAGGCACAGGATCGGGAACCGCTGCCCCCCGGCTAGCCACCCACCTACAAGGGCGCCGCTCCAAGATTGGCACGGGGGCTTGAGGGCCTGCCGCGAGCCACTCCTCCCCAGGCTGCTCCGCCTCCTCAGCTCTGTCCTCTTCCTGGGCCTCTGCTGCTGCGGCATATAAGGCCTCGATCCCGGCAGGCTCGTCCCCGGCAGGCTCGCCTCTGGAAGGATCGTCCCCAGCAGCCTCCTCTGCGGCATGCGCTTCACTTCTGCCGTGGGAGGAGCCTTCGTCCTCAGCCTCCTCCTCCTCTTCCTCTGTTTTCCCGGCCTTCGCCTTTGCGGTGGCCCGGAGTGCCTTGTCCTCCTCGATCCGCCTCTTGATGAATGCCTCCTCCACCTTGGAGGTGCGCTTGAACATATTGGTCTCCACCCTGGTATCCCTTTCCACCAGGCTGGAGGTCAACATAAGCTCTTCGTTAAGCTCGAGCAACTGCCAGTCACCCGCAACCCCATGAGCGTTGCAATCTGGCATCCATTTCAGAATCTGGTCCCGGGCGGAATTGATGTTCAGCGGGATGACATTTACCGGCAACCTGAACGGCCCAAGGCCGCCGAACAGTTGTTCGCACAGCCAAGCATGGCCGTAAACTGAAAATTGTTAGTTAGGCCGGGGTACAATCTCATCCTATACCCAGCTTCTCCGTACTGTCAGGCAAACCTGTCCCTCTTCTGCAGTGGCGTGATGCGACGTCGGAGAAAGTAGGCCCCCACATGACCGATGGTCAGCCCGGCAGCCTTTAGACGGGTAATCCTGTTTATTGCCGGGCGGAGCCTGTCATCAGTAAGGCCAAACTCCCTCCAGTCGTTGCCACGCACAACGCACTCTGTCCGCGCCTTGCAGAAATATGTGCCCTCCTTGTCCCGGATCCAGCACCAGTCTGCCTCCACTCCTCCCATCTGCCGCGCTGCTGCCCGGGGAGGTAATCCCAGTTTTCCCTCTCCACCCAAGGCATCCATCTTATGTTCCCAGAATGGTGGGTTTTGTTCTCCACCCGCGGGATGAAATAGTGCCTGAATATGTCTACATTGGGAGCGACTCCAACAAAATTCTCGCACAAATGGGCGAAAGTCGCCATGCACGCCAATGCATTCGGCGTGAAGTCCAGAAGGTGGAATCCATAGATCATCATCATCGCTTCAAAGAAATCCGAAAACGGAGGACAGAGGCCGCAGATGAAGTATGTGCAAAAGAATCGATACAAATCCGGCAGGTCCTCTTTCCCCTCCGCCAGAACCTTGGATGCACCATGCCCCTTTGGAACATCCCTTCCCCACAGATACCCATACCTTGCTTCCAAAACATCACCATCCAGATTCGATGGGAAGAAGACCACGTCTCCCCTTCGCTTTTTGTCCAGCTCTGCCACTCTCTTCTTGCTCCCCTCCGCGGCCACCTCCTTCACGGCGGTCGTCCGCTTCCACTTGGGAGTGGCAGCCTTCTTCCCCATCTTCTCAAGCTACGGCGGGGAATGGGGGAAGGAAATTGGATGGGGATCGGAAGCAAATGTGGGCGAGGAAGGAGAGCAGTTGCTTGTCTTGCGGAAGAAGATGGTGGAGGGGGCGAGGCGGACGATGAATGAGCAATGCCCCTTCGCGTTTTTCTCTTTTAAGGGAAAAAAGACATGGGGAAGGGCGCGAATCTTCAGAAAGTTACCGTTTTACATTAATTGCTACAGTCCCACGCCCCCACTACCCACGGTAATTACGCAAAGTGGACGTTGGATTGACTGGTCATCATGACGAACCACTGCACGCGCAACATTCTCTCGACACTTGTCCGTGCAATGTTTGGGCCTAACCCAACGTGCCCAGCGACATGTCTGGCTCAGGCCCGGGGGCTTTTGTCGGGGTACACAAATAGGTGTGTATGTTTTCCCCTGACTTGTGCACGGACAGCAACCCTCCGGCCTGGCAACACTCAGCATCCAAGACCAAGACCAACCAAAAGAGTAAGATATCACTAAGGAATGACCTCCCTTGCCGGGCAGGCGAGCCCTGCGAGGTCGAGGTTGCCCCGAAGACAACTCTCAAGATTGCCCCGACAGGCTTGCCGGGGACGCCGAGGACGGATTACCCCACCAAGGCTCCACCGCTCCATCTCACAACAACGCAAGTCACCGATCGGTGCGGTGTCGAGCCCCCAAGTGACTAAGTGGCCGTTATTTGGCACGTGGCAGCCACTTCCAGAAGGAATCACCTCCAAATGACACCCGTCCAGGGACGTGTCACGCAGGAAGGCGAGAAGGTGGCCGAACGGCACGGCAAGGCTTGCCGGACTACGCTACGATGTGACACTAAGCGGTGCATTTAATGCGCTTTGTCCTGTCTACAGAGTTAGGTATGATAGCACTGTTTGCTATCTAATCACTACGCAATGCCTGATTTGCCATTGTGGTGACCCCTTGATCTATAAAAGGAGGGCCATGTCAACCTTAGAAAGGATTCGGACCCTTGTACACTCATATGCACGTAGCTGCTCTCGCCCCGAGGCAACCTTGCCGGGCTAGAGCGCTGCGTCTCCACCACGGTCCTCTCATCAATCCACCAAAGCAGGAGTAGGGTTTTACGCCTTGCGGCGGCCCGAATATGGGGGAAAAACTGCCCGTGAGATCGCTGTCGTGCTGCTCCGCGCCCTTCGCTCTTTGTGCATTGCATCCTTCCCCCCTCCCCCCGAACCACAAGGGGCTGATGGCCCCATAGGTGGTC
Source organism: Thinopyrum elongatum (assembly GCA_011799875.1). NCBI lineage: Eukaryota > Viridiplantae > Streptophyta > Magnoliopsida > Poales > Poaceae > Thinopyrum > Thinopyrum elongatum. Next base: position 375,917,334 of record CM022303.1, on the reverse strand, counting down.
GTGTTTTCCCACGACATTATTATTACTGCTAACCTTTCAGAACATGAAGAAGAAAGATTATTGAAAATTCTAAGGAAGCACCGTGCTGCTATTGGATATACTCTTGATGATCTTAAGGGATTAGTCCCACTCTCTGTCAGCGCAAGATTAATATGGAACCTGATGCTAAACCCGTTGTTGATCATCAACGATGTTTGAATCCCAAGATGAAAGAAGTGGTAAGAACTGAAATATTAAAACTTCTGGAAGCAAGTATAATCTATCCCATAGCTGATAGCAGATGGGTAAGTCCCGTTCATTGTGTCCCTAAGAAGGGAGGTATTACCATTGTTCCTAATGATAAAAATGAACTTATTCCACAAAGAATTGTTACTGGTTATAGAATGGTAATCGATTTTAGAAAATTAAATAAAGCAACTAGAAAAGACCATTACCCTTTGCCTTTTATTGATCAAATGTTAGAAAGACTATCCAAGCACACACACTTTTGTTTTCTTGATGGATATTCTGGTTTTCTCAAATACCTGTTTCACAACCTGATCAAGAGAAAACCACCTTTACTTGCCCATTTGGAACTTATACTTATAGATGTATGCCTTTTGGTTTATGTAATGCACCTGCTACCTTTCAAAGATGTATGACTGCTATATTCTCTAATTTTTGTGAAAAGATTGTTGAGGTTTTCAGGGATGATTGTTCTGTTTATGGAACTTCTTTTGATGATTGCTTAAGCAACCTTGATCGTGTTTTGCAGAGATGTGAGCAAACTAATATTGTCTTGAATTGGGAGAAGTGCCACTTTATGGTTAATGAAGGTATTGTCTTGGGGCATAAAATTTCTGAACGAGGTATTGAGGTGGACCAAGCTAAAGTTGATGCAATTGAGAAAATGACATGTCCTAAAGATATTAAAGGTATTCATAGTTTCCTCGGTCATGCTGGTTTCTATAGGAGGTTTAATAAAGACTTCTCTAAAAATTTTAGGCCTCTTACAAATCTTTTACAAAAGGATGTTCCATTTGTTTTTGATGATGACTATGTAGAAGCCTTTGAAACATTTAAGAAAGCCTTAACTTCTGCACTTATTGTTCAACCACCTGATTGGAACTTGCCTTTTGAAATTATGTGTGATGCTAGTGATTATGTTGTTGGTGTTGTTCTAGGACAAAGAGTTGATAAGAAATTAAATTTTATTCATTATGCTTGCAAAACTCTACACAGTGCCCAAAGAAATTATGCTACTACTGAAAAAGAATTTTTACCAGATGTGTTCGCTTGTGACAAATTTAGATCTTACATTGTTGATTCCAAAGTAATTGTTCACACCGATCATGCTACTATTAAATATCTTATGGAAAAGAAAGATGCTAAACCTAGACTCATTAGGTGGGATCTCTTACTACAAGAATGTGATTTACAAATTACTGATAGAAAAGGAGTTGAGAACCCCGTAGTTGATAACTTATCTAGGTTAGATAATATTCTTGATGACCCACTACCTATTGATGATAGCTTTCCTGATGAACAACTAGCTACAATAAATGTTTCTCATAATACTCCTTGGTATGCTTAGTATGCTAATTATATTGTTGCTAAATACATACCACCTAGTTTCACATACCAACAAAAGATAAAAATTCTTATATGATTTAAGACATTACTTTTTGGACGACACACATCTTTATAAAGGAGTAGATGGTATTATTAGACGTTGTGTACCTGAGCATGAACAGGAACAAATCCTATGGAAATGTCACTCCAAAGCTTATGGAGGGCATGATGCGGGAGATAGAACTGCTCATAAGGTATTGCAATCCGGTTTTTATTGGCCCACTCTCTTCAAGGATGTATGTAAGTTTGTTTTATCTTGTGATGAATGTCAAAGAATTGGTAATATCGATAAGCGTCAAGAAATGCCTATGAATTATTCACTTGCTCTTGAACCATTTGATGTTTGGGGTTTTGATTATATGGGACCTTTTCCTTCCTCTAATGGGTATACACATATTTTGGTTGCTGTTGATTATGTTACTAAGTGGGTAGAAGCTATTCCAACCAGTAGTGCTGATCATAACACTTCCATTAAAATGCTTAAAGAAGTTATTTTCCCAAGGTTTGGAGTCCCTAGATATTTAATGACTGATGGTGGTTCACACTTTATTCATGGTGCTTTCCGTAAAAATGCTTGCTAAATATGATGTTAACCATAGAATTGCATCACGCTATCATCCTCAATCTAGTGGTCAAGTTGAACTTAGCAATAGAGAAATAAAACTAATATTACAGAAAACTGTTAATAGGTCCCGAAAGAATTGGTCTAAGAAATTGGATGATGCACTTTGGGCCTACAGAACAACATACAAAAATCCTATGGGTATGTCTCCTTATAAAATGGTTTATGGAAAAGCTTGTCATTTGCCTCTAGAGTTAGAACATAAAGCTTATTGGGCAATTAAATAAGTCAACTATGATTTCAAAATTGCCGGTGAAAAGAGGTTATTTAATATTAGCTCACTAGATGAATGGAGAACCCAAGCCTATGGAAATGCCAAATTATTTAAAGAAAAAGTTAAAAGATGGCATGACAAAAGAAACCAAAAGCGGGAATTCAAAGTTGGAGAATATGTTCTTTTGTACAACTCTCATTTTAGATTCTTTGCAGGAAAACTTCTCTCTAAATGGGAAGGACCATATATTATCGAAGAGGTTTATCGCTCCCGAGCTATCAAAATAAATAATGCCGAAGGTACTAATCCGAAGGTGGTCAATGGGCAAAGAATTAAACACTATATCTGAGGTACGCCTATTAATGTTGAAAGTAATATTATTCAAACTATGACACCGGAGGAACACATAAAAGAAACCTTCCGGAACACTCCAGAATCGTGAAAAAAGAGGAGGTACGTGATACGGTAAGTAAACGGACTCTGAAAAATTTGCAAAAATATTTTCTGTCAGTTTTGGAATATTACAAAAATAGGAAAATAAGAAATAACCAAGAAGGCAACCGAGGAGGGCACGAGACACCAGGGCGCGCCTGGGCCCCTTGGCGCACCCAGGTAGCTTGTGCCCACCTCGGGAACCTTTCCGACTCCATTTTCTTCCCGTTTACTTGTTTCCCAAGATAAAAAATCTTTATATACCCCCCGAACGTATTTACCACCGTATCATGGAGAAATCTTCTGTTCTTCTTTCTCTCTGTTTTCTGACAGATCTAGATCGCCATGGCCACTTCGAGCTCCTCCAAGGACAAGTTCTTCGAGAATGTAATCAACGCGCATTTGCAGGAGGTGATGTGGCACCCTCAAGCCATTGAGATGCGTGTGGGGGTGCTCCACATCCGGGTCGTCCTGGGGCCCAAGAGGACAAGAACCATGGAGGCTAGGCTCAAAGCTATGGAGCAAGAGGTCTTCAAGTGCAAGGGGATGGTGGAACATGGACTCAATGCTAATCACCTCATGATTACAGATTTTATCCGTGATCTCAAGGTGGATGGCCGGTCCATGAAGGACGTCGTCTTCACCCTCAACGAGCAAATCAACTTTCTGCAAAGCCAAGTCTATGATACCCAAAACCAAGTCTTTGAATATGAGGTAAGGTTTAAAGGTATGAGTTTGGCTGCCAGTTGCAGGACTCCCGAGACTCGTTCTTCCTCTTATGATGGTGAGCCACTACCATGGAAACCGGAGGATAAGATCGCTACTACTTCATCACCACCACCTCCTTCTTCATCACCAAAGGAGACTTGAGTTCATGGTATGGACACTCCCCTTGGCTTGTGCCAAGCTTGGGGGAGGTGTCCCAGTATCGTATCACCACCACTATCTTTGCTTTTATTTATCTTAGTTTGATCTTTAGTTATCCTATGATTTAGTTGAATAAAAGTTTAGTTCGATCCTTTCTTTTTGAGTGCTTGTTTAGTGATCTACCTATCTATGTAATCATGTGCGAGATATATAATAAAGAGTAGTTTGAGTTTTGTTTCTTTACTCTTTTGTTCCAATAAAAAGAAAGGAAAATAAATGAAAAGATCATATGTTAATCTTATGGTAAGTAATGACATCACATAAGGAAAAGTATAAGTGGTAAAATTTATTAGAGATTGACAAACATAGCATTGGTCAATGATGCAATTCATGAATGAATTAATAAGGGAAGAGAAGATCCACATGCAAATACACTATCTTGGACATCTTTTATGATTGTGAGCCCCCATTAAATATTTTGTGTCAAAATTGTTGACGTTGGACAAGGAAGACAACGCAATTATTTATGTTTGTTCATATTCACATAGAAGTTATATTGTCATAGATCCTTCAACATGTGGGCCTTGCTCAATATCTTTGCTAGCCAAACACTCCGCACTAAGTAGAGATACTACTTGTGCATCCAAAAACCCTTAACCCAAAATCTTTTTGAGAGTCCACCATACCTACCTATGGATTGAGTAAGATCCTTCAAGTAAGTTGTCATCGGTGCAATAAGGCAATAAAAATTGCTTCTAAAAAGTGTTGGATCGTTTAGTGTAAGAGAAAATTGAGCATTGTGCGAACTTATGATGGCAAAGTAATAAAAGCGATTGACTGCATAATAAAGGTTGCTATCATAAGGGGCAATATAACGTGACGTTCTTTTGCATTAAGGTATTTGGCATACAAACAAATAAGCGCATGACAACCTATGCTTCCCTCTGCGAAGGGCCTATCTTTTACCTTTATGCATTTACTTTTATGTAAGAGTCAAAGTATTCTCCCCTATTCCTTTTTATTTTCTCTTTTTGCAAGCATCATGTGGTGGGGAAAGATCTAGCCACATATATCCAGTTGGATGTGAGTGGGCATGAGTTATTATTGTTGACATCACCCTTGAGGTGAATACGTTGGGAGGTGAAACTGTAAGCCCCTATCTTTCTATGTGTCTGGTTGAAACTTTTTGTTCATGGGTATGCTGTGACTGCTAGTAACCATAGAAGATTAAATGATGGTTGAGTATGTCGACTTGCCTAAAGGCTCCGATATGTGACCCTTCCTGAAAATATGATGAATTGTAGTGGCAAAGTTGACTGAGAACATAGTTTATTGGTTTTCAATAAGGTTTATGCTTTATACTTCAATGTTGTGATGAATTGTTACTTGTTCATGAGAAGTTATATGATAAAAGTTGTTTCATAAAGTTTTATGCTAAAGTTCCTTGCTGTTATAATAATATGCATGATGCATCTATGTCCGTATTTTGTTTTTATCGACACCTCTCTCTCTCTCTCTAAGCATTTGGGCATGTTTTTCGATTTCGGTTTTTTGCTTGAGGACAAGCGAGGTCTAAGCTTGGGGGAGTTGATACTTCCATTTTGCATCATGTTTTCCTACTATTATTTATAATGTTTTTATGCATAATAATGCTTTTTGGAGTAATTCTAATGCCTTTTCTCTCATAATATGCAAGGTTTACCCAAAGAGGGAGAATACCGGCAGCTAGAATTCTGGACCTGAAAAACCTACGTCAGAGTTACCTATTCTGCACATCTCCAAATGAGCTGAAAATTTACAGAGAATTATTTTGCAATATATAAAAAATACTGGAGCAAATAACTACCGGAGGAGGCCCACCAGGTGGGCATAACCCACCTGGGTGCGCCAGGCCCCCCAAGCGCGCCCTGGTGGGTTGTGCCCTCCTCGGCCCACCTCTGATGCCCATCTTCTGGTATATAGGTCATTTTGACCTAGAAAAAATCAGAGGGGGACTTTCGGGATGAAGCGCCGCCGTCTCGAGGCGGAACTTGGACAGGAGCACTTTTGCCCTCCGGCGGAGCGATTCCGCCGGGGGAACTTCCCTCCTGGAGGGGGAAATCATCGCCATCGTCATCACCAACAACTCTCCCATATTTGGGAGGGCCAACTCCATCAACATCTTCAACAACACCATCTCCTCTCAAACCCTAGTTCATCTCTTGTGTTCAATCTTTGTACCGGAACCTTAGATTGGTACTTGTGGGTGACTAGTAGTGTTGATTACATCTTGTAGTTGATTACTATATGGTTTATTTGGTGGAAGATTATATGTTCAGATCCATTATGCTATTTAATACCCCTCTGATCTTGAGCATGATTATCATTTGTGAGTAGTTACTTTTGTTCTTGAGGTCACGGGAGAAGTCATGTTGCAAGTAATCATGTGAACTTGCTATGAGTTCGATATTTTGATGATATCTATGTTGTGATTCCCTTAGTGGTGTCATGTGAACATCGACTATGTGGCACTTCACCATATTTGGGCCTAAGGGAATGCATTGTGGAGTAGTTATTAGATGATGGGTTGCAAGAGTGACAGAAGCTTAAACCCTAGTTTATGCGCTACTTCGTAAGGGACCGATTTGGATCCAAAAGATTAATGCTATGGTTAGATTCTATCTTAATACTTTTCTCGTAGTTGCGGATGCTTGCGAGGGGGTTAATCATAAGTAGGAAGTTTGTTCAAGTAAGAACAGCACCTAAGCACCGGTCCACCCACATATCAAATTATCAAAGTAGTGAACACGAATCAAACCAAAATGATGAAAGTGATATGATGAAATTCCCATGTACCCTCAAGAACGCTTTGCTTATCATAAGAGACCGTCTTGTCCTGTCCTTTGTCACAAAAGGATTGGGCTACCTTCCTGCATATTATTTACCGTTACCGTTACTTGCTCGTTACAAATTATATTGCTATCAAACTACCTGTTACCGACTATTTCAGTGCTTGCAGAAATTACCTTGCTGAAAACCACTTGTAATTTCCTTCTGCTCCTCGTTGGGTTTGGCACTCTTACTTAGCAAAAGGACTACGATTGATCCCCTATACTTGTGGGTCATCAAGGCTCTTTTCTGGCGCTGTTGCCGGGGAGTGAAGCGCTCTTGGTAAGTGGAAATTGGTAAGGAAAAATTATTACTACATGCTGAAATTTATTGTCACTTATTACTATGGAGAACCATCCTTTGAGGGGATTGTTCGGGGTATCTTCACCTCGACCGGAACCACAATTAGTTACCCCTCAACCTACTATACCTACTGAAAATATTGGTTATAAAATTCCTTCGGGTATGATAGAACAACTGCTAGCTAATCCTTATGCAGGAGATGGAACTGAACTTCCTGATATGCATTTGATATATGTGGATGAAATTTGTGGATTATTTAAGCTTGCAGGTTTATCTGGAGATGAAGCTAAGAAGAAGGTTTTCCCTTTATCTTTGAAGGGAAAAGCAATGACATGGTATAGGCCATGTGATGATATTGGATCTTGGAACTGGAATCGATTGAAATTGGAATTTCACCAAAACTTTTATCCTATGCATCTAGTACATCATGATCGGAATTATATATATAATTTTGGCCTCATGAAGGATAAAGTATCGCTCTAGCTTGGAGGAGGCTTAAGTCAATGTTATGTTCATGCCCCAATCATGAGCTCTATAGAGAAATTATCATTTAGAATTTTTATGCTCGGCTTTCTCATGATGATCAATCCATGCTCGATACTTCTTGTACTAGTTCTTTTATGAAGAAGACTATTGAATTCAGGTGGGATCTTTTAGAAAGAATTAAACACAACTCTGAAGATTGGGAACTCGATGAAGGTAAAGAGTCAGGTATTAAGCTTGAGTTTGATTGTGTTAAATCTTTTATGAATACCGATGCTTTTCACAGTTTAGCACTAAATATGGACTTGACTCTGAGATAGTAGCCTCTTTTTGGGAATCTTTTGCTACTCATGTTGATCTCCCTAAGGAGAAGTGGTTTAAATATCATCCCCCAATTAAATAAGAAATGAAAGAACCAGTCATAGTTAAAGATGAAACTATTATTTACAATGTTGACCCAGTTGTACCTACTGCTTATATTGAAAAACCACCTTTCCCTGTTAGGATAAAGGAACATGCTAAGGTTTCAACTGTGGTTCGCAAAAGTAATATTAGAGCACCTAAACCTGCTAAAAAAAATTAAAGTAGAACCTAGTGTTGCTATGGTTAAAGATCTTCTGGTAGAAAATATTGATGGGCATGTTATTTACTTATGTGATGAAGCTGCTAGAATTGCTAAACACGATGAAAAAGATAAATATAGACCTGTTGTTGGCATGCCTGTTGTCTCAGTTAAAATAGGAGATCATTGTTATCATGGTTTATGTGACTTAGGTGCTAGCGTGAGTGCTATTCCTTTTACCTTATACCAAGAAATTATGAATGACATAGCACCCGGAGAAATAGAAGACATAGATGTCACTATTAAACTTGATAACAGAGACACCATCACACCACTTGGGATTGTTAGAGATGTTGAAGTCTTGTGTGGGAAAATAAAATACCCTACTGATTTTCTAGTTCTTGGTTCCCCACAAGATGACTTCTGTCCCATTATCTTTGGTAGACCTTTCTTGAACACTGTCAATGCTACTATAGATTGTCATAAACAAACCGTCAGTGTTAGCTTTGGTAATGAGTCTCATGAATTTAATTTTTCCAAGTTTAATAGACAACCTCATAAGAAAGAATTACCTAGTAAGGATGAAATAATGGGTCTTGCTTCTATTGTTGCGCCTCCTACTGATCCACTAGAACAATATTTGTTAGACCATGAAAATGATATGCATATGCATGAAATAAATGAAATAGATAAGATTTTCTTTGAACAATGACCCCTGCTCAAACACAATTTGACTATTGAAACTCTAGGAGGTCCTCCTCCACCTAAAGGTGATCCCGTGTTTGAATTAAAACAATTGCCTGACACTTTGAAATATGCTTATCTTGATCAGAAAAAGATATATCCTGTTATTATTAGTGCTAACCTTTCAGAACATGAAGAAGAAAGATTATTGAAAATTCTAAGGATGCACCGTGCTGCTATTGGATGTACTCTTGATGATATTAAGGGCATTAGTCCCACTCTCTGTCAGCACAAGATTAATATGGAACCTGATGCTAAACCCGTTGTTGATCATCAACGACGTTTGAATCCCAAGATGAAAGAAGTGGTAAGAACTGAAATATTAAAACTTCTAGAAGCAGGTATAATCTATCCCATAGCTGATAGCAGATGGGTATGTCCCATTCATTGTGTCCCTAAGACGGGAGGTATTACCGTTGTTCCTAATGATAAAAATGAACTTATTCCACAAAGAATTGTTACTGGTTATAGAATGGTAATTGATTTTAGAAAATTAAATAAAGCAACTAGAAAAGACCATTACACTTTGCCTTTTATTGATCAAATGTTAGAAAGACTATCCAAGCACACACATTTTTTTTTTCTTTATGGATATTCTGGTTTTTCTCAAATACCTATTTCACAACCTGATCGAGAGAAAACCACCTTTACTTGACCATTTGGAACTTATGCTTATAGATGTATCCCTTTTGGTTTATGTAATGCACCTGCTACCTTTCAGAGATGTATGACTGCTATATTCTCTGATTTTTGTGAAAAGATTGTTGAGGTTTTCATTGATGATTTTTCTATTTATGGAACTTCTTTGGATGATTGCTTAAGCAACCTTGATCGAGTTTTGCAGAGATGTGAACAAACTAATCTTGTCTTGAATTGGGAGAAGTGCCACTTTATGGTTAATGAAGGTATTGTCTTGGGGCATAAAATTTCTGAACGAGGTATTGAGGTGGACCAAGCTAAAGTTGATGCAATTGAGAAAATGCCATGTCCTAAAGATATTAAAGGTATTCGTAGTTTCCTCGGTCATGCTGGTTTCTATAGGAGGTTTATTAAAGACTTCTCTAAAATTTCTAGGCCTCTTACAAATCTTTTACAAAAGGATGTTCCATTTGTTTTTGATGATGACTGTGTAGAAGCCTTTGAAACACTTAAGAAAGCCTTAACTTCTGCACCTATTGTTCAACCACCTGATTGGAACTTGCCTTTTGAAATTATGTGTGATGCTAGTGATTATGCTTTTGGTGCTGCTCTTCGACAAAGAGTTGATAAGAAATTAAATTTTATTCATTATGCTAGCAAAACTCTACACAGTGCCCAAAGAAATTATGCTACTACTAAAAAAAATTTAGCAGTTGTGTTTGCTTGTGAAAAATTCAGATCTTACATTGTTGATTTCAAAGTAATTGTTCACACCGACCATGCTGCTATTAAATATCTTATGGAAAAGAAAGATGCTAAGCCTAGACTGATTAGGTGGGTTCTCTTACTACAAGAATTTGATTTACATATTACTGATAGAAAAGGAGTTGAGAACCCTGTAGCTGATAAGTTATCTAGGTTAGAAAATATCCTTGATGACCCACTACCAATTGATGATAGCTTTCCTGATGAACAATTAGCTGCAATAAATGTTTCTCATAATACTCCTTGGAATGCTGATCATGCTAATTATATTGTTGCTAAATACATACCACCTAGTTTCACATACCAACAAAAGAAGATATTCTTCTATGATTTAAGACATTACTTTTGGGATGACCCACATCTTTATAAAGGAGTAGATGGTATTATTAGACATTGTGTACCTGAGCATGAACAGGAACAAATCCTATGGAAATGTCACTCCGAAGCTTATGGAGGGCATGATGTGGGAGATAGAACTGCTCATAAGGTATTGCAATCCGGTTTTTATTGGCCCACTCTCTTCAAAGATGCCCGTAAGTTTGTTTTATCTTGTGATGAATGTCAAAGAATTGGTAATATCGGTAAGCGTCAAGAAATGCCTATGAATTATTCACTTGCTCTTGAACCATTTGATATTTGGTGTTTTGATTATATGGGACCTTTTCCTTCCTCTAATGGGTATACACATATTTTGGTTGCTGTTGATTATGTTACTAAGTGGGTAGAAGCTATTCCAGCCAGTAGTGTTGATCATAACACTTCCATTAAAATGCTTAAAGAAGTTATTTTCCCGAGGTTTGGAGTCCCTAGATATTTAATGACTGATGGTGGTTCACACTTTATTCATGGTGCTTTCCGTAAAATGCTTGCTAAATATGATGTTAACCATAGAATTGCATCACCCTATCATCCTCAATCTAGTGGTCAAGTTGAACTTAGCAATAGAGAAATAAAACTAATATTACAGAAAACTATTAATAGGTCCCGGAAGAATTGGTCTAAGAAATTGGATAATGCACTTTGGGCCTACAGAACAACATAGAAAAATCCTATGGGTATATCTCCTTATAAAATGGTTTATGGAAATGCTTGTCATTTGCCTCTAGAGTTAGAACATAAAGCTTATTGGGCAATTAAAGAACTCAACTATGATTTCAAACTTGCCGGTGAAAAGAGGTTATTTGATATTAGCTCACTAGATGAATGGAGAATCCAAGCCTATGAAAATGCCAAATTATTTAAAGAAAAAGTTAAAAGATGGCATGACAAAAGAATCCAAAAGCGGGAATTCAAAGTTGGAGAACATGTTCTTTTGTACAACTCTCGTTTTAGATTCTTTGCAGGAAAACTTCTCTCTAAATGGGAAGGACCATATATTATCGAAGAGGTTTATCACTCCAGAGCTATCAAAATAAATAATGCCGAAGGTACTAATCCGAAGGTGGTCAATGGGCAAAGAATTAAACACTATATCTCAGGTACACCTATTAATGTTGAAAGCAATATTATTCAAACCATGACACCGGAGGAACACATAAAAGAAACCTTCCAGAACACTCCAGAATCATGAAAAAGGAGGAGGTACGTGATGCGGTAAGTAAACGGACTCCGAAAAATCTGCAAAAATATTTTCTGTCAGTTTTGAAATATTCCAAAAAATAGGAAAATAAGAAATAACCACGAAGGTAACTGAGAAGGGCACAACCCACCTGGGTGCGCCAGGCCCCCCAGGTTCGACAGTCTTACTTATCGAAAGGACTATGATTAATCCCCTATACTTGTGGTTCATCAAGATGGCATCCCAATGCAAAACTCATGGAATATTGAGCATCTTCGTAAGTTCTACCCGTAAGGCGCGGTTGTCGGGCCCTGCCCCGGCAACCTATTTTGTACAAGCATAGTCCCCGGGACTTGTAACCCTTTGTACAAAGCCAGGCGCAGACCCTGTGTAGAGTTGAATAAAATGAAGCGCTCTTTCACAAAACTTGCATGCATGCATATTTACTTAAGTATGATCTTATCATGATTCTGATAGTTCTTAAGATAACTGACATACAACAAAGAGCCTTATGTTATCCTCTTTCTTTGATGACAATAGCGAATTTTCATCATGGTAGTTCCCGGGGAGGAGGATGAATACAAGGCCATGCGCTGATCCCGACAACCTTTCCTTATCTAAAATGATAAGAAGGACATCAAAAGAAGATGAGTATCCTTTGTTACATTCCATCATTCCATGTTGTACTTTAGTATAAAGGACTTGTGCGTAAGGGAACCTCACCGCCTCTGCCATTCGCGCTCCTATTCTTGACTCGAGTCCACTCGACAAGTTTTAGTTGTAGCTACATATGAGGGGAGGTTGGCGGGGGGCTGGCCTTCGTATGCGCCCATTAACCCATTCTCGAGCTCATCAAATGTGGCTTGTGATGGCAATTGCACCGAAGGACAGCAAGATGTCTTGCTGAAGAATTTTGTTTACTAAGGAGTATTGAAGGCTCGTCCTTCAATGTGTTTAAGTACATACACAAACATCCGGCAAGCTCTTTTTTCCAAGTTTACGTAAGCACACAAGTACAAATCATACAAGTACTAGCATGGACAAAGGATTACATAATTTTGATTAAAATTTGGCAAGTGACTACATCTTTTGATTGGAAAAAAGATAAGTGCCCCATAATGCCTTTCTTGTCCCTCTCCTCCTAGGAGTTGCATCGAGAAGGAAAGAGGGCAAAAGGAGCTCCTGGGCAGAAGCCCAGCCTAACCCCGTCAGGACCAGTGGGACGCAGCCTGACAAGATCGGGAGGGTGACGCCCCGGCAAGGAAGAAGAGGCCAAGGACAGAGAGAGCGGCTAGGCGATGACCTGGTCACCCCCGCCAGGGCCAGAGAAACGCGACAAGGCAGGAGCACCGGCAGGGAAGACGAAGCCGGAGTCCGCGAGGAAGCCTGCCGGGGTCCAGCTGGTGGAAGCGGTGATGTCCAGGCCATGCACCCCTGGCAAATCGCTCTACCGGGGTCCATCTGTAGATGATGGTGCTGCCGACTCCTAGCTGACGGTGATGGTGCGTTCGGCGTTCAGCCGGAGTCCGAGTCATCGTCTTCATGCTTGACGACTGGGGGCTCCTCGTCACCATCTTCACCATCAGTGTCCTCCTCGCCACTGTCACTCGAGGAGGAGCTTTTACCATCAATCGAGCTTTCCACGCAGCACCTGAATGCCCGAAGACCTTGATGGAGAGCAGATCGGCCTCCGTAGCTTGAAGTGAAGAACGTGCCCTTCCGCAAGGCTATGGGCACGAGCGAAAGTCTTCCAGCCACGACGGAGGAGCATGACATGAGGTGTAGGATACTCAATGTCCACCCGCATAGTGCCGTTGCAGCAACCCCTCATGTGCAGCCTCAACCTGAGCGGCTGATCAACCTCCATCACCCTGGCGAAGGGACGAGGAAGCCGCAGGCGGCTGCGCGGGGGCTCGTGCAGTCTGACGATGAACTACAACGCTGTGTCCCCCACGTGACCCTCCATCGGAGTCAGAACGGTTGGGGGTGATGGGACGGTGCACCACTACGCCTATCTCGGCCTCGAGCGCCCCGTCGTCCTCGCCCACACCCTGCGGCTTCACCCTGGGCACTGGATCCTGCCCCTGCAGCCGCAATGGGGGCAGAAGCACGGTGCCTAGAAGAAACCCTCGTCGCTACCGTAGGAGCCCGAGCTCAGCCCCTTCCTCTCATCATTATGGAAAAAGAAAACCAGAAGGAAGGAGGAGGAGATGTGGATGAGCATCGCCTTCCCCCTCGCGCTTCCTTTTATAGCGGAGCAAGGGGATAGGCTGGCTCTCCAGTCCTTTGAGGGCGGCCGCCCCACTCCTCCAATCCGGCCTCTCTGCGCCGCTGACGGCGTCCAGATTCACCGGCCGCCCCATTACGCCAACCCAGGGCACTGCATTTTCTGCCAAGGCGCATGATTCCATGCCTTGCGCGTCCACCACAAACCCCGCACAATGCATGTGGCACACGTGGCGGAAACGACATACGTAATGGGTGAAGTAAAATGGCAGTTACCCCGGTTCATGCGCGGGCACCCTCCTTGAGCCCCCGTGAACGTAGGAGCCCTCTAGCCTACAGCATGAACAAACCCACATCGTTTGGATGCTGGAGGCCTCAGGGGAAGCCTAGGGGACTAACTCAATTTCAGGGTAATGAAGAAGCAAAGAAGATCTCAAAAACACGGGTACCCACCGCGGCAGGATCTGTATGTGCGCATGTGCATTAATTTGGCCTGCCCCAATGATGCCCGGCGACATGTGTGGACCCAGCCCGAGGGCTCCTGTCGGTGCAACAAACATTCATGTTTGCTGCCCGGACTCGTGCACAGGCGTGATGTCGATCATACATTCAGTACTTATGCATAACACAAAGATAAGCCAGAGAAACCACTCTTCGTGAGATCAAGGAGAGCATTAAGAATATCAAACCGACAAGAGAGCACTGCGAGGTGGCCTCCCCTGTCGGGCAGGAGAGCCCGGCCGGGTCGGGACCGCCTCTGAAGACCAAGTCCAGTTCGCCCCGGCGAGGCTTCCGGGGCGGCCGAACTCAGAACCCGCGAGGCTCCTCGCCGGCAGGCCTTCACCAAGACGCCATCGCTCCACCTCATCACACGCCGACCACCAATTAATGCGGTGTCAAGCCCTCAAGTAACTAGGTGGACCCTGTCAGGCATGTGGCAGCATGGTGAAGAGGCGATTAGCTTTCTTGACACCCGTCCAGAAGGCGTGTCACGCTAATAGGGAGAAGATGGATAAGTGGCGTGGCAGGCTTGCCGGGCTTCAACCTCAGCATGACACTTAGTAGTGCATTTAATGCACTTTGTCCTAACTGCCAGAGTTAGGTATGATAGCATTGTTAGCTATCTAATCGCACTTAAATGACTATGTTTGCCACTGTGGTCGCCCCTTAAGCTATAAAAGGAGGCCCGAGGCAACCTAGCAAAGGGTTTGAACTTTAGATCCCATAACTCCTGTACACGCGCGCTGCTCTCCCCGAGGCATCCTTGTCGGGCTTTAGTTCACCGTGTCTTCGTGTTCCTCTGAATCAATCCACCATAGCAGGAGTAGGGTTTTACACTGCAAAGCGGCCCAAACCTGGGTAAAAGAGAGCTGTCATCGCAGTGCTGTCCCTGTCGTTTCTGCTCTTTGTACAATGTGACCGTCCCCTTGCCGAACCACAAAGGGGCACCCATGCCCCATAGGTGATTGTGCTCCCACGCTGACAGTTTATCATTGTAAACGTTGGGGTTCAGGTCCATACCATCAAGGTGAAATCGGAGGAATCAGCCTCGATAGGTTCACACGTGATATACTGCACGACAGAGACATCATCAAGACTGAAATACGAGGAACCACCCTCAGTAGATCACAATAGATGTGCTACACTACAGAGTCATCATTGAGAGTGAAATACAAGGAATCACCCTCGGTAGATCACACTTGATACAGCTCGGTAGAGTCGTACAATTATAAGGGACTTTGGGGTGTTCTGGTCTCGGTGCAGTGATCCATCATCTCGGATAATGGGACACTAACATAAGTAATCTAGGCATGCTAGGATAACAGGTAATGTATCAACAGCAGGTTACAAAAGCAGGCTATGCATCAGAATAGGAGCTATCAAAATAACAACAGTAGCAAAACCTAATGCAAGAATAAGAGAGAAAGAATGGGCGATATCTGGATGATCAAGGGGGTTTTGCTTGCCTGGAAGCTCCGTCGAGAAGGAAGGGTCATCGTCGACGTAGTCGATCACAGGGGCATCGGCAGCGATCTCAGGGTCTACCGGAGAAGGAGGGGGAAGAAACAATAAATAGCAGGCATACGAATGCAACACAATGCATGTCATGTCAAATGTGGTGTTTATGTGACCTAATGCAATACTAAGCATTTTAAAAGAAGAGGGAAAATATCTGTTAATATTTTCCCAGCTCCAAGTATTTTTTCATATATTGAAAAAAGGGCAAAATGTTGATGCTCATTATGTTAGAGGGGTGTGGCAAGTATGTGGATGGCATATTCGGATTCGTCACATTTTTTCATATATAAATTATTTTCATCCGAGCTACGGATTATTTTATATGATTTTCCAAAGTTTTAATAATTTTTTGGAATTTTTGGAATTTTTGTATTTAGTAATCCCAATTAACCAAGTCATTTTGACTAGTCAAAAAGGCCGGTGTGGCCCACCAATCATAGACTATTTACCTAATCAAATAAATAAAACAAACCTAATTAAAGGAGGCCCACATGTCATAGGGTTGTCTAGCTAAATAAACCTAATAAAATAATCTAACAAGGGGCCCAATTAACAAGGGCTAGCCCCCTACGAGCAGTGGCCCAAGCCTCGGCTGGGTGGCTGGGAACATGCACGGACGCACTCAGTGTGGTGCCGGTGGCCACGACGCTTGGCCAGGAGGCGCGGCGCGCGTGGCACGTGGGCACGCGTGGCCGGGGATGAGCCATAGGTAGCAGAAGCAGCAGTGGGCAGCATCGCCAGCAGAAGCAGCAAGCAGCGGCAGCAGCTAGCTGCAGCATAGCTGCAGCGGCAGCGCAGTAAGCAACAGCAGCTAGGAGCAGCAGGCAATAGCAGTGCAACAACAGTAATAGAGGAGTAGTAGTGCACGCGGCTGGGCGTGGAGCACGCGCATCCGAACACGGCCAAGGCGAGCTTGGGGACGGCAAAAAGCGACCGAATCGAGGCAGAGGAAGGGGGATCCAAGGGATAAGCTCACCACAGAGCCAGGGACATGGTCGGGGAGGCTGGGGACAACTTGACGGCGTCGCAATCAACGGCGAGATGTCGTGGCCATGGTGCAGAAATGACGATGAAGGCGACGCTTCGGTGCTTCCCCGCTCGAACCAGTTGCATTAGTTGATGGAGACGTTAATGCCAGAGCTCGTGGACATCACCCTTGGTGCCGGGGAGGCCAGTGGCCACGACTATGACGACGGCCTTGGCGCTCACATCTCGGGTGCCATCAAAACAAGAGGGAGAGGAGAACGAGGGGGCAACAGAGAGGCTAGGGTTGTCCAACGCGTCGGGGAGGGTTTTATACACTGCGGGGCTCCGTTGGATGACCAACATAGCAACATCAGTGGCCATGGCGCCATGGATAGCGGCCACGCCATGTTTCTGCCTCCTCTCCTGTACATGAGGCAGGGGAAAGGCTCGAAGTGGGCTGGGCCATGTGCACTGTGCACAATTAGAGTCCACAAGCACATTAGTATGCTCCTTTTCTTTTATTCTTTTATGTTTTATTTTTCCAACACCGTTTTCTATTTTCTTTAACTATCAAACAAATTTTGCTACACATGATACTTAACACACAAATACTAGGTACTATTTTAGGCTGCACACAAAGTTTCAATACATTTGGAAATCTTTAGGTTTTTGTTTATTCTAAAATGGCCATATTTAGTTGTAGTTGGACCACTTCAAATTTTACTAGGGATTAATTGGTGACTCAAATGATGTTGGTTTCAATGTGACAAACGGTGAGGGAAATTTATATAAAAATGTGAAAATTTAGTTTTACAATTTGAAGAAATAATAATTTGACTTGCAATTCAAATTTGAATTTGACTTTTATTTTTATCGAGTGGCAATTTGGCTTAGCAAACATGGTGACATGGCATCATCAGGTGATGAGGACATTAATACTACAGTTACAACCACGATCCCTGCAGCTACATATACTGGAGCAATTACTAGAGCTCGCCCACATCAATTAAGTTATCATGTACTTCCGTTTCCTGGTAACAATTCTAATGTTCATGATAATATGATGCTGCCTAAATTGGATACATTTGTTTCACTTATAAATGAAGGGCCAAGCATGGACAAGAACAATGAACATTGGAGCATGATCAAGTATGGAGAAGATGGCGCGCGCAAGGGGATCAACAATGGAGTTTCAAGTGATGATTTCATGACTTTGAAGCCTCCATAATGAGCATAAAGGCTTGGACGAAATATACAGGATGCCACTTCATAAATTTCGTCTAGAGGTTATTATAGGTGTTGCGTCACCTTCTTATTGGGTCAGGCCCATGTAATTTGAAAATACTTCAGTATAGGCTGTTTTTAAAGTCCGTATGTGTGGGGAAACCAAGTTAGGGTTGGTTTCAGACCCCTCCTCCAAGGGGTCACAAAATTCCCCCTATCCGTCCATATATACAACCCTTAGGGCGTCGTTTAGACTTTGGGTTTTGTTTAGATTAAAGTTCGCCATAGCTGCAACTTGCGTACTTCGTTTGTGTTCAATGACCAGACCAAGACGTCACAGAACCCCACTTTTATCAATAAAGCTTTCATCTTATATTCGCAATATCTAGATTGCAATCTCAGTTTCTTGCTTGTACTTCATTTGCCTATAGAAAATAGACCCTCGTGGCTAGGTTGATCGTGCTCCAGTGTGGTCAATAACCTCTCACAGTTGGTTTAGCGATTGCTAAGGTGTGACGTCTTCGCACGTTCAAAGTCGGATCGTGAAAGTCTACTCCACCAAAAACAATAACCACCATCTCATCAAAAGACGGAACACCTTTGCCTCTATGAAGTGGTATCATATTTCCAGATTGCTTGGTGAGATTTTACCGATTTTTCGTAGTCTAGATTGCATATGTTCTTCATACCTACAGTCATGAAAAAGACAAAAAAATTAGGGTTAGCTCATCATATCCGAACCAATCTGAGCCTTTGCATAATCTTTTCCGTGTTTTGCTTTGTTGAATCTGTGGTTGCATCATCATGTCTAGTTGCTGGTCTTAGTGTCTAGTCCTTCAGAGTTTTGTGTTCTGTTCATAGATTGTCACGCCGCCGCTGCATCATCATCATCGCCAATCCGAGTCCATATACGCCACCACATATCCACCACCATCACGCCAATCCGAGTCCACATGCAACATATATCCACCACCAGTCTGAGTTGCCACCAGGTACATATCCGCCACCGGTCTGAGTTCCACCAGATTCATCTCCACCACCGATCCTAGTTCGAGTCTAGTATTTACTTCTCTGTTCTTGATTTCCATATCACGCCCTACTATGTGTCGTGATAGAGGAGGAATCCCCTACTTCCGTGCCACCCATACAAGAAAATAGTTCCAGTTAAAAATAAACTAAGTCTGGAAAATTCTAGCTAGGCAGTTTTTAGACCATTTGTAGACTTTCTTGAAAAAAATTGTTTGGAGCAAAAAAAAGTGCAAAAAAAGTGAAAAAAGAGAAAAAAAAACAAAGAGATTCAGAGTGTGCTCCTCTCTTGTTTACGTGCAGCGCCGTGATTTTGTTAGTGTTCTAGGCTCGCGTCTCTAGCACTGTCTAGCCTAGGACCAGCACAGTACCGTCGTTGAGCGTTTATTCAACTTTGCATCTCTGAATTGCTTATTGCTGACATTTTTGCTACCATATCATAAGCCTTCCTAGCTCCACATACATCTACATTGTGCGTTTGACACCACCTGGCAATCGCTCTATCCAAGCTTTGAGAGTTTTGACTACAACGGTTGCCAATCACCACCTTCTGCTTGGTAAGAACTGGTAAGAATTTGAGATTCACTTGACAGATTTGTGACTCACCACCACCACCACCACTTCCTAGTAGTCTGTAGGACATATTCTTGTGTGTTTCTATTGCTACTAACCATGCCAGGATCACTAGCCGACGAGATAGACTGGGAGAACATGATGAAAAAGGCGTTACATGATAAATTTCAGCAAATGATGACTGAACAGGTGCAAGATGTGTTGAACAGATTTGAAGAGGCCATGGAGAAGATCTATGGCTTTGAGAAGATGTTTGAAACAAAGCTCGATGGCAAGTTTAATGAACTGCTCGCGCGTCTTCCACAAGCACCACCGGCTGCACTTGTCGCACCTTTGCAACAACGACAACGACAACAACAACAACAACAACAACAACAACAACAACAACAACAACAACAACAACAACAACAGCAACAACAGCAACAACAACAACAGCAACAACAACAACAACAACAACAACAACAACAACAACAACAACAACAACAACAACAACAACAACAACAACAACAACAACAACAACAACAACAACGTCGCCTTCCAAATCAAGTGGGACAAGCAATGCGCGTTCCCCTTGAGCCTGGCCAAACTTCCGATGCCGCTACACCTACTATTGATGCTTCTGTGGCTCCTGCTGCTACTGCGGAGGAGGAGGATGGTTACAAGGGCGATTATGAGGAAGAGGTTGATGGAAATCAGAACTATGTGCAACCACCAGTACAAGCACCAAGTCGTCCACATGCTTTCCATCACAATGGTAGGGCCGCACCACCACCTCAGGTATGAGATTACGACCATGTTCCTAACCTGAAATTGAATATTCCATCGTTTGAGGGTAGACACATTCCTGATGTCTATCTTACTTGGGAGTTAGAAATTGAACAACGTTTCACATGCTTACAATATCCTGAGGATAGACTTGTTGCTCCTTCTGTTTGTGAATTCACTAGTTTTGCTTCTGTTTTGTGGTCTAAACATTGTAGATTATATCATGATAATATCCCTACTACCTGGGCTGCTTTGAAAATTGCTATGCGTACGCGTTGGGTTCCACCATATTATCAATGTGAATTACTTCAAAAATTGCAGAGTTTAAAACGAGGAAAAAATTATGTAGAGGAATATTATCAGGAATTGCAAACTGGCATGATTAGATGTGGTATTGTTGAGGATAATGAAGCTATGCTTGCACATTTTATGGGTGGACTAAATAGAGAGATTCAGACCATTCTAGAGTATAAGGAGTATAATAATATTTACTAGTTTATTCCATCTTGCTTGCAAAGGTAAACATGAAGTGCAGGATCGACAGGCATTGGCGCGAACTAATTTTTCTGCAGGTCGACCTTCATCATGGACACCACGTACATCCTCTACTTCCACACGTCCTACTGCAGCACCGCTTACTTCAGCAGCCAACTCCAACCGCGATACAAGAAAACAGGCACCACCACCACCATCCACCAAATGCACACTTTCTGGTCCTACACAGAGCTCTTCTTCATCCATGGCATCAACAGGGCAAACACATGAGGTTATATGTCGTTGTTGCAAGGGTGGAGGTCACTACACAAGCAAATGTCCATCGCCGTGTGTGATGATTGTTACTAAGGATGGTGGGTATAAGTCCGCTAGTGACTATGATGAGGAGACTTTGGCTCTTATTGCAAGTGAAGAACATGGTGGAGATGATTCTGAACAAGAGACGCAGTACATGGCTGGTGAAGACGCTGACAAGTATGAAAGTTTGGTTGCTCAACATGTTTTGAGTGTGCAGGCAACACAGGCTGAGAAAAATCAGAGGCACAATTTGTTCCATACAAACGGAGTTGTGAAGGAATGTTCTGTTCGTGTCATCATTGATGGAGGGAGTTGCAACAACTTGGCTAGCATAGAGATGGTGGAGAAGCTGACTCTCACCACCAGACGACATCCTCATCCTTACTACATACAATGGTTCAACAACAGTGGCAAGGTTAAGGTAACACGTATTGTGCGTGTGCATTTTAGTATCGCTACAAATGCTGATTATGTTGATTGTGATGTGGTACCCATGCAAGCATGCTCCTTATTAGTTGGTAGGCCATGGAATTCGATAAAAATTCTGTACACCATGGTAGAAACAATTAGTATACTTTTGTTCATAAGGATAAACATATTACTTTGCTTCCTATGTCTCCTGAACACATTTTGAAAGATGATCTTACAAGAGCTAGTAAAGCAAAACAGGAGCAAAACAAGAGTGAAAATCAGATTGTGGCAAAAGAATTTGAGCAACAAATGAAGCCTAACAACAAACCATCATCTAGTGTTTCATCTGAAATTAAATTGAAACGTGGATGTTTACTTGCCACCAAATCTGATATTGATAATCTAGATTTCAGCAAATCTGTTTGCTATGCTTTTGTGTGCAAAGAGGCATTATTTTCATTCGAGGACGTGCCTTCCTCTTTGCCTCCTGCTGTCACTAACATTTTGCGGGAGTTCGCTGACGTCTTTCCACAAGACATGCCACCGGGATTGCCACCTATTCGAGGGTGGCCATCAGATTGACTTAATTGCCGGTGCATTGCTACCCAACCGTGCACCATACCGTACCAATCCAGAGCAGACGAAGGAGATTATGCATCAAGTACAGGAGCTGCTCAACAAAGGTTATACACGTGAATCCCTTAGTCCTTGTGCTGTTCCTATTATTCTAGTGCCAAAAAATTATGGTACGTCGCGTATGTGTGTTGATTGTAGAGGCATTAATAATATTACTATTCATTATTGTCATCCTATTCCTAGGCTAGATGATATGCTTGATGAATTGAGTGGCTCTACAATATTCTCCAAAGTTGATTTGCGTAGTGGATACCATCAAATTCGTATGAAATTGGGAGATGAATGGAAAACAACATTTAAAACTAAGTTTGGATTATATGAGTGGTTAGTCATGCCTTTTGGGTTAACTAATGCACCAAGTACTTTCATGAGATTAATGAACGAAGTTTTATGTGCTTTCATTAGACGATTTGTGGTAGTTTACTTTGATGATATAGTGATTTATAGCAGATCTTTGGAGGAACATTTGGAACATTTACGTGCTATTTTTATTGCTCTACGTGATGCACGTTTGTTTGGTAACCTTGGGAAGTGCACCTTTTGCACTGACTGAGTATCTTTTCTTGGCTATGTTGTTACTCCGCAGGGAATTGAAGATGATAAAGCCAAGATTGAAGCTATTGAGAGTTGGTCGCAACACAAAACAGTCACACAAGTGAGGATTTTTCTTGGCCTCGCTGGTTTCTATAGGCATTTGTGAGAGATTTCAGCACTATTGCTGCACCTCTCAATGAGCTTACAAAGAAGGATGTGCCTTTTGTTTGGGGTACCGCACAGGAAGAAGCCTTCACGATATTGATAGATAAGTTGACACATGCTCCATTACTCCAACTTCCTGATTTTAATAAGACTTTTGAGCTTGAATGTGATGCTAGTGGAATTGGATTAGGAGGTGTGTTATTACAAGATGGCAAACCTGTTGCATACTTTTCTGAAAAATTGAGTGGGCCTAGTCTGAACTATTCTACTTATGATAAAGAATTATATGCTCTTTTTCGGACTTTAGAAACGTGGCAACATTATTTATGGCCCAAAGAATTTGTTATACATTCTGATCATGAATCTTTGAAACATATTAAAATTCAAGCCAAACAGAATCGTAGACATGCTAAATGGGTTGAATTCATTGAGAGTTTCCCTTATGTCATTAAACACAAGAAGGGTAAAGAAAATGTTATTGTTGATGCATTGTCTCGTTGCTATACTATGCTTTCACAACTTGACTTTAAAATATTTGGTCTGGAGACCATCAAAGATCAATATGTGCATGATGCTAATTTTAAAGATGTAATGCAGAATTGTAAAGAAGGAAGAACATGGAACAAGTTCGTCGTTAATGATGGATTTGTGTTTCGTGCTAACAAGCTATGCATTCCAGCTAGCTCCATTCATCTTTTGTTGTTGCAGGAGGTGCATGGAGGAGGATTAATGGGACACTTTGGCTTGAAGAAGACAGAGGATGTACTTGCTACACATTTTTTTTGGCCAAAGATGAGATGGGATGTTGAGCGTTTTGTTGCTCGTTGCACTACATGTCAAAATGCTAAGTCACGACTCAATCCTTATGGTTTATATATGCATTTGCCTGTATCTAGTGTTCCTTGGGAGGATATATCTATGGACTTTGTTTTAGGTTTGCCCCGAACAAAGAATGGGTGAGATGGCATATTTGTTATCGTGGATAGATTCTCGAAATGGCACACTTTATACCATGTCATAAAAGCGATGCTGCTGCTAATGTTGCTGATTTGTTCTTTCGTGAAATTATTCGCTTGCATGGTGTGCCAAATACAATTGTTTCAGATCATGATACTAAATTTCTTAGCCAATTTTGGAGATGTTTATGGGCTAAGTTGGGGACTAAACTGCTTTTTAGTACTACATGTCACCACCAAATTGATGGACAAACTGAAGTAGTCAATAGAACATTGTCTACTATGCTAAGGACTATTTTGAAGAATAACCTTAAAATGTGGGGAAAATGCTTGCCTCATATTGAATTAGCTTATAATCATCCTCTGCATTCTACAACTAAGATGTGCCCTTTTGAGATTGTGTATGGTTACCTACCTCGTGCACCCATTGATTTGTTGCCTCTTCCATCTTTGGAGAAGGTTAATTTTGATGCTAAACAACGTGCTGAATTGATCTTAAAAATGCATGAGTTAACTAAGGAAAATATTGAGCGCCCGAATGCTAAATATAAACTTGCTGGAGATAAGGGTAGAAAACGTGTTGTCTTTGCACCTGGAGATCTTGTTTGGTTACATTTGCATAAGGATAGGTTTCCTGATTTGTGCAAATCTAAGTTAATGCCATGTGCTGATGGTACTTTTAAAGTGTTAGAGAAAATAAATGATTACACATATAAACTTGAGCTACCTGCAGATTTTGGGGTTAGTCCCACTTTTAACATTACAGATTTCAAGCCTTACTTGGGTGAGGAAGATGAGCTTTCGTCGATGTCGGGGTACATGAACAGGGGTGTACGTTTCCCCTGACTTGTGTACGGACGGAAGGCCTCCTCCCCGGCAACCAAGGCCAAGCCAGAGAAGCAGCTCTTACTGGGATCAAAGAGCGGATCAAGAAGACCAAGAATAAGCACGACAGAAGAATATCACCTTGGGAAAGCCTCCCTTGCCAGGCAGGAGAGCCTGGCCGGGTCGAGGCCACCCCAAGGACAAGTCCAAGACTTCCCCAAAAAGCTTGTTGGGTCCGCCAGGGGCAGGATCCCCGCCAAGACACCACCGCTCCACCGCACGGCGACGCAAGTTACCTATCAGTGCGGTGTCGATCCCCCATGTGATTAAGTGGCCTCTGCTAAGCACGTGGCGGCCCATTGGAAGACAAGATTTATCCAAGTGACACCCGTCCAGAAGCGTGTCAAGATGATAAGCAAGAGATAATTAAGCGGCTCGGCAGGCCTGCCGGGCTTTGTCCTCAGCATGACACCTAGCAGTGCATTTAATGCACTTTGTCCTAACTGCCAAAGTTAGGTATGATAGCACTGTTGGCTATCTAATCAATAGATAAAGACTGTTTTGCCATTGTGGTTACCCCTTAAGCTATAAAAGGAGGTCCAAGGTGACCTAACAAAGGATTCGGACCCTCACACACTTGTACGTGCGTAGTTGCTCTCCCCAAGGCACCCTTGTCGGGCTTGAGCGCTGCGTGCTCGTTGTGTTCTTCCACTCAATCCACCAAAGCAGGAGTAGGGTTTTACGCTACCCAGTGGCCCGAACCTGGGTAAAAACCACCAGTGTCACCATCGTCGTGTTGTTCCATGGCTTCTGCTCTTTGGGCAACGTGATTTCCCCCTTGCCGAACCACAAGGGGCTTATGGTCCCATAGGTGATCATGATCCACCATGACATATTTGGCATGCCAGGTAGGGGGGATCACTTGTGCGAACCTGAAGTAGTAAACAGCGCGTTGAACTCCATCATCGATCATCATCGTCATCATCATCATCTTCATCGACACTCTCTTCGTCCGCAGCTTCAAAGAAGAAGAACAACGTTGCTCCCTCGCCTTGTCCTACCCAGATTCCGTCACTCGTTTCTGCCACAGACGCGGTGGCGATGGGAATGGAGGGCGGTGGTGATGCGACGATCGCGGGCGGCACGAGCGGTGTGGTCATCATGCCACCTGCGTTCGGAAAAAGGAGCGAAATGTGCGGCGATATCGCCCTCCTCGTAAGCTCCTGTCAAGCGTATCTGATGCCGAAAAGTGTCATTTGGGCAAGCAAGAAAAATGGTGCGTGGTCGGCCCCCTCCTCCCTTCCCACTTGTCAAGAGCCATACAGTGGTGGCGTTATCAGCGTCGATGAGCCCGCGTGGAACTCGGTCTAGTATTTATCCCGCCAAGGGTGAATCCTGAGTGGAATGCTGGTGCGAATCCATTGGTCAATGCCCCGGCAGATGTGCTTCAGCAAGGCCGTTCGCGTCGGGATGGCCTTCATGCCCGTCGGCGTGAGATCATTGGCAATATAAGGAAAAGGAGAGAGGAGCCAACCCTTCTTTTCCACCATACATCATCAGCTGCAAGCGTTCCATTAGCCCCTCCGGCTCTTGCCGGGGGTGGATGCATAATTAATAAATCGCCAAGTCTTTCCCTTGTGGGCCTTCTCGTTTGTTGTCTTTTCAGAATAAGGATGGATACACAAACGGGGGGAATGATCGCGAGTGGGGAAGGAGGTGTTATATGCGACCTAATGCATGCCCGGCAAGGGAGGGGAGCGTAAACGAAAGATAAGTTAGCATGATCATTGATTTTTCTTGAGCACTTGCGTCATTTATCCTTTGGACAACCAGGTTTCTCGTATGGCAAGCCTTTCGTATGATGGTACCTTACTGTATTTGTCTGCGCCCCTAGTTTGTTTAGAGCCTGCTCAACAAAGAAGGCGGCTGCGTCAAAGGCCATTAAGGAAAAAACTTGCCGGGGCATACCCCCGCCAGGTGAATGCTAAGGACCCGTTCCTCACAGCAATCGCGGCAGCATGCTACTCTCCTGGCAGGCAACCAAAGTACATAAAGGAAACTAGCCATACGAACATCAATGGGTAAACA
The DNA here is from genome assembly GCA_011799875.1 of Thinopyrum elongatum. NCBI lineage: Eukaryota > Viridiplantae > Streptophyta > Magnoliopsida > Poales > Poaceae > Thinopyrum > Thinopyrum elongatum. The sequence goes on along the minus strand of CM022303.1, from coordinate 375,890,460 downwards.
AAAGAAGGATAGCATGCATTGGCATAATTAAACATCAGTTCCACGAATGCAAAATCAGAAATAGTACTGGACCTAAACACAGGACGCATGAATGTTTTGTTACAGGGCACCGCAGCAATAAGAACTGATCAAGGCTGGGCATGCTGGTTCCCGGGGACCCTTGGGACAGAGAGAACCTTGTCGGGAAGGGGACTGGCCTTCGCCTCGGCAGCAGAAACGTCGGCGCCCGGCGGCAGCCTCTTGAAGCCGTCGGAGAGGTTGAGGTCTGGATGGCAATAGGCAAGATTGCTCAAGACCATAAAGAGGGCGTCGTGGGCAAGCTTTCGGGATTCAACAGCGAAGCATTCAGCCCTGTCCTCCTCGTACATCCTCAGCCCTTCAATCAAGCCTTCAAAGAAAAGTGTCATCTTGACGCTTGGAACTTCATGGTCGCTGACGGAGAAATCCCAGCTCTTCATGTCCATCTTCGAGATTTGGGCAGTGAGGTGCTCGGTGATATCAACTAAGCTTTTGATCCAGAGGTCGCGTTGCTCAATCTAGTTCTGCAGCTTGTCCTCTGCGTCCCGCTGAAGAATTCTTGTGTTCTCCAAGTCCTTCATCAGCAACTGCTCGCGAACACTAGCGGACTCAATCTCGCTTTCCAGGGTGCCAAGTCGTGCTTTCATATCAGTGACTGTGCCGTTGGCAGTGCAAGGTCCTGGCTCTTGGAGGAAAGCTGCGATTGCGTCTCCTTCAGGAGAATCTCTGCTTTCTGTGCTTCTTCCTTGAGAGCCACGATTTCCTTGGTGCTCCCGGTAAGATCCTTTGTCAGCTTGGCCACCTGTTGGTCAAGGTTAGTTTTGGCAGCAGACGCAGCGGCAAGCTCATTAGTGACCTTCTTCAGCTGAGTGGAAGAGTCAAGTGTGAGTGTGTTAAGAGCCACTTTGTGCTTGTCCTCCAGGTCCTTGGTGCACTGCTGGACAAGAGCCTCCAATTCTTCGTCTTTACCACGGAGGATTGCTTCGAGGTTCCATTCCTGGGAAGAGATATCTGTCTCCTTGGTGTTCAGAAGCGCTTTGGGCTCCGCCAGGCGGGTCTCCCGGGCAGCGACATCCTCTTTGGCCATGGTTATCACCTCCTGTTGCCACAGAAGGGATTAAGGCTGTTTGTTGTGCCACTCATGTAGTTCGCTGCCCTTGTCCCTCAGCTTCTGATCCATGAGACCGGCAGAGTCGCGCTGCTCCTTGATCGTCTGCCACTTCAGGCTATACCTGCTCTGCATATCCTTGATACCGGTTGCCACGGACTCCAAGAAGGACAAGTCCATGGCTGCGCCAGCGGAATCATCAGTCTCTTCGGCTCTCTGGGACAGCGGCGCCAAGATGCGCCGGATCACTTCATCAAAGTCCGCGCCCACTGCAACAGATGAGCCGGGGGCTGCAAGTCCAGGCTGAGAAAGGACTAGCGCCATCTTGCTTGAAGATGGCTGTGGGACTGCTGCCGGTGTACCAAACGAGGGAAGGGGCCCCATAGTTTGCAGAGGGATTTTCTCCTCCACAACTACGTCTTGGCCAGATGTGCTGCCGGGGGCTTTCCCTGTTCCTTCGGATAATTCTTGTATGGTCCCGGCAGCCTGACCTTGGCCTTCCGCGGCAGCAATTTTGGTGGCCTCCTCAGCAGCATCCTTACCAATACTGGCCACTTCTTCCAGAAGCTCTGGTTCCTCGGCCAACGAAGCTGCAGACGAAATTAAAGAGCATTGATGAAGAAATGCTACAAATCGCCAGGTCGAAGGCCTGGAAGCAAAGTAATTCAAATAAGAAGAGACAAGGGCAAGCAGATTACCCGGAAGTGTTTGCCGCGGAAGGGCATCGGTCTCCCCGGCAACATCGGTTGTCGTGGTGTGGTCCGTGACCCCTTCCTCGGTGACCATGATCTTGACATGGGCCGATCCCTCGGTGGAGGCCCTTGCTGGTGATTTCTCTGCTTGAATGACGGGTGGGGTGGGCCTCTCATGATGGGCCCCACCCTAGTGGATCTCCTCTCCTCCCTTGGTGGGGGATGGTGCGCGTTCTTCCGTGTCTCCCCTGGCGGGCGAAGCTTGCTCCATACTTCCGCGCCGAGGACTGGGCTGGAGGCTGGGCGTAGGATCCTTTGTGCTATCTTCCGCCAGTCCTGTGTTCACCAAGGGCCCCGACGACGTAACCTGCTTGGTCCCGGTGGATGAGGGGTTCTTCGTCCCTGTCAAGACAACAACCTAGGTTGAGTCAAGCAAGCACCAAGTACATGGTCTTTCAACAAAAATGTCAGTATTCTCCTTAATCTGGGTCGATGAGCATGGAGCCCAGTGCGTATCCTGCATGTGGCGGGGTCGCTCTCCCCCTCTTCAGGGTTGGGGGAGCAGAACTTCCCAGCAACTCTGAGCCCTTTTGTGGAGCTGGGGGCTCCGGCGGGATCAAGTTGCGTGAGGATGCCGGACTTGACTGGGGGCTGGGATCACCCACCTTGACCGTCCGTTGCTTGGCGGGTGGAGTCTTGGCCTCAGAGAGGCGGAGGAATGGTGGCGTACTACATCAAGCTTGTCATTCTTGGAGGCGATCTTCTTTACTCTCTTGGTGGCTGGCGCGGGAACGGGGGCCACTGTTCCCCGGCTGGCCCGCCTGCAGGGACACTGGTCTAGATCTGGCTCTGGAGCTTGAGGACCCATTGCGAGCCACTCCTCTTCAGGCTGCTCTGTTTCGTCAACCTCGTCTCCTCCTTGGGCCTCTACTACCGCGGCCTGAAGAATTTCAACCCCGGCAGGACAAGTCCCGGTGGCTTCCTCCGCGGCGTGCCCCTCATCCCTTTCGTCTGAGGAACCTTCGCCTTCGGCCTCCACTTCCTCCTCTTCCTCCTCCTCCTCTTCTCTGGGCCTCGCCTTCCCGGCAGCCCAGAGCGCTTTATCCTCTTCGATCTGCCTCCTGATAAATTCCGCCTCTGCTTTAGAGGTGCACTTGAACATGTTGCTTTCCACCCTGGAAGCCCTTTCTTCCAGGCCGGAGACCCACTCCATCTCTGCATCAAGCTCGGGCAACTTCCAATCACCGGGAACCCCATAAGCGTTGCAGTCTGGCATCCACTTCAAAATTTGGTCCCGAGCAGAGTTGATGTGCAGTGGGACGACCCTTGCCGACAAAGGAATGGCCCAAGGCTGCTGAACAGCTATTCGCACAGCCAGCTGTGGCCATATATCGATAAGTTGTTGGCAAGGCCCGGGTACAGGCGCATCCTGTCGGCGGCATCCCCATACTCCCAGGCGAATCTGTCCCTCTTCTGCAGTGGCGCAATGCAGCGCCGGAGGAAATCAGCCCCCACCTGCTCGATGGTTAGCCCGGCAGCCTTAAGGCACGTGATTTAATTCAGCGCAGGGCGAAGCCTATCGTCGGTGAGGCCTGGCTTGCCCCATTCACTGCCGCGCACGACACGTTCCGTCCGCGCCCTGTAGTACTCCATGGCGTCTTCTTCTTGGATCTAGCACCAGTCCGCCCTCCATTCCTCCCATCTGTCGCGTTGCTGGCTAGGAAGGTAATCCCAATTCTCCCTCTTGCCCCACGGAATCCAGCTTATGTTTCCAGAGCGGTGGGTCTTGTCCTCCACCCGTGGAAGGAAGAAGTGCCTGAACAAATCCACGTTGGGGGCAACTCCAACAAAGTTCTCAAACAAATGAGCAAAGATCGCCATGCACGCCATTGCATTGGGCATAAAATTCAAAAGGTGGAATCCATACACCACCATCATGGCTTCGAAGAAATCAGAAAAAGGGGAGGTGAGACTGCAGAGGAAGTACACGCAGAAAAAACGGTACGAGTTTGGCGGAACCTCCTTCCCCTTCGGCAGGACCACAGGTGTTCCGTGCCCCTTCGGGACTTCCCTCCCCCACATATATGCATATCTCGCCCTCAGGGTTTGGCTGTCCAAACTCAATGGGAAGAAGACCGCGTCCTCCTACCATTTTCTGTCCAGCTCCGCTGCCCTTTTCTTCTTCCCTTCCGCTGCAGCTTCCTTCGTGGTGGTCGCAAGCTTCCCCTTGCGGCGGTGACTTTCTTTCCCATCCTTTGGGATCGCTGGAGGAAAGGAATGTTTGGTGGAGCGATGGAGGCGAATGTTGGCATGGGGGCAGTTGCTTGGCTTGAGGAAGAAGATGATGGAAGGAGGAACAAATGCGAACGAGCAACGCCCCTTTGCGTTGCCTTTTTTATTAGGAACGGGCGTAGGGGGCTGGCTCTTCGCTATCTTTTCTCAGGAAGTTACCGTTTTACAAGCGCACTACTCATTAACTGCTACAGTCCCACGACCCCATGACCTGCGGTAATTACGTGGAGTGGACGTTGGATTGACAGTTCATCATGACAACCACTGCATGTGCAACACTTTTTCGACGCGTGTCCGTGCACTGTTTGGGGCCTAACCCAACATGCCCGGTGACATGTATGGCTCAGGCCCGGGGGCTTCTATCTAGGTAGATGAACAGGGGTGTACATTTCCCCTGACTTGTGCATGGATGGAAGGCCTCGTCCCCGGTAACCAAGGCCAATCCAGAGAAGCAGCTCTTACTGGGATCAAAGAGCGGATCAAGAATACCAAGAATAAGCACGACAGAAGAATATCACCTTGGGAAAGCCTCCCTTGCCAGGCAGGAGAGCCTGGCCGGGTCGAGGCCGCCCCAAGGACAAGTCCAAGACTTCCCCGGCAAGCTTGTTGGGTCCGCCAGGGGCAGGATCCCCGCCAAGACACCACCGCTCCACCGCACGGCGACGCAAGTTACCTATCAGTGCGGTGTCGAGCTCCCAAGTGTTAAGTGGCCTCTGCTAAGCACATGTCGGCCCATTGGAAGACAAGATTTATCCAAGTGACACCCGTCCAGAAGCGTGTCAAGATGATAAGCAAGAGATGATTAAGCGGCTCGGCATGCCTACCGGGCTTTGTCCTCAGCATGACACCTAGCAGTGCATTTAATGCACTTTGTACTAACTGCCAGAGTTAGGTATGATAGCACTGTTGGCTATCTAATCAGTAGATAAAGACTGTTTTGCCATTGTGGTTACCCCTTAAGCTATAAAAGGAGGTCCAAGGCGACCTAACAAAGGATTCGGACCCTCACACACTTGTACGCGCGTAGTTGCTCTCCCCAAGGCACCCTTGCCGGGCTTGAGCGCTGCGTGCTCGTTGTGTTCTTCCACTGAATCCACCAAAGTAGGAGTAGGGTTTTATGCTACCCAGCGGCCCGAACCTGGGTAAAAACCACCAGTGCATTGTCGTGTTGTTCCATGGCTTCTGCTCTTTGTGCAACGTGATTTCCCCCTTGCCGAACCACAAGGGGCTTATGGTCCCATAGGTGATCGTGATCCACCACGATAGTCGAGGACGACTTCAATTCAAGAAGGGGAGGATGATGAGGACATCAATACTACAGTTACACCCATGATACCTGCAGCTACATTTACTGGACCAATTACTAGAACTCGCGCACGCCAATTAAATTATCAGGTACTTTCGTTTCTTGGTAACGATTATAATGTTCATGAGAATATGATGCTGCCTAAATTGGATACATTTGCTTTGCTTATAAATGAAGGGCCAGACATGGACAAGAACGATGAACATTGGAGCATGATCAAGCATGGAGAAGATGGCGCGTGCAAGGGGATCAACAATGGAGTTTCAAGTGATGATTTCAGGACTTTGAAGCCACCATAATGAGTGGATATAGGCTTGGACGAAATATACAAGATGCCACTTCATAAATTTCGTCCAGAGGCTATTATAGGTGTTGCGTCACCTTATTATTGGGCCATGCCCATATAATTTCAAAATACTTCAGTATAGGCTGTTTTTAGAGTCTCTATGTGTGGGGAAACCAAGTTGGGGTTGGTTTCATACCCCTCCTCCAAGGGGTCACGAAATTCCCCCCTATTCCACCATATATACAGCCCTTAGGGCGTCGTTTAGGCTTTGGGTTTTGTTTAGATTAAAGCTCGCCATAGCTGCAACTTGTGTACTTTGTTTGTGTTCAACGACCACATCAAGACGTCACACAACCCCACTTTCATCAATAAAGCTTTCATCTTATATTCACAATATCCAGATTTCAATCTCAGTTTCTTGCTTGTTCTTCGTTTGCCTGTAGGAAATAGACCCTCGTGGTCAGGTTGATCGTGCTCCAGCGTGGTCAATAACCTCTTGGAGTTGGTTTAGTGATTGCTAAGGCGCGACGTCTTCGCACGTTCGAAGTCAGATCATGAAAGTCTACTCCACCAAAAATGATAACCACCATCTCATCGAAAGACGGAACACCTTTGCCTCTATCATTAGGTTGGAATTATTGTAGCATGATTATTGGGGTGTTACAAATCTCCTCCACTAAAAGAAATCTCGTCCCGAGATTTAAGAGGTAGAGTAAGGGGAAAAGTCTGGTTAAGAAATTCTAATGAATCTTCTTGTTCTTGCTGCCCTTCTCAAAGAAGTTGACCCCTTTCATTGATGTCTTCATTTCTCTAGTTTAGGTCATCATGATGAAATGTCATCCTTTCTTCGGGAACTCCAGCGTACTTACAAATAGGGTAGGAGGGGATACTATAATGACGGATGTCTAGAAGGGTTGACATCTGGTAATTATCTTGGGGAAGGAGGTATACACTTATCTCTCGAGTTGAAATACATGAAACACATCGAGAGCAAGATAAATTTATAAGAAGGTATGAGAAGTTTCAAGCGGGTAGGCAATCATTTAATGCCCAACCCAAAGTGTGAATGGGGTTCAGAGCAACAGGAATAAGTATTGTGTCTGATACCAGAATAGATCATCTCTAGGAAGGTGGCTCGTGAATTACAGAGCCAAGCACGAGGAAGAACTTTGGAAATAGGGATGTACAGGAGAGTCAGGTTTCGATCCTGTGGAGACTGTGGTTAATGTGGATTAAGAGTAGGAAGGGCAGTGACGTCTTGTGCAATAATGATACAAGGCTTGTCAGAGAACAATTTGTCAGCTATGTTGGCAACAACATCGGTACCAAGGGCGGGGAATGAAGAGAACCATTTTCCTGCTTGTTGAAACAAGGCGGACCAATTGGCAATGTTCTCGCCACCGGTGGTTACTGGAATGTTAACAACAATAGTAACATGGTTTTCTGACAGGGATGTACACCGAGGTGTTTACATAAGCAAGGAGTTATTACTACTTAGATCATATAAATCACAATAAAGGTTAAAAAGACCAATGGAATGTAAAATATGATTATTAGATTAATCGGACCAACGGAAAGGAAGATGTGTTTATCCACAAGTATTAGGAGTATTGCTTTCCCAAGGACAAGAAGAGTATGGTATACATGACATGACATCAAATACATGACCATTTAGATAATGGGGCAAGGAAACTTAGGATGTTTACCCATACAACGTTATTTGGATAACGATCAAGAAACATTTAGCATTGCGCTTCCAATGTTCTTGTTGATGTTTAAAGTACTGATACGTCTCCAATGTATTTATAATTTTTTATTGTTCCATGCTATTATAGTATCAATCTTGGATGTTTTATATGCTATATGTCATTTTTTGGGACTAACCTATTAACTTAGTGCCAAGTGCCAGTTGCTGTTTTTGCCTGTTTTTGGTTTTCCAGGAAATCTCTACCAAACAAAGTCCAAATGCCACAAAACTTTTTGACAATTTTTTTCTGGACATAAGAGACACTAGAAACTTCGGGAGGAGGCCAGAAGCTAAAGCAGGTGGCCACAAGCCACGAGGGCGCGCCCTGGTGCCTTGTGGGTCCCTCGTTCCTCCGGTTGACCTAATTCTGACTATAAATTCTCTAAAATTGGGAAACCAATAGAGAGCCACCCAAAATACTTATTCCACCGCCGCAAGTTTCTGTTCTCACGAGATCCCATCTGGAGGCCTTTTTCAGCACTCTGCCGGAGGGGGAATCGATCATGGAGGGCTTCTACATCAACCTTACTGCCCCTCCGATGATGTGTGAGTAGTTTACCACAAACCTACGGGTCCATAGCTAGTAGCTAGATGGCTTCTTCTATCTCTTTGATCTTCAATACAATGTTCTCCTCGATGTTCTTGGAGATCTATTCAATGTAATCCTCTTTTGCGGTGTGTTTGTTGGGATCCGATGAATTGTGGGTTTATTATCAGATTATCTATGAATATTATTTGAGTCTTCTCTAAACTCTTTTATGCATGATTTTTATAACTTTGTATTTCTCTCCGATCTACCTATTTGGTTTGTCCAACTAGATTGATTTATCTTGCAATGGGAGAGGTGCTTTGTGATGGGCTCGATCTTGGGGTGCTCAGTCCCAGTGACAAAGGGGGACATGACACGTATTTGTATTACTGACATTAAGGATAAAACGATGGGGTTTATTCATATTAATTGGATTTACTTTGTCTACATCATGCCATATTGCTTAAGGCGTTACTCCGTTCTTTATGAACTTAATACTCAAGATGCATGCTTGATAGCGGTCGATGTGTGGAGTAATAGTAGTAAATTCAGGCAGGAGTTGGTCTACTTGTCTCGGACGTGATGCCTATATACATGATCATTGCCTTAGATATCGTCATAATTATTTGCTTTTATATCAATTTCCCAAAAGTAATTTGTTTACCCACCGTATGCTATGTTCAAGAGAGAAGCCTCTAGTGAAAACTATGGCCCCGGGGTCTATCTTTATCATATATTAAAATACAAAAATACCTTGCTGCAATTTCTTTACTCTTTTTTATCTATCTATCACTACGAGATTTGATCCTTGCAATTAACCACCAAGGCATTGACAACCCCTTGTCTGCGTTGCGTGCAAGTATTTGTTATTTTTAGTGTCGGTACTTTTGACGAGGTGTTGCGTGGTTCTCCTACTGGATTGATAACCTTGGTTCTTAACTGAGGGAAATAGTTATCTCTACTGTACTGCATCATCCTCTCCTCTTCGGGGAAATCCCAACGAAGCTCACAAGTACCAGGAAGAATTTCTAGCGCCATTGCCAGGGAGACATCATCAACATCTATCAAGTACCATTGCATAATCTTTCATCTCCTTGCATTGCTTTATTTGATATTTTCCTCTCGTTTTCATCTCTCCCACTTCTAAAATGCTTTCACAAAAACAGAAAAATGTTATTGTTTGCCTTTTCGCCTATTTGCTTGCTTGCTTTTATTGGCTTCATGACAACACTCAAAAGAACAGAAAAGAAATAAGAAAAATAAGGTGGATTATCATCCTCTTGCTAATCTTTTTGAAAGATCCAATTATGATGAACCAATTGCTAGTGAGTTGAGTGCACCAGATTATCTTTATGAAGTTTTGCTTGAAATTCACGAAGAAAGATCTTGCTATACCTGACCCAGAGGCACAACTAGTGGTGGCTCTTCATGCTATACAGGATTGGACGACTCCTTATTTGGCTTATTTGACTCGCGGCGAGCTCCCTGAGTATGAACTCATTGCTCGTCAGATCGTTGGACGCTCCAAGTCCATGACTATTGTCAACAACGTGTTGTACAGAACAAGCATCATAGGTGTTTTTCAATGATGTGTTTCCCCTGATGAAGGACGAGAGATCTGATACGTCTCCATCGTATCTATAATTTTTTATTGTTTCATGCCAATATTCTACAACTTTCATATACTTTTGGCAACTTTTTATATTATTTTTGGGAGTAACATATTGATCCAGTGCCCAGTGCCAGTTCCTCTTTGTTGCATGTTTTTTTGTTTCGCAGAATATCCATACCAAACGAAGTCCAAACGCGATAAAAACTTATGAAGATTTTTTTTGGAATATATGTGATTTTTGGGAATTGGAATCAACGTGAGACGATGCCCGAGGGGCCCACAAGCCCTGGAGGTGCGCCCCCTCCCAAGGGCGTGGCCAGGAGGCTTCTGGCCACACCGTAAGGCGGTTGGTGCCCTTCTTTGACCGCACGAAAGCTAATATCCGGATAAAAATCTTGTTAAAATTTCAGCCCAATCGGAGTTACGGATCTCCGGAAATTTAAGAAATGGTGAAAGGCCAGAATCGGGGAACGCAGAAACAGACGGAAACACACACACAAAGAGAGAGAGAGAGAGAGAGAGAGAGAGAGAGAGAGAGAGAGAGAGAGAGAGAGATCCAATCTCGGAGGGGCTCCCACCGCGTCGCCATGGAGGCCATGGACCAGAGGGGAAACCCTCCTCCCATCTAGGGGGGAGGTCAAGGAAGAAGAATAAGGAGTGGGCTCTCTCCCCCTCTCTCTCGGTGGCGCCGGAACACCGCGGGGGTCATCATCATGACGACGATCTACACCAACAACTTCGCCGCCGTCATCACCAACTCTCTCCCCCTCTATGCAGCGGGGTAACACCTCTTCTACCCACTGTAATCTCTACTTAAACATGGTGCTCAATGCTATATATTATTTCCCAATGATGTATGGCTATCCTATGATGTTGTAGTAGATCCGTTTTGTCCTATGGGTTGATTGATGATCATGATTGGTTTGAGTTGTATGTTTTATTATTGGTGCTGTCCTATGGTGCTCTCTGTGTCGCGCAAGCCTGAGGGGTCCCCGCTGTAGGGTTTGCAATATGTTCATGATTCGCTTATGGTGGGTGGCGTGAGTGACAGAAGCAAAGACCCGAGTAAGTAGGTTGTTTGCGTATGGGAGTAAAGAGGACTTGATACTTTAATGCTATGGTCGGGTTTTACCTTAATGATCTTTAGTAGTTGCAGATGCTTGCTAGAGTTCCAATCATAAGTGCATATGATCCAAGTAGAGAAAGTATGTTAGCTTATGCCTCTCCCTCATATAAAATTGCAATAATGATTACCGGTCTAGTTATCGATTGCCTAGGGACAAATAACTTTCTTGTGACAAAAAGCTCTCTACTAAAACTAACGTAATTGTTTCTTTATCTAAACATCCCCTAGCTTTTATTTACGTGTTCTTTATTATCTTGCAAAACTATCCTATCACACCTACAAAGTACTTCTAGTTTCATACTTGTTCTACGTAAAGCGAATGTTAAGCGTGCGTAGAGTTGTATCGGTGGTCGATAGAACTTGAGGGAATATTTGTTCTACCTTTAGCTCCTCGTTGGGTTCGACACTCTTACTTATCGAGGAAGGCTACAATTGATCCCCTATACTTGTGGGTTATCAAGACCTTTTTCTGGCGCCGTTGCTGGGGATCAATAGCGTGGGATTAATATTCTTGTGTGTGCTTGTTTGCTTTATCACTAAGTAGATTTTCTTTTCTGTTCTAAGTTGTTCTCTATCTTTAGTTATGGATATGGAACATGAAATGCCAAAATAATTAGTTGTACTTGCTACTCATGGAGATGGGGAACCTCCTAAAACCCTCGATGCACATTATGTGAAAAAATTTAAACACTACTTTGATAATCCTGAGAAAACCCCATTCAACTTGATAATGGGAGACACGTTGGATCAATGTGAATACTTTAGGGATTATCGCTTGACTCAAAAAGGAAAACTCTTATGGGATCAAATTCATATGTTGCATTGGTATGCTCGGAATTTATGCTTGAGATATGATTATACTTGTTGCTCTAGGATGAAGGCTCCACACCTTCCATTTTCATGTAAATTTAATGACAATGAAACCTTGGCTTCTTATGCTAATGGTATATATGATTACTATGATGTGGAACAAATAGAAGAATTTGTTGCTTTTAAGGGTGCTTATGAAATTGAATCTTTGTTTGAAAAGTGTGAAAATTATGATGATGCTGTTTACAAAACTGAAAATTATGCTATACTTAAATATTTCTATGAGAATTATGAATATAATGCCAATATTAATGAGTTTATTGAGAAAGTCTCCGCTGTCCAAGAAGAGACTAATATTTTGCAGGAATCTATGGAAGAAGAAATTAATGACACTGTGAGCTCATTAGATGAAAAAGATGATGAGGAGAGCGAAGAACAAAAGGAGGAAGAGCGGATTAGCTACCCGTGCCCACCTTCTAATGAGAGTAACTCTTCAACTCATACATTGTTTAATTTCCCTTCGTGCTTACCGAAGGATGAATGCTATGATCCCTTGGATTCGTTTGAAATATCCCTTTTTGATGAAATTGATGCTTGCTATGCTTGTGCCATGATGGCAATATGAATTATGCTTATGGAGATGAACTTGCTATAGTTCCTTATATTAAGAATGAAATTGTTGCTATTGCACCCACACATGATAGTCCTATTATCTTTTTGAATTCTCCCAACTACACTATATCAGAGAAGTTTGCTTTTATTGAGGATTACATTGATGGGTTGCGTTTTACTACTACACATGATGATTTTGATGAATATAATATGCATGTGCTTGCTGCTCCTACTTGCAATTATTATGAGAGAGGAACTACATCTCCGCCTCTCTATGTTTCCAATACGATAAAATTGCAAGAAACTGTTTATACTATGTATCGGCCTTTACTTTGTGTGCATGAATTGTTCTTTTATGATATGCCGATGCATAGGAATAGTGTTAGACTTCGTTGTTGCATGATATATGTTACTTTGTGCTCACTACTAAATTACAAATTAATGTTAATTAAAGTTGGCTTTGATATACCTTGGGATCCGGGTGGATCAATTACTTGAGCACTTTATGCCTAGCTTAATGGCTTTAAAGAAAGCGCTGCCAGGGAGACAACCCAAAAGTTTTAGAGAGTCATTTTATTCTGTTGAGTGCTTTTATAAAGTTTAAAAACAAAAAAATATAGTGGGGAACCTAAAACTTTTCAAAAAGAAAAGTGAAAGTAAGAAGGACGAGCACCGTTGAAGTGGGGGAGCTCCTTGAACTTTGTTCATGCCCATGGAAACTTTGAAAATCTTGAATTACAGAAACTTTTCAACAAAAATAATTATCCCCTTGTACAAATCCATTGTATTATAAAAATAATGTGCCAAGATTTGCCTTTAGGATGATTAGATTGCTTGTTTGGTATGTGCAGTGGAAAAACAGAAACTTTGTCTGTAGCGCATGAATTTACATTTTTTACTGGAATGTCAAAAGTTTCTGAAATTCCTACGCAGTACTTATATACAAATTTTTTTATTTTTTCCTAATTTTTCAGAATTTTTGGAGTTACATAAGTATTTTGAATGTTCATATTACTACAGACTGTCCTGTTTAAGACAGATTCTGTTTTTGATGCATTGTTTTGCTAGTTTTGATGAAACTATTGATTTTATTGGTGGTATAAGCCATGGAGAAGTTATAATACAGTAGTTAAAATGCAAAAATAAAAAATGAATGGGTTTGCAACAGTACTTAAAGTGGTAAATTGCTTTATTATACTAACGGATCTCACGAGGGTTTTGTTAAGTTTTGTGTGATTGAAGTTTTCATGTTTTGGGTGAGATCATGATGGATGAAGGAATAAGGAGTGGCAAGAGCCTAAGCTTGGGGATGCCCAAGGAACCACAAGGTAATATTCAAGGACTCCCAAGCAACTAAGCTTGGGGATGCCCCGGAAGGCAACCCCTCTTTCTTCTAACGACCATCGGTAATTTTACTTGGAGCTATATTTTTATTCGTCACTTGATATGCGTAAATTCTTGGAGCGTCTTTTGTGTTTATTTTTCCTTTTTCTTTTATGCACCATGCTGGTATGAGATAGTCATTGGTTGATTTATATAATGCTCTTTGCACTTCACTTATATCTTTTGAGTATGGCTTTATAGAATGCTTCATGTGCTTCACTTATATCATTTGAAGTTTGGATTGCCTGTTTCTCTACACATAAAAAACCGCCATTTGTAGAATGCTCTTTTGCTCACTTATATTTGTTAGAGCATGGGAATATCTTTTGTAGAAAGAATTAAACTCTCATGCTTAGCTTATATCTATTTAGAGAGTTGACAAGAATTGGTCATTCACACGGCTAGTCATAAAATCCTACATAAAACTTGTAGATCACTGAATATGATATGTTTGATTCCTTGCAATAGTTTTGCGATATAAAGATGGTGATATTAGAGTCATGCTAGTGAGTAATTGTGGATTGGTAGAAATACTTGTGTTAAGGTTTGTGATTCCCGAAGCATGCACGTATGATGAACCGTTATGTGATAAAATCGGAGCATGATTTATTTTTGATTGTCTTCCTTATGAGTGGTGGTCGGGGATGAGCGATGGTCTTTTCCTACCAATCTATCCCCCTAGGAGCACGCATATTATTACTTTGTTTCGATATCTAATAAACTTTTGCAATAAGTATGTGAGTTCTATATGACTAATGTTGAGTCCATGGATTATACGCACTCTCACCCTTCCATCATTGCTAGCCTCTTCGGTATCGTGCATTTCCCTTTCTCACCTCGAGAGTCGGTGCATCCAAACCCCGTGATATGATACGCTCTATCACACATAAGCCTCCTTATATCTTCCTCAAAACAGCCACCATACCTACCTATCATGGCATTTCCATAGCCATTCCGAGATATATTGCCATGCAACTTCCATCATCATCATATACATGACTTGAGAATTCATTGTCATATTGCTTTGCATGATCGTAGCTAGCATGATATTTTCATGGCTTGTCCATTTTTTGATATCTTTGCTATGCTAGATCATTGCACATCCTGGTACACTGCCAGATGCATTCATATAGAGTCATACTTTGTTCTAGATATCGAGTTGTAATATTGAGTTGTAAGTAAATAAAAGTGTGATGATCATCATTATTAGAGCATTGTCCCAGTGAGGAAAGGATGATGGAGACTATGATTCCCCCAAAAGTCGGGATGAGACTCCGAACGAGAAAAAATAATAAATAAATAAATAAATAAATAAAAGAGGCCAAAAAAGTGCCAAAAAAATGAGAGAAAAAGAGAGAAGGGGCAATGCTACTATCCTTTTACCACACTTGTGCTTCAGAGTAGCACCAAGTTCTTCATATAAAGAGTCTCTTGAGTTATCACTTTCATATACTCGTGGGAATTTTCATTATAGAACTTGGCTTGTATTTTTTGATGATGGGCTTCCTCAAATGCCCGAGGTCTTCATGAGAAAGCAAGTTGGATGCACACCCACTTAGTTTTCAGTTTGAGCTTTCATACACTTATAGCTCTTAGTGCATCCGTTGCATCACAATCCCTACTCCTCGCATTGACATCACTTGATGGGCATCTCCATAACCCATTGATTAGCCGTGTCGATGTGAGACTTTCCCCTTTTTTGTCTTCTCCACACAACCTCCACCATCATATTCTATTCCACCAATAGTGCTATATCCATGGCTCACGCTCATGTATTGCGTGAAAGTTGAAAAGGCTTGAGAACATTAAAAGTATGAAACAATTGCTTAGCTTGTCATCGGGGTTGTGCACGATGAAATACTTTGTGTGATGAAGATGGAGCATAGCCAGACTATATGATTTTGTAGGGATAACTTTCTTTGGCCATGTTATTTTGAGAAGACATGATTGCTTTATTTGTATGCTTGAAGTATTATTGTCTTAATGTCAAGTGATAGAATATTGCTTTGAAT
This sequence comes from Thinopyrum elongatum, assembly GCA_011799875.1. Classification (NCBI taxonomy): domain Eukaryota; kingdom Viridiplantae; phylum Streptophyta; class Magnoliopsida; order Poales; family Poaceae; genus Thinopyrum; species Thinopyrum elongatum. The sequence goes on along the minus strand of CM022303.1, from coordinate 375,874,927 downwards.
CACTACTGTCTTAATATTCATGCCATGATTAGATTATATGATCAAGATTATGCTAGGTAGCATTCCACATCAAACATTATCTTTTTTATCATTTACCTACTTGAGGACGAGCAGGAATTAAGCTTGGGGATGCTGATACGTCTCCGTCGTATCTATAATTTTTGATTGTTTCATGCCAATATTCTACAACTTTCATATACTTTTGGCAACTTTTTATATCATTTTTGGGACTAACATATTGATCCAGTGCCAAGTGCCAGTTCCTCTTTGTTGCATGTTTTTTGTTTCACAGAATATCCATACAAAATGAAGTCCAAATGCGATAAAAACTTACGGAGATTTTTTTGGAATATATGTGATTTTTGGGAATTGGAATCAACGCGAGACGATGCCCGAGGGGCCCATAAGCCCTGGAGGCGCGCCCCCTCCCCAGGGCACGGCCAGGAGGCTTGTGGCCACCCCATAAGGTGGTTGGTGCCCTTCTTCAGCCGCAAGAAAGCTAATATCCGGATAAAAATCTTGTTAAAATTTCAGCCCAATCGGAGTTACGGATCTCTGGGAATTTAAGAAACGGTGAAAGGCCAGAATCGGGGAATGCAGAAACAGAAGGAAACACAGAGAGAGATCCAATCTCGGAGGGGCTCCCGCCCCTCCGCCGCCATGGAGGCCATGGACCAGAGGGGAAAACTCCTCCCATCTAGGGGGGAGGTCAAGGAATAAGAAGAAGAAGGAGGGGGTTTCTCTCCCCCTATCTCCCGGTGGCGCCGGAACACCGCCGGGGCCATCATCGTGACGTTGATCTACACCAACAACTTCGCTGCCGTCATCACCAACTCTCTCCCCCTCTATGCAGTGGTGTAACACCTCATCTACCCGCTGTAACCTCTACTTAAACATGGTGCTCAATTCTATATATTATTTCCCAATGATGTATGGATATCCTATGATGTTGGAGTAGATCCATTTTGTCCTATGGGCTGATTGATGATAATGATTGGTTTGAGTTGTATGTTTTATTATTGGTGCTGTCCTATGGTGTTCTCCATGTCGCGCAAGCATGAGGGATCCCCGCTGTAGAGTTTGCAATATGTTCATAATTCTCTTATGGTGGGTGGCGTGAGTGACAGAAGCACAAACCCGAGTAAGTAGGTTGTTTGCGCATGGGAGTAAAGAGGACTTGATACTTTAATGCTATGGTTGGGTTTTACCTTAATGATCTTTAGTAGTTGCAGATGCTTTCTAGAGTTCCAATCATAAGTGCAAATGATCGAAGTAGAGAAAGTATGTTAGCTTATGCCTTTCCCTCATATAAAATTGCAATAATGATTACCGGTCTAGTTATCCATTGCCTACGGACAAATAACTTTCTTGTGACAAAAAGCTTTCTACTAAAACTAACGTAATTGTTTCTTTATCTAAACAACCCCTAGCTTTTATTTACGTGTTCTTTATTATCTTGCAAACCTATCCTATCACACCTACAAAGTACTTCATGTTTCAAACTTGTTCTAGGTAAAGCAAACATTAAGCGTGCGTAGAGTTGTATTGGTGGTCGATAGAACTTGAGGGAATATTTGTTTTACCTTTAGCTCTTCGTTGGGTTCGACACTCTTACTTATCGAGAAAGGCTACAGTTGAACCACTATACTTGTGGGTTATCAAGATCCTCAATGAAATCCTCTCTGGTGATTGTGGTCAGCATGCCGACTCAAGATCCCTGGTAGCGAAGTCATTTCGACACGGTTTTTATTGGCTCACGGCTCATGCAGATGTTGAGGATATTGTGTGCAAGTGTGATGGATGCCAGAAGTTTGCACATCAAGCTCATGTTCCTGCTCAAGAACTTTGGATGATTCCAGTCTCCTGGCCATTTGCTGTCTGGGGGCTTGATATGGTTGGACCGTTCAAACGATCCAAGGACAAGAAGACCCGCATTCTGGTTGCTGTACATAAGTTTACCAAGTGGGTTGAAGCACAACCAATAAGCAATTGTGATACTGCCACAACAGTCCAGTTCCTGAAGAAGTTGATCTTTCGCTTTGGTTATTCGCACAACATTATCATTGATAATGGAACTAACTTGTCCAAGGGAGCTATGAAGAGCATATCCGGCTTGATATAGCATCAGTAGCACATCCTCAGTCCAATGGGCAAGCAGAACGCGCCAACCAGGAGATTTTACGAGGTATCAAGCCAAGGCTCATGGTTCCTTTGCAGTGTACTCTGGGTTGTTGGGTTGAGGAGCTCCCCTCAGTCCTTTGGAGCATACAAACTACTCCCAACAGATCAACATGTTATACGCTTTTCTTCATGGTTTATGGTGCAGAAGCTGTATTACCAAGTGATATTCATCATGACTCTCCCAGAGTGGCAGCTTATGTTGAAGCAGATAATGAGCAAGCTCACCAAGATCTCTTGATGCCCTGGAGGAGGAACGTGACTTTCCTCCAGCATGATCTGCTATATATCAACAAGACCTATGTCGCTATCATAGCCGTAGAGTTCGCAACCATACTTTCCAGGAGGGTGACTTAGTGCTGTAACACCCCAAAAATATTTTCAGAATTTTTGAAATCTTTCCTTTAAAAATAAAATGCTTTGAAAACCATTTTTTGATCATATTACTTTTCTACCATTTGAAAACCCTTTCAAAATTTAATTTGGTTTCAAATTTTCTTTAATGATTCTGTTTTGAAAGGTTTAAAATTATTTGGATAATTAATTTGGAGGTTTTCAAACAGTTTCATTTAGAAAAGTTTTTGGGAGTGATTTAAAATTTATCAAAGGAAATGGCCCTTTTCACTTACCTATAACCCTTCTAAAATTCATCCAACAAATTTTCTTCCACTCCAATTTATTCCCACAAGTCACCCACATCATCTAGGACAGTATCCAACTCTCCTACCCCACAAAAATAATTTTCACAATTCAAATAAAATTCCAAAGTTGGAATTCATATTTTCCATCATTCCTTTGGTTTACAAAGGAACCACAATTTCCACAAGGTTTCTACCTCCACCAAAATTATCTCAGCAAATAGATGGTACCCACAACCCATTTCACCAAAAACCTTGGGGTCCAAACTTCAAAATTTTCAAAATTCATACAGTTGAAATTTGGACCATAAATCATTTTCTTGCTCAAAACCAAATCTATACTTCTCCAAAAATTCTGAAACTTGGTCAGGCCCTCTCATTTGCATCAACACATCACCACAAAAATTGCCACAAATTCTAAAAATCCCTAGCACTCTCTGCCATAGGATTATAGGAGTATCTGTGCACTGTTCATAGCTGAATAAGTTTCAGTTAACTGAATTTGTCTTTCAGTGGCAGAGACGATCGGTGCCGTGCACCCCTCCCCTTCCTTCTCCTTCACGGAGACGCCAAGGTTCATCAATGCCTCGTCCTTCCTTGGCCCACTCCGCAGTCTCTCCTCGCCGGTGAGCTGGCGGCTGGCCGGTGCAACCCCCTGCACCGTGCTCATCCGCGGCGGACGAGCGGATCCGCCTCGGCCACCGACTCCCATTACTGCGCCGCAGCTTCCCCGCCTACCTCCTGGCCACGCGTTGCTCCTCTCCGCGTCCTCGCACGCCATCTGCACCGTCCAATCTCTCCCTGGCCCACTGGCAGTTGCCGGAACCAGGACAGCACCGCCGCACCGTACGGGAGCTCCGCTCCGGGATAAGCTTGAGGAGCTTGAGCCCGTACACACCGAGCCTTCTGGAGTTCTCTTCCGCCCTCATTACTCCCTCGCCGCCCATGACCACTGCCCAAACCTACCTTGCCGACCACCGTAACTCCGGCGTGATCCGAACCTCGCTGGACCACCTCGGATCGCCTATAAAAGGCCCTCCCGAGCTCCGTTCTCCTCACCCATCGCCTCCACCACCTCCCAATCGCCCCTATGCCACTTCCCTGACCTCGAGGAGGTCTCCTCCCTCCTCTCTGATCACCGCTCTGCCGCCTCTGTTCCCGATCGGCTCGACGCCGTTACGCCACCACCACAGCTCAAACTTCACCAATAGCCATCTAATCCACCAAACAATCGATTCCGCGCTCCAATTCCATTCCCCGAGCTCTCTCCGGCGAAATCCCAACACCACCGAACCATTGTCCGCCACCGTCAACCTTGCCGGCGTTCCGTTGCACTCTGGCGACCACCACTACCTCCCACCGACACGGTAGTCTACCCCGAGCATGCTCCAATCATCGCCACCTCCTAAAACCCCAGCGATCACCGTCGGCGATCGCCGCATCTCTTCTGTCCTCGCGCGCGCGTTCAAACTTTTGAACCTGACGAGTGGACCCACCCCGCGTGTTTTTTTTTCTTTTTTCTCTGTTTTAATCGAAGGTGTATTCTCTGTTTTACGCCTTCCATGCTGAAAAACATATTTCAGCCAAAGCGTTTTCTGTTTAAACTGTGCAGGGACTGCTGTTTTATAGAAAAGCCCCTGGTTTTGAAAGTCTAATAACTTTTTAATCACAACTCTGTTTGGGTTGAATCTTTTTTTGAAATTCTTATTTTTCTCTCTAGTTTTTTTAGTATTTATTTAAAAATGTTTTGAGACAACTTTTTGCATTGTTGTCAAATTTTTAATTTGAGTTGAATTTGAATATTTTCAGAAAAAGAAGAGGGAAATCTTGCCGAGAATTTCGAAGTTTTCACCTGACTACTTTGGACAAGGCAAGCATTATTGAAATTGGGATATGGTGATTGCATTTGCATGTTTGCATCGGTTGGAATTGCACACATATATCACAAGTGCATGCATGTTTGGTCATATCACTTCTTATGCTTGTCTTGCACTTCACTCAAACAAAGAAACTTACTGACTTGGTATAGCTGTGAGATATTCAGGAGTGTGTCTCCTGCCTTGGACGTGCCGGTGGGCACGGGCCATTATTTTTGACACGGTGGTGTCACATGACGTATGTGGAATATACCGGTGAAGATAATTAACACCTCCTGAGTCGGCCTAGATTGAGTCTTGTTCCGTTACACCTAGCTGAATCCCGTGCTGCCACGAGTCCTTCCGCAAGGAAGGTACGGCTGAGTAAGTTGTTAACCCCTGTCCAGGTACACACCGTACAGAGGGCCACGATGAGGGTTTCCAGGGCCTTGGACTAAATCCTGTCATCGGGTCAGGGGGCATGGGTGTTTCCGGTTGTAAACGAGAGGGGGGCACACCTTGGAATCCGCGCGTATTAATAGTGATCCCATGCAGGACGTTGGTCTCTCCGTCTTAAAGTTTTTCTTGAACGATGCTTTGGGTGATTCCTGGCATCCGGAAAGTTAATCTGGTGTGTGCTGGTCAGGTGTGTTTTGTAACATCCCCAACATCTCACTACAGTAGCCACCTCTTGATCATGCCATGTCAGCAAGTTTAACAAGTGCTTAGTCATCATTTGCATCATGTTGCATTTCAACACCAAATTCAAACCTCAATTTAATTCAAGTGGAAAATAAAAAAATTCCAAACCAGAAACTAAAATGTCCATTAAATAGCAAATAATTCAGTAGCAAATATAAAATTGTGATCAACATTAATGAAATTAGTTAAGTAACTCTAACAACTTCAAACTGTACCAAACAACAATGATTTAATCCATTTCATTTAAATCAAAAATCAAATGAAATCATTTTGGCTCCAAACTATTTTCTGGTAGAGGTAGATGTTGCACCATAATTATTGAGCTAAATCACATATTTTACAAAACTCAAGCGGTGGCTAAAACAATTTGCAAAACAGAAAGTAAAATAAGAAACAGAAGAAAAAGAAAAAGGCTTACAAGACACTGTGCACTTGGGCGCTATGTGCACAGTGCACAGCCCAGCCCACCGGGAGCTCATCCCCATCCTCCCGCGCGCTGTCGCTCGCCCTCGTAAACACGGCGGCGATCGCCGCGCTGTCGCCCATCCAGCGACTCCCCGACGCCCATAAGGTCTCCCCCGAGCCGTTCTCCCCTTCCCCGAACCCTAGCCACCAGATCCCCTCCTCTCGCCTCTCTTCTCTCCCCGCAGCGACGAACCGCCGCCACCATCGCCGTTTGCCGTCGACCCCGTGGTCGCTGGCCTCCCCGCTCCTCGCCAACGTGTCCACCGGCTTCCCCGTCATCGCCTACTTCATCTACGCTGTTCCGTTTGACCAGACAAGGCCCGCAGCGACGCCCTCGACCTCCTTCTTCATCTGCTGTCGCCGAGATCGCCGCCGCCACACCGTCGTCTCGAAGCCACCCCGAGCCCACTGCCTTTCCCTACAACCTCACTGTGAGCACCGCGTCCATTCCTCTCTCTCCATGCTTTTCGCTTGTAGCCATAGCTCGCCGCCGTCGCGTTCGTGCTCTGGGCACCGCCGCGCTCGTTTTTCCCCGCAACCACTGAGCTCCCCTCGATCCGTGTTGCTGCTCATTGTCCGCCTGGAGCCAGGTAGCTGCTCCCCCGCAGCTTAGCTGGTTCGTCCGCGCCATGTTTCGCTGTTCCCACGCCACCACCGAATGCCGGCGCTGACTGCCGCCATCGCTGGGCCCTGCTCCGATCACCTCCAGCCCCGAGACCACCGCCAACGGATGCGCGACACCAACCGCAGCCGAATGAACCTAGCTGCGCCCAATTTGAGCCACCACAGCGAAATTCAGGCCAAGTCCGGCGAAGAACCGCCGCGAGACGGCACGCCGAAGCCGCTCCGGTCGCCGGAGATGCCCTGGCACCGACGTGGCACCTCCTGTGTCGCTGACTGCTGGGCCCCGCAGGCACAGTTGACTCGGTCAACCGTTGACTGGGCGGCCCCATGTCACTGACATGTGGGTCCCGTCGAATTTAATTAATTTCATTAATAAATAAAAACATTAATTAATTTGTTAATACTAATTAGGTTAATTAAGTTAATTAGATAACTAATTTGACACTGACAGTAGGCCCCACTAGCTGATTAACCTAGTTATTTAAGAATTAACCATGTTTAATTAACTAAGCCACTGACACGTGGGCCCCACAGGTAAGTTTGACTCTGGTCAGCCGACTGTTGACCGCTGACGTCACCTTTACCTCATGTTGACATCATCAGACACTGTTCTGGATAATGTTGGATTAAATAATAAAATAAATTTCGGAAAATGTCTAAAATCTTTAGAAATTCATAGAAAATAAACCGTAGCTCAAATCGAAAAACTTTATACATGAAAGTTGCTCAGAACGACAAGACGAATTTGATTGTGTCGTATGTTTCGATGCCTGAACCCTCTACGTAGGTGAAACCGCAACTTCGAGGCCGTATCCGGTATATGAATAGTGCTTGAACACCGGATAATAAATCCAACATTAATCCTATATTAACTAAAATGACCTAGAGGCATCTTTAGGCAACCCTGCACTGCATCTTAGCATAGCATGCCTGTATTGCATCGTTTGCTGTGCATTTATATGTTTCTTCCCCCTCTTCTCTCTCAATAGACCCCAATGTTGACGTAGCTCCAGAGGTCGACTACGCTCCTGACGATCAGACCCTTGCCACCGAGCTTCCAGGCAAGCACCCCCATTTTGAGCATTCCGATAGCGCCTACTCTTCTCTCTTATGCTTGCATTAGAAGTTGCTGCTGCTACTGTTATCTTATATCTGCTGCATAGCCTGTTTAATTGTAACCTGCTGTTGATACCTGCCTGCTTACCCTAAACTGTTTAGTATAGCTTGGGTAGAGACCTATCAGAGACCCCACTTTACCTCGACTGCCCCGCTGGATGATCAGAAGACCCGAGCAACGGGATCGAAGACAGGGCCCTGACACCACACGTCACTTCCCCTTTGTTGCTCGACACTACTGGGTTACTATCAAGTGCAGAGGGTGATACCTCGTCAGCACTTTTGATGATAACCTTGTAGGTTAGTTAATCGGTCGTGGTCAGCGAGGGTGATTCCTCCTACACCACCCCCGAAACCGACACTGTCGTGCAACTCCTCAAGAGTGGACCTCGAGGGTGATTGCTCCTTCGTTCACCTTGACGATAACATCATGAGGAATTCCATCAAGGGTGATTCCTCAGGGTTCCCCTTGGTGTTAGACACACGGTTACCATTGTTACTATGACTTTGCACTAAAACATGATACTAAAGATGGGTCGGCCCTGAGGGGTAGCCGCGCGAGCTTAATAGCGAGTGATATGGAATCGGGTGGACCTGGATGGTGCCCGAGAGTTGAACACGAGGCATGGCTGGGCATTCTTAGCCCTTGCCGCAAGTCCTCGAGACGGGGCGACGGGGTCACATCGATTGTGAGTCTCTGCTCGTTACTGCGCGCTCCTAATCCTGTAACGGTTTGGATATTTGATCCGAGGGGCATCTGGCCTGATAGCACTAACCATCACGTGGGCATAGTATGGGCGTTCTGCATCGTATACATCAGCCGAAGCTCTATAGACATCAGCGAGGAGCGGCCCGCTTTGGATTGGACTGGTTAAGCCTGCGCTTCTATTAAGGGGGCTAGGTCTGCTTCCGGAGCGTCCTCGCAACGTGCAGGGTTCCCAGGGCGAAGGCCCAAGACCCCTGGGGGCATAGGTTAGTCCGGCGTGCTGACCTCTCTTCAGAGCCTAGGTCGGGTTGCAGCGTGTTGCTTAGCCGAGGCTGGGCATGACCCAGAAAAGTGTGTCCGGCTGGAGTTAAGCGAGTGTGGTGGGTAATTTGGTGCACCCCTGCAAGGAAGAACTAATCTATCGATAGCTTGTCCTATGGTAACGGACACTCGAAGTTGTATCCCGATCGGTACAACTAGAACTGGTGACTTGAGATGAAATGGATAGTATGGCTCTGGGATTGCTTTCTCGTAGGGAGTCGAGGAAGAATCTCTGGCCGAGGTTGATGACACTACTATACTTTACATTATGTTATTCTGCACTCTTCTTATGCTGCAAGACTGATGAAGATGCTGAAGATGCTAGTCTTCGATAGGACTAGGCTTTCCCCCTCTATTCTGGCATTTCTGCAGCCTAGTCCACATATACAGCCCTTCTTTGAAAATGTTGCATATGTAGTGTAGATCCTTGCTTGCTGAGTACTTCGGATGAGTACTCACGTTTGCTTTACTTTCTTTTTCTCCCCATATCCCATTGACGCTGCCAGATGACGGAGCCCCTGAGATAGCTGCCCCCGTCGACGACTACGGCTACTACTACTACCCTCCCGGCGAGTACTACTACGAGGAGCCGACTGATGACCAGGAGTAGGATTCAGAGGATCCTAGGCAGGAGGCCTACGCCTTTCAATCGTAGTATTTTATTTTGCCCCGCCTTTCTAAAAGGCTTATCTCTATTTTTCCTGTAATATATCTGTACCCAGATATCTGATGCTTCCGCTGACACTTGTATGCCATCGAGCTACGTATTCGAGCCCTCGAGGCCCTGGCTTGTAATATTAAGCTTGTATGACTTTATTTATGTTTTAGAGTTGTGTTGTGATATCTTCAAGTGCGTCCTTAGGCTTGATCGTGTGCATTTGCGTGTATGGTTAGTGCACGATTAAGCCGGGGTCGACACAGGTTGGTATCAGAGCCGACTGCCTGTAGGAATCCCCCTTTCCAACTCCTTGGCCGAAGTTGAGTCTAGTGGTCCAAAACTGTTTTACTAACTTGGCTGTGTGGCTTACGGGCCCACGTCGCCAATTGGGTGGTATTAGGATCTTTTATTCCTCGTCTATACTCTGGGACTCTGATCTCTCTTCCTTTCGGGTTAAAATTTTACTAACTCTGACATTAGGTTCTCGTACTCACTTCCTCCAGGAGAGCCCCGACATTACCGATGAACATCCTGCTTCATCAGAAGATTCTGAAGATACTCCTCGCCGATAACCGAGACCCTGTGCCACTGCTTTGCAGTTCCTGACCACCGATAAACTCCGATGGATAACTACTTACACTCCTCGTTCATATATTCATTACAGTTGCTCCCGGGTTCCATCCAACATATCGAAATACTATCCGACATTTCGAGAATTCTTCGAACCTACTGCCTTGTAGTTCCTTTCCGTCTGAAAACACCTACAGGTAATTCTTCATACTTGCGGGGAATCGTTCATCCCCAGATGTTCATGCGTTTCCTAATTACTTTGAACTATTATTTGATCTCCCGAGAATCCCCTGCAACCTATTCCTCTTGATTCTCCTTGCCTGCTTGCATAAGGATTAACTCCATATGTCTAGTAATATTCTTTAAAATTCTTTGTGATTGTCATTTTGTTCCTATGGATTCAACGTGTGTGCGAATACTCGCAATCATCAATTAATCCTTGGAAATTTTCTTTCCGGCTCAGACATCATTCCAGACATGAGCTGGTCCTTCCCCGTTGCCATTGCCTTTGGCACTGAAGCATCCTCTACTTCTTGCCATTTGTATATCCGCTCAGCTTGCATGGCACGGAGAGGTAGTGCATTCATTCTCCATATTGACCTAGGACTGACTATTGACCAGGACATGTCACGTAACCGTGGGTGGAGATCTCTGCAAGACGGGATGCTAAAGTTGTCCATCTAGTTCTAATTCAACCTACTCGTCTTTTGATCAGAGCTTTTGCTTCCAATCCTTCATTTCTGAACCATAACTCCTTTGTACTTAAACGTCGGATTATTCCGATGATTCTATAATCTGATGCCGTTACATTATTTCTTCTTCTGGTTGAGTACCGCTACTCACGTCAGATCCTTTGCCGACCATCTGATCTTTTGTTGGATTATTATCCGACAATGTCCTTCATCTTCTATCTTTGAGAATTCTTCCCATGTTACAATTGCCTTCGGCAATGCGGTATCATGTAATTCTTTTCGTCCATATTCTATTAAGAAATGTTGTTTGTTGCTTCTATAAGCGTGGGGTATAGATCCGTAAAATGCCCCTATGGGTTGAGTCTATGCCTTTGCTAGCTGTGAGAACCCACAAGGCTTCATGTGCCATACCTTCTGTTGTTCCACCAGTTAAACTTTCAAACTCTAAACATTCTTAACAGAGAGCAGTGAATGAGAAGTTGTTCATTGAAGAAGTGGGAGTCGACCTTGAACCTTTGTGTTCATGCCCATGGACCCGATGTAGAACTTACCATGGAAGCTGCTTGCAAAAATAATTATTTCCTTGGTACAAGTTCAACTTGTATCTATGAATTGATCCTTTGCAATTGTGGTTCTGACCATATTCCTCCTCGATTTCATTTCCCGGATAAGTTACAATACTTGTCTTCTGCAGATCATTTCATCTTCCCAACCTCTATTCTGATCTACCTCGAGCATTACCCCCCTACTATCTCGAGGATATCATCCTACTGTACTACGTCCTATGAATTTTTCTGATGGAGTGATACCTTTCCCTGTCATAGTCACTCCATGGGTTCTGGGTTGTCTTCAACCGAGACCACCGAACAATGAATCGATTCCACTCGGTGATTCAGCACTCCTAGTACTTTGTTGCTGGGGAGTTGGATGCTCCATCACCTCATTCCTAGCCTGATTAGCTATATGCTTGTCGTGCTAAATTTTAACTGTGCTACCTGGTCCTTCTTTTCCGAACACAACTTCCGGTGATGAGCTAAGCTTACATCGATCTTCCTCATCTTATCATTTCACCTCGAACAACAAGCTTGACTTCGAGCTTGTGTCAAATCCGTGGTTCTCATAGCCTTTCACTTCATCCTTCCTTTTGCTTGATGTCATCGCTGACCGATTACATCTTCTTGAAACCTCTCAACAAATGTATCATGATCATCATCAACATTCCGAGCTTTTTCAGGATATCGATCGAATTCATGTTGAGAATTACCATCCTTGCTCTTTGATGATTGTGATATCATCGATGACATCCTTGACTTTCTTCCAACATAGACCTGGTTGTGTTTGGTTAATCCTTATGTTCCGAGATAATCCTGTAAGTGTTCCTTTGTAACTCTTGTGATCTTTCGATCCAACCCCTACTTGAAACACCATGTTATCGCTACCTCCAAGCATGACTATGATATTCCGAATATCATTAAGAACAGTGAAAATGAATGCGGCATGTCTCATCATCAATTGTCCAAACATCATTGTATGGGTAATATTATAATTCTTCCTTCGCCCCTTTATCTAAATGCTTTCGAACTTGCTGCCCTATCATGTATATCAGGCTCCGCTTTTCCTTGGACAGGATATACTCCCAATTCTTGTGTGTAAACACATTTTCCTTTCTATTGTTTTGTTTAACCTTTCCTGTAATATAACTTGTCTGGGCAGAGTAAATTCTCTGCTTATGAAAACATCTCGATCTATAACTCTGTCAATGAGACCCTGTTACTATTGTTGATGACATTCCGGTAACCACCGATGGACGAGAACTTTGCCTATTGGTCCGCCTCGTTTTAATGAGCAGGAAAATGGTTCTCTTCATTCCTCGCCCTTGGTACCGACGATGTTGCCGACATAGCTGGCAAACTATCTTCTGACATGCCTTATTGTTGTGACCATGATGTCACTGCCCTCCCCATTCTCGATCGACCCTCACCACAGTTCCACAGGATCGGAACCTGACTCTTCTTTACATCATTGATTCCGATGTCTCCGTTGCTCTTGGCTTTGAGTGTTATCACGAGCCACCCTCCGAGGGATGATCCATTCCCGATGCTATGAAACCCCTTTCACACTTTAATTCAGACATCGAATGATTGTCTATCCGCTTGAAACTTATTGTACCTTCATACATTGCTCTCGATGTTTTCCTGAGTTCCAACTCGAGAGATACTTCTACCACATTCCCTGAATTATTCCCCAGATACTCGATCCTACAAGGGTCAGTTCCCCCGAAGATACCCTTCAATTCCCCACTTAAATCTCGGGACGAGATTTCTTGTAGTGGAGGAGATTTGTAACATCCCCAGCATCTCACTATAGTGGCCACCTCTTGATCATGCCATGTCAGCAAGTTTAACAAGTGCCTAGTCATCATTTGCATCATGTTGCATTTCAACACCAAATTCAAACCTTAATTTAATTCAAGTGGAAAATAAAAAATTTCCAAACCAGAAACTAAAATGTCCATTAAATAGCAAATAATTCAGAAGCAAATATAAAATTGTGATCAACATTAATGAAATTAGTTAAGTAACTCTAACAACTTCAAATAGTACCAAACAACAATGATTTAATCCATTTCATTTAAATCAAAAATCAAATGAAATCATTTTGGCTCCAAACTATTTTCTGGTAGAGGTAGATGTTGCACTATAATTATTGAGCTAAATCACATATTTTACAAAACTCAAGCGGTGGCTAAAACAATTTGCAAAACAGAAAGTAAAATAAGAAACAGAAGAAAAAGAAACAGGCTTACCAAACACTGTGCACTTGGACGCTATGTGCACAGTGCACAGCCCAGCCCACCTGGAGCTCATCCCCATCCTCCCGCTAGCTGTCGCTCGCCCTTGCCGACATGGCGATGATCGCCGCGCTGTCGCCCATCCAACGACTCCCCGGCGCCCATAAGGTCTCCCCCGAGCCGCTCTCCCCTTTCCCGAACCCTAGCCACTAGATCCCCTCCTCTCGCCTCTCTTCTCTCCCCGCAGCGAAGAACCGCCGCCACCATCGCCGTTTGCCGTCGACCCCGTGGTCGCTGGCCTCCCTGCTCCTCGCCAACGTGTCCACTGGCTTCCCCGTCATCGCCTACTTCATCTACGCCGTTCCGTTCGACCAGACGAGGCCCGCAGCGACACCCTCGACCTCCTTCTTCATCTGCGGCCGCCGAGATCACCGCCGCCACACTGTCGTCTCCAAGCCACCCCGAGCCCGCTGCCTTTCCCTACAACCTCGTTGTGAGCACCGCGTCCATTCCTCTCTCTCCATGCTTTTCGCTTGTAGCCATAGCTCGCCACCGTCGCGTTCGTGCTCCGGGCGCTGCCGCGCTCGTTTTTCCCCACAACCACTGAGCTCCCCTCGATCCGTGTTGCTGCTCATCGTCTGCCTGGAGCCAGGTAGCTGCTCCCTCGCTGCTTAGCTGGTTCGTCCGCGCCACGTTTCGCCGTTCCCACGCCACCACCAAATGCCGGTGCTGACTGCCGCCATCGCTAGGCCCTGCTCCGATCACCTCCAGCCCTGAGACCACCGCCAACGGATGCACGACACCAACCGCAGCCGAACAAACCTAGCCGCGCCCGATTTGAGCCACCGCAGCAAAATTCTGGCCAAGTCTGGCAAAGAACCACCGCGAGACGGCACGCCGGAGCCGCTCCGCTCACCGGAGATGCCCTGACACCGATGTGGCACCTCCTGTGTCGCTGACTGCTGGGCCCCGTGGGCCCAGTTGACTCAGTCAACCGTTGACTGGGCGGCCCCATGTCACTGACATGTGGGTCCTGCCGAATTTAATTAATTTCATTAATAAATAAAAACATTAATTAATCTGTTAATACTAATTTGGTTAATCAAGTTAATTAGATAACTAATCTGACACTGATAGTAGGCCCCACTAGCTGATTAACCTAGTTATTTAAGAATTAACCATGTTTAATTAACTAAGCCACTGACACGTGGGCCCCACAGGTAAGTTTGACTCTGGTCAGCCGACTGTTGACCGCTGACATCACCTTTACCTCATGCTGATGTCATCAGACACTGTTTTGGATAATGTTGGATTAAATAATAAAATAAATTCCAGAAAATGTCTAAAATCTTTAGAAATTCATAGAAAATAAACCGTAGCTCAGATCGAAAAACTTTATACATGAAAGTTGCTCAGAACGACGAGACGAATCTGATCGTGTCGTCTATTTCGATGCCGGAACCCCCTACGTAGGTGAAACCACAACTTCGAGGCCCTATCTGGTATATGAATAGTGCTTGAACACCGAATAATAAATCCAACATTAATCCTATATTAACTAAAATGACCTAGAGGCATCTTTAGGCAACCCTGCACTGCATCTTAGCATAGCATGCCTGTATTGCATCGTTTGCTGTGCATTTATATGTTTCTTCCCCCTCTTCTCTCTCGATAGACCCCGATGTTGACGTAGCTCCCGAGACCGACGCAGCTCCGGAGGTTGACTATGCTCCTGACGATCAGACCCTTGCCACCGAGCTTCTAGGCAAGCACCCCTATTTTGAGCATTCCCATATCGCCTACTCTTCTCTCTCTTATGCTTGCATTAGAAGTTGCTGCAGCTACTGTTATCCTATATCTGATGCTTAGCCTATTTAATTGTAACCTGCTGTTGATACCTGCCTGCTTATCCTAAACTGTTTAGTATAGCTTGGGTAGAGAGCTATCAGAGACCCCACTTTACCTCGACTGCCCGCTGGTAGATTAGAAGACCCGAGCAACGGGATCAAAGACCAGGCCCCGACACCACACGTCACTTCCCCTTAGTTGCTCGACACTACTGGGTTACTATCGAGTGCCGAGGGTGATACCTCGTCAGCACTTCTGATGATAACCTTGTAGGTTAGTTAATCGGTCGTGGTCAGCGAGGGTGATTCCTCCTACACCACCCCCGAAACCGACACTGTCGTGCAACTCCTCATGAGTGGACCTCGAGGGTGATTCCTCCTTCGTTCACCTTGACGATAACATCATGAGGAATTCCATCGAGGGTGATTCCTCAGGGTTCCCCTTGGTGTTAGACACATGGTTACCATTGTTACTATGACTTTGCACTAAAACATGATACTAAAGACGGGTCGGCCCTGAGGGGTACCCGCGTGAGCTTAATAGCGAGTGATGTGGAATCGGGTGGACCTGGATGGTGGCCGAGAGTTGAACACGAGGCGTGGCCGGGCATTCTTAGCCCTTGCCACAAGTCCTCGAGATGGGGCGACGAGGTCACATCGATCATGAGTCTCTGCTCGTTACCGCGCGCCCCTAATCCACTAACGGTTTGGATATTTGATCCGGGGGGCCTCTGGCTTGATAGCACTAACCATCACGTGGGCATAGTATGGGCGCTCTGCGTCGTATACATCAGCCGAAGCTCTATAGACGTCAGCGAGGAGCGGCCCGCTTTGGATTGGACTGGTTAAGCCTGCGCTTGTATTAAGGGGGCTAGGTCTGCTTCCGGAGCATCCTCGCAACATGCAGGGTTCCCAGGGCTAAGGCCCAAGACCCCTGGGGGCATAGGTTAGTCCGGCGTGCTGACCTCTCTTTAGAGCATAGGTCGGGTTGCAGCGTGTTCCTTAGCCGAGACTGGGCATGACCCAGAAAAGTGTGTCCGGCCCGAGTTAAGCGAGCGTGGTGGGTAAGTTGGTGCACCCCTGCAAGGAAGAACTAATCTATCGATAGCTTGTCCTACGGTAACGGACACTCAAAGTTGTATCCCGATCGGTACAACTAGAACTAGTGACTTGAGATGAAATGGATAGTATGGCTCTGGGATTGCTTTCTCGCAGGGAGTCAAGGAAGAATCTCTGGCCGATGTTGATGACACTACTATACTTTACATTATGTTATTCTGCACTCTTCTTATGCTGCAAGACTGATGAAGATGCTGAAGATGCTAGTCTTCGATAGGACTAGGCTTTCCCCCTCTATTCTGGCATTTCTGCAGCCCAGTCCACATATACAGCCCTTCTTTGAAAATGTTGCATATGTAGTGTAGATCCTTGCTTGCTGAGTACTTCGGATGAGTACTCACGTTTGCTTTACTTTCTTTTTCTCCCCATATCCCATTGACGCTGCCAGATGACGGAGCCCCTGAGATAGCTGCCCCCATCGACGACTACGGCTACTACTACTACCCTCCCGGCGAGTACTACTACGAGGAGCCGACTGACGACCAGGAGTAGGATTCGGAGGATCCTAGGCAGGAGGGCTACGCCTTTCGATCGTAGTATTTTATTTTGCCCCGCCTTTCTAAAAGGCTTATCTCTATTTTTTCTGTAATATATCTGTACCCAGATATCTGATGCTTCCGCTGACACTTGTATGCCATCGAGCTACGTATTCGAGCCCTCGAGGCCCTGGCTTGTAATATTAAGCTTGTATGACTTTATTTATGTTTTAGAGTTGTGTTGTGATATCTTCAAGTGTGTCCTTAGGCATGATCGTGTGCATTTGCGTGTATGGTTAGTGCACGATTAAGCCGGGGTCGACACATGTTTTCAACCCAAAGACCGTAATGGGAATTAGTCAGTGTCACGATACTGACTAAAGAAATCCTTTACTTGTGGGTAAAGAGTACACCCTCTGCAGAGTTTAAACCTATTCGAATAGCCGTTGTCCACGGTCAAGGGCGTTAGCTGGGTGGGTCAAGTGTCGGTCCCGGTGTCGTTCTCCGAAGGAAATAATTTTAATATGCCTGAAATATTTTGCAGGATAATTATTGACACCCAGTTGCTACCATGAATATTTTATGCTTGTTAAATATTATTATGGTTATGCATAATATCGAGGACTAACCCGTTTCTCTTATTTTGAATTTTCCTGAGTGTCTCAGGGGCTGGCTAGACTACCCCGGGCACTCAATTTTATTTTCAAGACCTCTCGTGGAGTCTCTCGAGTTAACAGGTGGTTTATCCCGCCACTACTCTTGTGGACACCCGATTGGCATTTCTCTTCGAGTCCGACCGTGGCGTCACTTGACACCCAACTGGCATTTCTCTTTAAGTCCGACCGTGGCATCACTTGACACCCGACTGGCATTTCTCTTCAAGTCCGACCGTGGCGTCACATGACACCCGACTGGCATTTCTTTTATTTTACTGAGTGTCACTTGGGCTGGCTAGACTACCCATGGCATTCTTTTGTTTAATTTCTAATAAGTTTGATCATGACTAACATGCTATGTTCACGTTCATATCATTTATTTGTCATGATTTAACTTTTAGTTAGCATGAGCATATGCATCCATTATATTTTTTGTTCGTAATGTTTGTGAGTACATTCCAACGTACTCACTGGCTTGTCCCTAGCTATTTACTTGGCCAGACTTGGAGGAGGATGAGCTTGTGTAGGAGGATTGCGCTAGCGAGCCCGACGCTTAGAGGAGTCCCAGTCAGTCAACCTGTGAGATAGGAGTCTACCACATGTATCTTCCACTGAGCTTCCGCTACACAAATAAAATAGTCAAGCCTCACTCTGACGCTTGGCTCTATGTTATTGTACTAAGTATTGTATCACCACCACACCACTGTCATATTCCGCCACTGCCATATATTGGCGAGTTTGTAATAATGTTGTTGAGCTCTCAGACTCAACCCTGTGTAATATTATCTTGTACTGGTTATCTGTATCAAGGAAGTCCACCAGTTGTGTTGATCTTGGGGCTGGTGTGACTTAGGGCTATTCTGGGATTTATTCTCAGAAATGGGCCCAACAGACCTTGGTATTAGAGCCAGGCTGACTGTATTAAGCCCTAGGCACGATCGCTAGCACTAGAGTCAGTACTAACATTTTTAGCATGCATCTCATGCATTGTAGCATTTTCCCATGGTCATCATATGCACATGATATGACTATTTGGGTTTTTGTCTACTGATGTAGATGTCTGGCGGCAACTGCCCATCCCAGATTTTCGCCAATGAGCCTGCAGGATTTTCCTGTCTTCTTACCATCATCGCTAGAGATGCGATGAGATCTCCGAGCCATCCAGAGTACACCGTTTTTCCTGACAGGATCACAGACACTCTGACTATGTACCAGGCTTCGGTATATATTCGGGGTGGAAGTACCTTGTCTTTCCGCAACTACCGTTTTATGGGGAGAGTCATGCCCTCTGAGAGGCATGCTATCCAGATGGCCGCCCATGAGGCTATTTCTCGTCTCAGGGACATCTTGCCTGTTATGCAGACCCGTCCCTATCACTACCTTCCGTGCCATGTTCCTTATACCAACCATTATGCTTTTTCCTGCACCGTAGGAGAAAGGGATGAGGCGATCGAGCCCCTTGTCCAGTATATCATAGCACCAGAGTCGGTCTTCACCGCACGGGTGGACGACCATCTTGCTGCACGAATGGACTTGGCTCTTGCAAGGATCCCTCGCAGGAGTGAGTTCTGTTCACCTTCACCACATGCCCCTCGTATTCCGACTCCACCACACTATTCTCCTACTCAGCCCGCGGTTCAGCGCTCATCCCCGAGTGATGAGGCTAGTCGCTTGGCTGCTCCTGTCCCGACCAGAGCTCCACTGTCGACGCGCACGGTGCCACCTCAGACAGGCGTAGCATCGACCTCTACCCGACTAAAGACCATTCCAGAGGAGGAGGAGGTTGAGTCTCGTGGACCACAGCTGGGACTCACCCTCAGCGGAGCTTACAGTGTCTCAGACACCCCGTGAGGACAGATCGAGCATCAGCACCATAGTAGTCTTTTTATGATGACGTGGTTGTAAGATATTTATTTTCTGTTTCTTCTTCTTCTTTTTGTAAGATGGCGAGTAACAGACTCGGACCACAGCACGTTGAGAGGACGAAGTAGTACGCTAGTTGAATAAGTGGTCTTGTAGTATACAATTTCTGCAAGCATGTTGTATAATTAAGTCATGCTTGTATAATTAAATCCTGCATGTATGATATAACCTGTTGTACTTGAATCCAGGGGGAGATTTATTTTCAGTCTCTTAAAAATTTTATTTTCTGCCTTTATAATTTTTTTTCTCATCGATGTTACACAAATACCCCCAGAAATAAAATGCATCGCCCCTGGACCCGTTCTATGCCAAATCCGCCAGAGAACAACCATGGACAAATGGGAAATAACTTTACACAAGGACAGACTAGTCAACAGGACAGTGACTCAGCATTTTCACAAGCGTGCCGTCTGTATGAACAAAGCCAACAACAGCACCAAGAGATGATGCAGCATTTAATCAATATGGGAAATCACCAAGGACAAAATTAGAACAGGTCAAAATTATCTGAGCTCCAGAAGACCAATCCTACTGTGTTTTCTCACACCGACAAACCATTGGAGGCAGATGATTGGCTACGTGATATTGAAAGAAAATTGGTTATTGCCCAGTGTACGGACCGGGAAAAAGTGCTTTATACCCCATACTATTTTTCTGGTACAACAGCATCATGGTGGGAAAACTTATGCCACACTCATCCCAACGGAGCCAATATGACATGGGAACAATTCAAGGAAAACTTTTGGGGAGCACACATTCCTAATAGTATCATGAAATTGAAGAAAAGGGAATTTGAGGATCTCAAGCAGTGAGGCACCATGGTAGCCCAGTATCTGGATCAATTTACTCAGCTAGCCTAGTACGCCAACGACAAATACATGACAGAAGACAAAAAGATGGAAAATTTTCTCGACGGACTTATCCCATCTTTAAAGTGCCAACTGGTAGTCCACACCTTTCCTGATTTCAAAACACTGGTGGACAAGGCAATTATACTGGAGAACAAGCACCGCAACATGAACGGAATACGCAAGCGCCGTATGAACCAGTCATCTAAGGTTCGCAACAACAGGCCCAAGAATGAGTTTCAGAACCCTATAACACCCCAACCAGCAACTCCGCTACCCCGACCAGCAACGGTAGCACCACAACAGAACCGCAGTGCTTTCAACAATAGGACCAAAGATACGACATTCTATCCGGGCATCACCTGTTATGCCTGTGGAGGAGAAGAGCATTACTCCAGGCAATGCCCAAAGCAGGGAAATAATACAACCAAGCCCAACAACAATGGCCGTGGTACAAACACAGCTCCAAAACGCAACAACTCCAACCCCAATAACAACCAGAGGAAGGGACAGGTTAACCACGTGACCTTTGAGGAGGCACAAAATGCACCAGATATTGTGTTTGGTACGTTTCCTGTCAACTCAATTAATGCTACAGTCAAATTTGATTCCGGAGCTTCCCATTCGTGTATCTCGAAAAGATTTGCTTCGAAGAATCGATTTTCTTTTTCGCCTTTGCAAAATTCCATGGTTATTCAGTCCCCGGGATCGAAGCAAAGCACACAATGGTACTGCAAGGATGTGAATATTGAGATCAAAGGAATGGTATTTTTAGCCAACCTTATTGTTCTGGAAGCAGTCGAACTGGAAGTTATTCTGGGAATGGATTGGTTAACCAAAAATAAAGGTTTCATAGACTGCTACAACCACACGGTTACTCTTACAAGCTGCCAAGGAGAAACAATAAAATTTGGCACAAGGAGGATTTCCGCATCACAAGGAAAATTAAATCAAGTGGATGCGGCAGAATTAAGTAAGGTTCCTGTAGTCTGCGAATACCCCGATGTATTTCCTGAGGAGCTACCAGGAATGCCCCTGGACCGTGAAATTGAATTTGTTATTGAATTGGCACCTGGAACGACACCCACTTATAAGAAGCCGTACCGAATGGCTCCGACGGAATTGGCTGAGTTGAAGAAACAGATTAAGGAACTAATGGAAAAGGGTTATGTTTGACCCAGCTCATCACCATGGGGATCGCCAGTTTTATTTGCTAAGAAAATGGATGGTACCCTAAGGCAATGTATTGATTACAGGGCACTCAATATGATCACCATTAAAAATAAATACCCGCTGCCCAGGATAAATGACTTGTTTGAACAGCTAGCAGAAGCCAAGGTTTTCTCAAAAATAGATTTGAGGTCAGGCTACCATCAATTAAAAATCCGATCGGCAGATATACCCAAGACTGCCTTTACTACCAGATATGGATTATACGAGTTCACAGTGATGCCTTTTGGCTTAACCAATGCTCCTGCTTATTTTGTGCATCTCATGAACAAGGTCTTCATGAAATATTTGGACAAGTTTGTGGTCGTATTTGTCGATGATATACTTATTTATTCCAAGACACCCGAGGATCACGAGCAACACCTACGAATAGTCCTGGAAGAATTGAGGAAAAATCAACTATATGCCAAATTCAGTAAATGTGAATTTTGGTTGCGAGAAGTTGGTTTTCTAGGACACGTACTGACACAAGATGGGATAGCAGTGGACCCAAGTAAAGTAAAGGCTGTCCAAGAATGGAAGCAACCCACAAACGTGACAGAGGTCAGGAGTTTTCTTGGTCTGGCTGGCTACTACCAGAGATTTATAGAAGGATTCTCCACCATAGCTAAACCCATGACCCAATTACTTAAGAAGGATAAGAAGTTTGATTGGACTGAAGCCTATGAGAAAAGTTTCCAAGAATTGAAAAAGAGGCTAACAACGTCACCCGTTCTGGTCGTGCCCAATGTGCACAAAATTTTTGAGATATACTGTGACGCGTCCAGGAAAGGCCTTGGATGTGTATTGATGCAAGAAGGAAAAGTCGTGGCATATGCCTCAAGACAGCTACGACGACACGAGGAGAATTATCCTACTCATGATTTGGAGCTAGCTGCAGTAGTACATGCACTCAAGGAATGGCGACATTTTCTTCTCAGTAAGCGATGTGGAATATACACAGACCACAAAAGTCTTAAGTATATTTTCACCCAGCCAGAATTAAACTTGAGACAATGTCGCTGGCTTGAGTTAATAAAGGATTACGACATCGGAATTCATTATCATCCGGGTAAAGCAAATGTTGTGGCAGACGCCCTCAGCCGAAATCCCTGCACCAACAATAATAGTGCGCAATTCTTACAGCATGAGTTTAATCAGGAATTTGCCAAACTCAATATGGTCCTAGTCACAGAAGGAACCGTTGCCCAACTGGAAATAAAACCAACATTAGAGGATCAGATCAAAGAAGCCCAAAAAGGACACCCAAGTATTGAAGGGATTAAGAGGAAAATAAAATTGGGCAAGGCGACTGAATTTACCGTAGACAGTCAGGGAATTTTATGGTTCGGGAAAAGATTGTGCGTGCCTAATAAGGAAGATTTTAAGCAACAAATTTTGGCAGAAGCCCATACCACTCCATATTCTATTTATCCAGGAGGAACAAAAATGTACAAGGATTTACAAGAAAATTATTGGTGGCACGGGATGAAAAGAGATATAGCCGTATATGTCGCACGTTGTGATTCATGCCAGCGTGTAAAAAGCAGAACACCAGAGGCCAGCAGGACTATTGCAGCCACCCAGTGTACCTGAATGGAAATGGGACGTAATAGGAATCGATTTTATCGTCGGACTGCCAAGGTCACGACACGGAAATGATGCTATCTGGGTTATAACAGATTATTTAACCAAGGTGGCACATTTCATTCCGGTAAAAACCACATACTCCACACAGAGGCTTGCCAGATTATACCTCGCCCGGATTGTTTGCCTACACAGAGTACCTAAGACCATAGTCTCTGATAGAGGCACCCAATTTGTCTCTAGATTTTGGGAGCACCTATAGCAAGCCCTAGGGACTCAACTGACGTTCAGCACAGCATACCACCCGCAGACCGGAGGACAAACTGAGCGGGTAAATCAAATATTAGAGGACATGCTGAGAGCATGTGTGCTCACTTACGGAGTTAGCTGGGAAGACAATTTACCATACGCGGAGTTCTCATATAACAACAGTTATCAAGCTAGTTTGAATATGTCACCTTTTGAAGCAGTGTACGGACGAAGGTGCCGTACCCCACTCAATTGGTCTGAGACCGGAGACAGTCGAATTTTCGGTCCCGAAGTTCTTAAGAAGGCGGAAACAAAAGTGAAGCTTATTCAGGACAGACTGAGAGCGGCTCAGAGCCGTCAAAAGAGTTACTATGATCAAAAGCACCGACAAATCAGTTTTGAGCCCGATGAATATGTGTATCTCAGAGTATCTCTAACAAGAGGACTACAGAGATTTAAAGTCAAAGGAAAATTGGCACTGAGGTTTATTGGACGATTTAGAGTGATCGCAAGAAGAGGCAAGGTTGCTTATCAACTAGAGCTACCAGTAGAATTATCAGATGTTCATGATGTGTTTCACATGTCACAACTAAGGAGATGTGTCAGTAACCCATAAAAGCAAGTCCAGCATCAGGACCTGGATATCCAACCAGATCTTACATATAGGGAATGTCCTATAAAGATTTTGGAGGAGTCTGAACGGAGAACCCGGCAATATGTGATAAAATTTTACAAAGTTCAGTGGAGTAATCACACCGAGGAAGAAGCAACATGGGAAAGAGAGGATCACCTGAGGACTGAATATCCGTACCTGTTTGAGGGACAGCTGAAATCTCAGGGACGAGATTTTTCTTAAGGGGGATAGGTGTTGTAACACCCCAAAAATATTTTCTGAATTTTTGAAATCTTTCCTTTAAAAATAAAATGCTTTGAAAATCATTTTTTGATCATATTACTTTTCTACCATTTGAAAACCCTTTCAAATTTTAATTTGGTTTCAAATTTTCTTTAATGATTCTGTTTTGAAAGGTTTAAAATTATTTGGATAATTAATTTGGAGGTTTTCAAACAGTTTCATTTAGAAAAGTTTTTGGGAGTGATTTAAAATTTATCAAAGGAAATGGCCCTTTTCACTTTCCTATAACCCTTCTAAAATTCATCCAACAAATTTTCTTCCACTCCAATTTCTTCCCACAAGTCACCCACATCATCTAGGACAGTATCCAACTCTCTTGCCCCACAAAAATAATTTTCACAATTCAAATAAAATTCCAAAGTTGGAATTCATATTTTCCATCATTCCTTTGGTTTACAAAGGAACCACAATTTCCACAAGGTTTCTACCTCCACCAAAATTATCTCAGCAAATAGATTGTACCCACAACCCATTTCAACAAAAACCTTGGGGTCCACAGTTCAAAATTTTGCAAAATTCATACAGTTGAAATTTGGACCAGAAATCATTTTCTAGCTCAAAACCAAATCTAAACTTCTCCAAAAATTCTGAAACTTTGTCAGGCCCTCTCATTTGCATCAACACATCACCACAAAAATTGCCACAAATTCTAAAAATCCCTAGCACTCTCTACCATAGGATTATAGGAGTATCTATGCACTGTTCATAGCTGAATAAGTTTCAGTTAACTGAATTTGTCTTTCAGTGGCAGAGACGATCGGTGCCGTGCACCCCTCCCCTTCCTTCTCCTTCACGGCGACGCCAAGGTTCATCAATGCCTCGTCCTTCCTTGGCCCACTCCGTAGTCTCTCCTCGCCGGTGAGCTGGCGGCTGGCTGGTGCAACCCCCTGCACCGTGCTCATCCGCGGCGGACGAGCGGATCCGCCTCGGCCACCGATTCCCATTACTGCGCCGCAGCTTCCCCGCCTACCTCCTGGCCACGCGTTGCTCCTCTCCGCGTCCTCGCATGCCGTCTGCACCGTCCAATCTCTCCCTGGCCCGCTGGCAGTCGCCGGAACCAGGACAGCGCCGCTGCACCGTACAGGAGCTCCACTCCGGGATAAGCTCGAGGAGCTCGAGCCCGTCCACGCCGAGCCTTCCGGAGTTCTCCATTGCCGTCATTACTCCCTCGCCGCCCATGACCACCGCCCAAACCTACCTCGCCGACCACCGTAACTCCGGCGTGATCCGAACCTCACCAGACCACCTTGGATCGCCTATAAAAGGCCCTCCCGAGCACCGTTCTCCTCACCCATCGCCTCCACCACCTCCCAATCGCCCCTATGCCACTTCCCTGACCTCAAGGAGGTCTCCTCCCTCCTCTCCGATCACCGCTCCACCGGCTCTGTTCCCGATCGGCTCGACGCCGTTACGCCACCACCACAGCTCAAACTTCACCAGTAGCCATCTAATCCACCAAACAATCGATTCCGCGCTCCAATTCCATTCCCCGAGCTCTCTCCGGCGAAATCCCAACACCACCGAACTGCCGTCCGCCGCCGTCAACCTCGCCGGCGTTCTGTTGCACTCCGGCAACCACCACTACCTCCCACCGACACGGTAGTCTACCCCGAGCATGCTTCAATCATCGCCACCTCCTAAAAGGCCGGCGATCACCGTTGGCGATCGACGCATCCCTTCTGTCCTCGCGCGCGTGTTCAAACTTTTGAACCTGACGAGTGGACCCCACCCCGCGCACTTTTTTCTTTTTTCTTTGTTTTAATCGAAGGCGTATTCTCTGTTTTACGCCTTCCATGCTGAAAAACGTATTTCAGCCAAAGCGTTTTCTGTTTAAACTGTGCTGGGACTGCTATTTTACAGAAAAGCCCCTGGTTTTGAAAGTCTAATAACTTTTTAACCACAACTCTGTTTGGGTTGAATCTTTTTTTGAAATTCTTATTTTTCTCTCTAGTTTTTTTTAGTATTTATTTAAAAATGTTTTGAGATAACTTTTTGCATTATTGTCAAATTTTTAATATGAGTTGAATTTGAATATTTTCAGAAAAAGAAGAGGGAAATCTTGCCGAGAATTTCGAAGGGTTTTCACCTGACTACTTTGGACAAGGCAAGCATTATTAAACTTGGGATATGGTGATTGCATTTGCATTTGCATGTTTGCATCGGTTGGAATTTCACACATATATCACAAGTGCATGCATGTTTGGTCATATCACTTCTTATGCTTGTCTTGCACTTCACGCAAACAAGGAAACTTACTGACTTGGTATAGCTGTGAGATATTCAGGAGTGTGTCTCCTGCCTTGGACGTGCCGGTGGGCATGGGCCATTATTTTTGACATGGTGGTGTCACATGACGTATGTGGAATATATCGGTGAAGATAATTAACACCTCCTGAGTCGGCCTAGATCGAGTCTTGTTCCGTTACACCTAGCTGAATCCTGTGCTGCCACGAGTCCTTCCGCAAGGATGGTACGGCTGAGTAAGTTGTTAACCCCTGTCCAGGTACACACCGTACAGAGGGCCATGATGAGGGTTTCCAGGGCCTTGGACTAAATCTTGTCATCGGGTCAGGGAGCATGGGTGTTTCCGATTGTAAACGAGAGGGGGGCACCCCTTGGAATCCACGCGTATTAATAGTGATCCCATGCAGGACGTTGGTCTCTCCGTCTTAAAGTTTTTCTTGAACGATGCTTTGGGTGATTCCTGGCATCCGGAAAGTTAATCTGGTGTGTGCTGGTCAGGTGTGTTTTCAACTCAAAGGCCGTAATGGGAATTAGTCAGTGTCACGGTACTGACTAAAGAAATCCTTTACTTGTTGGTAAAGAGTACACCCTCTGCAGAGTTTAAACCTATTCGAATAGCCGTTGTCCATGGTCAAGGGCGTTAGCTGGGTGGGTCAAGTTTCGGTCCCGGTGTCGGTCTCCGGAGGAAATAATTTTAATATGCCTAAAATATTTTGCAGGATAATTATTGACACCCAGTTTCTACCATGAATATTTTATGCTTGTTAAATATTATTATGGTTATGCATAATATTGAGGACTAACCCGTTTCTCTTATTTTGAATTTTCCTGAGTGTCTCAGGGGCTGGCTGGACTACCCCGGGCACTCAATTTTATTTTCAAGACCTCTCGTGGCGTCTCTCGAGTTAACAGGCGGTTTATCCTGCCACTACTCTTGTGGACACCCGATTGACATTTCTCTTCAAGTCCGACTGTGGCGTCACTTGACACCCGACTGGCATTTCTCTTCAAGTCCGACCGTGGCGTCACTTGACACCCGACTGGCATTTCTCTTCAAGTCCGACCGTGGCGTCACTTGACACCCGACTAGCATTTCTTTTATTTTGCTGAGTGTCACTTGGGCTGGCTAGACTACCCGTGGCATTCTTTTGTTTAATTTCTAATAAGTTTGATCATGACTAACATGCTATGTTCACGTTCATATCATTTATTTGTCATGATTTAACTTTCAGTTAGCATGAGCATATGCATCCATTATATCTTTTGTTCGTAATGTTTGCGAGTACATTCCAACGTACTCACTGGCTTGTCCCTGGCTATTTTTTGGCCAGACTTGGAGGAGGACGAGCTTGTGGAGGAGGATTGCGCTAGCGAGCCCGACGCTTAGAGGAGTCCCAGTCAGTCAACCTGTGAGATAGGAGTCTACCACATATATCTTCCGCTGAGCTTCCGCTACACAAATATAATAGTCAAGCCTGACTCTGACGCTTGGCTCTATGTTATTTTACTAAGTATTGTATCACCACCACACCACTGTCATATTCCGCCACTGCCATATATTGGTGAGTTTGTAATAATGTTGTTGAGCTCTCAGACTTAACCCTGTGTAATATTATCTTGTACTGGTTATCTGTATCAAGGAAGTCCACCAGTTGTGTTGATCTTGGGGCTGGTGTGACTTAGGGCTATTCTGGGATTTATTCTCAGAAATGGGCCCGACAAGTGCTCTGGTTGATACAACAAGCCAATATGAATAAGCTTTCACCTCCTTGGGAAGGACGCTTTGTTGTCAGCAAGAATCTTAACAATGGGTCATATTACTTGGTTGATATACGTGAGCATCATAAATCACGTACATCGAAGGAGGAGACCAACAGGCCGTGGAATATTGCTCATCTCCATCCTTATTATACTTAGAGCCACTAGCTCCAACCTTTTGTACATACCTTTGTATATATATCTTTTATTAGCAATATTAATAAAGCCGGCATCCCCAAAACTCGGGGCCTCTGTCGTTTCATCCCATATATTGTGCATGACTCTTTATTTTTTGATCATAGGTCACTTGGGGGCTTCCAACTCATCGAGTTTAGCTATTAACATCCCTCTTGACCCGGCATATGCCATTATAAGTCTTGGTTAAACCTGCCTATTTGCTTGATGCTCATCCGCCAAGATGACCCGACGTACTCTTGACAGTCAATACATTATGACACTGAACTTGTCAAAGTTAAAACACCGACTTATGTCATGTGAGAGCCGGCTTACAGAAAGCTAGGATAAACCTTGGGCTATCAAGCCAGCTTCATTAAAGCAATACTCGAGCCTCGAAAGCCGGTCTTTTTGTCATGCCTCGAAAGCCGGTTTAACATTTATCTCTATTTTATGTTTCAATTTCTGTTTTACAGGATTACTTGCTCCTTGATCAATCATTATACCGACCATAATTCGCCGGGTCAACATAACACCAAATTATTTTGATCAAGATTGAGCTCTATTTATTATCACTACTACACGGCCAAGAGTTTAGGTACTGACTAGATGTCCTGGATTATCAACTATTGCTCATCAAAGCAACCAGAAACATAATACAAGCATAAGGAAATTGGGAGGGTTAGCAACACACCGCGCCGGCTCAAATGTATTCAGCAAAAATATCAAGTGCTTGGCATCACATAGAAAGTTTTATCACTACCATATTACAAAGGCATAGATGGGCTCAAAATCAGGCAAATTTTTTAATTTTACGATTCGCCTAAGAAGCCTCCGAATCAGCATCCTCTTGATGACCCTCGACATCAGTCGCCGGATCAGCCTGCGCCTGCTCGTTTTGCTCGGTCTGTTGGCGGCCCCTTGGTAGCCACTGTATAGCAGATAATTTCTGGAATACTAAGTCATCGGTGATGACACCGGACGTGTCAACATCAGGAGCAAAAGATGTCTTACGGGGTGGTGGGATAAGCTCAAATGGCTGGTAATCTGGTGGGTTAATGCACTTGTTATCTTCATAATATCCAGGTTGGTACTTGGCCAGGTCAGGTTCATCAACCATTTGAGTCACCGCCACCCGCATTTCTTTCACACATCATGCAAAGTCCTCTTGCGTAAAGTCGCTCCCATCAAGTTTTGTCTGCGGAAAGCCGCCCACCATCTCGCAGGGGTCCATCTCAGGTCGGAAGGCTTTTGCACGTGCAAGCACCATGCCAGTCTCGGAACGAGCCGCCGATTTAACCTTCTCTTCAATCCGCTGAGGGACGGTCGACAGGTCCTTGAGCATGTCTTTGAACCTCTGAAGGTATGAGTCGGCGTCCTTCACTGCCATGATGGCGTACATGCCGCCAGTGTACATCTACTCCACATAAGTGTATATTGCCAACATGCCAAGGCTGCTTAATTTTTCAACATTGCTTATTCATTTATGTACGCATACACTGGCACAAGGATTCTTGAAGGCAGAAGGTGCCCTGAAGGCTAATCGCATGAAGACCTGTATGGCCGAAGAGCAAAGACTGGTAAACAGAGGCCAGCCAATTATCCGCGGAGAGACAATGCCCACGTGAACAAAGCAAAGATTTGATAGATTCCCGAAGATTGAAGTTTGTCGGGGCACTATCTCTCGCTCTTATCCATCGCCTAGAGGGACACGCATGCATCCCTACTACAAATAAAATAAGAGGTGCATTCTCCCGGAAGCCATCCAGAGAGCTGCTCTCTCGTCTATAAAAGGAGACATTTGCGGCGAAGAGGAACACAACAACACCAGACGGAGAAGAGCCACCAGCCACCGATAGAGCAAAGAGCTGCGACCCAGCTAGCAAGCTCGTTGCTCAGTAGTAGTAGTTTTCATCCTGCAATAAGAGCCACCATATCCAGAACATTGTAAGGCTCAAGAAGGTAGTTAGAAGGTAATTTTCTTTAGTTTGTGTAATCCCTTCGGGGCCTCCCGAAATGGAAAGCCATATGTAAATTATGTTGTGGAAATGATGTAGTTTCTTGGTTTCACTTGGTATTTTTATTTATGAATTTATGGGATGAGTTCTTATGCTAGGGATCCTATAGGAGAAACCTCTGTGTGTGTAGTTCTCTGTGTAGCCCAGAGTGGCGTTGGAATGAGAACCTTGTGGCCGTAGAGAAGTGTTCCCTTCGGGTGGAACTGCCTGGGAAGACGATAGGAATTTACCCCATAAATTTGCAATTAAAACTACTAAGTGAACGTAACTAGCTACATCTAATACAACATAATGAAAAATATGGTGAGTACTGAGTAGGATTTTACACCTCTGCGCACACCGTTGATCGAATTGTTGGCCTCGCCAGCCCATAATAGATCCTGAATCAAAGAAATAGACAAGTTAGAACGTGCAAATAATTGAATTGAATTAAATATTGCAGTGAATAGTAAAATACTTTTTCAAATAGTGTATTGAATAGTAGATTACTATTGTGAATAGTGCCCTACCTAGTGAACAGTAAATACTATTCAAGATAAAAAGCATACCTGTATATCACTTCCACCTAATCACCTATTAATCTAATCAAAATATAATCTAATATTTACTAAGAAAGTGAATAGGTGATTATATATCACTTCAATTCTGGTATATTTATTAAGGAATATTGATAGAAATTCCAAAATTAGATATTTTAAAAATTGATAAGGTGTTATCAATCATATGGGCAGGGAAGACCCCCTGTTAAAAAAAATTAAAAAAAATAAAAATAAAAATAAATAAAAAATGAATAAGCAATGTTGAATAATTAAGCAAGTTAAATTAAATTAAAAATAAATGAAAAAGCAATGTTGAAAAATAAGCAGCCTTGGCATGTATGTACGCATACACTGGCACAAGGATTCTTGAAGGCAGAAGGTGCCCTGAAGGCTAATCGCATGAAGACCTGTATGGCCGAAGAGCAAAGACTGGTACACAGAGGCTAGCCAATTATCCGCGGAGAGACAATGCCCTCGTGAACAAAGCAAAGATTTGATAGATTCCCGAAGATTGAAGTTTGTCGGGGCACTATCTCTCGCTCTTATCCATCGCCTAGAGGGACACGCATGCATCCCTACTACAAATAAAATAAGAGGTGCATTATCCCGGAAGCCATCCAGAGAGCTGCTCTCTCGTCTATAAAAGGAGGCATTTGCGGCGAAGAGGAACACAACAACACCAGACGGAGAAGAGCCACCAGCCACCGATAGAGCAAAGAGCTGCGACCCAGCTAGCAAGCTCGTTGCTCAGTAGTAGTAGTAGTTTTCATCCTGCAATAAGAGCCACCATATCCAGAACATTGTAAGGCTCAAGAAGGTAGTTAGAAGGTAATTTTCTTTAGTTTGTGTAATCCCTTCGGGGCCTCCCGAAAGGGAAAGCCATATGTAAATTATGTTGTGGAAATGATGTAGTTTCTTGGTTTCACTTGGTATTTTTATTTATGAATTTATGGGATGAGTTCTTATGCTAGGGATCCTATAGGAGAAACCTCTGCGTGTGTAGTTCTCTGTGTAGCCCAGAGTGGCGTTGGAATGAGAACCTTGTGGCCGTAGAGAAGTGTTCCCTTCGGGTGGAACTGCCTGGGAAGACGATAGGAATTTACCCCATAAATTTGCAATTAAAACTACTAAGTGAACGTAACTAGCTACATCTAATACAACATAATGAAAAATATGGTGAGTACTGAGTAGGATTTTACACCTCTGCGCACACCGTCGGTCGAATTGTTGGCCTCGCCAGCCCATAATAGATCCTGAATCAAAGAAATAGACAAGTTAGAACGTGCAAATAATTGAATTGAATTAAATATTGCAGTGAATAGTAAAATACTTTTTCAAATAGTGTATTGAATAGTAGAGCACTATTGTGAATAGTGCCCTACCTAGTGAACAGTAAATACTATTCAAGATAAAAAGCATACCTGTATATCACTTCCACCTAATCACCTATTAATCTAATCAAAATATAATCTAATATTGATTAAGAAAAAATTTAATTTCCCTATATTGTTGGTATCAGGTCCAGCGTTTAATCATTGAAAGGTTAAAATATTTAAACTTAGAAGTTAGCGCAGGTAAAGTAATAAATACTAAGGAAAATTTAAATATAAGGTGCAGAGTAAATCCCTCTGAAGAGCATATTTGGCATACATCTCATAGCCAGTTAAATACAGTCGTCGATTTGATATATAATTTTTACATATCTTGGGGGAAAAGACAAGATAATTTAGACCAAAAATTTGAAAGTTTATTCAAAGAATACCAAAAGCTTGCTGATAAGTATTCAGGGTTGAATAATAAAATTGATCTAGCTTTACATAAGCTAGAGGAAGCAAAAGCAAGACAGAATACCGTTTCTAAGAATAACGATTATATTAAAGAAGAAGTGTTATCAATAGGCTGTTACTTAAGTAAAGGCAAAGAGTCGCTCCCACGCACTGAAACAAGACAAGATATACTTGAAATAAAAAAGTTGGTGCAAGAGGTTAAAACTTTGATTATCTCATAATTATATGACTGAATATACTCAAGCATTAAACGAAGTAGCTAAATACCTGTCACCTCCTGTCGGATTCTCCGATCACGACTCCCCAAAAGAAGATTCCAAAGTTATAATAAGACAAAATAACACCATCCGCCATCTATTAATCCAAATTTTAAATAAACTAAATAGTGTGCAAAGCAACAAAGAAATTGTGCTTTCATCATCCGGAATAGTTGCCTCTGCTAGAAATATTAATTCAGAAAAATGGACGTATCTAAAGGATTCCTTAGAAGAGACAAAACCCTCCAATTAGTAAGGCAAGACTCAAGACCTCTAGCCATGAAGCATAGATTATCATGCAAAGCTGATGATATTGATAGTATTGAAGAAGTTATTGATATACAAAGAGATCTAGAAAGATATCAGAAAGATACCCTAAGAAAAATAAAGCCGCAACAAGTATATCATATGGGTATGTTTGAAAGTAAGAGTGGTCTATACAGAATATCTCGAGAAGTAGAATTAAGTGTGTTAACACATCCAGTAGATTTAAGAATTGTAAGCAAAAATATTGAAAATGGAACCTAAAATATTGTGGTTATAAATATATTTCATCAAGGTATGTATATCATAGGAGTCAAAGGCATGACAAGGAAGAAATTAGGTGCAAGGTTTTAATAACATTATTAGACAGAAGATGGGAATCATATAGACAAAGCAGCATTAGGATTTTTGGAAGGAGACATGAATGAAATATTAATAACCTAATAGCTCCAGACCTAATGATGCCCGTAAAAGATTTATTGAAAAAATGAGTTTGGTTTCCAAACTAAAGGTTACGAAGATTTTAAAGGAACAAATTTGCTAGTAAGCATAGAATTTATAGGAAGGCTCACTAATAGAAGTAGCTCCAGATATAGAGTAAATGTGAATGGACGTATTGATAGTATGCAATCAAAAGGTATAAGTTTATGAATCCTCTTAAAATTGGTTCTGAAGAAAGAGCTGGAGAAGAATGGAAGATAGGTGAATTAATGAAAAAAGAATTAAAGCAACCTGAAAACACATAAGCTATCAAAATTGTGAAGGAAGTAGCAGTTATCGATTTATGAACTATGAAGCTGCATCAATAGAAGACTCTGAATCTTTTATGTCAGAATCAGAAATTAATAATGATAAAGTTATCTGAATGCGGAGGAAACTGATTTGATGATGAAATAATTCATTGGGAAAGAAGCTAAAGCATATTGAATGGGAATATAGTCATTCTATGACAAAGGATTGGCCTAAAATTAGAGAAAGAGATATTTTATCATTAGAGAAATTGCAAGGTTAAAGAAACTAAAAAATGATAAAAAGTTTTTCACTAGTAGTTCAACCATGGAAGATAAAATTGGCATCTGCAGAAAGAAAAGCAAATGCTATTATTATAAAAATGCTATCATTATAATATATAATAATATAATAATAAATAATAAATAATAATAATAAGTGATAAGAATATTGTTCAAAAAGAAGAAGTTATTAGTGAAGAAGAGCAATGGGATATCAATAATAAGTTATTATTAGAAAGTTATGAGTAGGAGGAAGAATTAATAAAAGAAATGTGGTTAGAAGATGAAAGATATGATGATTCAGAACAAAATAGTGATTTCTATAACTCACTAGATGATGTGGGGCTACATAATTTAGACAATGCAATGGAAGCTATGGAAGTAGAAAATAGTGGTAAAAGGAGAAGAGGATATGGAGAATCGTCTGTAAAAAGCGAAGGAGAAAGAGAGAGACCTACCAGATCAGCTGGACAATGGCCTCCAGAAAAAGATGACTATCAACCTACGTATATCCCTGGACAATATAGATATATGGGTACTAAAAGAAGAGATTTTGAAAAACCAGTGCAATTCCAAAATTATAAGAATGATGGCGCTCTATTAAACCTAGCAGCTCATGATCCAATAGATTGGCCAAATATAATCAGCATATGGAAAGGTTTAATAGTGCAAAAATATATACAAAATCAGTATAATATAGGCACTAAGGTAGAAGATATGTTAACATATCTTGAAACATTTTTAAGAGAATCTGTAAAAGTTCTATGGGAACAATGGGTAGAGTCATACCCTAGTCAATATGAAGAATTAAAAAGGGCAGGAAGTAACCCTAATAACTTTGACGCCCCCGATTCAATCGTACACTAATCATACACGCAAACGTGTACGATCAAGGACAGGGACTCACGGGAAGATATCACAACACAACTCTAAAAGTAAAATAAGTCATACAAGCATCATAATACAAGCCAGGGGCCTCGAGGGCTCGAATACAAGTGCTCGATCATAGACGAGTCAGCGGAAGCAACAATATCTGAGTACAGACATAAGTTAAACAAGTTATGCCTTAAGAAGGCTAGCACAAATAGGGATACATATCGAAAGAGGCGCAGGCCTCCTGCCTGGGATCCTCCTAAACTACTCCTGGTCGTCGTCGGCGGCCTGCACGTAGTAGTAGGCACCTCCAGAGTAGGGGTCGTCGTTGGCGTCTGGCTCCTGAACTCCAGCATCTGGTTGTGACAACCAGAAAGAAAAGAAAGGGGGAAAAGGGGGAAGCAAAGCAACCGTGAGTACTCATCCAAAGTACTCGCAAGCAAGGAGCTACACTACATATGCATGGGTATATGTGTAAAGGGCCATATCAGTGGACTGAACTGCAGAAAGCCAGAATAAGAGGGGGGATATCTAATCCTGTCGAAGACTACGCTTCTGGCAGCCTCCATCTTGCAGCATGTAGAAGAGAGTAGATGGTAAGTTAACCAAGTAACAACGTATAGCATAATCCTACCCGACGATCCTCTCGTCGCCACCCTGCGAGAGAACGACCACCAAGTTATATCTGGCACTTGTAAGGGTGTGTTTTATTAAGTATCCAGTTCTAGTTGTCATGAGGTCAGAATACAACTCCGGGTCGTCCTTTTACCAAGGGACACGGCTATTCGAATAGATAAACTTCCCTGCAGGGGTGCACCACATTACCCAACACGCTTGATTCCTCAAGTAGCACCAAACCGTCCTTGAAATCAACACGTCGCAGCCCCACCTAGGCTCAACAGAGAGGTCAGCACGCCGGACTAATCCTATGCACGCTGGGGTCTGGGCCCATCGCCCAGTGCGCTCCTGCACATTGCGTGGGCGGCCGAGAGCAGACCTAGCAACCCACACGATCACGGCGGTTGCGTCAACGCGGTCCAACTCGGCGCGCGCCGCTCAGTCGCTGACGTCTAGGAAGCTTCGGCTGATACCACGACGTCGAGTACCCATAACTGTTCCCGCGTAGTTGGTTAGTGCGTATAGGCCAGTGGCCAGACTCAGATCAAATACCAAGATCTCGTTAAGCGTGTTATTATGAAGTAAACGCGAACGCAGACCAGGGCCAGGCCCACCTGTCTCCTAGGTGGTCTCAACCTGCCCTGTCGCTCCGCCACAAAGATCCACACAAAGGGCCGTTGGGACAAAGGTCCTTTCAGCCCCCAATCCGTGAATCACTCGCGGGTACTCTTCGAGCCGACCCGACTTTAGTCACCATATGTATAGTATGTATAGTATAAACCCGTGATCACCTCCCGAGTGATCACGGCCCGATAGTATAGCAAGGCAGACTGACAAGAATGTAGGGCCAATGATGATAAACTAGCATCCTGTACTAAGTATTTAGGATTTCAGGTAAGGTATCAACAGATGTAGCAACAATGTCAGGCTATGCATCAGAATAGGATTAACGGAAAGCAGTAACATGCTACACTACTCTAATGCAAGCAGTATAGAGGAGAATAGGCGATATCTGGTGATCAAGGGGGGGGGCTTGCCTGGTTGCTCTGGCAAGAAGGAGGGGTCGTCAACTCCGTAGTCGAACGGGGCAGCAGCAGCGTCGGTCTCGTAGTCTACCGGAGAGAAGAGGGGGAAGAAACAATAAATACAAAGCAATCAATGCTACACAAAGTATGACATGACAATATGCAGTGCCGGGGTGTTCTAACGCCTACTAAATGATTTAGTTAATTTAGGAATTTATTCGGATTTGTTTAATTAAAGTTGGGTACTATTCATTTACTGAAACTGGTCTAAAAGTTCAATGTTCTTATAGCTGCGGGCGTCTGACGGGAACACGGAGGGCGTATCCGGGTCCGTCTGGTCGTTCTGAGCAACTTTCATGTATAAAGTATTTTCATCGGAGTTACGGATTATTTAATATGATTTTCTAAAGTTTTTATTAATTTCTGGAATTTATTTAATTATTTTAATTCAACATTATCCAGAACAGTGTTTGCTGACGTCAGCATGATGTCAGCAGTCAACAGAGGCGTTGACTGGTCAACTGACGTGTGGGTCCCGTTTGTCACTGACTGAGATTAACTAAAACAGATTAATTAGTTTAATTAGTAATTAGGTTAATCTAATCAGGATTAATTGAGTTAATTAGTTTAGTTAACTAATTAATTAATTAATTTAATTAACATTTTTATCATTTTCTTTTAATCCTTTTTTTTCTTTTTTTTTAAACGTTCCAGGGGCTAGGCCCCACATGTCATTGGGTCAGCGGGCGCCATAGCGGGTTCAGGTGTTGCGGGTGCATCTCGGCGGGCGTATCCACCCGAACGAGGGGACGCGGGTGCGGGCGGCCAGCGCGGTGAGGCCACCGCAGCTGGCGGGGCAAGGGGCCGGAGCGGGGGCGAACCCGGGCGGGGCCGCGAGGCCGCAGCGTGCGACGCTGGCAGCGGGCGCCACGACGCAGGCCGGTGCACGGCGCAGCGAGGCCGCGACGGAGTGGGGAGGCGCAGTAGGCGACCGTTGTCGCCGGCCACGGTGGCAGCGGCTAGGTGCGCGCGGCGAGGGCGGTGCCAGAAGCAGCAGAACGGCAGTGAGCAGCGAGCGGGGCCTGCAGTCGCGCGTAGCCAGGGCACGGCGAGGCTCAGGCGAGGTCGGGCAGTGGCGACCCTGGGGAAGAGAAGGGGAAGGCAGTCGGCGTGCTCACGGGCGCACGTGCGCGACAGCAGGCGAAGCCGAGCAGCAGCAGCGGACAGCAGGGGCGGCGGCCGAGCGAGCCACGGCGGAAGCGACCGGCGTGCGGGCGCGAGGGAGAGAGGAGCAGAAGGGGCGCTCACGGTGGCCGTAGGGGAAAGGGCAGTGGGGCGCGGGGAGGAGGTCGGAGACGACGCGTCGGAGGCGGGGAGGCAGTCCGGCGATGGCGTCCGGTGAGGTGGCGATCCGATCGGCGGCGGCGCCGGCGCGGTTCGGTCCCCCCGATCCCGATCCAGAATCAGGAGGGGGAAGGAGAGAGACGTGGGGAGTGGGGGGGGGGGGGGGGGGGGGGGGAGTGTGCGGTCGGGGTTAGGGTTTCCCCCTCATGGGGATAAGGCAGGGGCGGTTCGGTCGGCTGGGCCAGGTGGGTCGGCCTGGCCTGTGAGCTGGGCCATCTGGCCTAGTTGGCCAAGGGGCCTTTTCTTTTCTGTTGTTTTCCTGTTTTGTTCTTTCTCCTTTTATCTATTCCTATTTCCCTGTTTTAGTAAAAAGTTAGGCCTCAAAATGATTTTTATAGAACATGGCAATTGTTCCAGTAATTACTAGGCATTCCCTAACACTACCAAAAATTAGTTTGGAGACAAATGGAGCTCCCACAAATTTTACAATAATTAATATGCATTAATCCTAGCTATTTTAATCATGTTAGTGCCACCTAAACATTTTATCATTTGTTGGTTTCAATTTTAGACTAGCCTCTGCAATATCTGTTATTTACTGAGCATTTTAGTTTTTAGGTTGGACAACTTTTATATTTCACTTTCATTTAAATTTGAATTTGAGTTAGGAGTTGAAATGCAATTTGATGCTAATGATGATTATGCACTATTAAGCTTGCTGACATGGCATTAACATAGGGGTGATCACTGTAGTTAATGACAGGCGGTGTTACATATCTCAAATATGATCATAGCAGAAGATTCAGAATTAGGACATACCTCATTGCAAAATGAAAGGTTAAGAGAAATAGAAAAATTAACATTAACTAGCTGGAAAGGTATTAAAGAATTTTCCCAGCATTATTTGTACAATGCTAATACTGCTAAACAAGGTTTTAATGTAGGTGTAGTAGAAAGATATTTTAATAAATTGCCTGATCCTCTAGGTTCCATAATATTTGAGGAGTATAAAAAAGAAACAGGAGGAAATGTGGTAAATATATCCCAAGCCATAACATTTGTTTTCAAACAGCTAAGAAAGGTATGTACTAGCATTCAAGCCCAAAGATCTATGAAGAAATCAGATTATAACTTTTGCAATAACATAGTCCAAATACCACTTACATATGGAGAAGAAAGGCATAGGAAAAACAAATATTATAAACCACAAAGGAGAGATAATAGAAATTTTAGAACAAAGAAAAGATATTTCTTAAGAAGGTCAGACAATAGAGCCCCATTCTTGCATAAAAGAAATGTAAGAAGATATAATCCTAAGAAAACCTATGATAAAACATGCAGGTGTTTCATATGTAACTCTCCTGATCATCTAAGTAGAACTTGCCCTAATAAAGACCAGAAAAGATACTCTAGTAAATATGAAGAACAAGAGAGAGTGTTAATTATAGATAGCGTTAATGAAAATATATTAGTATGTGATGATGAAATAAAAGATGACGAGTCAATATATTCAATTATAGAAATAGATGAAGTAGAAAATGAGGCTCTAGAATATGAATCAAATGAAGATGAGATAGACCTAGTAGATGAATTAACCAGTTTAAAAATTGAAATGATGAACCAAGTAGATTGTGAACATGATTGGATTAGAGGAAAAGGTGATTATAACATAAAATGTGCTTTCTGTATATATTACCCAAGCCAAGATAATAGGTTCACATGTAGCTTGTGTTTAAAACAAGCATGTGCCTCATGTCTAAGAGCCAATAATCAAAAGTGGAGACAAGAAATAGAATTAGAACCAGAAGAACGAATATTATCCAGTAGGGTTAGAAATTTAGAAAATAGAATAAATAAGCTAGAAGCAGAACTAGAAAAACTTAAAGATGAGTTAGAAAATAGTAATAAGCAAGACAATAATGTTGCTAAAATCACGGAAATGAAAGAGCAAATGGTAACGGTAAGGGATAAAAAAGGAGATAAATTAATACAATTGAAAGATGCAATTACTAGTTTTGGAAACAAATATATTGTTCGATTACCATTCAAAGAAGTGTTAGGGATAAGGATCCCAGTTAGGATTGTTCTAAAGCCAAATATTTCATATAAAGTACTGGCACTATTAGATACTGGTTGCACTAAGAATATCATCCATGATAAATATTTTACGAGGTGTCCCGAAATAGTTGAAACTATAGATAATTATAAAGCTGAAGTATCTACTGATATGTCAGGAATAAAGAAGATCCATAATCAGCTAGCATATAATATTGAAGCTTATATAAATGGCACAAAATATATAATAGATGAAATTACAATAAGAGATTTGTCAGTAATAAATGATGACATGATAATAGCGTTAAGATTTTTACAACAATCTTTACAAACCACAATCATACATGAAGAAGGGGTAACATTTATCCCTTATCAAGATAATGTTCCATACATATCTGAAGTGCGAAAACAAAGACAGTCCTTGCAAAATGTAGAAATATCTAATTTAGATGATGAATATAGCACAAGTTCAGATCCCCTTGAATTCTGTAAAGACGAAGAACTTAGTGAGACCATAGAAGAATATCATATAGAAAATACATGTACAGAATGCATTGGGTTACAATCATTCTCGCCAAATTGGTATAGAGATATAAAATCTAAAAAATATATAGATAAGATTGTGCAAAGACTAGAAAGCATTCAAATTATTGGAGAAATACCAATGAAACATTGAGATAAGAATTCTATAGTTTGCAAAATAAATATCATAAATCCAGATTATATAATTAAGTCAGGACCAATAGAAGCTACTCCAAAAGATATTGAAGAGTTCAAAATGCTTATTGAAGATCTATTAAAGTTAAAAGCTATAAGAGAAAGTAGAAGTCCTCATCGATCTGCTGCTTTTATAGTTAGAAATCATGCTGAAGAAGTTAGAGGTAAATCTAGAATGGTAATTAATTTTAAAAGGCTTAATGATAATACAGTTGATGATGCATATAATATACCTAATAAGCAGGAATGGATTAACAGAATACAAGGAAGTAAATATTTCTCTAAATTTGACTTAAAGGCAGGATTTTGGCAAGTAAAAATGGCTGAAGAATCTATTCCTTGGACAGCATTTACTTGTCCACAAGGCCACTATGAATGGCTAGTAATGCCATTAGGTTTAAAGAATGCACCTGCACTATTTCAAAGAAAAATGCAAAATATATTCAATGAGAATCAAGCATTTATATTGGTATACGTAGATGATTTGTTAGTATTCTCAAAATCATACAAAGAGCATATAGCCCATCTTGAAGTGTTCTTTCGAAAAGTAGAACAAAATGGGCTCATACTATCCAAAAAGAAGATGGAAATTTGCAAAGAGAAAATAAATTTCCTTGGTCATGAAATAGGAGAAGGAAAGATATATCTACAAGAACATATTGCAAAGAAAATATTAGAGTTTCCTGATAATATGAGTGATAAAAAGGCTTTACAGCAGTTATTAGGAATTGTAAACTATGCACGAAACTATATAGACAACTTAGCAAAGCTAGCAGGACCTTTATATGCTAAATTAAGAAAAAATGGTCAAAAATACTTCAATTCTGAAGATATAAAATTAGTAAAGGCCATCAAGGAAAAGTTCAAGAATTTAAAACCCCTAGAATTGCCTCTAGAAGATAATTATTTTATAATTGAGACAGATGCATCTAAGGTAGGATGGGGTGCGATACTCAAACAAAAACCCAATAAATACCCTCCAAAAGCAGATGAAAAAATATGCAGATATGCTTCAGGAAGTTACAAATTAAAGACGGTAAATAATATGGATAGGGAAATCCTTGCAGTTGTAAATGCAATAAATGCATTTAGGCTATATCTAGGATTTAAAGAATTTACAGTGCGAACAGACTGTGAAGCTATATGTCGATATTACAATAAAATTAATAGTAAGAAAAGCTCAACCAGAAGATGGGTCTTATTTGAAGACACCATAGCTGGGAATGGTTATAAAGTTATTTTTGAGCATATTAAGGGGAAGGATAATACCTTACCTGACATATTTTCTCGTGCATCAAATTTGCAGAAATGAGGAAAGGATTATTCGCCACCAGGGATGAGTATCTCTTCTTTGGAGAAGAAAATAGGCTGAAAATGTTTCAGCCAAATACATTCAATTTCAAGCCAAAAACCCATATCAAGCTTGATGAAGCTCAAAGATGCATATTGGATAATTTTTGGTTCCAATATACTCTCAAGAGAGAGGAAAAAGGGTATTTTTTATCAATTCTCAATAGTTTGGCAGAATATTTTAATGAATTAAACAAAAATGTGCCAAAGCCAAAAAAGATTGAAATACCAAAAGGAGAAACACTATATCTTATATTTGATGGAAATAAACCTGGTATATATTCAGAATGGGAAAATATTATGATTGAAAAATTAGATGCAAAAAGAAAAGGACAGGATTTAACATTCAAAAGATATTATAGTATAGATGATGCCTTATTTTGGGCAAGAAAGGTATTAGGACCAGGTTATTATATTGACCCAAATGCTAAAGACTATATCCAAATGAAAAGAGGCATACCTGCTTCACCAACTCCCACAAAGGGGGAGGCATCAAGCTCAAAAAATATAAAGAAGGAAGAGTCTCCAAAATATAAGACATATCAAGAATGCCTTCTAAAGGGGCTTGACCCTTTAGACAGTGAATACATAGATCAAGAAATGGATAAAAGATTTGAAGAATTTTCAAAAATAATAAAGAAAGAATTAAAAGAAGAAATATTAAAAGAATTAAGGCATGAAATGGACGAAAAATTTGAAGAAATAAAGAAAGAATACGATCAAAAATCAGACGGAGAAGAGCCACCAGCCACCGATAGAGCAAAGTGCTGCGACCCAGCTAGCAAGCTCGTTGCTCAGTAGTAGTAGTAGTTTTCATCCTGCAATAAGAGCCACCATATCCAGAACATTGTAAGGCTCAAGAAGGTAGTTAGAAGGTAATTTTCTTTAGTTTGTGTAATCCCTTCGGGGCCTCCCGAAAGGGAAAGCCATATGTAAATTATGTTGTGGAAATGATGTAGTTTCTTGGTTTCACTTGGTATTTTTATTTATGAATTTATGGGATGAGTTCTTATGCTAGGGATCCTATAGGAGAAACCTCTGCGTGTGTAGTTCTCTGTGTAGCCCAGAGTGCCGTTGGAATGAGAACCTTGTGGCCGTAGAGAAGTGTTCCCTTCGGGTGGAACTGCCTGGGAAGACGATAGGAATTTACCCCATAAATTTGCAATTAAAACTACTAAGTGAACGTAACTAGCTACA
The DNA here is from genome assembly GCA_011799875.1 of Thinopyrum elongatum. Taxonomy (NCBI): domain Eukaryota; kingdom Viridiplantae; phylum Streptophyta; class Magnoliopsida; order Poales; family Poaceae; genus Thinopyrum; species Thinopyrum elongatum. The sequence goes on along the minus strand of CM022303.1, from coordinate 375,831,550 downwards.
TCTAATACAACATAATGTAAAATATGGTGAGTACTGAGTAGGATTTTACACCTCTGCGCACACCGTCGGTCGAATTTATGGGTGAGTGCTGTAATCGATGAAGTGCTTGATGCATGCATATGTGTTGAATACCTAATGCTCAACATTGATGTGGTGCATGCATTCAAAATCGCACAGGTCCCCACACAAAGCAAGAGGTTCATGATGTGTCGTGTGCTCGCCCCACCCCCCCTCGATCCAGTGGGATAGATTCATGTGTACACATGCACTATTGTATATGTAATCTCACATCATGACCTATATCGCGAGACAAACAAAAAATTAATCCCCTCCTAAGTCAAAACAACTAACCTCTCTTGTTGTCGGTGAAAGTGATGGATCAAGCGGGCCGACAGATGGAAGCATCACCGATAACCACATGGGTGAGTGCCACAGGACAACCACCATCGCTTGCATGTGTGCCAAAATATATATATGGAGAGGCGTGTGGTTGTGATGTTTTGAATACCTAATGCACAACCTTTGATGTGGCATTTGCCTCAAAAACCGCAAAGTCCCCACACAGAGTGAGGTTCATGTGTGACACCTAGTATATGTTGGTCCCATCCCCACTTTGACACGTACTATATATATACTCCTACCCTAACACAACCCCAAAAGAATTAATCCTCCTTGTTCGTCAAATGTGCCTCTCTCTCTAATTGGGTCAAAGTGATGGAGGACGACCTTGTGGGCCCACAGATGGAAGCACCACATGCGAGTGAGTTCCTATAGGGCAACCACCGCCTGCATGGTATTGCGTGATGTTTGAATACCAATGCACAACTTTGATGTGGCACCTGCCTCAGGAACCGGGAAGTCCCCACATGGAGCGAGGTTATGACACACACACACACACACACACACACATATATATATATATATATATATATATATATATAGAGAGAGAGAGAGAGAGAGAGCGAGAGAGAGTATACATGTTGCCCCCTCTTTGACATGTACTACATAATCCTACCGTGCATATACGTAACACAAACAAAAAAGAACCATCCTTGTTGGTCAAATTAACCTCTCTTCTCGTTGTACGTTCAATTGATCGACGAAGACCTCGCGGGCCCACAGAGAGTCACACGCGAGCGAGTGTCATTGGACAACCACCGCGTGCATGTTGTCATGTGTTGTGTGATGTTTGAATACCCAATGCACAACTTTGACGTGGCACATGCTTCGCAAACCGGAAATGCATGCACTACACAGAGGTTCATGATGCGTATATAGCCCCCCTCCCTTCGAGCCGGTGGGAGGGACTCATGTGTACACACGTGCCCGAACTTTGATATGGAATCTCACCACATAACACACATGCCAAAGATGAATCCACCTTCGATCTGATGCCTCTCGTTGTCGGTGGAAACTGAAAACCTTTGCGGGCTAACGAATGTGCACGTCGCTGCTAACCACATGTGGGAGTGTCCGAGAGGACCACCAATGCATGCATGTGGCCCGAACATGTATGTATGAAAGGGTTGTGTACTACTTTAAATAACCAATTCAGGACTTTGGTGTGGCATATATACATGACTCGTAAAATGATCAATAATCCCAAGAGGCTCGTGACTAGTAGTGTACTGATGGACCCCCCCCCCCACACACACACAGGGACACACATCCCGCACCACCACCTCCACTGTGAGGACACATGTCAAACATTTTCTGCAGTGAACATATGACCAAAGGAGTGTCATGTTAAAGTTAAAAAAAACAGAGATCATTCGACCCATTTTATACATTGATTGATTTCCTAGGGATTTAATGTGCAAAAATCAAATTTGAGCTACATGTGCACCAAAATGGATTGCAAAATCATATCTTTGTCCCTGGGTGCATGTTTCCCCGTGAAAGAAATTTCAAAACATTGAGAATGTTGATTTTTAAAATTCAGTAAATCCAAAACTTAGTTAAAATTCATGAAACTTATCGTGGTGTCATATATGGACACCAGTAGACTGTGATATTGTATTTTTTCGTCAAATTTGAGACAAGTTTTGATATAATCTACTTACAAATGAGAGATTGTTAATAACTGACAACCAATATCTCATACGAAATATTTATTCAGACCGTGTGCTTTAGACCATGCCATGCTTCGGTTAAGCAGTAAAGCGGCAGAATGAATCATCAAAAAACAGAAAAAATATACGTGCCGCCACGCGCCCCGTGTGGCGTGCGAGCAGGCGTGAGTTGACGGGACGCATGCGAGCAGTCCGCCGCGCAAGCAGCCCAGAAGGCGTGCGTGCAGGTGTGTGAATTGATGGGAGGCGTTTTTGCTGCGTGGTGTCACCGGGAGGCGTGCGAGTAGCTGTGTGAAATGATGGTGTATGAATGCCAGAAGTCCGCCGCGCAGGCTCACCGGGAGGCGAGACAACCTTTGACCGCCGCCCGCCTCACTCCCACTGGTCCGTATTAATGGCGCGCCCGAGCCACTGGCCATAATAGACGGCCACACCCCCGGTCCACAGTGGTCACCAACGTCTGGACTCTGGAGTGTATGAGGATGCCGCCGAAGCGCACCATCGGAGGGAGTGGCAACGCCGGGGCTGGTGAAGCACCCGCGCAACGCGTGAAGCTGGGCACAGGGGTTGCCATCGCCGCCGACGAGGTCTCGCGCGGGCAGCAGCATGACCTTGACTTCGTCGGTGCTGTCGTGCCCCCCAGCCGGAGCCGGAGGTCAACAGCAACTCCGGCAACGACTGCGACTTCGACGGAAAACCGGTTAGTCATCTATATACCCAGTTGTGCGGCAAACATATCATGTGTTTTCTCTAGTTACTCCACCCTCCCTAAATTTTTTGGAATACAAATCGTATGGTTATGTTCTCTCAGTCCATGAAATCAGAGTAATTAAGATCCGTTAGATGCACGTAGTGTATTGATTGTTTGAATGGTATCCGTATAGGGTTAGTGATTAATTGTTTGTTCTCTAAAGATGATTTTTGCTAATAATCCGACTAGGGTTAGCGTGCGTGCTAATAATTCGTGGCCAGATCTTGAGAAATGATTTTGAATGTCCTACATATATGTTTGTGCCTTTTTTTTCTTCCAGATCTTGAGAATTGATTTTGAATGTCCTACATGTATGTTTCTGCCATTTTTTTCTTTCAGATTGGAATGTACACAGATGAGGTTCCGGCCAACACCGCTGCCAGATGTAGATCTTGGACCCGGCAACGTGGCCAGAAGCGGCCACGCCCCCTGGACCTGAGGAACCAGTAGAATCTTCGGCGGACCACATCAGCGATCTCCCGGACGCCATCCTTGGGGAGATCATCTCCCTTCTCCCCACCAAGGATGGCTGCCACACACAAGTCCTCGCATCTCAATGGCGCACTCAGTGGTGCGCCGCGCCTCTTAATCTCGACTATCGTCAGCTATCTGTCGATGATGATTCTGAACTCCCTGGAGCCATCATCTCCTCCCACCAGGGCTCCGTTCAATGCATCTTCCTCCCGGCATGCTACCTGCTGGACATACCCTGCACGGTGGCCGCCTGGCTGACATCCCGTCAATTCGATAAACTCCAGCAGCTTGAGTTCTACCATGACTATGTATGTAACATACCACAAACCGATGTATCTGTGCCCTCACCACCGATGTCCATCTCGTGGTTTTCCTCCTCTCTCCACACCGCCACCTTCGCCCGGTGCCATCTAGCAGACAATCTGGTACAAATGCTTCGACTCCCACTACTAAAAAAACTTGCGCTTGTGGTGGTTGATCTGTCGGAGGCCGCACTACACAGCATCATCCACTCTAGCTGCCCTGCCCTAGAGCGCTTGCTGCTTGTTTTTGGAATAGAAATTTGTATCCGTTGTCTCAAAATAAAGTCGCCCCACCTTGTAAGCATGGGAATTTGTTTTTTTGGACATGATCTCATCATCAAAGATGCCCCTTCACTTCAAAGGTTGCTCTTGATTCTACTACAGTACCTTCGCAAATAACTGTAGTCTCTACGCCTAAACTGGAGACCTTGGGTGCAATTCGTGATCCTTTTAGATGGTTCAAGATGGAGTTTGGCTCCACACCTATTGAGGTACTGTATATTATTCACATAAACTTTTGTAATGTGCTTTTTTCATTTGTGCGCATAAGTTAAGTATCATCTTGGAGTACACTTTTGGTACTAATATTATGTTCTATGCTCAATGAAGAGCTTGTCCATCCTATCAGTGGTGGTGGATTCTGTCAAGACCTTACATATCAGTATGTGGTGTTTTGATCTGAACACGATTATTGGCTTGCTGCAATGCTTTCCATGTCTGGAGAATTTGTATATAAAGGTGATGATTTCACACACATTGAAAGCCCATATATAATGTACTATAATTAATCGTTCAGCTATCACTCTTTCATCATAATCTTTTTTAGACATTAACTATTTTCAATCTTCATCTCTATTTAGGCACTAACACATGGAGAAAAAGGTATAACCAATTGATGGTTCAAGAAGCACCAGGATTTTCTCAGATCTCATGACATTCGTTTGAAGACAGTAACGCTGGAAGGATATGCATCCAACAATGCAAACACTAGCTTTGCCACATTCTTCATGTTGAATGCGAGGGCACTATTGTCCATGAGGATTAAGTTTTTCGACAAGAAATTTCTTACGGCTGCAAGTGTTGAATAGCATAAAAAGAACTTTTAGGTGGACCTAAGGGCTTCTGATTGTGCTCGGCTTCTATTTACAACAGCTTGTCCTCATTTACCAGTAGAATTTCTGGCCCGGGATCTTGATTTTATGGATTAGACCGATCCATTTGATTGTGTCTGCCAAAAACTTTGGTTGAGTTAGATGTCATTGTCCTGTTCAATCTGGATTTTGTCTAAACCTGATGAGCAATTAATCCTCGTGCTTTTGTATTGTTTGTAAGCTGGAGTTAGATATTGTTGCCCTTTTCAACTCGGCTTTGACCCATATTTTCTTTCATACTGGGCTAATGGCTTGCCATTTCTTTAATTAAGACATAAATATTATAAGCATTCACAACATAGGGAAAGAACATCACTCTCGCGGGATCCTTGAGATCTTTGTTCATTACAGAACCCGCAAGTTCTTAGCACCCACCAGCACCCACAAACTTATTTTCAGCTAGCACACCAAATGGGCTGTAATTCTTAATAAGAAAAGCTGCATGGTAGTGACAGATTTGGATTTGTCATTTGGGACCCACGAGGAAAAAGCCTATCCAGGGCGGTGCCGACTCGACAGAAAACATTGAGAAACCTGGTTTTAAAATTACTGTAAATCCAAAACTCGCCTCAAAATCATGAAACTTGGCATGGTGTTATGACATGGCACCAACATGTTGTGGTAAAAAATTAGTCCAATTTGGGACAAGTTTTGGTACAAACTTCTTACAAACCGGAGCTTCTCTCAAAAAGGCTCATGGTTCCGAGAGGGAAGTTGTCACCTATGTGTGAGAAACGACATACGCTGTCTCTTCCTGCCTTGATTTATTTTACAGAGGCAACATGCAACTATAGGAGTGTCGTCCTAAAAATATGAAATTATTCAGGGTTCATTTTGCCTTTTTATACATTATTTGAGTTTTCTAGGCATTTTGGAACATACTTTGGTGTGTGCAAAGGTCATGTGTGTACTAGCCACCTATGTAATTGGATGTTCAATCTGTTTATGGAATCAAGTCCTTATATGTTATAAGTACATATGTTGTTGTTCTGTGTGCAATGACATCGCACACGGACCATACTAGGGACCCGTCGGTGATGATTTCATCAATCGCTGACAATTGTATACCACCAAGCATTTGCCCACAACACACACGGCTTATTAACAGCAATCGTCTGTATTATTATCGGTCTTCGCACACATTTCTGATTACAGACCTATTTGCCGCGTATCACACACATCTTGTTAAATTGAACCATTTCTGTTCTCTTGGCTCAAAGCAAACAGTTCATCCGAGTGAACCGTATGCCATATATCGCACACACCTTGATATGGCTGACCGTTTCTTTTGTGTTACGTAATCACAAACAGTTCATCTGAGTGAACTGCATGCCGTATATCGCACACGCCTTCATCTGGCTGCCCATTTCTTTTGTTCTGCCTCATCGCAAATAGTTCATTGAACTCAACCGTATGCCTAGCATCGCACACACAACTAAAATCTGAACCGTGTTGGATGTATCCACCATCGCAAACGTTTTGCACCTTTTTTGATGGGTTTTTTACATCACCGTTTGCGATTAATGCATCGCATACAGTTTCATCGAAGGGTCTTTGATTGTAGTGTCGCGTTAGCAGCATCCTGCAGTAGTGGCACTGGGCACTATGTCAATAGATTAGTCCCAGAAAATGATATAAAGTTGCTAGTAAATGAATATAAAACATCCAAGATTGATAATATAACAACATGGAACGGTCAAACATTATAGATACGTTGGAGACGTATCAGTTACCTTCCTGCCGGCAAATGTAGATGTGTTTGCATGGCAACCGTCTGACATCCCCAGTGTTCCCTGGGAGGTAATTGAGCACCACCTTGCTGTCTATCCTCATGCTCGGCCCATCAAGCAGAAGGTCAGGAAGCAAGCTTTGGAATGACAACAGTTCATAGAGGAAGAAATCAAGAAACTTGAGGCGGCAGGGGAGTGCTTCATCCAACCTGGCTGGCAAATCCAGTTGTAGTGCGCAAGGCGAATGGGGAATGGAGACTTTGTATTGATTACACGGATCTCAACAAAGCATGCCCAAAGGATCATTTCCCCTTGCTGCGCATCGATCAGATTGTAGACTCCACTGCCGGCTGCGATTTACTTTCGTTCCTTGATGCGTATTCCGGATACCATCAGATATTCATGTCCAGGGAAGATGAGGAGAAGACCACATTCATTACTCCATGTGGCACATATTGGTTTGTATGTATGCCTTTCAGACAAAAGAGTGCTGGTTCAACGTTTGCAAGAGCTATTTAGATTGGTTTTGAGTCACAGTTGCACAAAAATGTAGAAGCCTATATGGATGATATAGTGGTCAAAACCAAGGACAAATCAACCCTCATTGGAGATTTAGAAGAGACGTTTGCGAACTTGCGTAAGATCAACATGAAGATCAACCCTGAGAAGTGTGTGTTTGGCGTCCCATCCGACAAACTTCCCAGGTTCTTTGTGTCCCAGCGTGGGATCGAAGCGAATCCCGATAAGATCAAGGCTATTGAGCATATCCAAGCACCCAAGACCATCAAGGATGTGTGGCGTCTTGCCGGTTGTGTTGCCGCTTTGAGTAGGTTCATTTCAAGGTCTGCTGAGCGCACCCTGCCGTTTTTCAAGATATTGAAAAAGGCAGGTCTAGTAAAATGGACTCCGGAAGCGAAGGCTGTGCTGCAAGACCTGAAAAGATACCTGTCCTCTTCGCCAACCTTAGTCGCGCCTAAGCCAGAGAAACCATTGCTGCTATACTTAGCAGCAACAAATCAAGTGGTAAGTGTCGCACTGGTCATGCAGATAGAAGCTAGCGATGATGAAACAATGGCAGCAAAGCCATTCCATGTTGAAGCAGAGTCCTTCCCGGCAGGTCCAGATGCCGGCGAAGCAAAAGCAGTACAAGAAAAAGAAGTTGATCAGCAGGACACACTAAAGAAGAAAGTGGTGCAGCGACCTATGTACTTTGTTAGCTCTCTCTCCTCCAGGGGGCTAGATCAAGGTATTCGGGCATGCAGAAGCTGCTCTCTAGCCTCCTCATGGCCTCAAGAAAGCCGCGCCACTACTTCCAAGTGCATGAGATCACTGTGGTCACTCGCTTCCCGTTGCAGCGCATTCTGGGGAATCCAGAGGCAACTGGAAGGATATTAGAGTGGGCATTGGAGCTGTCAAGTTTTGCACTCAAATTTGAGAGTACATCAACTATTCAGAGCAGAGCATTGGCGGAATTCATTGCAGAATGGATGCCAATGCAAGATGACTAGATCCAGGAATCAGCCCTCCCCGGTAGGGAAACTGAAAAGGATTGGATCATGTACTTTGACAGTGCTTTCTCGCTGCAAGGCGCCGGTGCCGGATTGCTGCTTGTCGCACCCACTGGAGAGCATCTCAAGTATGTGGTTCAAATGCATTACCCGGGGAGGAAGCAACGAACTACACTATGGAGTATGAGGGACTGCTTGCCGGCCTAAAAATTGCGGTGGAATTGGGAATCAGAAGGTTGATCATCCATGCAGATTCTCAACTTGTGGTAAAGCAAGTGAATAAGGATTATCAGAGCCCATTGATGGAAGCGTATGTGGATGAAGTGAGGAAATTGGAAGAGCACTTTGACGGTTTGCAAACAAAGCACATTCGCCATGCGGAGAACAACGTTGCTGACCAACTGTCAAAGTGTGCTGCCCAAAAGCTACCTGTGGAACCAGGAACTTTTATGCTCCATTTGAATCAACCAATAGTCACCCCATCAACAAGAGCTAAAAAGAGAAGAAAGTTAAGAGCCGGCAAATATCTTCCGGTAGAGCTCCCTGAAGCCGCCGACAAGGATATTGTTGGGAATGATGATGCGCTTGCCAGTGAGCAGCGGCCTTGACCTGACTCTCAGATTCTTACCGTCGAGGCTAGCGCTCCCGCGGCCGAATAGATGCCTTTAGTTCTTGTAGTTGAGCCACAGACTCTGGCATGGGCACAACAGATAGTTCAATTTCTCCAAATAGGAGAACTTCCCGATGGTCAAGAGGAAGCTGAGAAAGTAGCCCGTCGATCGAGTATGTATCATTTTGTGGACAACATCCTGTGCAGAAAGAGACTGAACGAAGTGAAATTGAAGTGCATTTACCGGGAAGATGGGCTGAAGTTGTTGGCGGAGATACATGGAGGCATATGTGGTTCGCACATAGGATTAAGAGCCCTTGTCGGGAAAGCTTTCGGCAAGGTTTTTATTGGCCCACTGCCCTCCAGGATGCAACTGAGCTAGTAACAAGATGTGAAGCATGCCAATTCCATTCAAAGAGCATACATCAACCAACACAAGCCCTCCAAACAATTCCTCTCTCCTGGCCCTTTTTGGTCTGGGGGCTCGACATTTTAGGCCCCTTCCCCCATGCTACCGGGGGCTTTGTGTTCTTGTACATTGCCATCGACAAGTTCACAAAGTCCAGTGAGGAAGGTGACTGCGCAGTCAGCTGTCAAATTTTTCAAAGGACTAGTTTGCCATTTTGGGGTTCTAAACAGAATCATCGCTGATAACGGCACACAGTTCACAAGTCGCACCTTCACGCAATATATCAAAATCCTTGGAAGCAAGGTATGCTTTGCCTCTGTTGCTCACCCAAGAAGCAACGAGCAAGCAGAAAGGACAAATGCTTAAGTGTTGCATGGTCTCAAGACAAGAACATTTGATAGGCTGCACAAGTGTGGGAGTCGCTGGATTGATGAGTTGCCGATGGTTCTTTGGTCGCTCAGAATGATGCCAAATCGAGCTACTGGCCAAACACCCTTCTCCCTAGTCTATGGTGCAGAAGCGGTGCTACCCACAGAACTCATATACGGGTCACCTTGAGTACTTGCCTACGACTAGGTAAAGCAAGAGCAGCACCAGCATTATGACGTCGTGCTCCTCGAGGAGGATCGTCTTCGGGCAGCTATGTGAGCTGCACGCTACCAGCAAGCCTTGCGCCGCTATCATAGCCACAATGTTCATGCCCGAAGCCTTGAGGAAGGTGATCTTGTCCTGTGGCGCATTCAGTCTGCCAAAGGAACAAACAAGTTGACGCCAAAGTGGGAGGGCCGTAATCAGGTAGTATGAGTCACCAGACCTGGCGCAGTTCGACTGGAGACCGAAGATGGCATATTTGTGCAAAACTCATGGAACATTGAGCATCTTCGTAAGTTCTACCCATGAGGCGTTGTTGCCAGGCCTTGTCCTGGCAACCCCTTTTGTACAAGCATAGTCTCAGAGACTTGTAACCCTTTGTACAAAGCCAGGCGCAAACCCTGTGAGAATGTGAATAAAGCTAAGTGTTCCACAAACTTTCATGCATATTTACTTACGTAATTAGCGCATAGTATTATGTGTTTTATGCTTTCTTAAATGGAACGGCTAATGCACCACCAAGGTCTCTGCACCACCATTTCTCTTCTTTCTTTTTCTACAAATGCAGAAGGGTTCCCCCACGTACAAGTTTCCCGGGGAGGGATGGTGGAGGGTACACTGTTTCGGGCGGCTTCTAGCGTGTTTGGCATCCATTTCATACGATAAGAAGTACAACAAAGAAAGATAAGTTAAAGAATTCTCAACTATGATTTCATTGTTTACATCTTAGAGATTTCTCCTCGCGCGGTTTTGTGTTCGTATGAGAAACCTGCACGCGAAGGAATCTTGCTGTGTTTCGTCTCGCGTTCCAGTTCTGCCTCGAGTCCACTCGTCAGACTCTGTGCAGCCGCATTTGAGGCCGACAAGTTACTTTGCTGGTGGTCGCTCCCCGGTAAACTTCCAGACAACGTAGGGTACTAAATTGAAAATCGTACAAAGGCGGAGACAAACAAGGAGGATAGTTTACATTTATTTGAGCACGTCGAATATCATACACTTATTGAAAAACAAAAAGTGCTCGATAATGCCTTTCTTGGCCCCTTCCTCCCAGGGTTTACATCAAGTGCAAGGAGGGCAAAAGGGGCACCTAGGTGAAGCACCCCCGGCAAATCGCCCTGCCGGGGTCCAGCTGCAGATGATGGTGTTGCAGGTGCTCAGCTAACGATGATGGTGATATCGGCGTTCAGCTGGAGTCCGAGTCATCATCTTCGGACTTGACGACCGGAGACTCGCTGTCGTCATCTTCACCATGTGTGTCCTCCTCAGCACTGTTGTTCAAGGAGGAGCTTTCGCTGTCGCTCGAGATTTCCGCGTAGCACCCTAGACAAGCGCCTGAAGGCCCGAAGAGCTTCGGCCTCCAACAACTTGAAGTGGAGGAAGTGCCCCTCCGCCAAGTAGCAGGCGGGAGCAAAGGATTTCCACCCTTGGGTGGGGTACATGATGCCGTTGGCGGGGAACTCGATGTTCACCCGAACGGCGCCATTGAGGCAACCATTTACGCGCAACCACAACCCTCGCGGCTGGTCCATCTCCATTACCCTGGCGAAGGGACGAGGGAACCGTAGCCTACTTCTCGGCGGGTCGCGCAACTCCATGATGAATTCAAGCACGGTGTCCCCCGTATGGCCTTCCGTCGGGAGAGGGGCAGCTGGGGGCGGAACCACCAACGCTCCGGTTCGGCCTCCTCGACCACGAGTGCCGCATCGACCACGGCCTCGCCCTGCAGCCCCACCCCGCACGATTGTGCCGGCCTCCATGGCCGCTTCCGAAGCAGAAGCATGGTGCTGAGGAGAAGCTCTCGCTACCACAGCAGAAGCACGAGCATGACCTTTTCCTCTCACCATGGTGGTAGAAGATGCTAGAAGAATGGAGGAGAGGGAGACGCTGAGCATCGCCTCCCACACCCTTCCTCTCCTTTTATAGGAGGGGACGTGGGGGTTGGCCCTCCACAACCCTAGGGTGACCGCCCCGCTCCACCAATCCCATGCCCTGCATTGCTGGCAGGCGCTTTACTCCATCGACCGCCTAGTCTCGCCAATCTGGCATCCTGGCTCCTTCTGATCAAGGCACTGCCACCACGACCACCCTTCTGCATTAGTCCCACGTCCCACGCCTAATCCGCGTCATGGGGGGAGCTACAGTAAAGGAGGGAGTGATGGCAGTTACTTCAAACCATGTATGATTTCGGGCCTGCCCATGCCAAACTTGGTGGCGACCCACATATGCACGCCCGCCCCTAGTTTCTGCCACGGGCAATAGAAGTCATTTGGAAGATGAGAACGCCAGGAAGAAACTGGTGCTAGCTCGAAGTTTAGGTTAATGAAGAAGCAAAGCAGATTCCAAAGCATTGGCATCATTCCACCTAGATCAACATCGTTTGTCTATGCATTGTTTGGACCTCGCCCAACAGTGCCCGACGGCACGTATGACCTAGGCCCGGGGGCTCCTGTCGGTGTATTAAACATGGATGCATAATACCCGGACTTATGCACAGACAAGTAGCAGCTCCCCCGCCAAGCTAAAGTCCTAGCGAAGGTGTCCAAGTCAGAAGGAACAACTCTTTTAGAGATCATGAAGCACATCAAGAAGACCGAGAGGAATACAAGCATCGGACCAATCCCTGCTGGCAAAGCCAGGCCCGGAAGGTGAAGACCTGACAAACCTCGCGACAATCGGACCCCAGCCAATCACTAGCACTCCACCTCACCAGCCAGCTAGTGGCCGTTCAGTGAGATGTCGAGCCCGCTGGCGGTACGGTGGAGCTCGCCTGTACATGTCAGCTCGCTGGGAAACAGATTACCTTTATCGACACCCGTCCTAATGGCGTGTCAAGCTAATAGGAGGTAGTTGGGCAAGCGGTGCCTCATCCTTGCCAGGGCTTCTCCTCCTCATGACACCTAGCGATGCATTTAATGCATTTTTTCCTAACTAGCAGAGTTAGGTATGTTAACATTGTTGTTATCTAATCATCATGTAATGACCCTTTTACCATTGTGGTAACCCCTTGAGTTATAAAAGGAGGGCCAGGACAACCTTTACAAGGGTTCAAACCCATTGCAACTACAAGCATACATATCTGTGTAGTTGCCCTCTCCTTGCGACTTGCTGGGGGAGAGCGCTTCGTGTACTTGTGCACACACTCATCCAATACACTAAGGCAGGAGTAGGGTTTAAAGGCTTCTCAGCGGCCCAAATCTGGGTAAATCTTGTTGTGTCTCTTGTTGTTCCTGCTCTTTGCGCTCGGTGTAGCCCCTCGCCGAACCACAAAGGGTTGAGACACCCCATAGATCGTCGGGCCATGCCCGATAGTCCGTCTTCACGAGAAGCTCCAAGAGGGTCTTCTTGATGCCTTATCACACATAGCATTCCGGACTTAGGTAGTAACCATGTCTCGTATGAGTCATATGGAATGTCAGAAAGGAGAGATGTCACCTCGGTTTCAAGTGCTCTTGCATGAGCTCATGTCATTGGTCCACTAGGCACTTGGGGAGACGTAGGTAGGTCCATGGGGATGACCGTAGGATGCTCCGCATCATCCCCCCCCCCCCTGGGGAAGATCCAACCTCGGATCAAAAACCTCATCACCATGGTAGGGAGAGATATCCTTGATGTTGAAGATATCGTACACGTTGTACTTGTCGATTGGAATGTCGATCTTGTAGGCGTTGTTGTTGTAGCGTGCTAGCACCTTGAAGGGTCCGTCGGCTCGAGGTAGTAGCTTGGACTTGCGTTTGTTAGGGAAGCAGTGCTTGCGAAGGTGTAACCACACAAGATCTCCAATGTTGAATATCATGGGTGGCTTGTTGATGTTGAGCTTGGTCGCGAGTCGTTGTACTTGGCGCGTGATGGTGTGCCTTGTATCTTCATGCATCTTCTTGAGATAGCTCGCTCGAGCACTGGCATCCATGTTGATGTGCTCTTGTAGATGTAGCGATAGAATGTCCAATGGGGACAATGGATTGAAGCCGTAGACGACCTCCAAGGGGGACTTGCTGGTAGTAGAGTGTGTTGCTCGATTGTAGGCATACTCCACGATGGGTAAGTATTCCTCCCACTCCTTGATGTTCTTCTTGATCAACACACAGAGGAGAGTCGATAGCGTCTGATTTGTGACCTCCTTTTGGCCGTTGGTTTGTGGATGGTATGCTGAAGAGAATAGGAGCTTGATTCCGAGCTTGGCGCATAACGTCTTCCAAAAGTAGCTAAGGAACTTGACATCGTGGTCTGAAACAATATTCTTTGGCACTCCATGTAGACCCAAGATTTCCTTACAAAAGAGATTGGCAACATGTGAAGCAACATCTATCTTGTTGCATGGAATAAAATGTGACATATTAGAGAAACAGTCCACAACAACAAATACGAAATCTTTTCCATTTTGAGTTCTAGGAAAACCAAGCACAAAGTCATTCATACAAGCCAAATTTGGTTTTGAAAGTGGTTTTCCATTCATCACCTTCTTGGATATGGATTTGGTAATAACCAATTTTAAGGTCAATTTTTGAGAAAATTGTGGCTCCACTAAGCTCATCTAGCATATCGTCAAGGCATGGAATGGGATGCCTATAGCGAATGGTTATAGCATTGGTGGGCCGGCAATTGGAACACATGTGAAAACTACCATCTTTCTTAGGCACAATAATAACCATAATGTCACAAGGACTTAAGCTTTCACGTACAAGCCCATTATCAATGAGGTGTTGTACTTGCCTTTGAATTTCCTTGGTTTCTTCGGGGTTGACGCAGTAGGGTGCCTTGTTCAGTAAAGGTGCGCCGGGGATGAGGTCGATGCGGTGATCGATGCCTCGTAGTGGAGGTAGTCCCGGAGGTAGCTCACCGGGGAAGACGTCCGTGAACTCCTGCAATAGATTAGACAACACTACAGGTAGATGCTGAGAGGTGTTAGTTCATGCCGCTTCGTCTTTGCACACTAGGACATAGTGCATAACACTTGAGGGATTCTCACACACTTCTCTCATCTCTCTTTTGGTAGCTAAAAGCACTAAGTTTTTCTTGTCGCTCATTGTGGAGGCACTCATTTTGGGCTTGTGGCTCTCACTCTCTTTTTGGTGGCTCACTCTCTCACTTTTCTCTCCATGATGGGTGGTTGCTTGCTTGTTGGCGATCACTTGACTTGGCGACATGAGTCGTAGCACATACTCCTTTCCCTTCATCTTGAAAATATAGTGATCGGTTCGCCCATTGTGGATGACACCGCGGTCGAATTGCCAAGGTCGTCCAAGGAGGAGGTGGCAAACGTACATGGGAACCACATCACACTCCAAGGTGTCTTCTTATGCGCCAATCTTGAAGGAGACTTGAACGGTATGCTCCACTTGAATGGTGCCGGAGTAGCTCAGCCATTGGACCTTGTAGGGGCGAGGATGCTTCATCTTGACCAATTGTAGCTTGGAACATAGCTCTTTGCTTGCCAAATTGTGGCAACTTCCTCCATCGATGATGACCTTCACGGAACGTCCATTGATGCCCGCTTTGGTGTGGAAGATGTGGCAACCTTGGTCTTCATCTTGTTTGTGTTGAAGAGTCAAGATCTTGGAGACAACAAGAGCGGGGCTCGAATCATTGTCAGAAAAGACTTGATCTTCTTCATCTTCATTCACTCGCCGGTGCATGGCCACGTGCTCAAGTGCTTCCATTTCTTCCTCACTCATGGAGTCATAGGTGCCATCATCATTGGCGATCATGGTGCGCCGAGTTGGGCACTCAAATGTCTTGTGGCCTCGGCCTTAACATGTGAAGCATTTGATGGAACTTGTCTTGACGTTCTCATCGGTTGGAGTCATTGATGATGAAGCTCTCGGCTTGAAGTTGCTTGTAGTGGAAGGGCGACTGGATGGTGTCAAAGATGATGAAGTATTCTTGTAGCTTGACTTGTCGTTGTTGCTTGGTGAAGCCTTGGTTGAGGTAGAAGGCGTCGTAGTCGTTGAAGCTTGATTGTATGAGCCGTAGGTCATGGAAGAGTACTTGGCATACTTGCAGTCGTCTTGCACTTGTCACTCTGCCTTGGTAGCTTGGTGCACTAGCTCGAGGAGGTTGGAGTAAGGTTGGAAGTCGGCGATCTTCTTGATAGGATGGTTGAGGCCATTCAAGAAACGTGCCATAGTTTGCTCCTCATCTTCCGTGACATTGGCTCGGATCATGGCTATATCCATTTCCTTGTAATACTCTTCAACAGACTTGGTGCCTTGATTGAGGATTTGCAATTTCTTCAAGAGGTCGCGGCTATAGTACGTGGGTACAAAGAGCGCTCGCATGACATCCTTCATTTGGTTCCATGTTGTCATGGGTGGTTCACCCTTTGTGTCTCGCCGCTCAATGACTTGCTCCCACCAAATGAGGACATAGTCTTGGAACTCAAGCAATGCCATCGCAATTTTATTCTCTTCTTCATAGTTGTGTAAGCGAAACATCTTGTCTACTTTCAATGCCCATGAAAGGTTTCTTCGAGATCATTACTTCCGGAGAACTTAGGCATGGTGAACTTGAACTTGCCGTAGCGTTTCTCTTCAATGCGTGCTGGTCGATTGTGATGGTGCTCTTGCTGTGGTTGAGGGTCTTCAACCGCTTTTTCCTCGTGCTCCGGTCGGTTAGCTTGACGGGGAGGGTTTGGAATTCTTGCACGATTCCTCATCTCTTGGCGCTCCTCGAGTCGTGCGGCTTCTTCTTGTCGCTCTCATCGAAGGGCCTCTTCTTGTAGACGTACTTGGCGGTTGCGCTCATTGACGGCTTGTATTGATTCACATAGAGCATGTTGGGTTTCAAGGGCTTGTTCCTCACGTCGTTGTTGCTCTTGTCGAAGGGCATCACCATCTTGATTCTCTTGGTGATCTTGGCGATGTGGAGCTTGCTCTTGGTCCATTTATTCATTAGCTTGGCGACGTAGTCGTTCACGTTCCCGGAGGCGGTCTTGTAAACCATTGCCATGAAATGGATTTTGTGGAGCTTGATGATCTTCATGGTCTTGGCGATGATGCGGACGAGCTCGTGTGGGACTTGCATTCGAAGACGTATCCGAAGAGTATCGACTTGAATGGTGTCATCTTGGGTATGACGAAGTGGTAGAAGAGTGATTGGCCAACATGACTCGTAGGTCGTCTTTGAGAGTTGCCATCGATGTGTCGAAGTAGTCTCTTGTACATTGCTCGGATTGTCGCAAGTCGGTGGCGTGTTGATCGATGCGGTCGCCCAATGCTTCATTTTCTTGATGCAAAGCTCTTTGTGCGCTGAAGAGTTGATTCTTGGTGACGTAGTTGTTCGGTTCCTCTTCTTGCTCGATGAAGAGTGGGTTCGAAGAAGTAGTTGGCCTATCCATCAATTCAAGAAAATACATGAGTGGAAGAAAGGAAAGAACTAGACCAAATGTACCTTATCCAATGTTGAAGATGGATCAATCATCACTCGATAATGTATTATGAAAATAGCACAATTGGTACTGGATCTTGTCAATTCTCACACCTACACAAGTAAATATTTTGGAGTAGCTCGGTGAGGATGGTGGCACAAAATTTATGCAATTGCTAGCAAGAGTCAATAATGTTGAAAGAGATTCGCAAATTTGCAAGTGAAAGAAGTAGACCAATAGCAATAAGTGGCACACGGAAACACACAAACGGATAGATAAATGGGGTCATGCAACCAAGGAACAATCTCAAAATGTGGAATCCACGGAAAATGCTCTTGTTGCACAATGCTAGAGAGACGCTAGCATGATTTCTCAATAGGCAAGATACGATACTTGTGCACAAAACCTATGAGAAACAAATTGACTTCTATCCCAAGATGTACTTGGGATACTTATGCACAAAACAGATCATCATACTTGTGCCAGGGGTCGGATGTCCGGCGCTCCAAATCCTAGGTGAGCTCGAAGAACAAACGGGGAAATGAAAATTTCGGGGCAAAATTCGGGGAATTTCGTTCATGCAATTGGGGGAAAGCTGGAGGGATGCTAGATCTACGAGTAACACATCAAATCCACATATCAGATTCAACAAAATTTCATCAAACAACAAATCAAAAAAAAAATTGGGAGGGCTATTTTTGTGGGGATTTTCAAAATTGGGACAAAACAAAGCAAAATTAGGCTAGAAAACGAAGGGGGAGACTCTAATATTGTGAACAACGTGGCTCATGATACCAAGATGATGTAGAGTGGGTCCGATCTTTCATGATTGGAGAAGATCCCGAGAAGAACACGTTGAACACATGAAGAACACAAGAGGGGAAATGAGAGGAAACACTCAAATTGACTTGATCCAATCACACATGTGCTAGATGCACATACACACAGAGGTAACAAAGGTCCAAATCCAACAAGGGGGATACAAAGAGGAGCTTGTTCATCCTAATCCATGAGGAGTTGAGGTCTTGAATCCGAGATGGATCTTCCCTAGACGGGGTCTTGAATCCACTTGGGGGCTCTTCTCCTAGGAGGCCTTGATCTCCAAAGGAGTAGGGGTACGACTAGATGAGCAAAGCTCTATCTCCAAAATGAGCTATCACAACGCTAACCCTAAAACATTGGGGGAGAAGGAGTATATATAGTCTAGGGGGTGAAAGGGTATATGGGCTTCGGCCTGTTACTGTGCACAGATAGAGGGGGCCGGATGTCTGGGCCTTTGAGGGGGGCCAGATGTCCGGGCCAATGGGGGCCGGATGTCTGGGGCCAGTCTTCGGGCAGCTCGGTTGTGTTATGTGATGGACGGGCTGGATTTCTGGGCTGGCGCCGGATGTCCGGGGCAGTCAAGCCAGATGTCCGGGGCCAGGCTGGAGGTCCGGGCCCTGTAGCCTTGGCTGCTGGCCTGCGGCTAGGCTACACTCTCCACGGGCCGGATGTTCGGGTCTTGGGGCCAGATGTCCGGGTCCTGGAGACTTCTCTGGTTCCTTCCGTTGGTCCTCTTAATCCGTGCACTTGGGGAACTTGTTCGTCTTCACAAGCATCTCGGAGAGGGTCTTCTTGATGCCTGATCACACATAGAATTCCGGACTTAGGTAGAAACCATGTCTCGTACGGGTCATATGGAATATCACAAAGGAGAGATGTCACCTCGGTTTCAAGAGCTCTTGAACGGGCTCATGTCATTGGTCCACTAGGCACTTGGGGAGACATAGGTAGGTCCATGAGAATGACCGTAGGATGCTCTGCATCATCTCTCCCCCCCACCCCCCCGGGAAAGATCCGACCTCGGATCGAAAACCTCATCACCATGGTAGGGAGAGAGATCCTTGACATTGAAGATACCACTCATGTTGTACTTGCCACTTGGAATGTCAATCTTGTAGGCATTGTTGTTGTAGCGTGCTAACACCTTGAAGGGGCCGTCGGCTCGAGGTAGTAGCTTGGACTTGCGTTCGTTAGTGAATCGGTCCTTGCGAAGGTGAAACCACACATGATCTCCAATGTTGAATATCATGGGTTGCTTGTTGATGTTGAGCTTGGTCGCGAGTCGTTGTACTTGGCGCGCGATGGTGTGCCTTGTATCTTCATGCATCTTCTTGAGATAGCTCGCTCGAGCACTCGCGTCCATGTTGATGCACTCTTGTAGAGGTAGCGGTAGAATATCCAGTGGGGACAATGGATTGAAGCTGTAGACGACCTCAAAGGGGGACTTGCCGGTAGTAGGGTGTCTTGCTAGATTGTAGGCGTACTCGGCGATGGGTAAGCATTCCTCTCAGTCCTTGATGTTCTTCTTGATCAACACACGGAGGAGAGTCGATAGCATCCGATTTGTGACCTTCGTTTGGCCGTCGGTTTGTGAATGGTATGCGGAAGAGAATAGGAGCTTGATTCCTAGCTTGGCGCGTAACTTCTTCCAAAAGTAGCTAAGGAACTTGACATCGCGGTCCGAAACAATAGTCTTTGGCACTCCATGTGGACGCAAGATTTACGTACAAAAGAGATTGGCAACATGTGAAGCATCGTCTATCTTGTTGCATGGAATAAAATGTGCCATCTTAGAGAAACGGTCCACAACAACAAATACATAATCTTTTCCATTTTGCGTTCTAGGCAAACCAAGAACAAAAGTCCATACTAATATCTTCCCATGGGTGATATGGAATAGGAAGTGGCATATAGAGACCATGGGATTGAGCTTTAGCGATTGCTAAGGCACGACGTCTTCGCACGTTTGAAGTCGGATCGTGAAAGCCTACTCCACCAAAAACGATAACCACCATCTCATCGAAAGACAGAACACCTTTGCCTCTATCAAGTGGTATCAAATTTCCAGGTTGCTCGGTGAGATTTTACCAGTTTTTCGTAGTCTAGATTTCATGTGTTCTTCATACCTACAATCCATGAAAAAGACAAAAAAAGTAGGGTTAGCTCATCATATCCGAACCAATCTGAGCCATGCATAATATTTTATGTGTTTTTCTTTGTTGAATTTTCGGTTGCGTCGTTGTGTCAGGTTGCTGGTCTTAGAGCCTAGTCCTTTAGAGTTTCGAGTTCTGTTCACAAGTTGTCACGCCACCGCTGCATCATCATCATCACCAATCCGAGTCCATATACGCCACCACATATCCGCTGCCATCACGCCAATCCGAGTCCACCTGCAACATATATCCGCCACCAGTTCGAGTTGCCACCAGATACATATCCACCACCGGTCCGAGTTCTACCAGATTCATCTCCACCACCAATCCTAGTCCGAATCTAGTATTTACTTCTCTATTCTTGATTTCCATATCATGCCCTACTACATGTCGTGATAGAGGAGGACACCCCTACTTCTATGCCGCCCATACAAGAAAAATAGTTCCAGTTTAAAAAAAACTAAGTCTGGAAAATTCTGGCTAGGCAGTTTTTAGACCATTTGTAGACTTTTTTGAAAAAAAATTGTTGTGGAGCAAAAAAAAAGGAAAAAAACTGAAAAAAGAGATTCAGGGTGTGCTCCTCCCTTGTTTACGTGTAGCGCCGTGATTTTGTTAGTGTTCTAGGCTCGCGTCTCTAGCACGGTCTAGCCTAGGACAAGCATACTTGCATGTTATGTGTACGTGTAATATGTATTGCTATGTGTGGGGTTCGACACCTAGTTGTGTGCCTTTGGTAGCCCTTCTTACAGGGAAATGCCTCCTAGTGCTTCCACTCAGCCTTGGTAGTACGTTGCTGCTCCGGAACACATGGATTGACTGACATGTATCCTTCTTTGCTCTTGTGTCTGTTTCCACGGGGAAATGTCACGCATTGTTCCTTTAGGTCCTTGTAGCATGCTATGACTTGGGTTCATATGTTGATGACCGACACATGCATTGTTGGGTTACCTATGTCTGTCCATGTATGACTGTGCCACCTTGGTCTATAACTAGGCATGTCGACCCGGGTTCTCTATCATCTGGATGCTAGCGACATAATCATATACGTGAGCTAAAAGGCGCAGACGGTCCCGACCAAGGTAAGGTGGCAGCCGTGGGTTACCACGTGTGAGGTCGCAAAGTGATATGATGTGTTACCTGCTAGATCTGTGTGACCTAGGATCGGGGTCCCGACAGACGTAGCCTCCAACCGCGTACACACCTTCGTAAACAGTTCTTGATTGTCCATGCGTTGTTGAGAGGACCATAAACGAAGAGTCCTGGTACATCTGTAGATAACCTGCATAGGAGAAGTATTTTCATCTTAAAAACCTTATCATTTCTGCATAGCCAAAGCGACCAAATAACGGCAAGCGCTCTGTGACGCCCCCGACCCGATCGTGCACTAATCATACACGCAAATGCACATGATCAAGCCTAAGGACTCATGGGAAGATATCACAACACAACTCTAAAACATAAATAAAGTCATACAAGCTTTATATTACAAGCCAGGGGCCTCGAGGGCTCGAATACATAAGCTTGCGTACAAGCGTCAGCGGAAGCATCAGATATCTGAGTACAGATATGAAATAGAAACAGAAAGGCCTTTAGAAAGGCGGGGCAAAATAAAACACTACGATCGAAAGGCGAAGGCCTCCTGCCTGGGACCCTCCGATCCTACTCCTGGTCGTCAGTCAACTCGTAGTAGTATCCATCCTCTGGGTAGTAGTAATCGATTGACGGGGCATCTGTCTCAAGGGGCTCCGTCCTCTGGTCACAACAAACTGATATGGGGAGAAAAGGAAAACAAAGCAACCGTGAGTACTCAGAAGTACTCAGCAAGCAAGGATCTACACTACATATGCAACATTTTCAAGGGGAAGGCTGTATATGTGGACTGGGCTGCAGAAATGCCAGAATAGAGAGAAGGCCTAGTCCTATCGAAGACTAGCATCTTCAGAGATCTTGCAGCAGTAGAAGAGAGTAGAACAGTACAATATAATGTAGCAGTATCATTAAGTCTCATCCTCACCCAGAGATCCTTTCTCGACTCCCTGCGAGAAAGCAATCCCAGAGCCATACAGTCATCAACCTCGTCCGGAGATCCCTTCTCGACTCCCTGCGAGAAGCAATCCCAGAGCCATATATCCAGGTATCTAGTTCTAAAATTGTATCAATCAGGATACAACTCCGAGTGTCCTTTACCGTAGGACCGGCTATCGATAGAAATGTTCTTCCCTGCAGGGGTGCACCAACTTACCCAACACGCTCGATTAACTCCGGCCGGACACAATTTCCTGGGTCATGCCCGGCCTCGGCCAAACGACACACCGCAACCCTACCTACAGCTCAGCAGAGAGGTCCTCGCCGGTCTACATCCTAAGCGCTCAGGGGTCTTGGGCCATCGCCCTGTGCACTCCGGGTCATTGCGAGCAGGGTGAAGCCAGGCACCCGGAGGGCGCCGGTCCGTCCCGGCCGCAAGGCTGAACTAGACGTCTGACAGAGCTTTCGGCTGATGCTACGATGCAGAACGCCCATACTATGCCCACGTGATGGTTAGTGCTATCAGGCCAGAGGCCTGCTCGGATCAAATATCCAAATCGTAGTGGACTAGGGGCTTGCGGTAACGAGCAGAGACTCACGAAAGATGTGACCCCGTCGCCCCGTCTCGAGGACTTGCGGCAAGGGTTAAGAATGCCCGGCCGCGCCTCGTATTCACCACTCGGGCACCACACTGGCACCCGTCTTCACAACACTCACCTCTCATGCGCACGCGGGTACCCCTCAGGGCCGACCCGCCTATCCAAGGAACAGTGTAAAGTCCAAGTATCCGTGTGTCCATAACATGAGGGGAATCCGAGGTATCACCCTCGTTAGATTCCTATTCGATGTGTCTGTCAAGGTGAACTCGGAGGATTCACCCTCGATGGGTTCACACTTGATGTGTTGCACGACAGCGTCGTTACCGGAAGTGGCGAAGGAGGAATCACCCTCGATGACCACTACCGAATAGCTACTCTACAGAGTTAACATCAGAAGTGCTACATGAGGTTTCACCCTCGGCACTCGATAGTAACGCTGCAGTGTCGTTACAACTAAGGGGGGGGGGTGATGTGCGGTGTCGGGTCCTGGTCTTCAATCCCGTTGATCGGGTCTTCTGACGATCCAGCGTGGCAGTCGGGATAAGTGGGGTCACTGATAGGTCTCTACCCAGCCTAGACTAAACAGTTTAGGATATGCAGGTAATTATCAACAGCAGGTTACAATGAACAGGCTATGCATCATAATAGGTAAAGCAGTAGCAGCAGCAATTCTAATGCAAGCATGAGCAATAGAATGGGCGATATCGGGATGATCAAAAGGGGGGCTTGCCTGGTTGCTCGGTGGCAAGGGCAAGGTCGTCAATGGTGTCTTCGGTCTCCGGAGCTGTGTCGGTCTCGGGGACGACGTCGGTGTCGGGGGCTACCGACAGAGAAGAGGGGGAGGAAACAGTATAAATACACAGCGAACAAGTGCAGCACAAAGCATAACATGGCAATACGCGGTGACGGAGGTGACCTAACGCAGTGCAGGGTGATACTGGCGAAGGTGGGATTCATCCGGGAATGTTTTCCCGTCTCCGGACATTTGTCAGACAGATGACGGGAGAGGAACGGTTGCATGTTCGGATAGTTAGGTATGTGTGGCGGATGAACCGATCGCGTATCCGAATTCGTCTCGTCGTTCTGAGCAATTTTCATGTACAAAGTTTTTCGATCGGAGTTACGGATTAAAAGATATGATTTTCTAAGGTTTTTATTAATTTCTGGAATTTATTTAATTAATTAAATTCGAATTATCCAAAACAGTGCGGGGGTGACGTCATCATGACGCAGTGCGGACGTCAGCAGTCAACAGGGGGTTGACCAAAGTCAAACCTGACAGTGGGGCCCACATGTTAGTGTCACATTAGTTAATCCAGTGTTTAGTTTAAACTAAGCAGGATTAATTAGGGGTGGGCCCCCTTAGTCAGTGTCTAATTAGGGTTTAATTAACTAATTAATTAATTAACATTTTTATTAACATTTTATTTATTTTTAAAATTGAATTAAACGAGCGGAACCCACATGTCAGTGGGCCACTATGCCCAGTCAGCAGCGCTGACCAGTCAACTGGGCCCGCGGGGCCCAGTGCCAGCCACACAGGGGCGGGGCCCACGGCGCCACGTCGGCGCCGGCCGGCGACTTGCCGCCGGCGCCCAAAACGACGACGGCGCGCACGGGAGGGGTTGGATTTAGCCGTCCGGCGACCAAAACGGACGCCGCGAGCATGATTCGAACGGGCGCAGCGTTCCGCACCCATCCATGGTGGTAGCTGGTCCGGGGGAGGTCGGGAGCGGCGCCGGTGATGAGCAGGGCGGCGGCGGCGTTCGGGTGTTCGGCGAAGACGGCGTTACGGCGCGTGCGTGAGCTATGCGAGGGGCTAGGCAGGGTCTGCGGGGCGCTAGTAGCTCGCTGAGGCGGTCGGACGAGGCCGTAACGGCTCGGAAGCTCTGCACCGACGGCAATGGCGAACGGCGGAGCACGCGTGCGGCAGCAGTTAGCAAGGGGCCCCGGGGAGCGTAGAGAGGGAGGGGAGCAGACGGTGGTGCTCACATCGTTGACGGGGAGCGCTCGGGGAAGCCGGTGGTGGTCGGAGAGGACCGAATCGACGGCGGCAGCGGTGGACGGTGTCGGGGAAGAAGGGGTTGAGGCGGCGTCGGAGAGGCTCCCACGGCTTGAGCCAGGGGCGAGGTCGACGCGGTCGAGCCCCGGGAAGCTGCCGGTGGGCTCGGAACGGCAAGGGGAGGACGGCAGTGACGGCTATGGCGACGGCGTACTCATGGCGGCGTCGGGAGGAGGCGGCGAACGAATGTGGGAGAGGGAGAAAGGAAAAAGCGAGGCCAGAGGGGGCTCGGGGGGGGGGGGGGGAGGCAGGGGGGGCAGGGGGGGTGCCTCATCCATCCACAGCAGGCGCGGGGCTCGCTGTCGAGCGTAGCGAGGGGGGGGCGGTGCGGCGGGTGCGGACGAGACGACACCAGCGCGCGGTGGTGAACAGAGGAGGGGGACGAGCGGGGTGTTGGGCTTGGCCGGCACTGTTGCTTCAGGCCGAGGTAAGTGCACAGTAGCATCTTTCTATTTTCCTTTTTCTTTTTCTGTTTCTTTCTTTTACTGTTTGCTAATTGTTTGGGCACTATATGCATTTAGTAAAAAGTGTGACCTATCCCATAATTAGCAGTACACTATACCCTAACACCAAAAACTAGTTTAAGCAAAACATCACTTCATATTTAGTTTAGATTAAATAAAAGGTTAATTAATATTGTTTTTCAGCCCCTGTTTGAGGATGTTCAAGCCACCTACCCATTTTCAATAATGTTGGTTTCAATTTTAGAATGGTCTCTGATTTATTTGCTATTTAATGAACAATTTAGTTTTTATGTTGCACAACTTTTATATTTCACTTTCATCTAAATTTGAATTTTGAGTTAGGAGTTGAAATGCATTATGATGCAAATGATGATCATGCACTGTTAATCATGCTGACTTGGCATTATCAAAATGGGATTACTGTGGCTAACCACTGGGGGTGTTACAAATCTCCTCCACTAATAAGAATTCTCGTCCCGAGAATTAAGAGGTAGAAGGAAAAAGTTCGGGGTATTCCGCACGAAGATTATCCTCGTGTTCCCAAGTGGCTTCATCTTCCGTATGATTTGACCACTGCACTTTGAGGAACTTGGTAACTTTCTGGCGGGTTCGACGTTCGGCTTCATCGAGAATGCGGATCGGATGCTCCTTATAAGATAGGTCATCTTGCAATTCGAGCACCTCGTGATCCACAGCTCGGTGTGGAGATTCCTTGAAGCATTGACGTAGTTGCGACACATGGAAGACGTCGTGGATATGGGAGAATTATGGCGGCAATTCCAATTTATACGCCATCTGACCACGTCTTGCAATTATGCGGAAAGGACCAATGTAGCGTGGACCTAGCTTGCCCTTGATTCCAAAACGGTGAGTGCCCTTCATAGGAGTGACACGAAGATAAGCTTGATCACCAGGTTGATAAGTCAAACCCCATCGTTTGCGATCGTAGTTGCTCTTCTGGCGGTCCTGAGCCGCCTTGAGATTTTCCCGGACAATTCGAACTTGTTCTTCGGCGTGTTGAATAATATCCGGACCCACGAGCGGTCGTTCCCCAGTTTCTGACCAGTTCAGAGGGGTTCGACACTTACGCCCATAAAGAACTTCAAAGGGAGCCATTTTCAAACTAGCTTGATAGCTGTTGTTGTAAGAGAATTCGGCATATGGAAGAGATTCTTCCCACTTCTTGCCGAAAGAAATAACACAAGCCCGAAGCATGTCTTCAAGCACTTGATTGACTCGTTCGACTTGGCCTTGGGATTGGGGATGATAAGCTGAACTCCAGGTAATATGAGTTCCCATAGCTGTTTGAAAACTTTCCCAGAATTTGGAAGTGAAAAGGCCGCCACGGTCCAAACTAATCTCCTTCGGAATACCGTGGAGTGATACAATTCTGGAGATATACAACTCTGATAACTGACTAGCAGTGATAGTCTCTTTGACACGCAGAAAGTGTGCAACTTTAGAGAGTTGGTCGACGACGACAAGTATAGCATCGTGACCCTTCTGTGACCTGGGAAGTCCTGTAACGAAATCCATCTGAACCTTATCCCATTTCCATAGAGGAATAGGAAGTGGTTGCAGAATTCCAGCTGGTTTCTGATGTTCTGCTTTAACGCGACGACACACATCACATTCAGCAACATAACGAGCAATGTCCTGCTTCATTTTAGACCACCAGTACCTTTGACGGAGATCACGATACATCTTGGTGCTACCCGGATGAATAGACAGCGGGGTATCATGTGCCTCCTTCATGACTTTGTCAGTCATAAGCTCGAAGCGAGGTACCACTATGCGGTTTCTGAAATACAAGGTTCCATCTTCAGACAGCGAGAAATCCCTGTACTTTACAAGGTGAAGGTCTTTCTTCATGAGATCAATTTCAGCATCTTTAGCTTGCGCAATCTTAACAGCTTTCTCAAGATCTGGTTGTATCACAAGGTTATTAAGAGAACCCTGTGGGATAATACGGAGATTCAGCTTGCACAGTTCTTCAAAAAGACGAGGTTGAGCTCGCCTAACCATGAGGTTGTCGCAATAGGACTTGCGGCTTAAGGCATCAGCCATCACGTTAGCCTTGCCAGGGGTATAGGATATACCCAAATCATAGTCCGCAATGGCCTCCATCCATCTTTGCTGACGGAGGTTTAGAGAAGGTTGAGTGAACAAGTACTTCAGACTTTTATGATCCGTGTATATCTCGCAACGATTAGCGAGGAGGTAATGTCGCCACAACTGCAGTGCATAGATGACAGCAGCTAGTTCTAGATCATGTACCGGATAATTCTCTTCATGTGGGCGCAACTGACGAGAGCCATAGGCAATCACTTTACGCTCTTGCATTAGGACACAGCCTAATCCTTCACGGGATGCATCACAATAAATCACAAATTCTTTGCGAGAATCTGGAGGAGATAGTACTGGGGCAGATGTTAGCTTGTCTTTGAGTGATTGAAAACTTTCCTGACATTTTTCTGTCCATTCGAACTTAACGCCCTTGTGAAGCAGATCAGTAAAAGGCTTAGCAATTTTGGAAAAGTTCTCGACAAATCGACGGCAATAGCTTGCAAGGCCGAGAAAACTTCTCACTTGCTTGACATTCTTCGGAGGAGTCCAGTCAAGAATAGCCTGAACTCGTTCTGGGTTAACGGCAATTCCATCTTTTGAAATCACATGACCAAGATATGTCACTTCAGATAAACAGAACTCGCATTTGGAGTATTTGGCATACAGCTGGTGTTCTCGGAACCTTTCCAGTACAAGACGGAGGTGTTCGGCATGTTCTTCCTTATTCTTCGAATAAACCAGAATATCATCTAGATAAACCACGACGAACTTGTCAAGGTAATCCATGAAGATGTAATTCATCAGACGGGAGAATGTGGCTGGAGCATTTGTTAAGCCAAATGACATGACAGTGTACTCGTAGGAGCCATAACGAGTAACAAATGCAGTCTTCGGAATATCCTCTTCACGAACACGGATCTGATGGTAACCCAACCTCAAATCAAGCTTAGAGAATACTGAGGAACCGGCAAGTTGATCATACAAATCATTGATCCGAGGAAGCGGATATTTGTTCTGAATTGTTGCTTGGTTGATAGGTCGGTAATCCTGAACCAATCGGTTAGTTCCATCCTTCTTCTTAACGAAGAGTGAAGGTGCTCCCCAAGCAGAGGAACTGGGGCGGATGAAACCTTTCTTAAGTGACGTGTCGATTTCTTCCTTAAGTTCGAGAAGATGATGCGGAGGCATCTTATAAGGGCGCTTCACAATAGGGGTAGTGCCAGGCTTCAAGTCGATGACGAACTCAACAGCTCTAGCAGGGGGTATTCCTGGAAGTTCTTCTGGAAATACATCTTGAAAATCACGAACAACTGGAACGTTCTCGATGCCTTCAAGAGGTGAAGCATTCAATGCATTCAGAACATATATCTGGCTCTCAGCATCTTGAGCTATTCGGGCTGAGTATTTGACTATCTGGCCAGAAGGGTGTGTGAGCTGGACTGTCTTAGTAGCACAGTCAATCAAAGCATTATGGGCTGTCAACCAGTCCATACCGAGAATGATGTCTATGTCGGAAGGTCCAAGAGCAATAAGGGAAGCAGAGAACATCAACCCTTCAATCCTGATCTGATTGTTGTGACTTACCATTTTGGTTTGCCACCGGGAACGGGGACTGATGATTTCTAAAGGAGTGGGTAATGAGCTCATAGCTAACCCATGCAATTGTGCAAATTGCTGGGACACAAAGGAATGTGATGCCCCGGAATCAAAGAGAACATAGGCTGCAACTGAATTAACTGACAGAGTTCCCATCACGATTTTAGGTGACTCACGAGCTTCTCCCATATTGACATGAGTGACCTGGCCACGACCCATAGCAAGCGGCCTGGCCTTACGTCTTCTGGAATGATGGGTTCGATGGCCCTTCATACGACCATCCGGAGGACGTGGTGCATCCTGAGGAGAAGCCATAATATTGGACTGTCCACCCTGAATCGTTAGCTGTCTCGGCGGCGAAGGCAGACGAGGTGCAACATATGACGGCCTTGGTGTTGGAGCAGGTTGATGATGAACATTGTGTGGAATCCAGACTCGACGTTTCTGACAAGGCTGACCCGAAGACAAACCAACATCACGAGTGCGCTTGAGCGACTCCTGGTACTCAGTCAGAGTTGTTTCAACTTGGAAAGATTTGCTGACAAGGGTTGCGAAATCTGTGAAATCATGGATAGGAAGTGCAAGTTTTATATCCGTACGCAGTCCTTCACGGAATTTCTCCTGCTTGCGTGTGTTGGTGTCGACGTCATCCGCAGCATAGCGGGACAATTCAAGAAATTTCCTCTGGTATTCATCCACAATCATGGTGCCCTGTGAGAGTTTGCGGAACTCCTGCTTCTTCTGGTCGATCAGACCTTGAGGAATGTACCGTGCACGAAAAGCTGACTGAAATTCCGGCCAAGTGGTTACAGTCTCTGCAGGCAACATAGCCTTGTGGCTTTCCCACCATTGAGCAGCTGGGCCCTTCAGGTGGAATGTCGCAAAGGTGGCGTAACTGTCAGGGGCAACATTAGCTGACTCCATTTCAAACAGGATGTCACGAAGCCAATCATCAGCATCCATAGGATTGGTGGAGTTGCGGAAAACGGACGGATTGAGACGCACAAATTCTGGCAGCGAGATCGGTCCAGGCTCCTGGCGAGCCTCGTTGCGTTCCAAACGTCTTACTAGACTCTCGTTGAGCTGACGGTTCAATTCAAACTGCTGCATCATTGCGGCAATATAGGGTGGAGGTGGGGGATCATCAGCCATCCTGCCAAATCAACAAGGGCAGTTTAGCAAGAAAAACTACAGGTGTATGGAATGATTCATGAAGTAACACGCACAACAGAAGGAAGTGCAATAGATACTTCATCATATTCACACCAGACATTCAAATCCACACATAGCCTTGGTTAGTATCCGGCATTACGACAGTTGAAAGGGGAGGGCTAGACAACTAGGCGGCGCGCAGGCACGCGGTAAGGAAGTACACAACGAGACATAGCAAAGGCTACATCAACGTCGGAGAAAACTGACGGAGCGAGGAATCTGCAAGTGACAACACAGGGTGCCCTCGATAAAAGGATCCTGTAAGCAGAACCTGGCCCATAATCTCGAAGCAAGGGGGGATATTTCAGAACTCCGGGTGGATGTGAGCACGAGAGCCTAATGTTGGAGTTAGTAAAATTTTAACCCGAATAGGAGAGAGATCAGAGTCCCAGAGTATTGACGAGGAATAAAAGATAATAATACCACCCAATTGGCGACGTGGGCCCGTAAGCCACACAGCCAAGTTAGTAAAACAGTTTTCTATTACTAGACTCAACTTCGGCCAAGGAGTTGGAAAGGGGGTTTCCTAGAGGCAGTCGGCTCTGATACCAACTTGTGACGCCCCCGGCCCGATCGTGCACTAATCATACACGCAAATGCACACGATCAAGCCTAAGGACTCATGGGAAGATATCACAACACAACTCTAAAACATAAATAAAGTCATACAAGCTTTATATTACAAGCCAGGGGCCTCGAGGGCTCGAATACATAATCTTGCGTACAAGCGTCAGCGGAAGCATCAGATATCTGAGTACAGATATGAAATAGAAACAGAAAGGCCTTTAGAAAGGCAGGGCAAAATAAAACACTACGATCGAAAGGCGAAGGCCTCCTGCCTGGGACCCTCCGATCCTACTCCTGGTCGTCAGTCAACTCGTAGTAGTATCCATCCTCTGGGTAGTAGTAATCGATTGACGGGGCATCTGTCTCAAGGGGCTCCGTCCTCTGGTCACGACAAACTGATATGGGGAGAAAAGGAAAACAAAGCAACCGTGAGTACTCAGAAGTACTCAGCAAGCAAGGATCTACACTACATATGCAACATTTTCAAGGGGAAGGCTGTATATGTGGACTGGGCTGCAGAAATGCCAGAATAGAGAGAAGGCCTAGTCCTATCGAAGACTAGCATCTTCAGAGGTCTTGCAGCAGTAGAAGAGAGTAGAACAGTATAATATAATGTAGCAGTATCATTAAGTCTCATCCTCACCCAGAGATCCTTTCTCGACTCCCTGCGAGAAAGCAATCCCAGAGCCATACAGTCATCAACCTCGTCCGGAGATCCCTTCTCGACTCCCTGCGAGAAGCAATCCCAGAGCCATATATCCAGGTATCCAGTTCTAAAATTGTATCAATCAGGATACAACTCCGAGTGTCCTTTACCGTAGGACCGGCTATCGATAGAAATGTTCTTCCCTGCAGGGGTGCACCAACTTACCCAACACGCTCGATTAACTCCGGCCGGACACAATTTCCTGGGTCATGCCCGGCCTCGGCCAAACGACACACCGCAACCCTACCTACAGCTCAGCAGAGAGGTCCCCGCCGGTCTACATCCTAAGCGCTCAGGGGTCTTGGGCCATCGCCCTGTGCACTCCGGGTCATTGCGAGCAGGGTGAAGCCAGGCACCCGGAGGGCGCCGGTCCGTCCCGGCCGCAAGGCTGAACTAGACATCTGACAGAGCTTTCGGCTGATGCTACGATGCAGAACGCCCATACTATGCCCACGTGATGGTTAGTGCTATCAGGCCAGAGGCCTGCTCGAATCAAATATCCAAATCGTAGTGGACTAGGGACTTGCGGTAACGAGCAGAGACTCACGAAAGATGTGACCCCGTCGCCCCGTCTCGAGGACTTGCGGCAAGGGTTAAGAATGCCCGGCCGCGCCTCGTATTCACCACTCGGGCACCACACTGGCACCCGTCTTCACAACACTAGCCACCTACCCATTTTCAATAATGTTGGTTTCAATTTTAGAATGGTCTCTGATTTATTTGCTATTTAATGAACAATTTAGTTTTTATGTTGCACAACTTTTATATTTCACTTTCATCTAAATTTGAATTTTGAGTTAGGAGTTGAAATGCATTATGATGCAAATGATGATCATGCACTGTTAATCATGCTGACTTGGCATTATCAAAATGGGATTACTGTGGCTAACCACTGGGGGTGTTACACGCTCCTCCCCTGAGAAGAGTTCTAGACCTGTGATCCATCCCATGTAACCAGTTACCAAATATATTTGCAACACTATACAGAGGATAAAAGCCAGAAGCTATTTGGATGACTGGCCATATAGAATGAGCCAATTTGCAATGGAAGAACAAATGTTTTATTGTCTCATCATGCTAACAAAAGGCACATTGTGTACTTCCATGCCAATTCCTCTTAATAAGGTTATCTTTAGTAAGAATGACTTCGCGACGAAGATACCATGCAAAGATTTTATTTTTAAGAGGTATCATCATCTTCCAGATCTTCTTATTATTATCAACTGGCGCATCAGATTGGACTAAAACTCTGTACATATACTCCACTAAGAATTGTCCATTCCCATGTAGGTTCCAACGAAATACATCGGACCCATGTGACAAATGCACCGTGGACAACCGCTGGAGCAGGGTGTTCCATGATTGGAGTCTGGGTTCCAAATAAATCTCTTCGCAACATCACATTTGGTGGAAATGATTCCAAAACCATGACAATCATATCACCCTTGTGATGTACAATATTGTATAGAGCTGATATTGTTCCCGGAGTCTAGCATTCCCTAACCACTTATCCTCCCAGAATCTAATTTTCGAGCCGTCCTTAATCAAGAAGGATCCATAGCGGAAGAAATATTTCTTCGTTGCCATTAGACCCACCCAAAACTGTGAACCTCTAGGCTTCCAGTATACCTAGGATACCGCCTTGGAACCCACATATTTTCTCCTTAGTAGGGTTTGGCATACACCATCCTCCGTCAATAACTTAAAGAACCATTTGCCGAGGAGGGTCCTATTCTTAACCTCAAGGTCATGAATGCCCAACCTGCCTTGGTATTTGGGTCAGCAAACCACACACTATTTAGGTAGCCAATATTTCTTTCTCTCATTATTTCGGCAACTAGCAGAAGGAAATCATATATAGTACCATATTACTTAGTACTGAATTTATGATGACCAATCTTCCACCCAGAGATAGCAATTTATCTTTCCAACTACTTAATCTTTTTGTAGTCTCCCCTCGATGTGTTTCCATTCAGCATTTGTGAGTCTTTGATAATGTATCGGTATCCCCAAATATTTGATCAGAAACTGGCCCAACCCGCATCCGAACAAGTCAGCATATAGGTGGGCCTCATCTTGAGTCTCTCCGAAGCAAAACAAATCACTTTTATGAAAATTGATCTTAAGACCCTGAGAGTTGCTTGAAAGCTGATAAAATTAATTTTAGATTTCTTGCTTTCTCGATATCATGATCCATGATGCAAATCATATCATCGACATATTGAAAGATAGAGAGACCACCATCAACTAGATGATTTACTACCCCATCAATTTGGCCATCAACCTTGGCACGCTTAATCATGACCGCTAACATATCCGCCACTATATTGAATAGCATGGGCGATACTGAATTTCCTTGTCGCAATCCTTTCTTCATTTGGAAATAGTGGCCAACATCATCATTGACTTTAATGGTCGCACTACCTCCAGAAACGATTCTATGGATCATAGCATGCCACTCTGCAGAAAATCCTTACATTCTGAGATTCTCTTGAAGAAAAGACCACTTGACTTTGTCATAAGCTTCTCCTTTTTGAGGATACCCACCGTATGCCCAGCCCAACCACCAAGGAATTTACGTAATGCACACACTTTTTTTATTCCATTTGTGTATTGGGGTATGCCCGGCAACCGGTCTCTCCCACACCTCCTTGATCATGCCATGGAAGCCACACCGAAGCAACCAACCAAGCTTGAACTTTAACTTGCGGCTATGTTGGGTCAGGGCAAACTAGTAGTTAGGAGAATGGGTGCATGGTCTGGTATAGGCTCGACACGAGGTAGAGCACGAACTGAAACTATATGGTATTCGGATTCCTAGTCAATATCCATTAAAACACGATATAGTTTCTCATATGTCAACTCTGGAAGACTGTTCACCCAAGTGAATTGTCTTCTAATCATGGAATCCTCTCGCAGATCTAGACTGTTAATGACAGTGTTGAAAAGGAAAGGTCAATGATCATCAAACTTACCATGGCTTTTCTCATTTGGAAATCGTAGCAAATTGAAATACCCACCAATAAAAATGGGGTAGGGATTATCTTTTGCCAAATTAACCAATTCATGGAGAAAATCAGCCTTGAACTCATCCTGGCTGCCCCATACATGGTGACGAGGGTCCATGTGAAGTTGTCGGCTTTGTAGCGAACATGGAGTTTAACGTGAAACTCACCATCCGAAATAGCCAAAACAACCATAGTCCCTGTGTTTACACCAAGCAAAATTGCCCTAGAACAACCTCTAGGTGGTCGTGAAATCTAAGTAAAGTCTATCCTGCCAGAAAGATGGTTAAGCAGACTTACTGAGAAATCACATCTCCCCATTTCAGAGATAGCCAAAAAGTCTAAATTGTATTCCCTATTACATTCCACAATGAATAGATGTTTAGCCAATTCACCAAGACCTCTGCTATTAAATAACATGCCATTCATGAGGAAACAATAGGAGATTTAGAAAATTCCGCCCTCTTAGGGGACTTACCACCTTTTTTCGAACCGACAGCTATAACAGTCCAAGACCAATACCTCCACTATTTTGTGATGTGCTCATGCTTGCATGCCATGTGATGCTTGTTTTATTTTATTTTGCATCATGCTTCGTCTCATTAACCTTGTGGTGATTGTTTTAATTTAGTTGATCATGTGTGTGTGCAACATATTCTCTTTGATCCATCTATGATTCCAATGGCTCACCTTTAACTTGGTTTCACCCAAGTTTCCAAAACCGAAAATGCTACTTCCTTTCTTTCCCTATTCTTTTATCTATTTGAGTTGCACTTTTACTTCTTCAATTCTTCGTCAAACTTTGGCCATAAATCCTCTATATTGTCTTCAACCACCCTCTCAATTTTCATCCTAATCAGAGCTCATTTGAAAGGGTTTTTAAATTTAAATGTATTGAACTTCATTCATTATGTTTGGTTTTTACTTCCTCCATAAATGTTCCTTTTGTGCCCATAAGTCATAATGGTTATGTAGGGTCATAATCTAAAATTTCAGCACATTTGGAATTATTTTGGTTGGATTCAAAATTCATGCAAAATTCAAACTTGTTTAGATTTTCTATCTCTAAAATTACCAAAACCATTTCTTATAAATTTGTGCATAATTCAAGGTTTCTAGGGATGTGTTATATCCCTCAACTTCCTCCTCAAACCCCCTGGCCTTTTTCCTTTTAAATCTATATATGCAAATAGACAGAAGGTTACAGAAAAGGGAAGAGAGCCTTACCTGGACCAGGTCGCAGCCCACCTAGCCTCCTCCTCTATCCCTCCTGGGTAAATCCACGTAAACACCCACTCCAGACTTCCACCTCCCTCGTTCACTCTCTCTCATAGTAAAACCTCCAAGGCACCCGCACATGGCCACGAGGGCAAGCCTCGATGTCGCGCCCCTCCTATAAAGCCCCAAAACGACCCCTAGGGTTTCCTCCTCCCTCCTACCCCCTCCTCTGCGCTGCCAGCAGGTAAGGGCAGCCCCCACGCGCACGCACGTCACCGCCCGACGCCGTGGCCGTCTCATGCTCGAGCTCCTTGTGGGTCTAGCTCACCCCACCAGCTCCCCTCCTTCATCCACGTGCTCCAGGATGGCGCCACGGTCCCATTTCATGGCTTCCCCGAGCCCGGATCACCAAGTACAGCACCCTCGTCTTCTCCCCTGCTTCCTCTGCGTCACAGACCCGAGCGCCTCCATCGATCATCGCATCCTCCCGCCGTCTCCGGTCAGCCACGAACATGTATGACTCCAGCAGCACTTACAGTGTCCTAGACTAGGGGATACTCACCACGTCGTCTCCTAACCAGTGGGTCAGGCCGAGGACCCCCATAGCGGTTCACTAATGGGCCACTTCGGGCAGCCCATGACATATACGAGGAAGATTCGACAAGACTTGGTGATCAAGACAAGGACTCCTCTCCATCGACCTAGCCGACTAGGACTCTTGTTATCCTAGGCCTTAGGTACATTATATAAGCCGAGGCCAGGGTAGTCGATAGATCATTATGACATTCATCATCTTACCACTAGGTTTTAGACCACAACTTACAATCTCGAGATAGATCAACTCTGTACTCAATACATCATCATCAATATTAACAAGAGCAGGACGTAGGGTTTTTACCTCCATCAAGAGGGCCCGAACCTGGGTAAACATCGACTCCCTTCTTCCTGTTACCATCCATCCAAGATCCACATCTCGGGACCCCCTACCCCGAGGTCTGTCAGATTTACCTCCGATAATGGTGCTTTCATTGAGAGTTCCGTGTGTGATCGTCACGGTTCGATGGGAATTTAGATCCGCTACGGCGCAATCTACACGTCAGGACCGAACCTCATCTTCGACATCATCATCTTCGTCGCCGGCTTGACTAGAAACTCTACAAGTCGGATCATCAAGATTGGACATGCGCCCTCATCAACTTCAACTCCGATCTATATCAAGATCAGGGAAAATCGTCCATGTATCTCGGGGGCTCAACGTTAACATTGCCCTCACGCGACTGTGCAGTTTTTTTGGACAGTGGATTTGTGTTTGCCGTCCCCGCCTCCTTGAGCGTCACTTTGATGATTGCTTCGGTGGAACTGTGCGAAATTGAGCCGATAACAACACTAAAAAACTTTGTCGCATTCCGATGGAGGAATATCCGGCGATCTCCGATATACCGGAGCCCTGTCAAATCTGGATGAGTTTGGGGCGAGGAGTTCCGCAGTTAGTTCGGACATCTTTTGGAAGATCCAACCATTCATCAGTTGTGGAATTCCCATATCAACCACCCCTGAAAATTTTAGCTCGATCCGACCGCTCAAACTCCGAGGAACATCCGACTAGTGCATTAATTTTCGGATCTGTTTTCTGCGTGAAAACGAATCCGACCCGAGTTCATCTTTTCCATGAACGGGTTAGCGGACGTCCTTTTTGAAGGAAATTCTTATTTAGGTATTGTGTTTTGTCCTCAAGCACATGCCTACAAATTTTGAGTCTTTTCCGAGGCGATCCTCACCATCACGCTGGTGTCAAACCTGCCCGACAATGTTCTCCACGGTTGCCGACCTGCGCCAGCATTGACTGCGTCGTCGCTCCATCGAGCCGATAACAACCACCTTGGATCATCAACTCGGTGAGCTGGCCAAGAGTTTGGCATCGTGAAGCACAAATAATAATCAAGACAAGATCATCACACCAAGGATTGCACAGGTCGGGCCCGCCAGCATCACCGCGCGGTCACTTTTCAAGCCGGCATTGACCGTGTTACAAGTTCCGACTTACATGGCATCACCACACCATTGCTTCTTCAAACCGGTGTCCACCATGCCGACCTGCTTCGACACCTCGACTGGCATGGGGGATGCAACGTCACTTTACCGACCTGCCCTGTCACCTCGGCTAGACCGGGGGCTTTGCTATCTCTTCATCAACCTAGTTCGGGGACTTCGGTGTCACCAGCCGACCATCTTCATCACGTTAGCTGGATCGGGGGTTCGCCTCGCCACATCGACCATGCTAAGTCACCACTTCATCAAGCCGAGCTCCTCGCTTGGTCGCCTCAGGCTTGGAGGCTGGGACCTCAGTCAGTCCGAGGACTACATCTTCGTCCCGTCACAAGCTCGACCTGCATCATCTACACCGAGCACATTAACCAGCTAAGTCGCTTTCATGCTCAACTTTTTTAGTTTTTAATTTCTGTTCGGTTCGACCAAGCATTATATTTTTGTTAAAAAAAAGAGTTGTTTGTCAAAAACGATGTCTATTAGAAACAAATTTCTTTGCTTATGTTAACTGTGGGCACTTAAATTTATATGAGCCATTTTATAATAATTATTTTTTCTTCTAACTCGTTGCGAAGTCTTTTTCTAACACTCCTTTTTTAACTCGAGCGTATGGTCAATAGCTGGATAGCCTGGTTTCTCTCTAAAGTTGCTCGAGTTTAGTTCGCTATACTGGCCTCTGAGAAGCACTCCACCTTCAGGATATGGAGCTTGAAGCCAAAGGCTGGCCTACTTGAAGTTTAGAGGTCGAACGTGCCATGTTAAAGCACGACAGAAGGAAAATTTTATTTTAAGACCAATTTTTGGGTTGGCACCAAAAAACTTGATTTAGTTCGGACATCAAGTTTTTAAATAAGTTTTTTGGCTTTTCGATCTTATGGCATTTTTTAAGCTATTTGTATGTTTTTCTTTCAGGAGGCGAGACATCCTCATGACTGAGGTGCCCTGCGTAATAATTCAACTCGGGAGATCTTTTCCGACCCGTAGCTCGGCATCTTTCTGCCATCCTACACCTCGGCGTTGACAAAACACACACCACATCTGGACTAGTTCCCGGGAAGTGCAACACTAGACGCCTTTAAAGCATCAGCAATACTAACAGGGGGCTGAGACTATAGCCGAACCTACCAAAAGCCAAGGTACTCCATGGAGTCCTCGACAAAACGTACTCGGATATTGCTTTATATGCATCGGTTTCGAATTGTGTCTTTGGTCAATAGTTGGGTTGCCCGGCTCCTCGCCTTGCCTCCTACGTTCCACTTTGTTCGGCTAGGTGTGCAAAGGGAGAACCACTGCGATTGTGCTTCCAGCTCGAATGGTTAAGCGCCTCAGTGGAGAAAGCTGAAAACTGACTGTCACAATGGGCGTAAACTGGTCAGCGATCGGATGATTGTGTCAAACTATAGATCGATAGAGGTTACCCCGTGTTAAATGATGGGCCTTTCATAAAATTGGTCAAAGTGTTAATGGCTTGACCTCGGCTGACGCCGAACACTAACCGGGGGCTAGGAACTGGCCTCCCAACTTTAAGCTCCTATGACTAAGTGAAAGTTATAAAGCCTGCATATCTGATTGCCTCGTTTCTGCTAACGCAAGCACTTCCGGGCACCGAGATGTCGGCTAAGGGTTGTCTTGTTACTACGGAAACACCCTGTGTAGCATCTACAAAGGGGTAGAAGCCGACGATGGACCACATTCAAATGATAAACGGTCGCAACAGAGTCAAAATAAACATATCTCATCAGCGTTTGTATTCAGTATACAAGCACTGCCTTCCATAATCATCGTTATAAAGCCATAAATATGCATCAAATTTGACATAAGATTTTGGCTAAGCTAGGTTGCCTGGCTCCTGCGCTTACCCCCTATGTTCCCGATAGTTCGGCTAGGGGGTAAAGGGAGCACCTCTATGATTGTTACTTCCGGGTCATCCAGGCTAGTACCTCAGACTGAGTGAAGCCGAAAGCTAGCCATCTTAAGAATATAATTGGTCGGCAACGACGGAGGTGAAAAATTCAGTTCATTAAGAGCATAGAGTTCGGGAATTTTCCCCAAACTAAATCCTCAATATTTTCCTCCCACATTGATCGGAGGTGCGGTTTCATGATCATGGTCAACACGACAGCCTGGGAAAAGGAACTTATAAAGGAACTATTTTTCCTAGAAGATGTTTCTTATGCTAAGTAGTAATATAACATATCTCTTCGTGTACCTTTGTTTATAACACCATATCGCCGGATTGCCTTGTTTGCCGTAAATCTTTTCCCTTATAAAGGCTTTATAAAGTAGGACAAACACTTCTCGGCTACTGACCGAGGAGGTTGAAGCCGATGGTCGGTCAACAAAGTTTTGTACAATACGGACCCGAGCATTAATGATGTAAAGTACTTAGATACATAGAATCATTATACATAAATTGTGATTACAATCAATTTACTCCGGATATCGATCCTTAATTCGGCCACACTTGCCCAAATTAAGGCTCGGGGGCTACTGGGCTTCGTGCTCTCACTTAAAAGCCATTAACGTGTTACATTGATCCCCTGATCTGGTGTTGCCACCCGACAAGTAGCTCGGGGGCTACTGCACACCGCGTTTCTATTCCTACATATGTTGCCGAGCTAGGAATCAATCCTTAGCCCAATTTTGCAAATCGACCTGAGTCTCAGGGGCTACTAGGATCAGTGGTTTTATTTCATCCTTCAGGTACATCTCAGATTTTAGGCCAACATACACCTTGAGGGCTACTGGCTATATACCTCGGCAGAGAATAAATTGCACCAATCGAAAATATATCCACTAACAATGAGCCAAAGCCCGAGGTGGTGCATCACCTCGGAAGCAGTCCGGCGTAAATCTCGGATGCAAGTGGCTGGCTCTGTAGAGGGCATTTCCGGCATTAAGCTTGGTTGAACTCCTTCAGAGTTTTTCAAGCATGAGGTAATTTATGACACCTCGGATGTAGATCGGCATTGGAGCTCGGCTGCAAATAGACATCTCAGATGCAGATCGGCGTTGGAGCTCGGCTGCAAATAGTCATCTTGTATGAAGATCAGTGTTGGAGCTCGGCTGCAAAAAGACACCTTGGATGCAGTCTGGCGTTGTAGCTCGGACGCAAGAGGACACCGCCGCATGGGAAACACTTCTAACCCGAGGTGTGGCGCAAAAAAATAACAAGGCATTGATAAAGGCCAAAGACTTAAAGGGCTCCTCGGATGCCCGACATGTGAACTCTTCGGATTTAGCTCGGTAATCGTCAAGATCAAAGATGGGATGATTTGTTGAACCAGTTTTCAAGACCGATGACCAAAGATGAAGAACAGTTCAAAAGAATCGAGGAGCGTCCCCAACTTGAAGACCGGTTCGGGGGGCTACTAACGGTGTCCTGGACTAGGGGGTACTCACCATGTCATCTCTCGGCCAGTGGGTCAGGCCGAGGACCCCCATAGCGGTTCATTAATGGGCCACTTTGGGCAGCCCATGACATATACAAGGAAGATTCTACAAGACTTGGTGATCAAGACAAGGACTCCTCTCCACCAACATAGCCGACTAGGACTCTTGTTATCCTAGGCCTCCGATACATTATATAAGTCGAGGCCAGGCTAGTCGATAGATCATTATGACATTCATCATCATACCCCTAGGGTTTAGACCACAACTTACGATCTCGAGGTAGATACTCGATACATCATCAATATTGTTAACAAGAGCAGGACGTAGGGTTTTACCTCCATCAAGAGGGCCCGAACCTGGGTAAACATCGACTCCCTTCTTCCTGTTACCATCGATCCAAGATCCACAGCTCGGGACCCCCTTCCGCGAGGTCTACCGGATTTCCCTTCGACAAGCACCCCCACGGTGAAGCCCTGCTCCTCCCCAACTCTCTCTTCTGTTCAATAACGTCACCGTAGTCGCCTTCCCGAGCCCGCCTTTTCCATATCTGCCATGGGCTAGTTTCTAGAACTCACCTCGTAGGCCCACCTTGCCACACGCACTTGGTCCTACGTGCGCACTTCTTGCTTTGCCTCGTAGCCACGCCTCTGCTTCGCCCCTGCTTTGCCTCATAGCCGTGCCTCTACTTCGCCCCTGCCCCACGCGCAGCCGCGCTGCACCACCAAGCCACTGCCGCACACCATGCCGGAGGCGAGCATGGGCTCGTCCTCGAGGTCTAATACATCTCCAACTTATCTATAATTTTTTATTGTTCCATGCTAATATATTATCAATCTTGGATGTTTTATATGCATTATTATGCTATTTTATATCATTTTTTGGGACTAACCTATTAACCTAGTGCCCAGTGCCAGTTGCTATTTTTTCCTTGTTTTTGTCTTTACAGAAAAGCAATACCAAACAAAGTCCCAATGGAACAAAAACATTTGACGATTTTCTTGGACCACAAGACACACTGGAAGCTCCGGGAGAAGGCCAGAAGGGCCATGAGGCGGCGACAAGCTCAGGGGGCGCGCCCTACAAGCTTGTGGGCCCACCCGTGGCAATTCTAACCCTAATTCTTCTTCTATAAGTACCCAAATATTCCCCGAAGATCAGAGGGCACACCAAAAAAACTTTTCCGCCGCCGCAAGTTTCTGTCTTTGTGAGATCCCATCTGTGGACCTTTTCTGGTACTCTGCCGGAAGTGGATTTGGTCACGGAGGGCTTCTACATCAACCTTGTTGCCCTTCCGATGATGTGTGAGTAGTTTACCACAGACCTACGGGTCCATATCTAGTAGCTAGATGGCTTCTTCTCTCTCTTTGATCTTCAATACAACATTCTCCTCGATGTTCTTTGAGATCTATTCGATGTAATCTTCTTTTGCGGTGTGTTTGTTGAGATCCGATGAATTGCGGGTTTATGATCAGATTATCTATGAATATTATTTGAGTCTTCTCTGAACTCTTTAATGCATGATTTATATAGCTTTGTATTTGATGCAGCTTGAACTACGTCGGTATTTCCCCAAAGAGGAAGGGATGATGTAGCACAGCTACGGTAGGTATTTCCCTCAGTGATGAGACCAAGGTTATCGAACCAGTAGGAGAACCAAGCAACACTATGTAAACAGTACCTGCACACAAAGAACAAATACTTGCAACCCGACGTGTTAAAGGGGTTGTCAATCCCTTAACGGTGCCAGAAATTATCACGTGGACGGGAGAAAAATTATGATAGATTGGATAAATAGATCTCGAATAAACACGAAATAAAATAAATGGCAAAAAGGTGCAGCAAGGTATTTTTAGATTAATAGATCTGAAAATAAAAGCAAATAAAAATATATCTCGAAGGCAAATATGATAAAGAATAGGCCCAGGGGCCGTAGATTTCACTAGTGGCTTCTCTCAAGAAAAATAGCATACGGTGGGTAAACAAATTACTATTAGTCAATTGATAGAACTTCAAATAATTATGACGATATCCAGGCAATGATCATTATATAGGCATCACGTCCAAGATTAGTAGACCGACTCCTGCCTGCATCTACTACTATTACTCCACACATCGACCGCTATCCAGCATGCATCTAGTGTATTAAGTTCATGGAGAAACGGAGTAATGCAATAAGAACGATGACATGATGTAGACAAGATCTATTCAGGTAGGAATAGACCCCATCTTGTTATCCTTAATAGCAACGATACATACGTGTCATTTCCCCTTCTGTCACTGGGATTGAGCACCATAAGATCGAACCCATCACAAAGCACCTCTTCCCATGGCAAGAAAAATTGATCTAGTCGGCCTAACTAAACAAAAGATTTGAAGAAGAAATACGAGGCTATAAGTAATCATGCATATAAGAGATCAAAGAAACTCAAATAACTTTCATGGATAAAAATATAGATTTGATCATCAACTCAAAGTTCATCGGATCCCAACAAACACACTGCAAAAAGAGTTACATCAAATAGATCTCCAAGAGACCATTGTATTGAGAATCAAAAGAGAGAGAGAGGAAGCCATCTAGCTACTAACTATGTACCCGAAGGTCTACAATGAACTACTCACGCATCATCGGAGAGGCACCAATGAGGATGATGAACCCCTCCGTGATGGTGTCTAGATTGGATCTGTGGTTTCTAGAACTTGCGGCGGCTGGAATTGTGTTTC
This sequence comes from Thinopyrum elongatum, assembly GCA_011799875.1. NCBI lineage: Eukaryota > Viridiplantae > Streptophyta > Magnoliopsida > Poales > Poaceae > Thinopyrum > Thinopyrum elongatum. The sequence continues at coordinate 375,787,933 of CM022303.1, read as the reverse complement.
GTCCACTCCCCTAGGGTTTTTGGATTTTTGGGGTATTTATAAAGCAAAGAGGCAGTGCGGGAGGCGGCCCAGGTGGGCACAACCCACCAGGGCGCGCTTGGGCCCCCAGGCGCGCCCAGGTGGGTTGTGCTCCCCTCGGAGCCCCCCCTCTGGTACTTCCTTGGCCCAACTTGTGTCTTCTGGTCCAAAAAAAATCTCCAAAAAGTTTCGCTGCGTATGGACTCCGTTTGGTATTGATTTTCTGCGAAGTAAAAAACAAGCAAAAAACAGCAACTGGCATTGTGCACTATGTCAGTAGGTTAGTCCCAAAAAATGATATAAAGTTGCTATAAAATGATTGTAAAAATCCAAGAATGATAATATAACAGCATGGAACAATAAAAAATTATAGATACGTTGGAGACGTATCAGCATCCCCAAGCTTAATTCTTGCTCGTCCTCGAGTAGGTAAATGATAAAAACAGAATTTTTGATATGGAATGCTGCCTATCATGTTCATCACATATTTTTTTTCTTTTGTAGCATGGAGTTTTGGAATTTTATATGGTTTAAAGCAATAGTCTAGTTTTGACATGAAGACTTCAATACTCAAGCATATCAACAAGCAACCATGTCTTTCAAAATATCAACACTAAAGCAAGTTATCCCTAGCCTATTATGCTCAATCATTGATCCATTCATGTAACACACTCGCATATTAGCTACACCCAATGCTCAAGTACGATCATAGTGCCCCTTAGTTGGTGCTTTATAAGAGAAGATGGAGACTCAAATAAAAATAAAAATTGCATAAAGTAAATAGAAAGGCCCTTCGCAGAGGGAAGTAGGGATTTGTAGAGGTGCCAGAGCTCAAAGCGGAAAAAGATAGAGATAAAACATTTTGAGTGGCATGCCTTTCCTGTCAACGAAAATGATCGAGTAGTTCCCAATACTTTCCATGCTAGATATATCATATGCGGTTCCCAAACAGAAAATAAAGTTTATTCCTTTTTCCACCATACTTTCACATTCCACGGCTAACCGAATCCACGGGTGCCGTCCATACCAACACTTTCCAAGGAATTTATTATTTGACAATATAAAGTAAATTCATTTTTCATTTCGGGACTGGGCATCCCTAATACCTTTGCCGTACTCTCATGCAATGACAAGTGAATAAACACTCATCTTGAGAATAACACATCTAGCATGGAAAAATATTAGCCACCCCCTACCGTTTCATGAGCGGTACGAGCAGACAAAAAGGAAATTTATTTTAAAGATTAGAGATGGCACATACAAATTTGCTTAGAACGGCAAAAGAATACCGCATATAGGTAGGTATAGTGGACTCTTATGGCAAAACTGGTTAAAGGATTTTGGATGCACAAGTAGTATTCCTACTTAGTACAAGTGAAGGCTAGCAAAAGATTGAGAAGCATCCAACCAAGAAATGTAATATCTCATAAACGAGCATTAAGCATAACTAACACCGAATAATGCACCACAAGTAGGATGTAATTTCATTGCATAACTATTGACTTTTGTGCTTGCATAGGGAATCACAAACCTTAACATCAATATTCTTACTAAAGCACAATTACTCATCAACATGACTCACATATTATATCATCATACCGCAAATATATTACAAAGAATCAAGTTTATTTTGTCCAATGATCTTCATGAAAGTTTTTTATTATATCCCTCTTGAGTATCTATCACTTTGGGACTAATTTCATATGTTGCTTTTGAAAGCTCAAACAAATCTAAGTGAAGAACATGAGCATAAAAAATTTCTTCTCTCAAAATAATATAAGTGAAGCATGAGAGAATTTCTTCAAAGTTACTAACTCTCAAATAAATCTAAGTGAAGCATGAGAGCATTTCTTCAAAAATATTAAATCACACCATGCTCAAAAAGATATAAGTGAAGCATGAGAGCATTTCTTCAAAAATATTAAATCACACCGTGCTCAAAAAGATATAAGTGAAGCACTAGAGCAATTCCATAGCTCAAAAAAATTTAAGTGAAGCACATAGAGCAATTCTAACAAATCATAGTAATATTTTGGATCTCCCAAATAGTTGTGTCCAGCAAGGATACTTGGCTTAAACTAAAAATCAAAACAAGCAAAGACTCATATAATACAAAATGCTCCAAGCAAAACTCATGATATGTGACGAATAAAAATATAGCTCCAAGTAAAATACCGATGGTCGTTAGAAGAAAGAGGAGATGCCACTCGGGGGCATCTCCAAGCTTAGTTTCTTGTTCCTCTTTGGATAATAACTTGGGGTGCCATGGGAATCCCCAAGCTTAGGCTCTTCTTACTCCTTATTCCTTCATCCATCGTGATCTCACCCAAAACTTGAAAACTTCAATCACACAAAACTCAACAAAACCTTCGTGAGATCCGTTAGTATAAGAAAACCAATCTTTACTTTAAGTACTATATAAAACCCATTCAAATTTTGTTATTGCATTATGTATACTGTATTCTAACTTTATCATGGCTTATACCCTCCAATACAGACCATAGATTCGTCAAAATAATAAGCACACAATGCAAAGAAAACAGAATCTATCAAAAATAGAACAGTCTGTAAAGATGTGAATTGCTCTCATACTTCTGTAACTCCAACAATTCTTAAAAATTAGGAAAACAGAGGAAATTCGTACATCAATCTTTTGTAAAAAATTCCGAAATTTTCGTCGCTTCTGTGATTTTAAACAATTATTTTACTGGACGCAAAAGTTTCTGTTTTCCAACAAGATCAAATCAACTATCACCAAAGCTATCCCAAAGGCTTTACTTGGCACAAACACTAATTAAAACATAAAAAACACAATCATAACATTAGCATAATTGTGCAAACACTCAAGAACAGAAAGAGAAAGGAAAAAATAAATTTTATTCATTGGGTTGCCTCCCAACAAGCGCTATCGTTTTACGCCCCTAGCTAGGCATAATGCATAGATTTAAGTGTTGTCATCTTTATTTCTAGATCCATAAGATGCCCTCATGATTGATTCATATGGTGGCTTAATTCTTGTTCTATGGAAGTGTTCCATGCCCTTCCTTAGTGGAAATTGAAATTTAATATTGCCTTCTTTCATGTCAATCACCGCACCAATAGTACGTAAAAACGGTCTACCAAGTGTAATTGGACAAGATAGATTGCAATCAATATCAAGAACAATAAAATCTATGGGCACATAGTTCCTATTTGCAAGAATAAGAACATCATTAATTCTTCCCAAAGGCTTTTTAATAGTAGAATCTGCCAAGTGCAAATTTAAAGAACACTCTTCAATATTGGTAAGACCAAGCACATCACATAAAGACTTTGGAATTGTGAAAACACTAGCACCCAAGTCACATAAAGCAAAACACTCATAATTTTTAATCTTGACATTGATAGCAGGTTCCCATTCATCATGTAATTTTCTAGGAATTGAGATCTCTAATTCCAATTTTTCTTCAAAAGCTTTCATCATAGCATCAACGATATGTTTTGTAAAAGCTTTATTTTGTTCATAGGCGTGGGGTGAATTTATCATGGATTGCAACAAAGAAATACAATAAATCAAAGAGCAATTATCATAATTAAAGTCTTTGTAATCCAAAAGAGTGGGCACATCAATCACTAGTTAAAGTTTTGACCTCTCCAAACCCACTTTTATCAATTTTTTCAACAATATTTTCACCCTCCAAATTATCGGGACGCCTTCTAACTAAAGTTGACTCTTCTTCAGTCCCTTTTTCATCAATTTTAGTTTTACTAAACAAGGAATCAATAGAAGAAACACCAATCACTTTGAGATCTTCATCATTTTTATGAAAGCAATCACTAGAAAACGCTTTTTCTAAAAATTCTCTTCTAGCTCTAAGCATAGCGGTTCTTTTCTTGCTTTCATCCATAGAAACATATAAAGCTTTAATTGATTCTTAAACCTTAGGCACAAAAGCTTTCAACCTGAGATTTTCTACATCATGAGAAATTCTTTCAATGTTTCTAGGCATATCATTAATCTTATTCAACTTTTCTTCTATCATATTATTGAAAAAATTTCGAGCATTGATAAATTCTTTAATATTATTCTCAAGATCAGAGGTGTTCCTATTATTATTATAAGAAGGATTACCACAAGAAGTACCATCATTATTAGAGGAATTTCAAGGAAAAGGTCTAGGATTAAAATTACCTCTATAAGCATTGTTATTAAAATTGTTTCACGAGACAAAATTCACATCTACGGCATCACTATTTTGCTCAATCAAAGTAGACAAAGGCACATCATTAAGATCAATAGGAGCACTTTTATTAGCAACCAATTTCATGAGAGCATCAACTTTTTCACTCAAAGAATTTATTCCTTCAACCGAATTGACTTTTTTACTAGTAGGAGCTCTTTCAGTATGCCATTGTGAATAATTTGCCGTAATATTATCAAGCAATTTAGTTGCTTCACCCAAAGTAATTTCCATAAAAGTACCACCCGCGGCGGAATCTAAAAGATTTATAGAGACAAAATTCAATCCCGCATAAAAAATTTGTATGATCATCCAAAGATTTAAACCATGAGTAGGACAATTTCTTAGCATCAATTTCATTCTTTCCCAAGATTGCGCAACATGTTCATGCTCAAGTTGCTTAAAATTCATGATTTGTGTCCTAAAGGAAATAATTTTCACGGGCGGAAAATACTTAGTAATAAAAGCATTCTTGCACTTAGCCCAAGAATCGATACTATTGTGAGGCAAGGAAGAAAACCAAATTTTTGCACGATCTCGCAAAGAAAACGGGAATAATTTCAACTTCACAATATCATTGTCCACATCTTTTTTCTTTTGCATATCGCATAAACCCACGAATGTGTTAAGATGGGATGCAACATCCTCATTACGAGTACCAGAAAACTAATCTTTCATAACAAGATTCAACAAAGCAGCATTAATATCACAAGATTCCGCACTAGTGGCGGGAGGAGCAATCGGAGTGCTAATAAAATCATTATTGTTGGTATTGGAAAAATCACACAACTTGGTGTTCTCTTGAGTCATCGTGACTATGCAAACAAAATTGCACACAAAAACAGATCTGACGAAAAAAAAGGCAAACGAGGGAAGGGGCGCATAAAACGGCAAATTTTTGTGAAGTGGGGGAGATGAAAACGAGAGGCAAATGGCGAATAATGTAAATTGCAAGGAGATGAGATTTGTGATTAGGAACCTGATAGATTTTGATGATGTCTCCCCGGCAACGGCGCCAGAAATTCCTTTTGATGCGATTTGAACTACGTCAGTATTTCCCCAAAGAGGAAGGGATGATGCAGCACAGCTCCGGTAGGTATTTCCCTTAGTGATGAGACCAAGGTTATCGAACCAGTAGGAGAACCAAGCAACACTATGTAAACGGTACCTGCACACAAAGAACAAATACTTGCAACCCGACGTGTTAAAGGGGTTGTCAATCCCTTTCGGGTAACGGTGCCAGAAATTGTCACGTGGACAGGAGAAAAATTATGATAGATTGGATAAATAGATCTCGAATAAACGCGAAATAAAATAAATGGCAAAAAGGGGCAGCAAGGTATTTTTGGATTTTTGGATTAATAGATATGAAAATAAAAGCAAAGAAAAATAGATCTCGAAGGCAACTATGATAAAGAATAGACCTGGGGGCCATAGATTTCACTAGTGGCTTCTCTCGAGAGAAAGTAGCATACGGTGGGTAAACAAATTACTGTTGGGAAATTGATAGAACTTCAAATAATTATGACGATATCTAGGCAATGATCATTATATAGGCATCATTTCCAAGATTAGTAGACCGACTCCTGCCTGCATCTACTACTATTACTCCACACATCGACCGCTATCCAGCATGCATCTAGTGTATAAAGTTCATGGAGAAACGGAGTAATCCAATAAAAACGATGACATGATGTTGACAAGATCTATTCATGTTGGAATAGACCCCATCTTGTTATCCTTAATAGCAATGATACATATGTGTCATTTCCCCTTCTGTCACTGGGATTGAGCACCGTAAGATCGAACCCATCACAAAGCACCTCTTCCCATGGCAAGAAAAATCATTCTAGTCGGCCTAACTAAACCAAAGATTCAAAGAAGAAATATGAGGCTATAAGTAATCATGCATATAAGAGACCAAAGGAACTCAAATAACTTTCATGGATAAAAATATACATCTGATCATAAACTCAAAGTTCATCGGATCCCAACAAACACACCACAAAAAGAGTTACATCAAATAGATCTCCAAGAGACCATTGTTTTGAGAATCAAAAGAGAGAGAGGAAGCCATCTAGCTACTAACTACGGACCCGAGGGTCTACAATGAACTACTCACGCATCATCGGAGAGGCACCAATGAGGATGATGAACCCCTCTGTGATGGTGTCTAGATTGGATCTATGGTTTCTGGAACTTGCGGCGGCTAGAATTGTGTTTCGTCGACTCCCCTAGGGTTTTTGGATTTTCGGGGTATTTATAGAGCAAAGAGGCGGTGCGGGAGGCGGCCGAGGTGGGCACAACCCACCAGGGCGCGCCTGGACCACCAAGCGCGCCCAGGTGGGTTGTGCTCCCCTCGGAGCCCCCCTCTGGTACTTCCTTGGCACAACTTGTGTCTTCTGGTCCAAAAAAAATCTCCAAAAAGTTTCGCTGCGTTTGGACTCCGTTTGGTATTGATTTTCTTTGAAGCAAAAAACAACAACTGCACTAGGCACTATGTTAATATGTTAGTCCCAAAAAATGATATAAAGTTGCTATAAAATGATTGTAAGTCATCCAAGAATGATAATATAACAGCATGGAACAATAAAAAATTATAGATACGTTGGACACGTACCAGTATTTCTCTCCGATCTATTGATTTGGTTTGGCCAACTAGATTGATTTTTCTTGCAATGGGAGAGGTGCTTTGTAATGGGTTCAATCTTGCGGTGCTCAATCCCAGTGACAGAAAGGGACATGACACGTATTTGTATTGTTGCCATTATGGATAAAAAGATGGGGTATGTAAATATTGATTGGATCTATCCCTCTACATCATGTCATCTTGCTTAAGGTGTTACTCCGTTCTTGTTAACTTAATACACTAGATGCATGTTGGATAGCGGTAGATGTGTGGAGTAATAGTAGTAGATGTAGGTAAGAGTCGGTCTACTTGTCTCGGACGTGATGCATATATACATGATCATTGCCTTGGATATCGTCATAACTATGCGCTTTTCTATCAATTGCTCAACAGTAATTTGTTTACCCACCGTATGCTTTCTTTCAAGAGAGAAGCCTCTAGTGAAAACTATGGCCCCCGGGTTTATCATTTATCATATTATTTTCAGATCTACAAAAACAAAAAAACAAAAATACCTTGCTATAATTTATTTACTTTTATTTTATTTCACACTTTTACTTATCTTTTATATCTGTCACTATTAGATCTCATCCTTGCAAGTAACCGTGAAGGTATTGACAACCCCTTTATCGCGTTGGGTGCAAGTATTTGTTTGCTTGTGCAGGTACAACTATTGGAGACTTTTGTGTTCCTCCTACTATATTGATACCTTGGTTCTTAACTAAGGGAAATACTTATCTCTACTTTGCTGCATCACCCTTTTCTCTTCAAGGGAAAAACCAACGCAACCAGAAGAAGTAGGAAGAAGAATTTCTGGCGCCGTTGCCGGGGAGGATCTACATCAAGCCTACCAAGTACCTATCATAAACTCTTATCTCTTGAATTTACATTATTTTCCATTTGCCTCTCATTTTCCTCTCCCCCACTTCTAAAACATTTTCACAAAAATACAAAATATTTTCTATTTGCCTTTTTGCTATCTTTGCTTGTGTTGCCATGTGCCTTCTAGTTGCTCGCATCTTTGCTTGCTAAAAATCTATTGATATGGATCCTCATCCACTTGCTAATATTTTTAAAACGACAAATTATGATGAACCAATTGCTAGTGAGTTGAGTGCACTTGATTATCTCTATGAAGTTTTGCTTAAAAATCATGAATCTGAAAATTATGATGAAGTGTTAAACGAAGAAATTTATAAAGTGATTCATGATAGCTCCTTGAATGAAAAGCATGATTGCAATGATGTTATTATATAGTCTACTAATGTCAGTTGTGCTAATAATATGCAAAACCCCAAGCTTGGGGATGCTAATTTTGATATGTCCACTACTTATTGCAATGATCATGATTGGGGTGATTCTTCTTATGATCTTGAAAATTTGTTTAAGCCTCATGATGAATATGTTTGCGATAATATTTAAAGTGGGTTTGGAAGAGTTCCAACTTTAGGTAATAATGATCCCACTACTTTGGCTAATGATTAATCTTATGAAATTTTTGATAAAAGTGGGCTTGGAGAGGTCATGACTTTATTTGATGAAAATCCCACTATTTAGAAGAGTGTCAACTTTGCATGCATGTGGATCATGTAGAGAATATGTTATGTGATAGCTATATTGTTGAATTTGAATATGATCCCACATGTAATTATTATGAGAGAGGGAAATATGGTTGCAGAAATTTTCATGTTACTAAATTACCTCTCGTTATGTTGAGACTGTCAATGTTTTATTCTTCCCTCTTGCATGTGCTAGTTTTTGCTTGCCTTGATAATTTGTTTGCTTATAAAATGCCCATGCATAGGAATCATGTTATACTTAAAAAAATTTGTCACATGTTTTATGATGCTCTCTTTGTGTTTCAATTATTATCTTTCATGTGAGCATCATCGAAATCTCAAAACCTAGCTTAATGGCTATAAAGAAAAGCGCTTATTGGGAGACAACCCAATATTTTTCTTTTCTTTTTTACAATAAATATACCATTATACTTCTGTTATGATGGTGTTATTGTGTTTAAATTAGTTTTTGTGCCAAGTAAGACCTTTGGGATGATTTGGAAGATTGTTGATTTGATTCTGTGAAAAAACAGAACCTTTTGCGTCCCTTAGTAGAATTGTTAAAATTTTCTGGAGCGTGATAAAATTCTGAATTTTTTACACAATATTGATATACAAATTGCCTATGTCGTCCTAATTTTTAAATTTTTTGGAGTTACAGAATTATGAGCTTAATTGATGTTTCTACAGATTGTTCTATTTTGACAAATTCTGTTTTCATTGTGTTGTTCGCTTATTTTGATGAATCTATGGGTTGTATCGGGGGGTATGAGCCATGGTGAAGTTATAATACAATAGATATAATGCAAATATAAAATTGGAATGAGTTTACAACAGTACCTACAGTGGTGATTTGCTTTATTATACTAATGGACCTCACGAGTTTGCTGTTGAGTTTTGTGTTGTGAAGTTTTCAAGTTTTGAGTGAAATTTTGATGGTCTAAGGAATAAGGAGTTGAAAGAGCCTAAGCTTGGGCATGACCAAGGAACCCCAAGGTAATATTCAAGGACAACCAAGCATCTAAGCTTGGGGATGCCTCGGATGGCATCCCCTCTTTGTCCATCGGTAAATTACTTGAGGCTATATTTTTATTCACTACATGATATGTGTTTTGCTTGGAGCGTCATGTATTATATGAGTCTTTGATTTATTTGCTTTTAGTTTGCCACAATCATCCTTTCTAGACACACCTTATTGAGAGGTACACACATTAATCGTGAATTTATTAGAATACTCATTGAGCTTCACTTATATCATTTGATCTAGGCAGTTGCTCTAGTGCCTCACTTATATCTTTTAGAGCACGGCGGTGGTTATATTTTAAATAAATTGATGAACTCTCATGCCTCACTTATATTATTTTGAGAGTCTTATAAATAGCATGGCGATTTGCTTGGGTTGTGAATTTAGTCCTAATATGATGGGTATTCAAGAGAGATATAATAAAAACTTTCATGAAGATCATTGAATATATGAGAAGTTTGATTCCTTGCATTTGTTTTGCAATATAAAGGTGGTAATATGCGGGTTATGCTAGTGAGTAATTGTGATTTAGTAAGAATATTGGTGTTAAGGTTTGTGATTCCCAAAGCATGCACGTATGGTCTCTCGTTATGCTATGAAATTGGAGTATGATTTATTATTGATTGTCTTCCTTATGAGTGGCGGTCGGGGACAAGCGATGGTCTTTTCCTACCAATCTATCCCCATAGGGGCATGCATAGTAGTACTTTGCTTCAAGGGCTAATGAACTGTTGCAATAAGTATGTGAGTTCTTTATGACTAAGGTGAGTCCATGGATTATACACACTCTTACCTTTTCGCATTTTGTTAGCCTCTTTGGTACCATGCATTGCCCCTTCTCACCTCGAGTTGTGGTGCAACCTTCGCATGTGCATCCAAACCCCGTGATATGATACGCTCTATCGCACATAAGCCTTCTTACAACTTCCTTAAAACAGCCACCATACCTACGTACCTATTATGGCATTTCCATACCCATTCCGAGATATATTGCCATGCAACTTCCACCGTTCTGTTTTATTATGACTCATATCATCATTTTCATATTGCTTTGCATGATCATATCGTTGACATAGTATTTGTGGCTCAGCCACCATCCATATTTTTTTATACATATTACGCTAGATCATTGCACATCCCGGTACACCACCGAAGGCATTCATATAGAGTCATATTTTTGTATCGAGTTGTAATTTTCTTTTGAGTTGTAAGTAAATAGAAGTGTGATGATCATCATATTCATTATTAGAGCATTGTCCCACTGAGGAAATGATGATGGAGACTATGATTCCCCGACAAGTCGGGATGAGACTCCAGACAAAAAAAAGAAAAAAAAAAGAAAAAAAAAGGCCAAAAAGAGCCCAACAAAAAAGGAAAAAAATGAGAGAAAAAGAGAGAAGGACAATGTTACTATCCTTTTCCACACTTGTGCTTCAAAGTAGCAGCATGTTCTTCATGATATTCTCTTTTTTATCACTTTCATATATTACGAGTGGGAATTTTTCATTATAGAACTTGGCTTGTATATTCGAATGATGGGCTTCCTCAAATGCCCGAAGTCTTCATGAGCAAGCAAGTTGGATGCACAGCCACTTAGTTTTCTTTTGAGCTTTCATACACTTATAGCTCTAGTGCATCCGTTGCATGGCAATCCCTACTCCTTGCATTGATATCAATTGATGGGCATCTCCATAGCCCATTGATTAGCCTCATAAATGTGAGACTTTCTTCTTTTTTATCTTGTCCACACAACCTCCAACATCATACTCTATTCCACCCATAGTGCTATATCCATGACTTGCGCTCATGTATTGCGTGAGAGTTGAAAAGGCTGAAGTGCGTTAAAAAGTATGAACCAATTGCTCGGCTTGTCATTGGGGTTGTGCATGATAAATACTTTGTGTTAAGAAGATGGAGCATGACAAGACTAAATGATTTTGTAGGGATAACTTTCTTTAGCCATGATATTTTGAAAAGACATGGTTACTTTTTAGTATGCTTGAAGTATTATTGTTTTTATGTCAATTTTAAACTTTTGATTTGAATCTTATGGATCTGAATATTCATGCCACATAAAGAAAGATTACATGATAAACATGTTAGGTAGCATTCCACATCAAAAATTCTATTTTTATCATTTATCTACTCGAGGACGAGCAGGAATTAAGCTTGGGGATGCTTGATACGTCTCCAACGTATCTATAATTTTTGATTCTCAATCTTGGATGTTTTATATGCATTATTATGCTATTTTATATCATTTTTTTGGACTAACCTATTAATCAAGTGCCCAGTGCTAGTTGATGTTTTTTCCTTGTTTGTGTCTTTACAGAAAATCAATACCAAACAGAGTCCAAATGGAACGAAACTTTTTGAGGGTTTTTCTTGGACCACAAGACACCTTGGAAGTTTCGAGAGGAGGCCAGAAGGGCCACGAGGCAGCGACAAGCTTATGGGGGCGCCCCCAAGCTTGTGGGCCCCTCGTGGCACTTCTAACCCTATTTTTTCTTCTATAAATACCCAAATATTCCCCAAAGACCAGAGGGCATACCAAAAATACTTTTCTGCCATCGCAAGTTTCTGTCTTCGTGAGATCCCATCTGGGGATCTTTTCCAGTACTCTGCCGGAGGGGATTCGATCACGGAGGGCTTCTACATCAACCTTACTACCCTTCTGATGATGTGTGAGTAGTTTACCACAGACCTGTGGGTCCATAGCTAGTAGCTACATGGCTTCTTCTCTCTCTTTGATCTTCAATACTATGTTCTCCTCGATGTTCTTGGAGATCTATTCGATGTAATCTTCTTTTGCGGTGTGTTCGTTGAGATCCGATGAATTGTGTGTTTATTATCAGATTATCTATGAATATTATTTGAGTCTTCTCTGAACTGTTTTAGCATCATTTATATATCTCTTTATTTCTCTCCGATCTATTGATTTGGTTTGGCCAACTAGATTGATTTTTCTTGCAATGGGAGAGGTGCTTTGTAATGGGTTCAATCTTGCGATGCTCAATCCCAGTGACAGAAAGGGACATGACACGTATTTGTATTGTTGCCATTAAGGATAAAAAGATGGGGTTTGTTCATATTGATTGGATCTATCCCTGTACATAATGTCATCTTACTTAAGGCCTTACTGTGCTCTTGTTAACTTAATACACTAGATGCATGATGGATAGCAGTCGATGTGTGGAGTAATAGTAGTAGATGCATGTAGGAGTCGGTCTACTTGTCTCAGACATGATGCCTATATACATGATCATTTCCTTGGATGTCGTCATAACTATGCGCTTTTCTATCAATTGCTCAACAGTAATTTGTTTACCCACCGTATGCTTTCTTTCAAGAGAGAAGCCTCTAGTGAAAACTATGTCCCCCAGGTCTATCTTTTATCATATTATTTTCAGATCTACAAAATCAAAAACATAACAATACCACGCTGCAATTTATTTACTTTTATTTTTTTTCGCACTTTTACTTATCTTTTATATTTATTACTATCAGATATTATCCTTGCAAGTAACTGTGAAGGGATTAACAACCCCTTTATCGCGTTGGGTGCAAGTATTTGTTTGCTTGTGCAGGTACAACTATTGGAGACTTGTGTGTTCCTCCTACTGGATTGATACCTTGGTTCTTAACTGAGGGAAATACTTATCTCTACTTTGCTGCATCACCCTTTCCTCTTCAAGGGAAAAACCAACGCAAGCTCAAGAAGTAGCAAGGTCCAGCACCACCTAGCCTTTGCACACGCATGTTTCGGCACCCCGCACCATCGCAAGTTTCGCATGCCCGTCACCGGTTTTAAGGCGCATCCGCCGCTGGTTCTGGCAGCAAATGACTACCGGAATTCTGCGTCCATGGAGTTCCAGGCCGAGTCTTCCATTCAAATAAGCCGCGCCCTCCAATGATACAACTACACAGCAGTAGCACAGTGGATGGCACCTTGCTCCTTTACCCAAGAGCTCCAAGGATAAAATCCCCACACTTTAGCACATTTTGTTTTCTGCCATTTTGCCTCTTGAGGTTGAGCACCTACATCTGATTCTTTTCCATCGATCCCTTGTTCTTTCACAAACAAGTAGCTAGCCTAGCTGGTTGTCTCTGCGCGACGACACCAAGGGGTCTGTGGTTCAATTTCCATGTTCCCCTTTCATTGGGTTTTATTTTTGACATTTCTTTGTTTTTAAACAATACTCTGCTCTTTGTTTCGGGGGTTAGATCCATTCGAGCTAGGATTCATGTTCACCGTAGTCTAGTTTGTATCACTAACACTTCATAGCCCAGCTGGTCAGAGCGCTTGTTCTCAATCAGGAGGTCTGGAGTTCAAATCCGAGGCGTCCCTATATTATTTTTACCTTGCTCCTTTTCATCTGCACGCATGGGCCAGAGCCAGTGCTGGCCTTGCACGGTGCGTTGGATTCGACATGTATAATTTTTCCTGTTCGCTGCGAATGGTCTAATTTCCAGTGCGTTGCATATTTACAGTAAATGTCACTGCTTTAATACGCTAATAACTAAATATCCATGCATGTAAATAAAACACGTCATATATGTAACTTGGGTAGAATTTCATGTAGTTTCACAATATCCAACTTTCATCCATGGTAAAAATGTTTAAACTTGTTGTTTGTATTAATTTGCTCCAATGACATGCTAAAATGTTTATTTCATAACTAAATAACCGTAGCTCCGAATTAAATAAACTTTATATGTAAATGGAGTAGAAAAACACGTAGAATAACATGGTGCACTTTATTTTGTTGTTTAACAATGATAAAACTTTAGGCAGAACAGTACCAATTTTTGAAAATTGCATATGGGGATTTTCCGGAATTGTTATATGTTGTTTCCGGCCTCATTTAAATTTGCCTAGATAGGTAGTTTGCATATGCTTCACATCTTGCCTTGTTTAACTACATTTAATATTGTTGTGTACACAAATGGGAGTGAACAAATAATTGGATGTGGAGTTTCGTTAATATGAACTCGTAGCATATTGAGCTTCACTTAATGTGTAGTATTTGTTTGTTGCATATTGCCATGACTCATTAAACTAGACAAGCATCATACTTGAGTGTGTGTCATGCCATGATTATGCTTGTTTGTTTACCAAGTTGTTTGCTTCTTTCCGGTCATGCTTCTTCTCAATAGTTTCAGTTATGTTGCAGCGTGAGGCATTACAAAAAAACACTCCCGTGATGTTACGTGTTTGTCACAGAAGGTCATGATTTCTGTCATGCATGTACATCCGTGACGATTTATGATAAAATCAAGATAGCCATACATGTGTTGTCGTAGAAGTGTTCCATGACAATACTCAAATTATCATCACTGAAGTGACCACTTCCATGACTATAAATGACGCGTCATGGAAGTGTTTTAGTCAAGGGTAACTGACACGTGGCATCCATCGTAATGGGTCGCCTTTAAGCTATCGGGTTCTGGTTTGGATCTGATAACCCATTAACGGCTCCGACCAATGGGTATTTTCCACGTGTAAAATTTGCATTGGCCAAAGGAACCACATGTCAACTCAGGGTCGTGATAGATGTCATTCATCCAATGGACGAGATGGGCCTATGAGACAATGACACATGGCACGGACTAACAGTGGCCCATTTAGGTTAAAAAGGTCAGCCCAGTCAAAGGCCCATAAGATTTACTCAGGTACTAGTGGTCTGGCCCACTAACGGCCTGCTTAAACATGGCCATTTATGGCCCACCGTGAGATCTAGCCCGTTAATTATTCGCTTAGTCTTTGGGCACCATTACGGCCCAGTGAGTTTTTGGCCTCTTAGAGGCCCGATGTAGAAATGGGCCCATTTCAGCCCGGTGTGTCTTTCTGCTTGGTAATGGCCTGTGCTGCGCATTGGCCATATATGGTTTGATGTGACATTTGGCCCATTAACGGCCCGTGATCTCGGTGCCAATAGTCATCCCAACCTGACTTTGGGCCTATTAAAGGCCTGTCATACAATTCGGCCTGTTGATGCCTCTACTAAGCTTTCGGCCTATTAAAGGCCCATGATATCAGTGGGCCAACCAAGGGCCGAGATATGTTTCGGCCTGATAATGGCCCGTCATATAACTGGGCCAATAAGGGCCTGAGGTATATTTCAGCCTGCTAAAGGCCCGTGGATAACTCTTGAAAATTGAGGTCCAACATGGTTTTCAGCCTGCTAAAGGCCCATGGTGTCTTCTGGGCCATAATAAGCCAGTAGAATATTTAGCCTATTAATGGCCCGAAGCTACATGGGCCCAACTAAACGTTGGGCCCACTAAAGGCCCAAGTGAGTTATGGGCCTGGCGCACCGTGTCCATGAAGGGCCCATATGGCAGGTCCGCACAGGCCCAAGTAAAGCATGTTGCGGGCTGGCCCAATTATGGCCCGCTGAAATACAGGCCCGTTAGGGGCGAATGTTTCGGACCGCTCGCCTCCATCAGATTTTTGCCATTTTTTTATAGCGAATGATGGCATATACGGTAAGTAGGAATTAAGAACAAACCTACCCTATACAATAAAGAAATTACAGCATAATAACTTAGAATAAACCTACTCTTTACAATAATGGATTTAGGGTATATTACATCCACTAGGCATCAAAGTTCGCCACCAGTGATCATAAAGCGCAACCAAGAAGAAGATTACAAAAACTAGGCATCAAAGGTCCTGCCATTGCAGCGTAACAAAATAATACTGAACCAAGACCACTTCAAGACAGTTCAAGAAATGTTAGCCTTGTGTGGGAGCTGCTGTGCAAGCAGCTGAGCAAGGCAGTGAGATCGGCCTAGCATGTCGGTCATATCTTACAGCTGTAGCTTTTTAGCAATGAGGTTTTCATTGGAGTTCTCTGCGATCTTCCTTAGAGATTGGACTTCAAGTCAAAGTTGAGTTGCAGAATGCCTTTCTGCTTGAAGATGAGACTAAAGAAGTCGAACAGATTCAGGCAACGACTTCTGTGAGCTTGTGTGACTGCTAGTCTCGAGTAACTTGAACATTGCATCAATACATGACTTTGGGGTTATCTCGCTATCTTCAAGATGGTTTTCCTTCTTTGCTACAATATATGTTGGGTTTGTCTCACAGCCTTCAGCAGACTTGTGCGTGCCATCAGGCATATCACCCTGAAACAAGCAGATAGATGACAGGTTTTGCACATATATAAAGAAAGATGGTAACTACGCTGTCAATTCCATCCAATTTCATATTAGAAAATAAAGAGACAATTCAAAATGTCAATAGCATAATTTTGCATTGTTCATACTGTGGGGAGCTTCACCACACTACTGGATTACAGATCAACAAAACAAGCATAGATACAGGGCAAAAGACAATCATTGTATCTCTCTTGGTTAATGTGCATGGCATGTTGTTCATATCATCAGCCCGAGCAATAAGATAAAGCAGGAAATGACAAGGTGCAAATGTGGGCAGCTTCACCACACACTGGATTACAGATCAAGAAAACAAGCATGCATGTAGGGCTAAATAAAATCATTGGATCTATATTAAATAATGTGCATGGTATGAATAAGGAATTTGGTTTTACGACTAAAACTTGGAACTTACAGTTGTTGTGAACATGCATTTTGATAGAAACAACAAACTAAACATCAGTTGATGATAGGGAGTATGAGCAAATTAAACAACAGTTGAGGATAAAGGCTTTAGAAGGGCTGACTTACATTAACAGTTAACACCGGCTCTATAATGCCCTTCTCCATGTCAAGGGAGGGATAACTCAAGAATTTTAGCACATAATCTTCTTCATAAGCATTGAATGTACTCTACATTTTGTAGAGAGTGATTATAAATATGATAATACTAGAAGGGATAGAGGGTAATGAAGATAAGATGCTGATTGATGCTACATAATCAACTACCTATCCATGTAAGTACAATGTTACAGGACAAAATGCACTGACAAGAGCAATGGGCTACACTTCTGCACTGGCATTTTCTGTGTATTCAACTTTTTTGTAAGATTAAATATAGATCTCATAATTTTTAGGAAATGGTGGGCGAGGGAGATAAGATGCAGAGTAATGCTACACAATGAACCACTCCCTCCTTCTCATAATATAGGAGTGTTTTGTACACTAGTGTACTATACAAAATGCTCTTATATTATGGGACAGGGGCAGTAGTTTTTAATGTAAGTACAATGATACAAGACGTTTGGTCGTTACAAGAGGATTGCAGAGCTAAACCTCTTCAAAAGCATTGGGCTGATTCTATATTTATGTAAGAGTTAGTACAAATCTTATAATGTCCACCAAATGGAGGATAAGGAGGCTAACATGTGCAGTGATGCTACATAATCAGCCAGCTATGAAAGTAAGTATGGTGATAAGGGCAAGAGGTACTCACATGAGCAATGTAGTGTGCAGTATAGTTGCGAGATTTTGTGGTCCCTTGAGAATGAATATTCTTCTGTAAACAGTATTCGTACAAGTGAGACGGTGAGGCACATGCAAAAATGTAGTTCATATTGTGATGTGATATCATAGACAGTACCTTATGTTGCAGACGAGATCAATGTGTAACAAGCTTAGTCGAGTCACTGTCTAGTAAATGTAGCACCAGAAACTTTACATAAATTTCGTTTAGAGGCTTGCCATTGAAGTACGCTTGCCTCAGGTAGCAACGACACTTCATCAACGCGTGCTTGAAAAGCGCAACCAAGCTTTGCTCGTCCTGACTATCGAGTTTGGTCCTCGCCTATTTAAAAGAAAGAAATCTTTTGTGTTCTGCCAACAGAAACATAGGCACTAATTACCTTGAATAACATTAGTACATTACTTACACGTAAGTTGCGGAGGAAGATTGGAAATTTTTCTTTGTCTATAGTATAATCTTTCCATGAAGGAAAGATGCGCACAAAGTTCCTGACAACAATAAAAGCTTCATCTTCTAAACTAGGAAGAAGTGGAACAGGGGTCCTATTTGCTGTGTTTGGGGCTCTCTCCAATTTGAAAAGGGATTTGGCAACTAGAGTTGGTGTACTCTTTGCTGGAATGGGGGTTTTGCGTTGTAGAGCTGGTGCTATGTCAACTAGCATCGTCATACTATTTGCTGCAGTTGGGGTCTGCTGTGTTGGGGCATCTGAGATGGCATTTGCTGCAGTTGGGGTCTGCTGAGTTGGGGCATCTGAGATGGGCAGTGGAGTAGGGTCTGCTCAAGTTGGGGCTGTGTTTTATGGGTCTGGTGATATTGCCACTACATCAAATGGGCTATTTGATTTATTAGGGGTCACTACCTTTTCCAAATACTTTGTTCATGCTCCTTCGCGACCAGCAATCGCCCTCTTCCTTTTTAACGTCTGATACACAAAAACAACATTTGAATGGAGAAATATGGTATGATGACAGATGGAATATGTACTAAAAATGGATAGGAGGGCATATTCACATATATGATGTGTAAACTAAGAAAATGACGGTGTAACAAAGTAGAAGCAATGCAAAGCATCATTTGCAAGATATGTACGACCAATGTAACCATGCAAACTTAGAGCAAGCACCTTGATGGGTGAATAAGATAGGGCATATGCCTCTCACTCCTCCACTAGGGAGCTACATTGACTTAGGTCTCCCTCTAGCTCAGAATCGTTGTTAGAATCATATTCTAAAGATGAATCTGTTGGTGGAGAGCCTATGCATTCCATTGCATCCCGACTGGATCTCAGTCCCTTAATGCCAAGTTTGATAGCCATGGCATTGTTTTGCTTTATTCTTCTCATGCGCGCAAGCTCATAATCATTGTGATGATGTTTAGTATCTAAGATTCAAGAAAACATAGAAAGTAGTCAGATTATCTATGGAATGCATTGCGAATTCTATTCCGATGGTATCTCCCTACAAACCCCTGCGTATACAAAGTTCAGCCCCCAACCATGCTGACCAAAGCACACACAGAAATACAAGCTGCTTATATCTCTATAAGGGGTGGGCACACATTTCAGAACTAAAGTAGGAACATTAGCATCATATCAAATTCGCATTTAAACAAATAAACTTCTGAATTATGAGTGGCATAATGTTTAGATTCAATGGTGGAGTGCTGGTAGTGCGACACAAAGCAAGTAGGCAGATTGTATTCCATGTAAAAGATCGTAATCTATGTAAAGGGTAGATGTAACACTTTTCTTTCTATACAATGCAGTGTCCGTTGCCCATACATGATGGAAGAGATCACACTGAGAAATAGTATTCACTCATGTCTGCGGTTCCAGGATTTTGAAACAGGGTGGTCCACCCTTAAAATGTATTGACAATAAATATGATAAGGCAAGCATAGAGCTAGTGAATCAATCGTTACGTGTGAGCTTACTAGGACAAGTATGCAGAATCGTAACTGCAGTAAGAGACCGTCCAAAATCTGAATCAAGAAGTTGGGCTAGCACTTTTGTTTGCAACTAATCAAAGTGAATAATTGGGTATCATATCGAATGAGTAGGAAAAACAAGTAAAATTGTCAACAAACCTGGCCTGTAGTAGTAATCTGGGTCAATGTCCTATGACCAACAATCCAACATGACTAGTGTTTGTTCCTAGGCCAGGAATGTTGAAACCATGTCAACTTTATAGGTACTAAAGATTACTAAAACATCTGAACCATTAAGTGTAGGTAGAACTCAGTACACAACAAACCCTAATGGTAGTCCTGCCTAATGAGTAATGAATCAATTAGAAAATGTGTGATGGGGAGTGGATGCTAAGTGTTGATGACGTATCTCGGGATAAATAGGGTTGGCTGAGTGGGTGCTGCACACCCGAGTCCTGAATGGACCGGGAAGCTAGGCACGTCTGGGCAGTGGTGACGCTCTTGGGCGAGTGGCTCCTGGCCTCCTGTTAGTCTGGTGTCTCCTCCTAAAGTCATGCAGTCTGGCAACGGCAAGTGGTTGGCGAGGCAGGTGGCTGGCGGTGAGTAGAGATCAAAAGCGCAGGAGAACAGAGGGAATCGAGGTCTGGTCCAACCCAAAATACCAGGGTGGGCCGTGGCCCACCCTGGCCACCTCGTGGGATCGCCCCAACGGTGCACATGCATTTCGAAACTAAATTAGGAACATTTAGCTGACCAATTAAATGACTCTGTTTTACTAATATCAGCATCATATCAGATTCATATTTGAACAACTAAGCTTGTTTAGCTTGATGGGTGGAGCAGTGCTATAATGTCATGAAGCACGTAGGCTGATGGTACAGTGATCATAAAAGGGGGGAAACCCTAAGCATGATCAACTAAACCCTATTATGACTGTGCCATGGCAGATCTGAAGCTGCAAACCGCACAAAGGCTACTTAGCAACAAATGTTTGCTTTGAAATAACAACTAAGATTCTAAGAGCTGAAAAGTAAGTACAATAAACAAGTGGCGATCTATTTTCTTGTTGAGCTAAAAAAATTGAGCAGATATGAAGGAGTACCACCTCTCTTGTGGCACCGTGTAGGCATCGGGGGTACGATGGCTGTTGGCGGCATGGAAGCAGATCTGCGATGGTAGACGAAGGCGTCGGGGATAAGTCCCGTTGCATTGGACGAGAAGGTCGTCGGAGCGGCCGCAACAAGGTGTACAATGGCGCTGATGAAGCGAGAGGACGCGATGCAAGGCTCCAGGTCTGGCGCCGTGGATGAGAAACATCGATCTCTTGCAGTGGACGGCGCGGTCTGGGTAGGCGCTCTGACATGGGGGAGGAGGGCGGCGATGGATGGGCTGGTGGACGGAGGAGACTGGTGTAGAGATGGTGTTCTAACGCTGTGGCACCCCGGCTTAGAGAAACCAGAACACCCCGTGTTCCAGCCTAGAGACTGAAGTGAAGTCTTATGGAATACGTCACTACTTAGCATAGAACAAACCAGCTCTCTATTACAACACGAATACGATTACAAGGTCTCTGATATTACAATGAATAACACCGGCACAGCGACACTACGCCAACCACAGTTACTCTATGCAAGAAGCATAACAACTCGAGGCAGCGGAACCTCTACTGGCAGCGGAACAATGAACGATGATGATGGACTCCAATCCGCAGGGACACTGGCTGGAACGTTTATCCTAGCTCGCAAACACAGGAACCACACCAAACAAGCAAGCAATCTAGGCACGACCTACAAACTGGCATGACACACCAGGTCAGTACATTGAATGTACTTGCAAGCTCACAATTAACCAAAAGCAATCAAGACAGACAATAGCATGGCAATTATAGGTTAAAGCATTAGCGCGGCATGATACATGGTACATGGCAAGCACAAACTGAACATGATACGGCTAGAATAACATTAGCGCGGCATGAGCATATGAACATGATGATACTACATGCAACAAGTTAACATTATCATGCACCAACTTACTCTTATTCGGCGGTTACCTCGTAACCATCTCATGCATCAACTTACCAACTTCGGTATCCACGATACCACTGTGATCATCTTGCGATCACATAAAGATCAACCAACTTCGGAATCCATGATACCTTCGTGATCCTCTCTCGATCACAACCAATCTCTTTCTCATCATTAAACCGGGGTTATTATTAAGCAAGTTATTATTATTGTTGGCTCATAGTGTGACCGACTATGAACTGAGCCCATATCCGCGGGCGCGGCTATCGATAGATTAAAACACACACTCTGAAGAGGTTAGCACACTGTACCCACACCACGGAACCCATGGCCTCACACTCCCATTCGGGTGGACCATCAGCATTCCGACAAAACCGATCTACTGCCCATGACACTCTCCCGGCCACTCCGACAAACTCCCCTTTGGGCTAAGTCATGGGTGGCCCCGTGTCTACCAAAGACACCCAACGGCCACCGTCGTGGCAAAACATAAATGGTCCCAAACGGGGACAAGGTACCATAACAACAACAACGGGCACAAAAGGCTTATGTCCACCTACCTGATCAGGGTAGCGCGCACCCATAACCTTCCCTCATTGGAGGCACCGGTGAGAGGCATGACAATAGACCCAGTTAGGTCCTTCCCATAAAAGGCAAATGTGGTTGCACTAGTCAGCTCGATTCAGTGGCACCATGACTCAGCCAACAATTGTTCAAGTTCATTATTATCCGGTTAAACTTGAATGCAAGAAGCTGAGCCATATAAAAATAACATGATGCAACTACAAAGCATGACATCAACATAAGCATGGAGGTGCAACATAATCATCGAGCATAACCACAATGAATCATATATCTAAATGAGCATGACATACTGACGAGCATAATCATAACACTACACAGGAGCATAGCATGACTACTAGCATCATGAATAAATACCATGCAAGAACATAGCAAGAACACTACCAAGTAAGCATGTAACCAACTAGATGCAAAGGAACATGCATAACCACGGTACTTGATAACAGACGATAAACATGCAGCGGACTAAACATCACTACTACCAGCATGTACTACTACTACCAAGCATGACATGAAAACAATACTAGCAAGTAGTACAAGATAACAAGATGCATCGGAACATAGCATGAAGGTGAACATGAAACCACGAGCATAACCGAAACAACGACAACAGTAGCAAACAAGCAGGCAGATAATGGGCAAACTTTTATTAAATATTGAAGTAGAAACCATGGCTATCATGCAAGTGGCTGTTGTGGCTTGCCTGGGGGTGACGGAGACTCCGGGAAGAAGTGCGGTGAAGCCGCGAAACGAAACGCCGGACGGTTCTCGGAGGGGGCTGATTAGAAGCAAGGGCAAAATGGTCATTTTAACTATGGGACCACCTAGTGAAAATGTTACCAACAAAAATATCTCGACGAGATGAAGAAGTGAGCGTTGGTTTCTCCTCGATTGGAGTTACGGTTGGGTAGTTATGAGCTGATGAAGATCAGGGACCTATCTGTGAATATTTTCATCACCAACGGGTCCCTGAGAGGAAAAACTGAAAGCGCCTTCGGGCCGAATACGTTTTCTGAAAAGGAAAACGTATTTTCTGCCGCAGTTGACAGGAATACGCTTTCCAGAAGGGAAAACACATTTTAGGCAAAAGGAAGAAAAGATACGCTTTCATCAACGGAAAGCGTACTCACCAGAATACGTGTCCACTTGACACGTGGGCAGAGGCGCCTGGGCCACTGGCGCGTGGGGCCCAGGGGCAGGGGGAGGGGGCACGGGCGCTCATCTCCTGCCTCCCGCTCCTGTTCTCCCGTGAGGCAGAGGAAGAACAGGGGAGGGAGCGGCGAGGGGGCCGGCCGGCTCCGGCGAGCTCCAACCATGGCGCGGCCACTGGCGGAACCGCAGAGGCCTGCCGCGCCCGTTCCTGAGGAGCACGACCACCGGGGAGGCACGAGAAGGAGGGGAGGTTGCGGAGACGGCAGGCAACAGAGGCGGGCGGTGGAGGTGGTGCTCGGTGAAGCAAGGCGCTCCGGCGAGGGGGTAAGGGGGCGGGGCGATGCGTCGGAGAGTGAGGAAGCCAGTGGGAGGCTCGGGAGGAGGAGAGGAGGACTAGGAGCACTGGGCAGGAGCGAATTCTGGCGAGTGCTACGGTGGTCCGAGGAAGAAACGGCGAGATTGGGCGATTCCGTTGACCAAATGAGGCGAGGGAGGGAGAGGTGAGGTGCGGGACACCTCGGGGGTGCTATATATAGCCGCGGGGAGGCTTCTAGCGCACACGGGAGAGCTCCAGTTGTGCTCTAATGGAGGACAGAGGAGTTTTGCGTCACGGGCAGCTCGACGGCAACGCGACCGCAGTGATTCAGGGCGGGGCAGCAACGCAGGTCGATGCAGTCAAGCATGGGCTAGCTCCTGGACAAGGTTTGGCGTCGAGACGAGGAGGGAAATGATGGGAACAGAGGCGACAACGTGCCAAAGCACGAGTTTGGCTGGTCGCGACCCATGGTTACCGCGTGAACTGGCATACGCGGTGCTAGTTGATCGTCCACATCATGTCTAGTAGATAGACCATGCTACCCTGAGTCCAAATGAAGAAAGAAATCGGTCCAGGGGCAAAGAAGAGATTTGGAGGAGGAGCCAAAACATTTTGGCAGCAAGGTATTTGATGTAAATTGTGAGAGCTAGAATAGTGCAATGACTCTAAGCTTTGGCCTATCTTGATCACAAGCTAAGGTAACTGTGGTGGCCAAATATCAGACGAAATGGAGCTCTCTAGAGTGCACTTGCTGTAGAAAGTGACCCACTGGTCAGATTTGGATATTTTTAAGTAGCACTCACATACTTGAATGAAATGAGCTGAAAATGGTCATGGCCCAATGATTTGAAGATATGAAGATGCCCAAAAAGTTTCATGCCATTTGGAGTTGCCAAAATAGCACTTGCTTCATAAAGCATCCCTCTGGACAGAAACTTGGAACAATTGCACAGGGTAATTGGATTAATGAATTGAGCCAAAACTTGGTGGAGAGAGTTGATATGAATAGGAGAATGTCCTGGTAAATTTTCAGCTTAAATGAAGCAAGATAAAATATGATTGCTTCACAAACTGAAAATCTGACCAGAAACTAAGATTTGGATCTGGGCTCACATAGATGAGTTACATGAGCTCTAATTTGGTGGGGAGTGATGATTTTATCATATTAAGGACCTTGCAAAATTTCAACTCATTTGGATATGCCTAACTTGTACTTCCTTCACAATGACTTCCCTAAGACAGGAACTTTGAAAAATTGCTCAGGAATATTTACTAGGCAAATTGAGTTGAATTTTGGCATGGGGCAATTATATGGACAGGAAAAGATGTCCAAAAAGTTTGGGGTCAATCAAGCAAAGATAAATGACACTTCCTTCTCAAACCACCACTTAGGGCAGAATCAGAAAAGGAATATTTGTGAATTATCTTTGATGATGCCAAGGAAGGATTTTGACATATTTGTGGAAGATATGACCCAAATAATTTATGAGAATTATTTGGGAATTTTGGGAATGACAGAAATATAGGTTGCTTCACAACCTTGGGTCTAAAGGATTATTCCTTTAACAGAAAAGGAATATTCCCTAGAAAAAGAATATTGGATTAGGTCAAGGTTGAAAATGACATGATCTAGGGATGATCATGAGGATGACAAGCCACTATGAAACCTAGGAAGACATGATTTTCCCAAGTTTCAGAACCACATAGCCACAAAAAATCAAATCAAATCAAGAAATCCAAGAAAATCAAAGGAAAAAGAAAAGGGCAAAATCTAGGGTGTTACAGACGCCGATGGTGTATGAATGGGAAAATGGAGGGAGAGGGGTAGGGGGACCAAGTCTTTCGGACACGCTTGTCTAAAATATGGGAAAGTTACAAACTTAGCCCCCGTTTAAAATTTAGGACGTCACGTCGGTTGGGGATAGGACGGTAATCTCGCATCTCCCCAATATTTGCCGAGAGTGATTTCAGGCAAGGAGAGGGTGTTTTGGCACCCATGGTTGGCGCCCACGGTGTATGAATGGGGCTGACAGGTAGGGCGGTTGTGTCACGTATGAGTGAAGTTACAAACCTGCCCCTATTTAAAATATTTGATTAGATCGATTTCGGACGATGAGAGTTTGTTTGGTGACCATCGTGTATGAATGGGGAAATGGAGGGAGAGAGAGCTCTATGGGACGAGCTTGGACCAAATGAGTTTTGGCGCCCGCCGTCTATGAATGGGGTGAGAGGCGGTCGTGTCATGTCTGAGTGAAGTTACAAACTTACCCCTATTGAGAGCAGTGGAAATCGGGCCAATAGGTTGTGTGTGTCAGGGATTAACAATAATTTCCATCTCGCAAACACTGGTTTCGGGCAGCCGATGTGTGTCGGGGTACGACACCTATGGGATCCCGAGAGACCCCTTTATGATTCGGCGGGGGGAGAGGTATACGCAAAGAGCAGAACCAATGATCGACGCGGGAAGTTTTTACCCAGGTTCGGGCCGCTGATCAGCGTAAAACCATACTCCTGTTTTGTGTTCTTATTGATGTTCTTGAGCCCAGCCTTCAGGAGCGCTCGCAATGAACAGTACGTTCAAAGAGCAGCTACGCATGCAGAATGGGCCAGAAGTTCTCCTCCCCTGTAGCAGTTGCCTTGGGCCTCCTTTTATAAGCTCAAAGGGGTCTCCACAGTGGCAAAATGTACATACATTGAGGTGTAAAGTAGCTACAGGGTATCATACCTAACCCCTGACGGATTAGGACAAACGCATTTAATGCACCATGAGGTGTCCGTTTAGGTGTCCTCACTTTCTTGGGGATGGAAAAAGGGGCCATCCCATCAGCACCGCTTAAGCTCTCCCCCATTGGCGCGTTGCCACGCATCCAAAGAAGGACCCAGAATGTCAGACTTGTTACTGTGCCGAAGCGGTGGCGCAGTGGCAGAACCTTGCCGGGCGCCGAATCTTGCCGGGCGCCAAGCCTTGCCAGACGCCAAGGCTTGCCGGGCGCCAAGCCTTGCCGGGCTCCACAGGCCACCCCGGCATGGATCTTGCCGGGGAAGCTGGCCTTCTAGTTCTAGCTTTGCTTATCCGTTGACCCTCAGATCTCTGACTTGATGATTTCCTTGATGGCTTGAATTGACCTCGAGCTGTTCCCGGCAAGCCTTGCCGCGAGGATGGCTACAACTGCCCATGCACAAGTACGGGGTACTGGTGGCCCAATACTTAGTACACCGACAATGTGGGAGTGGGTGCTTTGCGGCTTCTTTCAAATTTTGGGAGAATAAGCATTCACGTTTACCCCGGCAACTAAATTCGAATCCATTTTGTGTTCTTATGCGAATCTTTACAAATCATTCTATGTTTTTTATATATCCTCAAAAGCACAACAAAGATGTATTACACCTTTATATATGAATATGATTTGCAAATGCGATGATACTCAAATTCCAAAGGTTGAATCCAGTTTAAGGCGAATTCAAATATTTGAAACCACTTTATGTTCAACTCAAGTGTAATATGTATGATACATGCAACATAGAGTGTACTCCCATTTAGATATGAATTTCAGAAGCCAAGCGATGTCTCAAAATTCAAAATACTGAGTCAACCAACCAATAATATAGAAAACTAACAAACATATGACCACATATAGAGTATATGGATCAATAATATCAACTAACATACATAAGCTAGGCCGCTGTAATAGTTTTGGCTAGGAGAGCATCTTTTTTAGCAAAGCTAGTACAATATCTTGGCCCTTTCAGATGCATGCCACTAAGGCCCATCTATACTACTATTTTTGCTGAATGCACATTCAGCCTGATTGACATATTTGTAGGTCTGGCATAGCAAACAAAATGAAATGTCTTTGCCTCAACAAAAAAATGAAATGTCTCATAGTCTTATCAATTATTACAGACTCGTGCTAAAAACACCAACCAAAAAACAAAAAACAATTATTACATTATCTCTAAAACAATGGTTCAATCAATTACATGAACAAACAACACAAAGGTCATGCAGCGATGGAAAAAACATTTCACCTATGATTTACCATGTGGGATTTTAATTTCCATTTTTCCTCCAGGACCTTAACAATGCGGTTAGTCTCAGCTTGCTTCATTTTGAAATCAACCAAATATTTAATGGTTTTCGTGAGTACTACTTGTGATTGTGCTTTTTGCTTCTTCAACATGTCAACTTCATCTCTTAAGTGCAGAATCACACTCTCTTTCTACCAATAAATTAGCCTCGAGAGCATCAGCAGTAGCCTCTAGAGCATCAGTAGTTGGCAATTCATGATGCATGGTTGCACTAGTGCAGAAAAGCCTAGCTATGGCGTGCCAAAAACAACATTGGTGGCGTGGACACCCGACGCCACCAATATGGCACGAGTGTTAAAAATTAGCGTTGGTGTTACCACGTACGCCAGGAGTATTTTGGCCGGTAATGGCGTGTCGCATGGTCGACACCAACAGTATTAGTCATTAGTTGTGACATTCCATGTTTTCACGACGCCGGTAATTTGATTTTCAGGTTTGAAATAAAAGCTATACAGCAGCGATCTCACCCAAAATGACAGCATAATCCAATTTAAGAACAGTCAATAAATCAACTATAAATAGACCAATGACATCATTTAAGTTCAATAATGCACTTATTGATATAGTTCAACAAAGTATAGGTAAACTAACACACATATGAATATACAAGTTCAAATAAATAGAGGTGATAATAACATGAGATCTTCCATGCATGCCAACTAGCTAACTAGGACTTTTTGGCGGGCAGAGTCAGGGTCATAGTCCGGAGTAAGTGAACTATCATCGCTGCCAACTGGCTTGTAGTAGACCATGATCTCGTCATGATCGTAGTCGAGGTAGAACGTGACTCTCTCCCCAGCTTCCATCTCATAAGCACTTGCAAGGGCTTTCCAACCAGGGCAACCAAAATAGGTACAGTTTGCCTCGTTGGTGACAAGACAATTGAATTGTTGGGCCATCAACATCTTCATGAGGGTGCACTGGAATGTGATGGTGGCATCAACTGGAACTCTAAACTTCTCTAAGAAGTCACGCCTTGCCCCGCAAGGGATGACCTGAGAAAAATTGAAAGAAAGAAGTAGCTAGCTAGTTAGACAATTTTGGGCACAACCGTATACATCATATGAAACTCAATCAAAACATGTTCAACTAAAACTTATCGTCCTAGTGAGGAAGTCATTCGGCAGATATATGAAGAACTTCTTATCCCTTTGGCATCTCACTAAACCACATGTCTCACATGGGGCATCCATTTACTGCTTTCATGAAGTTGAGAAAAATAAAGATGCATATCAGATGCATAGATATAATGCAACATAAGCAGTTAGTACGAACCAGCGCTATCTAGCCATCTAGATATTAACACATACTTGTAATTAAACAGTTCTACAAACCATGCGTAGTTCAAACATAAAACACGCATAAAGTTAAACAGTTCATACGAAATAAGTAGCGTGCGCTAAGCTAGTGGCCAAAGGGACTGGCCTCGTGGTCGTGCCTAGTGGACCTACAACGACACCCTGCTGACCCTCCTCATCACGCTCCAAGGCATTCAAGTCTGGGATCCTCCTCCGTGCTCTTCCTGACTGCATACTGAAGTAACATCATCTTGTTGGCCTCCACAAGTTTGTCATCTCTGGCAAGCTCGCTCACCAATGGGTGGAAGAACTACATCTCGGCCTGTTTGTTCTCCTTCTCCTCAACCCTAGTGCATATCCTCATGTCGTCAGGTGCGAGGAACATCGCGAACTCACGACACTCAGGGAAGTTCAGACTCGCCCCTTCCTGAAATAACTCTACTGCCATGGCATCATAAGCGTGCGCCGCTAACTCCGGGGTGTCCCAATGGCCAAGTTTGTGGACGACATTGTCCTTCCTAATGGTGGCATAGTACATATTTCCCATCTGTCGCACACCACGAAACTTCGGAGCCATCTGTGATGATGCATATATAACTAAACAAGTTAGTAAAAAATGGGCATATTTGCGAGTACCTGCAAAACCTACAACTACACTACTAGAACGATAATAAAATTACACTATCTAAAATCATAGTCTACAAATCATATAATATAATCATAATCTACAACTACACTAAATTATTTCATCACAAGTACACTACTATAACTACAATCAAATTACACTATTTAAAATCATAGTCTTCAAATCATATAATATAATCATAGTCTACAACTACACTAAATTCTTTCACCACAAATACACTACTAGAACTACAATAAAATTACACTATCTAAAATCATAGTCTACAAGTCATATATTATAATCATAGTCTACAACTACACTAAATTCTTTCACCACAAGTACACTACTAGAATTACAATAAAATTACACTATCTAAAATCATACTTTAAAAATCATATAATATAATCTTACACTACTATTGCACTAATTTTACACTACTCTTACACACAAAATTTTACATTATTCTACACTACTATTACACTACACTAAGTAGAACTCACCCGCGGCGGCGGTAGACGGCGAGGGGGCGTTGCGGGGTGCGACGGGGGCGGGGGCGGCGGCCGAGGTGGAGGCGGTGGCGATGTGGGCGGCGGCGGTGGAAGCAAAGGCGACGACGACGGGGGCTTCGATGGAAGCGATGGCGACGGGGACGGATGCAATGGCGACGAGGACGGCGGCGGTGGAGGCGCAGGCGACGGCGACGGGGGCTTAGATGGAGGCGACGACGACGGGGACGGCGACGGCGGCAGCGGCGGTGGAGGTAGCAATTTTATGGGGATCAAACGGAGACAGATGGTCGTGTGTGTGGGGGGTGTTCTAATCAATCCGGACAAGCTAGGGGCGGCAGGGTAATTGCTGGCGTTGGCCACCATTGCTATTATATTGTTAATTTTTAGTAATTTTTCTTTTTTACTTTTATGTGTTACACATATTGTTTTATATTCATATAGATGTTTAGTTTAATATTTTATTGTTTCATTTTCCTATTATTTATTATATTGTCATTTTGATTAATTATTTTGTGTAAATACGTAAACATACAAGTAAAACTAATAATTAGAACAAAACATCGATCTCATTAATCTAGCCTAGATACATAATAGTTGAAGGATGAAAATAATAACAAATATATATAACTTCAACTACTACTCTTGATCTAGACTAAGAACATCATCAATGTAATGATTCCCACGAGAAAAAAGCTGCCACTGATCCAGCAGGGAGAATGAGGCCAAGCATAACACCAGCTAAAAGCGCATATCAAAGCATCTTCAATTTTTGGATTTGGTCGCGCATCACATCGGTCTTCAGCTGCATCTCATCTATCTGTTGTCTTAGTTCACCAATGGAGTACTCGAGCAACTCGCTCACGTACTTCTGCACGAGATGAACCCATATCCATGTGTAGCAATATTTTGTCTCTAACGTCTGTGTATCACAATATACACACACATATATTAATGATCGCGACACTATATATATAAAGTTGAATATTGTGCAAATTAGTAGAAAAAGATCAAGAGGTATTTCTGGCACATTACCTTTCCATGGTTACCGCAGATGTAGAACTCTCGCTCTGGATTACTTTGTGTGTATGACACATGTTTATCAGCAGGGCGTATACAGCCGCAAATCAGCACAGGTGCCCTCGCTCGATTCCCGGCAGCTTCGGTGTTGGTGGCATAGCTACCGGATCGAAGGGATGTCGCGCTGCAGCAGGATAATTCGCCGGACAGGGCTGGCTGCATTGGCTGTGGCGAGCGCATCTCATAGCCAACAGGGCCAGAAGAGAGCTCGGCCAAGGCGGCGAAGTCCCAAACTTTTGACATGCCCCACCGACGTGGGCTCGCACACGGGGCTCGTGCCGATTCGACAAGCTCCGGTGGGTCCATTGTCACCAAAGCAGCTGACTAAGAGGGAGTAAAATTTTGTGGAGAATGGAAGTGAATGTATTTGAGAACAAGGGCTGCCAACACATTTATATATAGGCAAAACTTAGTGCTGGCATTCCCGACGACGGCACGACAACACAAGGTTAAGTATCTATGGCGTGTTTATAAATCGCACGACAGTAGTATCTTGCAACTGGTCACGACAACTGGGCCCACATAACAGTGAAGTCGGAGGTATTAAGAACGCCAGCAATAGCAAATTATAGCTGGCATACCAATTTGGATGACGCCGGCACTATTTTTGAAAAATGGTGCGCCACAAACGAAAGTTGTGGCTAGCTGTTTTTTCACTAGTGTTGGGTCGGTGCCACTGCTCTAGGATGAGCCAACGTCCATGGGGACCTCACTCTTTGATCTTGGGCTAACCTGTTTTAACATTACAGTTTCGATTGGATTCAAAAAAGTTGAAGTTAGCAAAACATCTCAATTGGGAGTTAGAACAGCAAACCAGTTAAACAAACAAGGAATTAAAGAGTTTCAGTTGGATGCTGAAAAGTATAAGTTATTAACATCATTACACCAATCGATTGCAGCAGCAAAGCAGTTAAGCAAATAAGTTTTATAAAAGGCAGCTCTTGTGCCATTGGAGTTTCCCTTGGATCCGGAAAAGTTGAGTAGTCAGTAACTTGATTAGAGCAACAAGTTACAACAGCAAACCTGTTACATAAATAAGTTTTTGAAAATTTACCTGCTGTGCAATTGGAGTTCCAATTGGATCCTGAAAAGTTGAAGTTGGTAACATGATTAGAGCAACAAGTTACAGCAGCAAACCAAACAAACAAGGAAGTTTTTCAAAACATACCTGTTGTGCCATCCGAGTTTCAATTGGGTCCTGAAACTTGAAATTTAGCAAGCATAAATACAGTGTTGCAAGAGCCATAAGAAACTAACATCAAACTAGTAAAACTAACCAGTTTTGGCAACGTATTTAATTACTCATTTACTAGTAAAACTAACAAGTTTTTGGCAACGTTTTAAATTAACAAGTCGGTACAATTTACCAGCAAACACAGACATCTATAAATTTCATTGATGTAAGCAAAATGATTCCGACACATATCTATAAGTTAAAAAGACGGTGTCCCTCATATAAACCTGACAGTTGTTTATTGATGAACATGCAAACATTACAAGTGCGAGAAGTCACAACAGCAAACCATTTAAACAAATAGGGTATCGGAAGGTAAATTACACATGAATCTTGTTACACCCTAGAAGTAGATATGACCAGCTATTTAAGTTCAGGTAAACAGGTAATTCTATAAACAGTAAGTAACAAACACATAGATAGTCGCAATCTATAATAGGCTTAATAGGCTACACTACTGGGAAAGGGCTTATAGGTGAAACCAAATGAGTGGCGGGCGAGGAGGGGCACCCACCATAACTATTTTTGAGAACAAGAAGTGGCGAGTGGCAAAAATTGCCCGCTACAGCTAAGAGTGTAATTGTGGCGGGTAGAAAAAATTGCCTGCCATAGGTATAACCTCCGGGGTGGGATTTGTTTGCATAACTCAGTAGTGACGGGCATCGCCTAGAGCCCGCCACATCTAGATGACCAAGCAGTGGCGGGTGGTGGGAAGCAACCACCACTAGTTAACCTTGCCGGATGACCAATTTTGGCAGAACATAGTTGTGGCGGGTACTGCTTGTTGCTCGCCAGTGGTACGTTAAATAACTTGTGGCAGGCTCTTGGCAGCACCTGCCACTGCAACTAAATTTTCACATTTTACCGCGGGACTGGATGCAAATTACGTCCACGTGGTCGGCCGGGAAAGCTACCCATGCCTACCCAATTCATCCCACTGAGCTCCCACACCCAATCCCCCCTAAACACCACCGCGCTCAGCCGGCCCCCGCGAGCGCTGGCAATGCACGCCTCCCACATCCCTCTTCTGCCTCCACCCACTGGCGCGCCATCGACCACCCCTTGCTCCTCAGACCTCTCTCCACCGACCCCTCCACCGGTGCACCTCCGCCTGCACCAACGAAGGACTACGTCAGACATCTCCACATGCCCATCCGCCGGCGCGTGCACGCCTCCGCCTGCACCAACAGCTCCTCAGCCATCAGCACATCGCTGCTCTTAGTTGTTTCTTGGATTCATTGCTTTTGCTATATATATTCACTAATTTCAAATGGTTTCAATTTATTGCCTATGCTATATATATTCTTGTTCATGGGTTGTTGCTATGATGGATGCATCTGATACAATTGATTGTGATGTATGTCGATGCTCATGGTTTGATTTACATGGAATAGAAATGAGTGCCAAAGTTTTGAGGAAATGTTGATTCACTTCCATTTCTTCAAATTTCTGGCATTCTATACGCCCAATTTTTAGCAAAGGTTATGCCAATTTTTTTGTTAAATGGCGATGGCCGATGGCGAATTTCATTGTGGTTTTATTGTCTTCTTTTACAGGGAATATAAATGAGTGCGAAAGTTTCGAGGAAATGTTGATTCACATCCATTTCATCGAATTTCTTGCATTCAATACGTCCATTTTTTAGTCAGTTGGTGAATTTCATTGCGGTTTTGTTGTCTTCTTTCACAGGGAATAGAAATGAGTGCCAAAGTTTTGACGAAATGTTGATTCACTTCCATTTCTTCGAATTTCTGGCACTTAATATCTCTCTTTTTGAGCACTCATATTGCCAATTTTTTATTAATTTGTAATTCTTTTTACACTCATTACAGATGCAATCTTCATTTTGCAGATAAAAGATGGCGATACATACACGGTCTCGGAGTGAGGCTTTGACTTCCAAATAGGGTGAGCCAAGTTATGTTTACGTGTTGCACAAGGAGACCGATCATGCTGCAGATGGAGAGGTAGATGGGGAAGAAGATTCAGATGCTGTTGAAGAGGAACTGCAAGATGGGGAAGGATATTCTGATGATGGTGCTTAAGAGGAAGTGCAAGATGGCTAACATTTGGGAGAAGATTTCGATCGTGCTGAAGAGGAAGAGACCTCAATGGTGCACAAGCTGATTTAACAAAGAGGGGAGACCCATTAGTCCGATCAAGAACGCAACGAAATGGGGTAATATCCTAGGTGCCATTGCCTGTGAAAACTGTGGCATCAACATTAGATGCTTAAGGGGACCTAAAAACAAGAAATGGTCAAACCTCATGTATGGAAAGATGAGAGATGTTTTCAAGTTCAACGAGCGAGACAATGCACTTGCAGAAATCCACGCCATGCGCGTGTTCACTAAGGCCTTGAATAGTAATAGATACCGTGCAAACAAGCTATTGGACGACGAGTATGATTTAGTGGACATCAAAAAGCTATATCCTAGTACTACCGATGAGGAATAGAAGGAGTTCCATGATTACCGAGACTAGGATGCATACAAACAGGACAGAGAGAAGTTTGCGCAGCTCCGAAGCCAAATGGTCGGTAACCACAATCTAGGCACCCGTGGTTATGAAGGGAAGCAACTAATCTAGGATAAGCATGATGCTATGTTTTCTTCACAAGGTCAACCAACACCCTTTAGTA
This sequence comes from Thinopyrum elongatum, assembly GCA_011799875.1. NCBI lineage: Eukaryota > Viridiplantae > Streptophyta > Magnoliopsida > Poales > Poaceae > Thinopyrum > Thinopyrum elongatum. The sequence continues at coordinate 375,752,603 of CM022303.1, read as the reverse complement.
ATATCCTGAATCCGTGTGCCAAGAAATATTTTCGATCCCTATCGGTGCTTCATAAAGAAACCAGACTCTACTACTTCGAGGACCCTGTTGTGGCGAAGGGGGCCAAAAGAGTGGTACATAATTAGCCTATACAACCACACTTTCCATCATATATATGTTTAGGAACAATTTCTAAACAATATTAGTTTGTTCATGCTAGCAAATTTTACCCCAAACAGACCAAGCTTTGAAGAGTCGTCGGATGCCCCAAGGTGGTCATTCGACCCAATTCTATACGCCCTCCAAAGGAAGAGAGAGCCCACACGAGGCCATAAGCTTGGCGCTGATAGTACTTTGTGGGATGCCTACTATCCCCCCAAGAAAAGGATGACTAAATCATAAAAAGAAAGAAGGGACAGAGACAAAATAGATCAGTTAGTCAATGAAATGTTAAAGTAAGTCTTACCTGATTTTCTGGCAGAGGTTCAGAAGCATATTTAGTCCAAATGGTCGACAAATATGCCAGAAATGGTGGATACGCCGCCGGCCCTCGCTCCCACAAAGATCAAAAGCCCCTCGATCATTAACGTCATGCATGGTCATGGTGGGTCACCACATTCGTTGGAGGAAGAAATTCCTTGCACTCTCCTAGCTAGAGTGACTACTAGTGGCGACTTGTTGGAGGTTGCAAAAAATAGAGTCTTTTCAACAAATGTCATGCACAACAGCAAATTAGATGAGAACATGCGAAAGGTTTCTTTGCTTAGGGTGTTCCCAGAATACCACAATTTGATTCTGCCACATAACATTATAGAAGAGGGTGATGAGCCGCAACCCTTTTCGGAATGCTTTGTTGGTTACCTCAAGTGGCCTACAATGCATATCATAATGGAAAAGCCATGCCCAAACAGAACACCATCTCCGACCATCCCTGGAATTGTAGCACCATCACCATGTCCCAACATCCACGGCATTGAACCGCCACCTAGACGATCTCCTCTAGGTCTTTGCAACACCGTATCAGCTAAGGATGTGCAGGAAGAGCACATGCTTGAAGAATCACAAGATCCTAATTATGCTGCAGATGAGGAGACATCGCCAGCCCATCCTGAGACACAACCTTGAAAAAAAAAACCAAAGTTTACTCCAACAACACTAAAGAATGTGGTGGCCCAAGAAGCGATGTCTTGTCCGCCTGTTTCCGTCCAACTGTTGAAAAAAATTAACACACATATAAAGGCTGCAAAAAGGAATACTAAGGCAAAAACTTCTGCCACCACACGTGCAAATGGTAGACCACCGGTAAACCAGGCACCGAAGAAGTCCTTGGCATATGAACAATGTGCTGACAACCCAAAAGCACCTGTCTATATTCTGGGTCAGAGAATATTACCAGACAAAGTGTACGAGCACCTGAGGCTTGAGATGAAGATTCTACATGATAGAATTATGGAATTAGAGCTAGCCAATAATAAGCAAGGATCCATTGTTAACCCAACACATTACATTGCGAAGGTGCCAAAGGGATATACTTTCTTTGAAAAATTCAGCGAGGACAAAATATATGTAGATTTTAAAGAGATCTTCTATATGTTCAGATTATGTAGTCTTGAAACTTGCCTAATGAGGCTATGGGCGCTTTTTCAAGCCATTGAGGTAGAAGCAAGAATATTTCCGATGTCGCCATAGCCGACCCTTATCTCATGAACAAGGAAACACTAAAAATGAGGAAGGGAGGCGGTGCATGAAGAGTTACCTTCTGCATTTCATGCAACAGAACAAGCCTAAAAACTTCCCCCTCGTGCCGTACCGACCCACGTACGTCCTTCTTTGGTTTTACACTTTCACTTTTGTACCTTTTTCCTTCATATACGTTTTCACGTCTCAAAATTTGTAACATTGCCATGGCCGCGGTATTTTTATTTTGTTTTGTGCAGGAACCATTGGGTTCTCCTAGTGCTAAGACCGCAAAGGTGCAATTGTTACTTGCTAGATTCCATGAAGAGCCCGGTAAAAGACCGGTCCCTCCTAAAGGACCTTCTTGATGATTGTATTTTTTATTAGAATACTACAGGAGGCCACACGGTTGACAAAAACTACAAAGGAAGTGAAAAGAAAATGATTGCCTTCAGATGGGACACTCTATCTTGTATACAACAACCACTGACTAGTCTGACCTTTGGCTTCTATGCCTGCATTCACATGGAAAAATTCATACTGTCTGCAAAAATATTAAATCAGCATGATAAAATACTCAAATGGGGTCAAAAAGTATAAAAAAAATCGGCCAAAGTTGGCTTAGTGCTCGAAGAACAGGTCAAGTTCGCGACTATCATAAACAAGGAGGTCCGCTCATCGTCCGGCTTATTCTATAATAACTCTAAAGAAGATGAGTCCAACCTAGGTTATTGCAGCGGGCAAAACTAAAACCATGACTAAACATATTTGGCGTCATGCTCTATGTTGTTCAACCTGATCAGCAGACTATATTTGATGACATGTATTTTGTGTAACTCGTTTATTCTTAATGTACTTTTCATTCTTTATTTTCTGTTATTACCACTAGTTTTATTCCTGATTTGCTTCTATTTAATTGATAACTGCCCCCTATTTGCTGCCATGGTAGTGTTTTTTATTCTAGCCTGGTGTAGTAATCAGTGGCGGGCGTTAGCAACCGCCTGTCGCTTGTACTTCACACAGTACTGGCGAGCGACGTGCCTTGCACACCATTGCTAGGGCTGCCCGCCACTGCTATGAGATTGTCGCAACCCTAGAAAGTTGCTTGTAAATAGTTGCATTAGAGAGCATCATGCATCATGTTTCAATTTAAGAAATTGGAATTGAGAGAATTTTTAAAGCCTCAAATTAAATAAATGGGGAGAGCACCCTAAAATTGCATTCAATGATTCCATAAATTCCTTCATTGATGTTTGATAATCTTGGCAAGCGTTTTGATCAGAACCAAAAATAGTGAACATTTTTAAGGAATTAAATGGTCTTTGAATTTAAATAGATATTGTATTTGAATTTGGATTTATATTCTTAATATATGGAATATATTTTCAAATGTCTCTAATATATTTATGTGCTTTTGGAATTGTCCAGAGAAGTAACATAAATTTAATTTGAAAATTTTGGCACTGGTTTGAATTCATTTTGAATTTTTAACCTGTGGCAAATTTAAAAAAGAAAATAGAACAAAACAGAAATAAGAGAGAGAGAGAGAGAGAGAAACGCACCTGGCTTACCTGTGGCCGCCCTAATAGGCGGTCCAGTCCACGGTTGAGCTCTCCTACCTTCGCCAGTAGGAGCAGCTGCGTGCCCGCACCGCAGCAGAGGGGCGCCACCTCCTGCTTCCAGCGACGGGGGCCTCCCTCGAGCCTACTTGACGCCCTGGAGATGCCCTGGATCCCCCTCTGCCTCTTCCCGCCACTCTATGCTCTCTCCCTCCCCTCTAGCCCCAATCCTGAGCTCGCCCGAGAGCCACAGCTCGCCGCCGTTTGTCAACCGTGTGGCCACCGTCGAGTTCTTGCCGCAGAAGTTTGTCTTCAAGGTCCGCCATACCTTGAAGCATCTACAAGATGAAGATAGAGACCCGGGACGCCCTGCAGCTTCGCCACCATTGCCATCTTTGACCTCTGCCCCGACGACCGCTGTCGCCCGATTTGCGATGTCCAGGGCTCCCCCGGCCATGCCGTTTGCTCCGCTGGAACCATCGTCAGCCGATGTTCTTCTCCCCCCTTCTCCCCTCATCCTTTGCATGTTGTAGCCATCATCCCCGCCACAACCCAGCACCGCCGTTCGCCATGGCCGATGCCCTGTTTGCGGCTGAGCTTGCCCACATTGATATGCTGCCCGTCATGCTCTGCCTGACCTACCGATCCTGCCCAGCTGCACCTTTTAGTCGCCAGCACCCAGCAGCCTTGCGCCCGTGCACCACCGCCTCAGAGCTCGCTGTCGTCGCTGCTGCAGCCCATGCCCGGTAGCCCGACGACCGTCCCTAGATGCGCTACATTGCGGGCGTCCTAGAGAACCCATCCGTGTGGCCAGCCGTCGCCGGAAATGGCCGCCCGACGATCGCCGCCGTGTCTGGTTTAGCATCGGTGTTAACCGCCGACGTGGCCGGCTTAATTAGGGCCTAAACCCCTGTTTAGTGTAATAATCCCCACAACTAACGCTGACAGCCGGGCCCCACACTGGTCAAAGCCGCAGTCAACGTGGCATTAAACCCCGGTTAATCACTGTGCTACTGACGGGTGGACCTCGCATGTCAGTTTTGACTCTATTGACCAGTTGAAGCAAGCATGACGCAGTGTTGACATCATAATCCCTTTTTTAGTTTTTATTATTTCATAAATGATTTAGAAATTCCAGAAAATAGCTAAAACTTAAAAAATTATAGTAAATCAACCGTAACTCCAATGAAAATAATTTTTTATGAAAAATGATCAAAAAAATATGAAGAATCTGTTTATGCCATGTTCATGCATGTTTGAGAACATTAACATCACCAACTAGGACAATTCATGATTGGGGAAACTTTGGTCATTAGTTTTGGAGTTGGAATTTGCTATATATTTGAATTCCACTTCAATTAATATGACTAACTATCGCATTAGGTCAATTTAGTACCTTAACCTGTCATGTCATCCATTTGGTTGTGCATTGCATTGAATGTGTTTTCTTTTCCTATTTGCCAGTGTTGTTCCTTCTTGGTAGAAGACGGTTCCGACTCGGTGATCCACTAATAAAAAATACACTTCTGTGATGATACGTGTTTGTCACAGTAGGTCACGTTTTCTGTCATGCATGTACATCCATGACGATTTTATGACAGAATCAAGATAGTCATACATGTGCTGTCATAGAAGTGTTCCATGACAATACCAAAATTATCATCACGGAAGTGTCCACTTCCATGATGATAAATGGCGCGTCATACAAGTGTTATCGTCAAGGGTAACTGACACGTGGCATCCACCATAACGGGTCGCCGTTAAGCTATCGGGTTCCGGTTTGGATCCAATAACCCGTTAACAGCCCCGACCAATGGGGATTTTCCATGTGTAAAATTCTCATTCGCCGGATGATCCACGTGTCAGCTCATGATTGGGACAGATGTCATCCCTACAATGGACGGAAGACGCCTATGATATGTCGACATCTGGCAGAGCCCAACAGTGGCCCACTTAAGGTAAAAAAGGCCGGCCCAGCTAAAGGCCCACCATATTTTTTCAGATACTAGTGGGCCGGCCCGTTAACAGCCTGCCATGTTTTGGGTCAAATTAAGGCCCATATAAGATCTAGCCCGTTAACAGGCCACTGTTCTTTTGGGCCCATTCTAAGCCGGGTTTGAATTTCAGCCTGTTAAATGCCCGTTTACCAGTTCGGCCTGATAATAGTTTCGGCCTGTTAGCGATCCGTGGTGCATCTGGGCTGTTGTCGGCCCGGTTTCACTTTAGGCCATTTAACGACCCGTGCTGAAACTGGGCTATTTCTTGCCCGAAGTGACTTTAGGCCTCTTAACGGCCCGTAGTCTTCGTGGACAAATTTCAGCCCAACATGCCTATCGGCCTGTTAATGGCCCGTATAACAGTTGGGCCTAATTAATGCCCGCGTTGAATCCGGCCTGCTTACAGCCCATCTGTTAATGGCCCGTGACACAGTTGGGCCTACGGCCCATGTTGATACCAGCCTGCTTAAAGCCCATAATTTTATTGGGCCAAACAGGGCCCAAGATATATTTTGGCCTGTTAATGGCTCGTTTTCTATTTGGGCCAAACATGGGCCTTAGACAGCTTCGGCCTATGTTGGCCCGTGAATTTTTCAGCTCAAAGCTAGCCCAATCTAGTTATTAGCCTGTTAAAAGCCCATGGTACTCTCGGGCCCAGCTGGCCAGAACTTTACTCGGCCTGTTAAAGGTGGAAACTACTATACATTTAGGCCTGCAATGGCCCAAGATGAATATAGGCCCACGTTTCAGCCCATATATAGCGTAGCGAGTTACGGGCCAGCCTGAAGACAGACAACATTGAGATCCGTTGAAGCTTCCGGCCAAGATTACAACATACCGACTAAGAATAAACCTAGACTATACAATAAAGAAATTACGGCATATTACATCCACTGGGCATCAAAGTTCGCCACCGGTGATAATAAAGCGCAATGAGACTACAGATTACATACACTAGGCATCAAAGGTCGCCACCAGTGCATATAAACGCGCCGACAAAAGAATATACAAAACTGAGAGCACTTTAGAAGGCATTAGGCCTGGCCTGGACGTGCACCGCAAGCAGCAGAACAAGCTGATGAGACATCGGTTGTGTCAACAATAGATGCTCTATCCCAAGCTGTATAGCACCAAAGCCTGCAAGGCAATCCTCTGAGATCTTCTTTGCATCATTGACATCAAGTTGGAGCTGAGCTGAAGCAAGCCTTTCCGCTTTAAGTTGAGAGTGAAGAAGTCAAACTGATTGAGGCAGCAACTGCACAGAGGTTGTCTCACAACTGCTGGTGAGTAGCTTCAACTCATTGTCTTCATCAAGACATGACCTTTGGGTCATCTCGCTCTCTTCAAGATGGTTTGGCTCACTATCTTCCCTAAAGTTCTGCCTGGCATAAGAGATATGACTCTAAAAGAAAAACAAGGAGACATGTAACAGGTTTCACAATTATATAAGCAAATATATGGATCTATTTTGCATAAGGAACATGTTTTTACAACTACAATTTAAAACTGGTAGTTGTTACAAACATCCAATCAGTTGTAAACACCAAAGTAAACAGTAGTGGAGGAAATGATGCCTATCCAAATCTATACTAGAACAAAGTTTGAAGGCTTGATAAGGATGAACTTACATTACATGTTAACACGGGCTGGACAAAGCCCTTCTCCATGTCGATGGAAGGATAATTCAAGAAATTCCCCAAAGAAACTTCTTTATAAGCGTTGCCTTTATTCTATATTTTGTAAAGAGTAAATATAAATCAAATAATATTGGAAGAAATAGAGGATAATGAAGCTCACGTGCAGAGTGATGATACATAATCAAATAGCTATTAATTAAGTACAGCGTTACAAGGCAAAAGGTACTGACAAGAGGAATGCAGACATCAACGTGTGCAGTGGCATTGGCTTTATTCATCATTTTGGTGAGAGTAAATGTAGATCTGATTATTTGGAGAAAGTGGAGGGCAGGGCAGATAAGATGCAGAGTAATGCTAGACAATCAACTATCTCACAATGCAAGTACAGTAATACTACCACCGTCCATTATTACTTGTCGCTCAAATGGATGTATCTAGCACTATTAAGTTCTAAATACATCCAATTGGACAACAATTAATTCGATACGGAGGGAGTACATGACAACAGGTACTTACATAAGCAATCCAAAACTTCATAACCATTGTGTTAATTCTACATTTATCTAAGAGTAAACATAGATCTTATGATTTCGAGCAAAGGGAGGATAAGGAAACAAACATTTATAGTGATGCTACATAATCAAACAGCAATGAGTGTAAGTATGCTGACAAAGGGCAAGAGGTACTGACAAGAGCAATGCAGTGCCCAATATTGTTGTGAGATCCTATGATCCATTGAGAAAGGAGATTCAGCTAAAATTAGTTTTCATACAAGAGAGAAGGTAAGGCACATGCAGAAATGTAGGAGCTGAAATTTTGAATTGATATCATAGATAGTACCTGATGCTGGCTCTCTGCAGTTCTAATAGGGGTTTGGCCGGTGGAGTAGGGGTAAAGTGTGGTACAGTTGGGCCTGTGTTTTTTGTGGCTGCTGATCTATCTAATTTAATAGGTATCACTACCTTTTCGAAATACCTAGTTTGTACTCCTTGAGGATCTACACTCACCCTCTTCCTTTTGGACAACTATTACGAAAGAATAACATTTGACTGGAAAAACATAGTATGATGACACATGGAATTGGTACAGAAAATGGATAGGTATGGCATATACTCATATATGATGCTTAAACTAAGCAGATGGTGGTGTAACAAAGTAGAAGTAATGCAAGAGGTCATATGCAAGATATGTGCGACCAATACAACCTTGCCAAGTTAGAGCAAGCACCTTGATGGGTGAATAAGATAGGCCATCCTCCACCATGCCAAGTTTGTTAGCCAGTGGATTGTTCCGCAATATTCCTCTGGTGCACCCATTCTCATATTCATTTTGATCATGTTCAATACCTGACATGCATGAAAACATAAAAATAAGTGAGATTATCTTTGTAATGCAGAAGTGATTCTAATCCAATAATGTCTCCTTGTAAACCCCTTTGTGCTATCTCTGCAATTCTTCTGAGAGCTGCCATGCATGTTGTAATTTGGTGTGTGCATTAATATAATGTGGCCTACTACTCAAAATATGAGAGCTCCAGAAGTGATGATACTTCACAGATGACAGCTTCAACATATAGTAAAGAAGAACAAGTCGACCTGACCTGACAGATTCAAAATATACTAAGGGAGAACAACTCGACCTGACCAGTCGACCGCAAATGTCTCTGCTACTCTTCCCAACAAGGAACATACTTATTAAAAAAGAAGAGAAGAGGATCATGTTAAAGAAGAGCAGAAGAGCAAGCAGATTAAAGATGCAAAGTTGAATAAACGCTCAACGACGGTACTGTGCTGGTCCTAGGCTAGACCGTACTAGAGACGCGAGCCTAGAACACTAACAAAATCACGGCGTGGCACATAAACAAGGGAAGAGCACACTCTAAAAAAAATTAGTTTTTTTTTTGCTCTCCTCTTTTTTTTTTGCAAAAAATCACTATAATGGCGAGTGTCTCAAAACTCTTCCCAAGTCAAACTATCAGGATTGGCACGAAATTTTTTTTGACAATTTTTTTTTCGGAAATCAGGGCAGCAATGATGAAAAAGTGCGACAAAAAATCACTATGATGGCGAGTGTCTCAAAACGCTCCCTGGGACCTATAAATAGGATAGGGAAAAAATTGACTGCCGAAATTTTGGCCTAAAAACTGCCCGGGGGTCTCCAGACTTTTTTTTTTCTTTCCGAAACCTACTCAGGCAAGGAAACACGAATCGGAAAATAGATGGGTCTAAAAAACAAACCTAATATGAAAAGAACTTGGATTGGTGGTGGATATATGGTGGTAGAATATGGCAGCAGTGATGGTATATGGCAGCGGTGGTAGGATATGGTGCGGCGGCGGCGTGACAAACTGTGACAGAACTCGAAACTCTAAAGGACTAGACGCTAAGACCAGCAACTAGACACGATGATGCAACCGCAAATTCAACAAAGCAAAACCCCTAAAAAGATTATGCAAAGGCTCAGATTGGTTCGGATATGATGAACTAACCCTAATTTTTTTTGGCTTTTTCGTGGACTGTAGGTATGAAGAACAGACTCGATCTAAACTACGAAAAACTGTAAAATCTCACCGAGCAACCTGGAAATCTGATACCACTTGACAGAGGCAGAGGTGTCCCGTCTTTCGATGAGATGGAGGCTATCGTTTTTGGTGGAGTAGACTTTGACGATCCGACTACGAACGTGCGAGGACATCGTGCCTTAGCAATCGCTAAACCAACTCCGAGAGGTTATTGACCACACCGGAGCACGATCAACCTGACCACGAGGGTCTATTTTCTGCAAGCAAACGAAGAACAAGCAAGAAACTAAGATTTGCAATCTGGATATTACGAATATAAGATGAAAGCTTTATTGATCAAGGTGGGGTTCTGTGACGTCTTGGTCTGGCCGTTGAACACAAACGAAGTACGCGAAGTTGCAGCTATGGCGAACTTTTAATCTAAACAAAACCCAAAGTCTAAACGGTGCCCTAAGGGCTGTATATATGGAGGAAGAGGGGGGATTTCGTGGCCCTTGAAGGAGGGGTCCGAAACCAACTCTATCTCTTGTTTCCCCACACACACACGGACTCTAAAAACAGCCTATACTCAAGTATTTCGAAATTACATGGGCCTGGCCCAATAATAAGGTGACGCAGCACCTATGATAGCCTCTGGACGAAATTTATGAAGTGGCATCTTGTATATTTCGTCCAAGGCTTCATGCACTCATTATGGTGGCTTCAAAGTCCTGAAATCATCACTTGTAACTTCGTTCTTATTCCCCTTGCACATGCCATCATCTCCATGCTTGAACTTGCTCCAAGGTTCCTCTTTCTTGTCCAAGCTAGGCCCCTCATTTGTAAGCAAAACAAATGTATCCAATTTAGGCAGCATCATATTCTCATGAACATTAGAATCATTACCAAGAAATGGAAGTACCTGATAATTTAATTGGCGTGCGCGAGCTCTAGTAATTGGTCCAGTATGTATAGCAGCAGTGGCTGTGGGTGTAACAATGGTATTGATGTCCTCATCAGGTGTTGCCTCTGAACTGCTACCATCTAGTAACATGGCTGGCACACTGCTTCCACAAATACATTCTGGGGTTGTACATTGTGTCCTAGTGTGAACGGCATCCTGAAAGGTTTCCGCTAGACATAAGTAAGAGATATTTATCGCATGATCCAGGCAGTAAGCTTACATGGTAAATGGCATACGAATTATTGCCGAGCATGGCAAGCTATATTTAAATGGTTCGAAGCAGCATCAGCCAAAAACAAATTAAAATGGTAAGATGAAAGGCAGTGTACCACCGCTATATTTAAGTTGCCCGGGCATCTAAGCAGTTGAAATAATCTGAGAAAGCACTTAAATAGTATGGCCTCATATAAACTACAAAGACAGTCTTGTGATGAAGTTCATAGGAAAAGTTAAGGAGTCAAATGAATTAGGCATGCATTTCTTTACGATAGTACAGCAGGCACTGCTGACATATTGGCCAACTCAGGTATAGCCTAACAAGTAACAAACAAGCATTCCAATCAAGCAATACAGCAAAGCAGACAACTGAACTATTTGTAATTCTGTAGGATTACAGGTTGAGGGCACAAGCCAAGAAAGTAGCCCACACGCATTACATTTCACATGTACTAAAACACACTGGCTTACCATATGTTGTTGTGAAGCCTCGCTGCTGTTGTAATGTTCTTTGAAGATGTCGTCAGCATCCCGTGGTTGCAAATCTAGTTGTTGTAGTTTATTCTTCCCCCTCTATTTAGGTAAAATTAATTTTAATCACATGCACTGGTTCGAATTGATCATCAATGGTTAATCTAAACTAATGAAAGAAGGGTGTGTGCTTACACGACAATATATGTGCTTCAGTCTATTTTTATGCTTGTTCGAGGTGCCAGCCCCAAAAGAACAAATATTTTGCTTGATGGGGTTGGCAGCTCCATAATTAATAGAAGCATCAAATTAGTCATGCAACTTGGGAAGATCAAGAATGCACAAAAAAGTAATGAACAGAGGCTCAAAGCAGTGATGTAATAGCTAGCATCGGAAAATGTAGGGTAAAACAAACAAAAAGCAACGGAACCACAAGCTAGTTTGCTGATGTGTAATTAAGCATAGAGAACATAGGCCCTGTTTGGATCCATGGGCTCGAGCTAGTTTGTGCTCAAAGAGCCCTAAAGTATCCAAACATGAGGGCTAGTTTGAGCTAGTTGCATCTAACCCACCCAAAAAAACTATCCCACCCAAGAGGTGCTAATAGGAGCTAGTTATCCTAGTGCATTTATTATCAATCTAACCCTGTCATCCAAACACCTCTTTGGCTAGAGTTCGTTCAGGGTTAGTCATGAGCTAGAAACTAACTCTAACCTCTAGCTAAGTTAGAGTATCCAAACAGGGCTATAGAAGCAGTCTGATGTAACCAACCGGTGGCATCAGAACAACACCATTATCATAAATATAGCATGCAAGAGGTAAAATACTAGGCAGTGATATCTTGGAAGTACAGTAATACTTAGGACAAAACAAAAGCATTATAACTATATGTGCACTGGTTTGTAATTTAGCACATGTAACCTGTTCACCGCCACACGTATGGCCCTACAGGTGCAAGCAGAATAACACGTCTCATGAAAAATTGAATGATGCCCTGAAGAAATTCGAAGGTGCGGTGCTTATGCTAAGAAAGTGAATGTAGGCGCCGGCCGTTGGATAATAGTACCTGATTCTCGGCGGCGTATGGGTATCGTTGTCATACTTGAAAGCTAAGGATCATCGATGGTGCTCGTGTTACGGTTGACTTTGGGCCGACTGTCGACGTTGCTGAAGCGGCCCCGGTGCTTCGGTTCCGGCGCCTGTCGACATACGTGAAAGCTCATCTATGGTAAGTGAACAGTTCCACGATAAAGAAGAGAAAAACCGAAGGAGTACAAATCAAAATAACCTGATGAGGCTGCAGCGTCAGTAAAGCAGGGCCGGTGGAGTTGAATATGGCATCCGTGGAGTGGGTCCGGTGCAGTGGACGAAGGCGTCGGCGAAGCACATCCGGTGCGGTGTACAGTGCTTTCGGTGAGGCGGATCTGTTGCGGCGGACGAGGGCTTGTATGAAGGGCCAGCGATGTGGCGGACGAGGGAGTCGGTTAAGGGCCTACACTGTGGTGGATGAGGGCACTGGTGAAGCAGACCCGGTGCAGTGGACCATGATGGTGGTCAAGGAGATCTGGAGCAGTGGACAAGCCAGCCGCTGAAGCGGCTCCGGTGAAGTGGTGAGTTGGCAGTTGGGGGTTCCAAGGTGCGGAAGGTAGATCTAGCGGGGTGTGAGGTCCACCGCTGCGGCGGAGGCCTAGATTCGGCGGCTTGGCGTGGTTGGGGGGGAGGAGGCAGGGAGGGGAAGGGGAGGGGCTCTAGCGTAGAATGTTGGGGGCAAAGAGGGAAAAAATGGAGTTACCAAAGCAGACCTTTTCCGTACATGTGGCAGGGGTAAAACAGGAATATCGCAGGGCTAAACTTTCTGGTGCGAGATAATTCGATGTGAGCGGGAAGTTTGAAAGCTTTTGGCGGCTGAAATTAAGTGTTCTGCTCTTGTACAGCCGACTATGATATCATGGCCGAGAATTTATTTGTTTTGCACACAAAAAAATGTGCAAGTTTCAAAAATTAATGTCTCCAACTCGAAACTTAGATTGTCCATTCAATTCAAATATGGATCATTGAGCTAGTGGAAGAAAATACCATCATATGGTCTAATTCAAATGAAATTCAAAATGTGTTTATCCTAAATATGATGACAAAAACAAAAATGTGTATGTGTATGAATAAAGTGGATGATTATAAGGTTTGAACATGCCCGTATGTGTATATCTCCAGGTTTGATATATGAATTTGAAATCATGAAATCCCGGCTTAAAAAATGTACCTCTGTTTAAATGAATTACAAAAGCTAATAATGGAGTCGAATTCCAAAATTCCAATATTAGGTTTGTAATTCTGGTACTTCAAAGTATATCACGAATGTTCAAAAGTATCATTATCTCATAGTCCAAACTGTGAAACAAATTGATCAACCATGAGTGCACACACTATTGACCATGTATATCTCAATTACGCTTAAGTCTCTCAAATATAGACACCTCACTCTTTATCTGAAGCCACCACCCCCCCCCCCCCTCCACAAGTCGTTCTCTCCCGCGGACACGAACACATGAGCACATTAACCCCCCTCTCTCTTCTAAGTTCGGACCCCAATATAGGTCTTTATCACTTTGTCTCTCGGGCATGCACACATCTCTTCCCCCACTCTCTAGGTCTCCCGGCATCTCTCTTTCCCAAGCACACGCACTATATAGCAGTGTATCTTTCCCATACACACAAAACGTCACCCCCAAACGTCTATCTCCCTAGTTATGTGGTTCTCGCACACTCACCTCACTCACCACCCCCACTACAAACAAGCACCCTTTGTCTCCTTGTGCACCACTCTCCTCTTTCTATCTCTCCCACATGCAGACCCGACCCAGCTCCTTCCCTATATACATATATGTCGTGACTCTTTCCATAGCTCCCTAGCGTATCATCATTCTCAATCTCGCACATTGTTCTCTACACCATCTATTCTAGATCTCTCATGAAGTCTCTATCACACACACGATGACCCGCTTCCCTTGCGCCTCCATACATAGGCCACTTTCGAACAACATCAACCTTGTCTCCCTATCTATATGCCACTTCCACACACAAACGACCCCTTTCTCTCCCCCTCTCTTCCTCTCTCTCTCTCTCTCTCCCTCGCTCTCTCTCTCTCTCTCTCTCTCTCTCTCTCTCTCTCTCTCTCACTCGCCAAAACCCCCTCTCCCACACACACTCGATGTCTCTTCCAAATAGTCTGTCCCTCCCCCCCCCCCCGCACCCATGCTAGCCCGCTACTACAGATGCCTTTCTCTCTCTTGGACACACATGTCACACCATTCCCCCTTCCCTACTAGGTTTAGATCATTAGTGGTCTCTCTTCTCCACATACACACACTCCCTCTCACACACGCGCACGCGCACACGAACACACACAAACACGCACAAACACACATCTATCTGGATCCTTCTTTTTAAGACACACACCCTTGCATATTCTCTCCAGCTCTGGGTATATATATATCCCCCTCTCTCTAGCTCACATGCACACCAAAATTCTCCATCTCTCTAACTCACACATCTCTCCCCATGTCCGCATGTGTATCTCACACACTCACTATCTGATTATGTCTATGTGTCTCCATGTTACACACAACACAAAGCCCCATGCACATGTCTCTCTCTATCCTCCACACACAGAGACACAAAGAATCTCTTATCATTGCCTCAGTCTCTACATATCACGCACGCACACGCTGTCTCTCTCTCGCACACACGCTCAACCAAGGTTTTCTCATGAATAACTTACCGTTTATTCATCAACAGTCATGGCAGTACGACAAACACGGGACGTAAAAAAGAATAAATCTACACATCTGTAGACCACCTAGTATGACTACTAGGACTAGAGCGAGCCAAAAGCGCGCCGCTGTCACCCCCTCCTTATCGGCGATGGGAAAACCTTTGTTTTACACAGTCGGGAAGTCATCGTGCTAAGGCCCCACATGCTCAGCCATTGAATAGAATGTAGATCCAAGTTTATGGAAACAAGTATCGATAATATGTTTGTATCTCCATACTTATATCTCTTCTTATAAAAAACCGAGTTGGTGATGATGGTATGCCTGCCATCTTGCAATATAGACCGTCCGATCTATATCTGACGGATAGAAAGCAAACTAAAAGATACCCGCACCTCTCTCCACATTTGTAGACAAGGCCTTCCCTCGTTCATCCTTATCTCCCACAACCTCATTGTTGAGAAATTAAAAAAAAGGAAGCCTCTGGAACAATCTGGCATGGTGGTCGCTGCTGGCGTCGTCTATCCCCATGTCTCCGCTCAGTCCGACCACCAATCACCACCATGCCCCACTCCTCCTCACCTTTCTCTCCTCTTTCTCGAGATATCATTAGTTTTTACACATGGGATTACTCCCGCATGGGTCAATCACAACAGGTGTTTTATAAAAAAAAATGCTTCTTGATGTTCCGTGCAATGCACGGGCATCTTGCTAGCACTCCAACAGAAGACTTAGTTGGTGATGATGATGTGTCTGCCATCTGTCATTTCTGACCATTAGATCTACATCTAATGACTGTGAGGTAGGTTGTTGCCTTTTCTCAACAACATCCCACTTCTCTACCCAATTTGCAGAAAACCCCTTAATTAGTATCTTAAAACCAACCACATCCCTCCCTCACCTCACCAAAACAGCGCAAGGAATATATTCTGATTGAAACATAATATATTTTTAGTGATATATGTATATCAAAATTAGAGTGTTTTCTATCAAGTTTGTGAATAAGTATTATTCTAATTATGATCCGTTGAACCGCACGTGCACATTGCTAGTATTTCCAACCATGCAAAAAAATCTGCTGGTATTTCCATAGTTTCTAGTTTTCCATCAAGATATTAGTCACTCATGGTCGATATTTAGTTTGAATTATGTACACATAGGCACTATGTAACTAGTCGTGCTTTTTGGCTTCCAAAGCTTAACTTTCACTCCTACTTACAGTATGTAGAGTATTTAACAAACAACTACCACTTTCAACCAGCCATAGGAAGAAAATATTGTACAAAAAATAGCAAAAACATACCCAAAATTTCTTAATCCGCGCTAAAAAACTACTACCTAGTGCCGGTTAGGCTCGTTTAAACCCGTTTATGACAGGGTTGGCCCACACGTCCATGCTGACGAGGCACCTTAAACCAACACCGTTTGTTTGACCGTTGACACGAGGGACCCACATCTGACCATCTATCCTCTTCTTACTCCTCCAATCATTATTTTTCCTGAACATTACTTCAAACAGTTCTTATGCGTGTTCGTCGGTGGTGCCGGTGATGAGCGAGCTGGCCACAGCTCCGTCGGACGGGCCGGACGCCATGCTGGCCTCCACACGGGTTGGCTGGCTGGCCCGAGCGTGGCTCACACATGAGCAAGCCGCCGCGCTGGCCTTCGCTCGAGCGAGATGGCCGGCCTAAGCGCCACGCGCGCGAGCAAGCCGCCGCACCGCCGTGCCAACCTAGCTAGCAAACCTTGCAGACAAGCAGCTGGATGCATCCAGCAGGGTGTGTGCTAGCTTGGCTAGCTAGCGGCCGCGAGCGCCGCACGGAGCTGGCATCCGGGCTGCCGCAAGATGGGCTCCGTGCCGCCAGCGCTTTAGACATCGCCTTCTGCCGGCGGCGGTAGCTGCGTCCCATGGTCGAGGATGACTAGGTGGACGGACCGGAGGTAGGAGGTCACTCGGGGATTTTTTGTCCAGACTGACATGTAGGTCCCACAAGTCATAACGCCTAACTTGCTGGTCAAATAGACGACGTTAACTTAAGGGGCAACATGGGTTCAAAGGTGCCTATAACAGCACTTGGTAGTTTATTGCGACGGATTAAGAAATTTTTGGTATGTTTTTGGTAATTTTTGTAGAGTAGTGGTTTCTTGGTAGGGCTGGATGGAAAGTGGTAGTTTCTTGGTAGTGGTTTCTTTTAAGTAACAATGTACTAGCGACAAAAGGTGATTCTAGGTTGCGTTGTACTACTAGTGGTCACGGGAGTGTATAGCTCATTTCGTGGCTTCGATCCCGGCCGAACGCACGGCAGCCTTTTTTTAAATATTAACCTCACTGCGAGCCAATATTGTACACTGGTAGTTTGACTTTTGAAGTCAAACGGACGTGTCGCACCACAATGTGGGTGCACTGGATAGCCCAGCCACGTGAACGGGTTTTCCCTCCCATCATCTCATGGCTCACGTACTAGAGTAGTACTAGTACTACTGTGTAAAGTAGTAGCACTCCTGTATATCAATTCACACCGTGCAACGTTTCTCGCCTGCGTGCTCGCCCTAGCCGCACCTCGCTTGTTGCTTCCTCATCAGCTACCATATTTAAACTAGCGCCTCCCAACTAAGCCCGAGGAGCCGGAAAAGCCTGGCACAGCATTGGGAACTGTGCAATATGGCTTTGTACGTAAGGTGCTACTACTCTGTAGCTTGTGGCATTGCACGCATGGACTTCGCTCCATTATCGGCTCTAAACTCCATAAAAAATCCTCTTGACGTGATTTTTGTTAAACAGAGGCAAAAGCTTTGCCTCATCTCATTCATAAAGAAGGAAGGACCAACAAACATAGTTCGATGAGATCCATTACACCTCCACAAATGGAAGCGAAAAGCCTAGTCTCGATGTATCAAAGAACTCAAATGTTCTGCCCCCATAGTAACTGTCGCTGATAAACAGGCTGCTAGTGTGTGCAGGAGAGGAGCGGCTGAGTAGGCCAGCTACGCGCTTGAATAGAGCATGGAGAGTACGCACTCCGCAGGTGTACTTTCCCTGCATTGATAGTACAGTGATGGTTCCAGAGAACAGTAGTACCCTCCACTTGCAACTGTAGCTCCTTGGCCTTGAGATTCAAGAGTTCAAAACTGGTGCACTATAGAAGTACAGTACATCGCACTACTAGTTGAGAAAGTAGTACTACTACAGCTACAATACTAAATAATAGTCGCACCATCACGGGGCACTAGGCACTAGCACTATGCGTGCCCGCATAACTTCCTTAACAAAGGGACGAGGCCCTGTGGTTACACTCTTATCTCCTCCTTGCCAATTCCCCTCCCCCTGAAGGGACCAAGGCAGTTCGTCGCTACTCCCATGGATTCGCTATGACACCCCCGGCTCAATCGTGCACTAATCATACATGAAAATGCACACGATCAAGCCTAAGGACTCACGGGAAGATATCACAACACAACTCTAAAACATAAATAAAGTCATACAAGCTTTATATTACAAGCCAGGGGCCTCGAGGGCTCAAATACATAAGCTCGCATACAAGCGTCAGCAGACGCATCAGATATCTGAGCATAGATATAAAAAGAAAGACAGATAGGCCGTTAAAAGGCGGGGCAAAAGAAAACACTACGATCGAAAGGTGCAGGCCTCCTGCCTGGGACCCTCCGAACCTACTCCTGGTTGTCGGCCAACTCGTAGTAGTATCCACCCTCAGTGTAGTAGTAGCGATCGTCGGCGGGGGCAGCTGTCTCAGGGGCTCCGTCATCTGGTTGCACTAAAAGGATATGGGAAAAAAAAGCAAGGCAAACGTGAGTACTCATCCGAAGTACTCAGCAAGCAAGGATCTACACTACATATGCAACATTATCAAAGGAAGGCTGTATATGTGGAGTGGGCTGCAGAAATGCCAGAATAGAGGGGAAAGCCTAGTCCTATCGAAGACTAGCATCTTCAACGGTCTTGCAGCATTAGAAGAGTGTAGATTAGTACAGAATAGAATACTGGTATCATTAAGTCTCAACCTCACCCAGAGATCATTTCTCGACTCCCTGCGAGAAAGTGATCCCAGAGCCATAATAATCACAAGTTTCCAGTTCTAGTTGTATCGATCGGGATACAACTCCGAGCGTCCGTTACCGAGGATCCGGCTATGCATAGATTAGTTCTTCCCTGCAGGGGTGCACCAACTTACCCACCACGCTCGCTTAACTCCGGCCGAACACACTTTTCCGGGGCATGCCCAGCCTCAGCCAAACGACACACCGCAGCCCTACCTAGAGCTTAGCAGAGAGGTCCCCGCTGGTCTACATCCTAAGCGCTCAGGGGTCTTGGGCCGTCGCCCTGTGCACTCCGGGTCGTTGCAACCAGGGTAGATACCAGTGCCAATGGCACGATCCGACCCAGCCACAATACTGAACTGGACGTTTGACAAAGTTTTCAGCTGATGCATATGATGCAGAGTGCCCATAACTTTTCCCACGTGATGGTTAGTGCTATCAGGCCAGAGGCCCACTCGAATCAAATATCCAAATCGTAGTGTGTTGGTAGTTCGGTAACGAGCAAAGACTCACGATCGATGTGACCCCGTCGCCCCATCTCGAGGACTTGCGGCAAGGGCCAAGAATGCCCGGCCACGCCTCGTATTCTCACTCGGGCACCATCCAGGTCAACCCGTCTTCACATCACACGTGGGTACACCTCAGGGTCGACCCGCCTTCCAAGTAACAGTGTAAAGTCCAATTATCCGTGTGTCCACAACATCAAGAGAATCCGAGGTATCACCCTCGTTGGATTCCTACTCGATGTAACCGTCAAGGTGAACTCGGAGGAATCACCCTCGATGGGTTCACACTTGAGGTGTTGCACGACAGCGTCGTTATCAGAAGTGGTGAAGGAGGAATCACCCTCGATGACCACGACCGAATAGCTACTCTACAAAGTTAACATCAGAAGTGCTACACGAGGTATCACCCTCGGCACTCGATAGTAACGCTGCAGTGTCGTTACAACTAAGGGGGTGATGTGCGGTGCCGGGGCCTGGTTGTCGAGTCTTCTGATAATCTAGCGGGGCAATCATGACAAGTGGGGTCACTGATAGGTCTCTACCCAGCCTATACTAGACAGTTTAGGATAAGCAGGTAAGGTTTCAATAGCAGGTTACAATAAACAGGCTATGCATCAGAATAGGTAAAGCGGCAGCAGCAATTTCTAATGCAAGCATAAGAGAGAAAGAGTAAGCGATATCGGTATGCTCAAAAGGGGGGGTGCTTGCCTGGTTGCTGGGCGGCAAAGGTAAGGTCGTCAATGGTGTCGTCGGGCTCCTGAGCTGCATCGGTCTCGGGAACTACGTCGGTAGCGGGGTCTACCGAGAGAGAAGAGGGGGAGGAAACAAATAAATACTCGGTAAACATATGTAACACAGAGCAGGCTATGCTAACGTGCAGCGCAGGGTTGCCTAAAGACATGTCTAAACCATATCAGTTACTTTAGGATTTAAGTTGGAATTATTAACTGGAGTATAAGCACTATTCATCTACCAGAAATAGGCTAAAAGTTGCGGGTTCACCTCCATAGAGGGTTCCCGACATGGAAACAGATGGCACGGTTGGATTCGTCTCGTCGTTCTGAGCAACTTTCATGTACAACGTTTTTCGATCTGAGCTACGGATTATTTTATATGATTTTCTAAAAAAATTAGCATTTTCTGGAATTATTTTTATTATTTAAATTGACATTATCCAGAACAGTGCGGGGGGTGATGTCAGCATGATGCCTTGCTGGTGTCAGTAGTCAACAGACGGCTGGCCAGGTCAAACTTGACATGTGGGTCCAGTGGGGCCCACATGTCAGCCTCTGTTAGTATTAAACAGAGTTAAATTTAAAATAATTACTTAATTAGGTGGTGGGCCCAACTAGTCAGTGCCTATTTAATTAACTAATTTGTTAACAGTCTAATTAACATTTTAATTAACACTTTATTTATTTATAATATCATTGAACAGTGTGGGGCCCGCGTGTCAGCGACACGGCAGACCAGTCAGCAACGCTGACCGGTCAACGGACCCCACGAGGCCCACAGTCAGTGGCACAGGGGGGTGGGCCCACACGTCCATGTCAGCTCACCGGCATAACGACACCGGTGACCATCCCGCACGGCGGCGCTTGTCGGGAGGAGGTCGGGTTCTGTGTACAGGAGGCCATTTGCGGCGCGGTTGCGCGCGTTGTATCGGGGAGACGACGCCGCGTCGATCCCAGGCGATGGCGCGCCCGGAGGAGCACCGTAGCGACGACGGCGAGCTCATCGACAGATGGCGGCACTCGGTAGCGATGGCGAATGGCAATGCGAGCGCGCTAACGAGCAACTAAATGGCCAGACGGCCTCTATGTGACGCGACGAGCGTGACGGTGGCACGCACAGGACCCAAGGGTCACCGTGGCTACGCCGGCGAAGAGCGCGAGCGGCGGAGCAGTCGGGCACCTCCAATACAGCGAGCTACGGCGACGATAACGCGCAGGGGAGAGTGGGGAGAGGTGCGGCAGCTCACAGGGGTCCCGTAGTTGTGCGAAAGTGAGCTCGGGGAAGGGCGACGACAGCGAATCGGAGCCGGAGACGAGGATGACCGCGCGGGGACGACGAGGTCGAGGAGGACGATGTAGCAGCGCCGAGCTCCATGTGCGCCGTCGGACGACGTACTCGGGGACGGGGAACCCGGCGGGTATGGCGGACCGTTGATCGGGGCACGGTGGCCGCGGGATCGAGCGCCGGCGGCGGTGAGCTCTCGGGTGGCTGCACGAAACGGAAGAGGGAGAGCGAGAGAGTGACGAGAGAGAGGCCAGGGGAGGCGGGGGTGGTCCTTATCCCTCCTCGGCGGGCGCGGGGTCGCGCGGTGTCGAGCAGTGAGAAGGGGGGGCCGGGGCGCGGCGTGCGGTGCGGGCGACAGCGGCGCGCGGTGAACAGGGGAGGTAGGGGATGTGCGAGGGGAGTGGGCTGGGCCGCGCGGGTGACTAGAGCCCAGCCACAGTTGGCCTCTTTCTCCTTTTCTTTCTTTTTCTTTTCTGTTTTCTTTTTAGTTCTTGTTTTGCAAATTGTTTAGCCCCAAATAGACTTTTGAAAAATAGTTGAACTAGCCACATATTTATATTACAATTTTATTCACTCTTAGAAATTGGTTTGGAGGCAAATGAATTTTATTTGCATTTTAAATAAATGAATATGGATTAATTATCTTTGTTTTGTTGCTGTTAGAGTCAATTAATTAATTTAGTGAATGTTGGTTATAATTTTAGAATTGTCTCTGGAATATTTACAATATTATGAACATTTCAGTTTCTGGAGTTGAACAACTTTTATTTCCACTTTCAGTTTGAATTTCCATTTGAATTTGAATTTGAAAAGAGATACGATCCAAATGATGGTTAAGCACTGTTGATCATGATGACATGGTATTATCAAAAAGGGGGATTACTATAGCTAACCACTGGGGTGTTACAAGTCTCCTCCACTAACAAGAATTCTCGTCCCGAGAATTAAGAGGTAGAATGGAAAAGATCGGGGTATTCAGCACGGAGGTTATCCTCGCGTTCCCAAGTGGCTTCATCTTCAGTATGATTTGACCACTGCTATTTGAGGAACTTGGTAACCTTCTAACGTGTTCGATGTTTAGATTCATCGAGGATGCGGATCGGATGCTCCTTATAAGAAAGATCATCATGCAATTCGAGCATCTCGTGATCCAATGCGCGGTGCAGAGATTCCTTGAAGCAATGACGAAGTTGCGACACATGGAAGACGTCGTGGATATGAGAGAATTGCGGCGGCAACTCCAATTTGTACGCCACTTGACCACGTCTTGCAACAATGCGGAAAGGACCAATGTAGCATGGAGCTAACTTGCCCTTGATTCCGAAGCGGTGAGTGCCCTTCATAGGAGTGACTCGCAAATAAGCTTGATCACCAGGTTGATAAATCAAACCCCATCGTTTGCGATCATAGTTGCTCTTCTGGTGGTCCTGAGCCGCCTTGAGGTTTTCACGGACGATACGGACTTGCTCTTCGGCGTGTTGAATAATATCCGGACCCACGAGCAGTCGTTCCCCAGTTTCTAACCAATTCAGAGGGGTTCAACACTTACGTCCATAAAGTACTTTGAAGGGGGCCATATTTAAGCTGGCTTGATAGCTGTTGTTATATGAGAATTCCGCATAAGGAAGAGATTCTTCCCACTTCTTGCCGAATGATATAACACAAGCCCGAAGCATGTCTTCAAGCACTTGATTTACTCGCTCGACTTGGCCCTGGGACTGGGGGTGATAAGCTGAACTCCAAGTAATATGAGTTAATATGAGTTCCCATAGCTTCTTGAAAACTTTCCCAGAAATTGGAGGTGAAAAGACCGCCACGGTCCGAACTGATCTCCTTTGGAATACCGTGGAGTGAAACAATTCTGGAGATATACAACTCTGCTAACTGACTAGCAGTGATAGTTTCCTTGACAGACAGAAAGTGTGCAACCTTGGAGAGTTGGTCGACGACGACAAGAATAGCATCGTGACACTTCTGTGACTTGGAAGGCCAGTAATGAAATCCATCTGAACCTTATCTCATTTCCATAGAGGAATAGGAAGTGGTTGCAGAATTCCAGCAAGCTTCTGATGTTCTGCTTTAACGCGATGACACACATCACATTCAGCAACATATCGAGCAATATCCTGCTTCATTTTAGACCACCAATACCTTTGACGGAGGTCACATACATCTTGGTGCTACCCGGATGAATAGACAGCGGTGTATCATGTGCCTCCTTCATGACCTTATCAGTCATAAGCTCGAAGCGAGGTACCACAATGCGGTCTCTGAAATACAAGGTTCCATCTTCAGACAGCAAGAAATCCCTGTACTTTTCAAGGTGAAGATCTTTCTTCATCAGATCAACTTCAGCATCTTTAGCTTGCACACTCTTAACAGCCTTCTCAAAGTCTGGTTCAACAACCAAGGTTTTTAGGTATCCTTGAGGAACTATCTCGATATTTAGCTTTCGAAGCTCTTCATACAGAAGTGGTTGCTCTAGCTGGACTTCAAGTTCACAGCAATAGGATTTGCGGCTCAACGCATCAGCCATTACATTAGCCTTGCCAGGGGTATAAGAAATACCCAAATCATAGTCCGTAATGGTCTCCATCCACCTTTGCTGACGGAGGTTCAGAGATGGCTGAGTGAACAAGTACTTCAGACTTTTATGATCCGTGTAGATCTCACAATGATTACCGAGGAGGTAATGTCACCACAACTTCAATGCATAGATAACAGCAGTTAGTTCTAGATCATGTACCGGATAATTCTCTTCATGCGGGCGCAACTGTCGAGAGCCATAAGCAATCACTTTACGCTCTTGCATTAGGACACAGCCTAATACTTCACAGGATGCATCACAATAGATCACAAAATCTTTGCGAGAATCTGGAGGAGCAAGTACTGGGGCAGATGTCAGCTTGTCTTTGAGTGTTTGAAAACTTTCCTGACATTTTTCTGTCCACTCAAACTTAACGCCCTTGTGAAGCAGATCAGTCAGAGGCTTAGCAATCTTTGAGAAATTCTCGACAAAGCGATGACAATAGCTTGCAAGGCCAAGAAAACTTCTGACTTGCTTGACATTCTTCGGTGGAGTCCATTCAAGAATAGCCTGAACTTGTTCTGGGTTAATGGCAATGCCATCTTTGGAAATCACATGGCCGAGATATGTCACTTCAGATAACCAGAACTCGCATTTTGGTACTTGGCATACAATTGATGTTCACGTAGCTTTTCCAGAACAAGGCGAAGATGTTCGGCATGTTCTTCTTCATTCTTCGAATAAACCAGAATATCATCCAGATATACCACGATGAATTTATCAAGGTAATCCATGAAGATGTAGTTCATTAACTGGGAGAAGGTTGCTGGAGCATTTGTTAAGCCAAAAGACATGACAGTGTACTCATAAGAACCATAGTAAGTAACGGATGATGTCTTCAGAATATCCTCTTCACGAACTCGGATCTGGTGGTATCCCAATCTCAAATCAAGCTTATAGAATACTGAGGAACCAGCAAGTTGATCATACAGTCATTGATTCTGGGAAGCGGATACTTGTTCTGAATTGCTGCTTGGTTGATTGGTCGATAATCTTGAACCAATCGGTTAGTTCCATCCTTCTTCTTAACGAAGAGTGAAGGTGCTCCCCAAGCAGAGGAACTGGGGCAGATGAAACCCTTCTTAAGTGACTTGTCGTTTTCTTCCTTAAGCTCGAGAAGGTGGTGCGGAGGCATCTTATAAGGACGCTTCGCAATAGGAGTCATGCCTGGTTTCAAGTCGATGACAAACTCGATAGCTCTAACAGGGGGTATTCCTGGAAGTTCCTCTGGGAAGACGTCTTGAAAATCATGAACAACGGGAACGTTCTCGATGCCTCCAAGAGGTGAAGCATTCAACGCATTCAGAGCGTATATCTGATTCTCGGCATTTTGAACTGTTCGAGTTGAGTATTTGACTGTCTGGCCAGAAGGATGGGTAAGTTGGACTTTCTTACCGGCACAGACAATCAAAGAATTGTGGGCGGTCAACCAATCCATACCAAGAATGATGCCTATGTCGGAAGGTCCAAGAGCAATAAGGGAAGCAGAGAACATCAACCCTTCAATTCTGATCTGATTGTTGTGACTTACCATTTTGGTTTGCCACCTGGAACAGGGAGTGATGATTTCTAAAGGAGTGGGTAATGAGCTCATAGCTAACCCATGCAATTGTGCAAATTGCTGGGACATGAAGGAATGTGATGCACCTGAATCAAACAGAACAGAAGCTGGCACTGAATTCACAGAGAGTGTTCCCAGCATGATAGTCGGTTCCTTCTGAGCCCTTTCAGCATTGACGTGATTGGCATGGCCAAGTACAACAGTAGATGGTATGACATTATGGCTTCTGAATCGGCGGTTTCGACAATTCTTCTTATGACCAACAGGAGGACAAGATGCATTCTGATCATTATGGAATGGAGCCACAACATTGGACTGTCCACCCTGAATCGTTAGCTGTCTCGGCAGCGGAGGCAGACGAGGTGCAACATAAGACGGCCTGGGCGTTGGAGCAGGTCGATGATGTACATTGTGCGAAATCCACACTCAACGTTTCTGAACAGGCTGACCCGAGGATGAGCCAACATCACGAGTGCATTTGAGCGACTCCTGATACTTAGACAGACCAGTTTCAACTTGGTAGGCTTGGCTGACAAGCGTCGCAAAGTCCTCACAATCAAGGACAAGAAGTGCGAGCTATATATCAGAACGCAGTCCTTCACGGAATTTCTCCTGCTTACGAGCATCAGTGTCAACATCATCTTTAGCATAGCGGGATAATTTGAGAAATTTCCTCTGATATTCATGCACAGTCATTGTGCCCTGTGAGAGTTTGCGAAACTCCTGCTTCTTCTGGTCGATCAAAACTTGAGGAATGTACCGTGCACGAAAGGCTAACTAAAATTCCTGCCAAGTGGTTACAGATTCAGCAGGCAACATACTCTTGTGGCTTTCCCACCATTGAGCAGCGGGACCCTTCAAGTGAAATGTCGCAAAGGTGACGTAACTGTCAGGGGCCACATTAGTTGAATCCATCTCAAACAGGATCACTACTGGAATCTGGGTCTTTGCCATCTGCCAGCTCTTTGCCGTCTGCCAGCTGATGGCAAAGAGGCTCTTTGCCGTCTGTCTTCTCAAAGCAGACGGCAAAGAACCAGCTGATGGCAAACAGGGTCTTTGCCATCTGCGAGCTCTTTGCCGTCCGCCAGCAGACGGCAAAGAGTTCTTTGCCATCCGCCAGCAGACGGCAAAGTCCAAAGTGGACCCCATGGGGGTACTGCACTGGGTAGGTCACACGGGCCACTTCTTTGCCGTCTGCCAGCAGACGGCAAAGAAATTTGCCGTCTGCCAGCAGACGGCAAAGAGGTAAAAGGGGCCCACAGTTTCACGGCGGTGGCCGTCTAACGGTCATCCTCTTTGCCGTCTGCTGGCAGACGGCAAAGAATTCTTTGCCGTCCGCCAGCAGACGGCAAAGAGAAAAAAAAACAGACGGCAATGCGGGGGTTTAATTTGGCCCCCCGCGCGCGCGCCCTCCTCCATCTCTTTCTCCCGCCTCCCCACCCTCTGCCTCCCGCACGCGCGCAGCCCGCCGCCGCCGCCGCCGCCCCCTCCCGCGCAGGCCGCCGCCGCCGCCGCCCCCTCCCGCACAGGCCGCCGCCGCCGCCGCCCCCTCCCGCGCAGGCCGCCGCCGCCGCCCCCTCC